>JAKCOX010000004.1:7410000-8012500 GCA_022605575.1 Laterallus jamaicensis coturniculus | reverse complement strand
CTGCTAAATTTAAGCTTAAAACTTGGCCTGTGTACAAAACCCAAAGCTGTCTTATCCCTACCGGCTCGGTAATTTTTCTACATTTGGAATGTAACTTCTTGTTACACACTCCTGCATTGGTGAATATTTTCTATCCTTTTATAGTCCATTTCCTTTCCATCTCAGAGCTACTCTTGGGTCTGATTTTTAACAAATGTAATCTGCGTTCTATACTGTCATAACCTACAGCATGGGCAGACAGATGAAATAGCAGTAAATGCTCTTAATCTTTCTTTAAAGCACTACAGTACTTTCTTTTTGTGTCTGTTGAAATAGTTGTGCCATGAAATGCATCTTACACAGCCACTCTGGATAAGCAATATATTGTACTGTAAATATAGCGATTGCTGTCATGACTTGGAGTTAAAATGTCTGGATGGTAACTAGTGCCTGTCTAACACGAATAGGAAAAGAGCGTAGGTCTTCATCCTAAGGTGCTGTTTCAAAGGAAATATTTCCTATTTTTCCTATTTTCAGTGTGGGAAATTGTGAAATACTGTGGATAAAATGTTGCTCTGCTACATTGAGATCCAAACAGTGATTTTTTTTTTTTTTTCTTTTTGCTTTCTCTGTAAAGGATGTCCAGAAAACTCACTGGGTTTGGTTTTCGATGTAATTGTAAATACATGAAACTGTGTGTTGTCTTTTTGTATCTGAACCTGAATTCAATGTGGTGATAGCAGGGGCGGAGGGGGCGGATATGCCACAGGATGCCACCAGTTTTCCCTGACTGGAGCCCGCTGTGCATTAATGAATTGTGTGAGTTACAGCCTGGCTGAGGTGTTGGAAATGAATGGAAATCAATGGGATCGGCATCAGCCTCACAAGTGAATGACTAAATAAATGCAATAAAAGGCTAATGGACAATGCTATTGCTCTGTTCATCACTTTGATTACAGATATTTTTTGTTACAAATCTGAGTACATGCATTATGTAACCTGTAAAACGATGCTGTAGTGGAGACCTTGCTACCACACTATTAAAAATCTTCCCTTTTTGTGAGATAGGAGGTTTGTAGAATAGTGAGATTTTTTTGTATGTTGAATCTTAACCTGTTCCTGATGGTGGGAGTGCTGAAGTAATGTATCTCACTGTGACCTGGTACTTAGGTATTTGCATAAAATGACAGTTCTGTATATTCTTTTGGCTAACTGTAAATATAAATGTTTCATATTAGCATAGTTGAATTTTTGAGGTACAGCCATTTGTGTGAGATTAGAAAAAGCAACTTTATTTCTAAGAACTTGTAAAAAAAAAAAGTATTTTCAATAAAATTCCCTACCTCACCTCTACTGTGCAGAAATGATCCCATTTTCCTATGTTTAATTTTCCAACTTAATTTGTTAAACACAAAGAAGATCCCTTTTCAATTACTGGCAAAAAAAAAAAAAGATGTTTTTCATCAATCCAGTAGTGGAATGCTTGAAAGCATGAAGCTAATTTGCTTTCTTTATGTTCTGGAAATCAGGTTGAGAGCTTGAGTTTTTTAAATAGGTTTGGGGGTTTTTTTTTTAAGGGGGGTGGGGGGGAAAGGGGTGAGGGGCTGGGTACCAAGAGCATACAGAGAATTTCTTAAAGACCTTAGGGGGAAAGGTTGCCAGCCCTTGTTTTGCAGTGAAGGAGATGGAGCGAACGCTGCTTGCTTTCAACTGGGGTGTAAACGCACATTCCCAGAATCAGCTCTAAAAATAAATGCTTTAAGAGATCTAAGTTATGCTGAACTGAACTAGCTAATTAATTCCTCCTTTCTCTGAAATGCTTAACTCCTTACACTTAAAAAAGGAAATAATTATTGTCAGGAGTGTTCTCTCACATTGCTACTGGGAATGACTCTTCTCTGGCTTCTGCGGTGGATATAGCAAACCCAAATTACATTTTTAACCTTAAAATTTCGAGTACTTGGGTTTGATTCCTTTATATTCCTGTAACACCTTTTTTCTTACCATACTTCAGCCATTGTGTTCTGTGACAAACAGCTGTAAAATTCACTTTCTGAAGCTGTCTCAGACTGGGTGCCTGTGGGAAGGGGAAAGTAGGGGAGAAAAGACACTGCTGTCTGTGCCAGAAGCCTTTGCTCAAGAGAACCCTTGGGTTGTTTTACTTCTGTGCAAGACCAGAGTTATAAAAAGGGCTGAAGAAAATGGCACTGGTAAAAAAGTACCAATTTTGAACCCAAATAGTCTCAGAAGACTCTTTTCTGGACTGAGCGTTTGCTTCCTTGAGAGGAAAGGTTGCAGTGTCTATTTTGAGGTGCAAATCTTTAAGTCCTATTGCCATTTGCAGTTTCATGCCCAGTGTAATACTGCTGGGCAGGCATGCTGAAAAACCTCCCTCCTGAGAATTGAGGGATAGGTTAGACCCTTCCATATTACTGTGGAAAAGAAATACTAGGTGTCCTCTACAATAATAGAAGGACAGTACAGATTCAGACTGTTGAATTTAAACTCCAAATCTTGAGTAAATTTGGCATCATAGCAAAGTGGTCATGCCTCCTGCTTGACAGTCTGCTTACTTTAACTGGGTTTTGACTGTTTTTAGAAATGACTGGACTTGCTCTGTTTAAAACAGCAAAGCTGTTTAAATACTATAAATAATACAATATTTATATACTGCTCAAATAGTATAAATAATTAAGCAAGTATGACCTTCCTCACTGAGTCACTTTTCATTCAAACTAAAGGTTTCCAAGGAGGTTTTTAAGGTTTCTCACCCTTCCCCCTCATTACATCAGATACCTTATTACTGGTATCGGAATTGGCTGGATTTTGAGGTGAAAATCTGTGATCTCATTAAGTGAGAAATAGACACATTTAGCCTTGTTTTAGAATGTTCTACTAGACTGGGCTCAGCCTGGGACCTAAGGCACCCTAAGCCAACGTATCCCTGGTGTAGCTGAGCTGAGCACAGGGCTGGTGTGCAATCACCTCTCCTCTGTTCTCCAGCATGATTAAGCTGAAAGACCCTTGTTGCACCTCGTCCTCTTAAGTCTGGTTAAACTACAGTGAAAATGGGCTTTCACATTTTGATTCAAAACTCAGGTTAACATTTTACAAACCTTTCAGTGGGAGACTTCTTTTAGTACAGTTAGCTGGATAAATAGTACATTAAAATTACCAATAGCTAATAAACTTAAAAGCCTTGTAATATCCCTGTATATCCTAAAGCATTCCAATTCTCACCGTTTCATCCCAATTTCATTGCATGCTAAATAAACCCTCACATTTACTTTGCAGCTTTGTTGGAGACACTACCTTAACTGAGAAGAATGAGTATACATCATGAATTATGTACATCCCACTTGAGTTTGCATGCCAGGGCTCCTAAATTTATTCTACAAGCTACTTTAACATGAAGTTGCCATAGATTTGTGGCATGAGCACCAACTGGTAATGCCTCAAAATGGGACTGATAACTGAAGAGTACTGTGATGTTAGGCTCTCTGATACTGGCAAAATGTTCATTGTTATGTGAAATTATACCTACACAAACGATTAATAAAGAGTTTTGCCAGAAGTACTGATTTCTCTTTGCATTTCTAAAGTTTAGACCAACTCAGACCAAGTCAGATTACTGGAATAAAATGGTGTTTGAAAGCTATTAGCTATTTAAGTACCTGAAATGTTTAGCACTTTGGGGAAAGTTGATTTTATAGAAAACTTAGAACTTCCTTCTTTCCTATTTGTAAAACCCGGATTTCCATGTTAGTGCTGGCAATGAAGTCAGGGGCTTTAATTCTTGAGAGCTCAGCTCTTAAAGCTGCTGAGCTGAGCTTGATTGCATCTCTTCCTCCAGGCTAGGTGCTCAGAAAGGCAGAAGGTTCACCCCATTTTGATGCAGTGAAACCGACTTTTGGGTTCTACAGCATCTCATTCCCCTGAAATTTTAAATTTGAAAAATACTGAGGAATAAGTCTTATCAGAAAGAAGACAATTTAAATACTAGTACCTGACCTTTTTTGTTTATCAACATACAATAATGTTCTTTAAACTTTATTTAAATTTGTGAAGTTACTAGTAGCTAGTTACAATAACTGTAACGATTTTTGCAGTGCAGTTGAAATCATTACATATCAGCTGATTACATAGTGCACACTCAAGTGTTTCTCAAAAGAAGTTTCAGAACCAAATTTGCTGTTCTGTTTCAGATTGAGGATACTGCCAAATAGTAGTGGACTGTGTAGTGAATCAAACAGCACTTTACAGCTTTTGCAAAGGAGAGAAAGGTAATGCTTGTGTGCTTCTGCTGCTCTGCAAGCAGAAGGGTGAGAATTACAAGACAGCACTCTGAACACAGAGAGAGTAGGTTGAGGGGGAATTGTATGGCTCTGTCAGTACCTGATGGGGGCAGGAAGGAAGACAGGGCCAGGCTTCTCAGTGCTACCAGTGACAGAACAAGAGGCAATGGGCACAAGTCGCCATACAAGACAGCCTGTTCAAACATAAAACCAGTTTTACTGTGAGGGTGGTTGAACACTGGAACGTGTTGCCTAGAGAGGCTGTGGAGTCTCTGTCTCTGGTGATGCTCAAAGCCACCAGGGCCTGAGCAACCTGCTTCAGCAAACCCTGCTTGGAGCAGTGGGGTTGGACTCTAGTAGCTCCAGAAGCCCCTTCCAACCTCAACCACACTGTAACCTCAAGGTGTCTGTAAAATGCACTACCTTGTAGAGGAAAGACAGTCACAAAGGTTAGCTTCATAATACCAGCCAGACTAGGAAATTATCTTGATGTAAACTTAATAATTAAAGCTGCAGACTTGTACACCTGGGTACCTCATCATCATCACTACAGTATCTCACAGAATCACAGAATTGTAGGGGTTGGAAGGGACCTCAAGAGATCATGGGGTCCAACCCCCCTGCCAAAGCAGCTCCCCAGCTCATACTGCACAGATAGGCGTCCAGATGGGTCTTGAATATCTCCAGAGAAGGAGACTCCACCACCCCCCTGGGCAGCCTGTCCCAGGGCTCCCTCACCCTCACTGGGGAAAAGTTCCTCCCCATGTTGGTGTGGAACTCCTGTGAAGTTCATGGTGATACTGAACCTCACTAACAAAGGACTGAGATACACATGCAAAAACTAGGTTTGGGGTTGGTTTTGTCACTAGCTAAAAATGAAAGGCCCTGCCCAGGTAAACGAAAGCTTCAGTACATTTTATGCCAATATAAGTATATTGTTAGGGGTTCCTATGGGATCATCACAGGCACACTTAAGGACACATCCTCTACAAGTCTGAGCAGAGTTTCCTGCAGAGCTTTCGCAGAGCTTCCAGCATCTGCAATGTTTTCTGCCAAGAGCAGACGTTCCATAGGGTTTTACAGACAAAGTGGCATTCCAACTTACCTTGCCTGTCACACAGCAGGGATGGAGATGTGGGGGCTTTTTCTCTTACAGTCTCTCCAAACACAATCAAATGTGGCCATGTTGGACCACTCCAATGAGCACGGGCATTGAAAAAAATGTTACTTTAATCATACTGCTGGCTAATAACACAAGTGTTCCTTGTACACAGCTGCTCTCTAGTCATTTCTGCTGTCACCTTTAAGTCCAGTTCCTTGTGACCTTTTTTCACAAGAGGAATTTTTTTATCCAGAAAATGTACTCTCATTTGGCAAGACTTTTGAAAAAGTCATTGTCTGCCTTTCACAAAGGGATGGTCCAGCAACTGCAGGGCAGAAGGGCGTTCATGTTGATCTCTGCATGGAAGAGTTGAAAAATCAGTATATTAAATGAATATGCATGCCTGTGATGTAATAGTTTCTAAAATCTAAATGCAAACTCAGCCTTTCCCTCCCCCCCATTTCTCCAGTCATTACTCACTGGAGCAATGGTTTGGTTTTTTTTAATAAAGCTGATAGAAAGGAAAACAGGATTTATGGGAAGATACTTTTAATTTATCAATTATAAACCTGAAATATTTTATTATTAGAGAAATCAGTATTTGTTCCTCTAAATTCCAAAATTTTGAATAATTCTGCTCATATGGCTGTTTCAGATGCACCAAAAATGGATTTATGGAGAGTAACAAGTATTTGTTTGATCCTGTGTCAATCAAGATATTCTGTCATCTCCCACCAACACCATTCATGTTAAGGAGCCCATTTAGGATCACAGTATTGTACTTACAATATTGGCTTTCTAAAGCCAAGGACTTTGGGCCTTTTCAGCCCTCAGTTTGGAGAAAAAAACAGGGGGCTGAGTAAAGGACATTGATTTTTTTAACTAACAGGCTAACAGAGAAGATGGGATGAGGAAGGCATTCCTATTTAGGACATGGGGAGATCATACATTAGAACTTTGTCTCCACAGATGCACCCTGACTTTTGAAAAAGGCAAATACTTTATTAAAAATGCTTTATATCTGTATGTTTCTTCCTACCTAGAGATTCCTTCTGCCTTTAAAATACTGTTTCTACATACGGTCCACAGTTTTTTCTGCTTGTTGTACTATGGGCCACAGGAACAGTAACCATACCATACCAGTTGGAACTGGGGATTAGAAAACAGGCTTCCTGCCTCTAAGACCACTGCCATACCCACTAAATAACATGCTTCTCTATAAAATTCATATCTGGTCTCTAGAGATATGTAAAAGGCTGCTGCTAATTCTATAAAGACTACCCATAAAGGTCAAGAACTTTGCTCTTGAAATTAATAGCCCATTTAAACATCTGGGACAAAGTTGATATTTAAAACAAAACAAACAGTACAAAAATAAATCTTAGAATGGGTGAACTCTAGTGTGGGGTTTTTTTTAAATATAGAGAACTTTATGTTTCAAACAAGTATGTATTTCCTGGACTGGCAGTGAGAAAAGATTTTCCTTCTGCATAAGGTAAGAATTAAGTGAAAGCTCTTTCATTGAGAATATTGTCCTTAAAGCACCCTGCCTGACACAGGTCAGATTCAGCCAACAGGATATTGGAATAACAAGGCCCATCAAAGGAATTTATCAAACATTCTCTGAAACTCAGCGGTGCCGTGTTTCTGCACAAAATTTATAGGGAAAGCAAAAGATGAGTATAAGGCCAAGAGAATTAGTGGGGGGTTTTTTATAATATTGAAGAGAATAAACTTCATTTATGTATACTGTTATTTAAAGGCTTTCCTGAAACACTGAAAAACCTATGCATTTACAGTACAGTTCTTCTACATCCTAACATGTAAGAGGTAATATAAGCTCCCATCAACAATCTCTGCTGTGCAAACCATCCGCATTTCTCCTTCCCTTTTCAGTTAAAAATCTACATACCTGGTTAAGCATGCACGCACAAAATCCACTGCAGTGCTGGAGAATCGATCAGGCAGGGAAGGCATCAGTCCTCTGTGGGCCCCAATATAGAACATGGCTGCTATCCTATCCATGGAAGCCAGCGGCGGTTTCCCTGTTGCCATCTCAAATACGGTGCAGCCAACACTCCAGATGTCTGATTTTCTTCCATATCCAGACTCATTTATAACTTCTGGTGCCATCCAGTAGGGAGTCCCATGCACAGACTTGAGCATCTCGCTCTGTGTGCCACTCAGGCTCACCCAAGCTAAACGCCTGGCGCAGCCGAAATCAATTAGCTTTACTATACCATTTGGCATCAGCATAACATTATTGCCTTTGATATCTCTGTGTACCACACAATTGTCATGTAAATATGCAACCCCTTGCAGAATTTGCTTTGTATATTTACAAAGGACTATTTCTGGCAACGGACCAAAACGATTAATAATACTAGAAATTGATCCACCAGGAACAAATTCCATGAAAATGCTTAAAATGTTGTCTTCCAGACAAGTTCCTAAATATGTTACAATATTGATGTGCTTCAATGTCTTCAAAAGATCAACTTCCTCATGCAACTTCTGATACTCCTTTTCTGTAGTGAGCTGATCTGATGTATCCAAAACAACCTGCTTTACGGCTATTAATTGTCCGTGGCTTGTCAGACCGCAGTACACCTACAATGAAACTAGCATTTATTAAAAAGAAATATGAAATAAAACTGAATACTTACTTATTTTAAAAGGTGCCTCTGTGTTTGCCATGTTTCATGTCTCATTGCATCATCCAAAGTACTTAAGTCATTTGTTGAATAGGCCAACAGCCAGTAGGGAATAGCTCAAAGACAACCATCATATCTCTCAATACACTCAGACATTAACTCACCGTGCCATAGGCTCCCTTTCCAAGGACTTCACCTCTTGTCCACATGATAGGATCTTTGTTAGTTAAACTGCTTCCTGGTAATTTAGTAGATTCCTCAGAGTTTAGCAGGTGACTTTCTTCACTTGATGTCAAAAAGGCTTTACAGTAACTCTGCTTTAAAGATGATGGTCAGTATGGGGAGGAAGCAGGGAGGAAAAGAAAGGCTTCAGATTATCTTTACATTTTTTTATAAGGAGTAATTTTTACCTGGCATGACAATATCACAGAATCACAAGGTTGGAAAAGACTTTTAAGATCAAGTCCAACCATTCCTGCCCCATGCTAAACCATATCCCTAAGCACCTCATCTACCTGTCTGTTAAACACACCCAGGGATGGTGACTCAGCCCCCTCCCTGGGCAGCCTGTTCTAGGCCCTGACAACTCTTTCAGTGAAAAATGTTTTCCTAACACCTAATCTGACCCTGATCTGCCACAGCTTTGTGCCATTTCCCCTGTCCTATCAACTCTCACTTGGCTGACTCTTCTCTATACATATGTATCTATAAAACCATGCTCAGCTCATCAATACAATTGCTATGCTAAGACTGTTTTCAATTATATATGACAATAGCACTTACAAAGATAATAGCATGACATCTTTTTCTGTTGACAGTAAGACAGACAAAAGGAACATTTAAAAGAACAGGATATCCATCTGCTTACAACTTTTCTGTCACATGGGTACAGTTTGCTAAGCTGAAGGGTGAATATGACTATTGCCTTGCTCTAGGTAATAACATAAGTATCCCAAGTCTGGGGAAAACAGGTGGGAAAAGGCCTCACAAGATGAAGAGACCACTTCAGAAATTTGGTAATAATTACTCTATCTAGCCATGGTTCTCTCTAGGAGATATGAGAATGGAGATGTAATTGGCATCTGTGTCTGCAGAAGCATAAGGAAATGTATCAACATGTAATGAAAGAAATTTTCTTATAAATTTGTAATTTAAATAGACAAAAAGCTACCAGAGCCAAGGAGAAATAGTACTGGTAGATAAGTACCTGAAGGCTCTTAGCTGACTTAGGAGCCAGAATCTAAGCCTTCTGAGTTTGAATTTTTCATTAAACATGAATTGAACAGCCTTAAGTCTATTTGATAAGCTAATACTTGTAGTTCATACCTAGAAAAATATCTGGTTGCATTCCAAGATTCAAGGAAATTGCCCTTTTGGATATAAAAGAACCAGTTATAGTGACTTTTCATATTTCTTAGGTGTCAAGGTCTCAAGAGCTTTTCCCTTGCCCAAACACCTTTTTATACATGCTCTTCAGTAAAAATAACCTTTCCTTTTTATTCACTGCAATATCTCATTTAATCTTGACCCATCATCTAAGCCTTGACAGCTATTCTCATCGTGCCTTAGTACCATCTGACTTGGGTCCTGACATGCAGCCTCTATCATGGGTATCCTCAACTAGGCACTGGAAGAATCAGCTGGCCCAAGGGAAAAGGACTTGATCATTAATAAGCACATATTTCCTTTCATCCAAACATGTGTCAACACATTACTCAAAGGTCCTAGCAAGTTACAAGAGATTACTTTTACCTTCTCTAGGGCACTATTTACTATTGCTCCATCTCCAGTCATATTTTCTTCTTCTTTAGTATGTGTATTTTGCATTTTAGAACCTGTATTTTTTATTCTTGAAGAGCTGATGTCTCTTTCTTCAAGCACTAGCAGTTCTTCAGCCAGACAACAGAGTAACTCATCAGTCACATGCTTATTATCAGCCCAGGACAAAATGCTTTGACTTGTCTGGAAACTGGGGCTTGCAACACTTTTTGTCTGAATCACTGAAAGCTGAGTCACTTCATTTGCCAAACCACCAGTTTGAGGTATGTATTCCCAACTGTGATTTAATTTTTTTAGAGGGGATTGACACTCTAGTCTATCTGAATAGGGCATTGCTTCACATTTTCTTACAGACTTGAAAGAGGCCTGGTCTGATTCCAGTCCTTTGCAGGCATTCACATACATCCTGCACTGAAGTGCAGAACTGTCCTGGTCTGTCGTTAGTAGAGTCCGACTCAGAGCAACACATTCTGTGTAGTCTTCATCACTGAACTGAAGGTTCTGGCTCCAGGCAGCAGCTCTCTGATGGTTGGGTATATCCTGACTGTTTAAAGACTGCTCCAAAGAAACTTCTTTAATAGTTGATAAGTTTGAATTTGGAAAAAATCTGTCTTGCTTAGGTGATTGTGAAAGCTCTTTTAAAAATGTATGCTGATGATCTGTGTCGTCACCAAACAATGTCATGTTCTTTGAAGTCTCTATTTGACAATCTGAATCAGAAGTTATTCCATTATCTTGCTCTGTCTTGCTGTCATTCAACTTGGCACTTCTGTCCTTTGGAATGAAACCTTCCTGCTTCTGTTTAGTGCCAGGCATGGTCTTCTTTGGCTTAGAATATGTTCTCTTTTGAGTATTTCTGACTCGGTTTCTCTCTTTCCCTTTACTGCAGGTTGATCTGCAGGTGCTGGTAGTACTTCTCCCAGGTGGGGCAGAACAAACATCTCTATAAAAACTGCTCTCCTGTTGCTCAAGCTCACGCACGTGGGAATAGACAGGAGTTCCAAACATTTCATAAATATCTGGGCCTTTGTCATTTGAATTTATTTTCTTGAACATGTCACTGTATTTCAGATCTACAAAATCTGAAGCAGATCGTGCATGTGGTAGAGAAATTGGAGTAACAGGTTTCTTTGAGCTAACTGAATTTCTGCAACTGCAGGAGAAACGTTGCTTTTTAAGTTTCTGAGCACTCTGAGCAAAATGGTCTCTGTTGGCTTGAGAGGAGTTTTTTTGATGCTTCAGGGAAGCCTCAGATTTCATTTGTAGCTGTTCCAAAGATGGAAAACTTTGACTCTTGGCATTACACTTTGTGGAAATCTCACCAGAAACGATTAAGCTATCAGATATCTTTATCTTGCTACTCATTTTAGATTTTGATGAATATTTATTTCTATTCACCTTTACTTTACTTGTGTCATTTTCATTTTGAGCAAGAATATTGAAACTCTGAGTAACATGAGGAGGCAGGCTACAAATGACACTCTTTTTTGGGGCAGGTTGTTTAGCAGTGTGTAGTTCCCTAGCTGATTCTTGTTCAGAGAAAGTAATATGAACAGCAGGTACAAGCTCACTTTGGTCTTTTGAAGTTGCTTCTGATGTTGCTTCTTTTTCCATTTCAGATTCATAAAGACAAACATGATTTTCCATCTGTTTTGCAGAAGGACCTTGCACTTCTACTGTGGGAATGACTGCAGCTACAGAATTATCTTCTAAGACACAGTAGGCCTCTATCACTTCATTTTTACATGCAGAATCTAAGTCATGATTATTGAGCACAAAGTTCACACTCTCAGCATCTTCATGTGGTTTATAACCCAGTGTCATCTCTGTAGCATCTTCTCCTTCTAGACCAGTTCTACATGAATTCCCTGTTCTTTTTTCTTTATTGCCAGCTCTGGAGGCATCACTGTTGCTTGACACTGTAACTGTTGCCTGAGCTGTAAATATTCCACAGTTTATCAAAGTATTACTTGAGCTCAAGTAGGGATGACTCTTATCACAGAAACTGGCTTGGGTCATAAGATCTATGGTCTTACAAGCCACCAAAAACTGGTACTTCAGCTGGTCATTCTCTTCAGTATTGGTAACTACATCAGCTTTCCTCCATTTAAAATTGCTTTGAATTTCTTCTTTTTTGTTGCTAGGGTGCTTATAATAGTTGCTCCTGCTGAAATAGTACAGGTCTTTCACTGGAGTCAACTGATCAGAAATGGTAGCAGTAGCCACAATGAGGTCTGATGACTTTCCAGCATGCCTTTTTAATAGATTATCTAACTGATACTGATAAAATTTAGTAACTGGTTTTATAGGCTGAGGAACAGAGTTCATAATATTCAAAATATTTCTGATGTTGGTGCTTTCACTGACAATATTATCCTCTAGAGGAGCAAGATGAATTGTTCTTACAGGCTGAAATGTCACTGGTGGCAAATGAAACTGTAATTTCCATAAACACCATTAATAATGGGCTACACAACAGACACAGGCAAAATATAATCACTAAGAACTATGAAGACTAAGAAAATCAAAATAATATGAAGCATAATATCAAAACCCTGATAAAATACATGAATTTTCTCACCCAGAGAATTATTTCTAATTATTGCATAGTACAGAAGGTGGTATCCTCTGCTATAAGGATAGCAGAAGAATTAAGTCATTCTCCATGACTTAAAAGTAACAAGCTCTGCCCCACATAAATCACCTTGTCAGTTATTAACTACATCTTATGCCACACAGCAGGTTTGTTGCAGGACTTGAAGGGCTGGTCAGTGGCTTCATATGCCAAAGTTTCTTTCTGGCTGCACACTTTGAATGACAGCTCTGCTCTTAAATGAATATTGAAAGTCTTTTTATGTAATCTTCCAAAGTGGGCTGACACCAGTGATTATATTCCAAATGGAACCTCATATAAGCAATTTTTTAAAAGCAAAACATGGACTACTATAGCAGAATGTCATTTTATCCATGGAGAGAATGGATAGCTACCCAAAGGCCAATTTATATGGCAGCTAATGCAGAAGTCTGGTATGTGGGGGATGTATTTTTTTCTTCTCTTCCTCCTCCTCTTCCCATCCCATTAGTTGCAAGGTACCATATAACTTTGAAAGAAAACAGATCTGAGAATTTTAGTACTTTGTTGTGATTATTTGAGGAGTAATGAGAATAACTTTCTGAAAATAATATTCCTATTCTTTATTTTATAGGAAATGGAGGAAAAAACCTTGTATTTTTAATGCAAGTGAATGCAACAGAAAATAATCACACAGCCACGTACTCTGAGCACTCCTTTGCATATCTATATTCAACAGCAGTTTGCAATCTGCAGGAAATTTTTGTTTGCATTCCAACAGCAAACTGAGGTTTGAATGTGCCAGGAAAAGCAAAGCATACTGTTTAGAAATTTACAGTTCTGAAGACTTTGTCCAGTCATCATGGCTTTACTATGAATGCTCATTTTATCCCAAATGATATGCCTCTAAAAATAAACGTGAAATAAAGCTGGTTTAAATCACAATTAGGTCAGCTGAACTATTTTTCTTAAACCTTTTTCTCCATTTGAAATATTTTTCCCACAGCCCTTTTTATGATCTTCTGTCATAACTCTGCTATTCCTTCTGTACTATACTTTTTTGCCCACAAATGCTATTGTATCCCATGGTGGGTTCACTGATTGTACAATTGATTCAGTGAGTCAAGTCCCTATGCAAAGAGCTATTATTATCCATAAACACCAAATCATCTTTTTTCTAAACACAGTATATTTGCTCTGTTGTAACTTTTAAGGCTAATGTATTGTCAAGCACTAATACATGAAAAATTTCTGGTTTGTAAGCTCAAAAGTTCTGTCAGTCATCCTATTTACATTTATGACAAAATTCCATGTCAAATATGTTTAATCCTAATACCTTATTTTTTATTTACTAACACAATACATTTCAGTAATATTCTAATACCAAGACTGTTCTTCAATTCAGCTTCAATTTTAAATTAACACTCAGTATCAGAAAATTGTTTGGGTTTTGTTTTTTTAAAATTTGTCAAAACTGGACATCTACCATGTTTAAAATATAAGATTTGCATCATTTAAATTAACTTACATATTTATATTTTAAAATGTTTTATATCATTTTGCAGTTCCAACAGTTTGCCCACCCAAAACCCCAGATCTAATACCTTGCTGACAAATTGCTGATATACATCTGAAGATTTGCTAACATATACATATAGATCTTTATACAAAAAATAAGTTAAAGGAAATTCACAATCATGAAAAAACCCTGAAGATTAAGCAGAGGAAACTACCTGCACTTCTTCTCTATTGTTATTTTTAAAGTTTTGAAACATATACTTTTAACTGTACTCAGTTTTACACATAATACCACCTTACCTCAGATCTCTTGTTCCTGGCTTTTAGCAATGCTATATTTAACCCTTAAAAACCAAAACAAATGAAATGTTAATTTGGTATTCTTAAGCAGACTATGATATTAATTTATAAATTAGATTCAATCAGTGCTGCAGACCAAGAGTCTCCCTGATGTGTGGTTGCAGGATGATGCTATAAATCTGCTATGCCTGAAAACGTTTTAAGTAGAAATTCAATTGTGATATTGAATTTTACAATTCTATTTTCTAGAGAAAACTATATTATAATTTTAAAATACTTTCATTCTAATAATTTAAGCAAATATTTTTCATCAATTTCAGTTGTTTGCTAGCTTCAATATATTGCCATTATGAGGAAAAAAGTGGAAGAGATGTTGTCACAGTCCCACTTCAGCTACAGATAATTACAGTCTACATTTTGTGGGCTCAGTTTCATTATACAGAACAAGAGGAATGGTGGAGTCTGTCAGTGCTTCTCTTTATGTCCCACATTCTGCAAGTGCACACACACACACACACACATAATTAAAGAAGGTCAATGTGGCTGAAGTCTACTTGACATGAAGAAGTCAGACAGGCATAAAGACAACCTAAAGTTTAAAGAAAAAGGACTTCTATGGCTTTCTCATCTAAATTGGTAGCAATACAGAACTTTGTTTTAAAATTGTGACTTTTAAAATTGAACTTACTTTGCTGTATTTTGGCTTTTATTATCTGAAAAGCATCTAAATCCATTAATGATTTTGAAATGTTGGTTTCTGGGCATGATGCCTGTAGCAGAAAGCTGAAGTCAAAGCCCTGCCCTAAGTTTTCTTTCTGCAGGGAGACAGGTAAACAAGTGTGATGTCTCATCTGTGATGCTAACTCATCTTTACTTGGAAAACATGCCACTTGTTGATCTGGCCAGGGTCTGGAGGTTGGTGCTATGTGGCTAAAAGACATAACAAAAAAAGCAAAGTATGTTGTCAAAACATATGGAAGGACAACCTGAGGAAACTCAGTTCAAATAATCACACAACTGAGTGCTACTGTGAACAAGAAGTTTCTCAGATCCAAGAATGCCCAAATATGTTTTCTTTCTTGGTCCATCTGGAAGTTGTGGCTGTCCTTTGCAACATAAGACCACGACACCAGAGGTTGACTACAGGTGAGAATGAATGACAAAAAATGCAAACCAAACAATAGGAATTGGAACACATATCACCCACCTCCCTCCTCTTGCTGAAAGCTGATTGCTCCCAGTGTGAAATATTAATGAATCACAAAGCAAGGGTGTCAGAAGAATTCTGAAGACCAGGTATGCCTCTGTTACTCACAAAATACACTATGGAAGAATAGCCTCAGATTCCTGCCACCTGGTTTCTGAAAACCCAGTTATGGGAAAAAAATAATAATACTGTGACTGAAGAGAAATACAAAAATATAGTCTAAGTTAATCTTAAAGCCATATGCAATATAATTGTCTGGGTTTAATTAAGTCAAATGCTGATGTAAAACCATATGTTTTTTCATACTGTCCCAAATAATTTGTTAATCTAGTGCAACCTATTGCCTCCAGCAATGGCCAGTAATTGATGTTGGGAAGACAGAAACACCACACAATGTATGTAGTTGTATATAACATCTGGCACTAAGGAAAACTTTTCTTACTAATAGACTACTTTGTCTCCATGACTGCATATGCAACTGCAAATTAAACATTCATACTACTTACCTGTTTTTTCCTAGACATTTGTATGACTGATGCATTTCTTTAATTCTCTTGTCTGCATTTTGTAGAGTAGCAACATTTCCACAACCTGCAATCAGACATTTGTATTTGCATAAAAACAAATTCACTGACCAGTAGCACAAAGCAAACACAGCTAGGTTTTGGCAATTAAAATATTATTATAAAGAAATACAGGAAATAACTATCAGGGGAAAAAAAAAGACTATGTTTCATTTGACTAAGATATCTATATTCATTTTCTGTTACAATTTTTAGAAAGGTGAGAGCATAAATTGAATTATTTATAGTTATTTAGGATAAGTGTGTTAACTCAATGTACTATAAAAGCAAAGAACATCTACAAAAATTCCAGTTACAGCTCCTACTTCAGAAGAACAGAAGAAAAATATTGACAGAAACTCTTCAAAAGGAGATAATTTAAAACTAGGAAAGAGATTAAAAGCAAGCAAACCTCAGGGCTTTTCAAAGATGGAAAATAATTCTGACTTTGATTTCAAATGTTTTTTGGTTGTTGGTTCTGACAAGTGGTTAAATTTCAGATTAACATAATTAACATTGTCTTTTTTCTTCTTCAGATCCCATGTGTTAAACTTTATATGTATAAACTTTGGTTAGACTACCTTTTTTGCTTCTCCTCTTTCTTTGTTGGTTGTCAGACATACTGTCCTTAGATGTATTAAGGTCCTGAAACCTGAAAAAATGTTTCATTAATTGATTTCTAATTCACATGTACAAATCAGTTATTTATATTTAATTATTTCTGAGCCACAGGTAAGACAAAAAACATTTTAAAAGTACTTGACATTATCAAAAATAATAATCTAACTGAACATCTGATGCCCTGTCCTGCAAATGCACAGAACCAAACAGTCCAGACAGGTTTTTATTGCTAAAAACTCAGTACGTGCTGTGTTGAAGATGACACGAAAGCTGCCAGTGTTATTTTGTTGATATCATCCTTACTGTTGGACCAGAAAGTCAACACTTCACATTTGGGAGATAATTGCATTTTTAACATTCTAAACTAAATCTGAAATAAATGTGTATCTTTCTCTACTTGGTCAAAACTATCTCTCAGTAAAAGAAGTTAGATGGCCAAAACTTTCTAAGCACAGAATAGCTGGTACACCACAACCAATCTTTTTGAAAGTTTATTCCAAAGAACCCTGAAGTCAACTGGAATCTTTGTATACATTTCAGAGAAGTGTGTCATTTACTTTACACTAGCCAAAACAGAGTTAGCCTATTAACTTCTTAGTAGTAAACTTTTGTTTCTCACTTAAAACCATTGTATTGTGAGAAACGATATCTTAACCATGAGCATACCTTTCTGTGAGCATCTTAGTACCTCTGTATGTTTGGAAAAATACATTATTCAAACTGGGCTACATTTATAAAACCAAAGCACCTTAAAGCTCACATTAAATTAATATTACAGGCATTTGATATTTTAACTCCTGGTTGTTGAGAGACATAACAGTAGCTCAAGGAAATGAATAACAGAGCTATTCATTTACCATCTGTTGTCTGGCACCATAAACTGCTGGTCTTCTACAAGGATATGTGAGCTCTTTGCACCTATGTGAGAGGCTTCAAAGAGATTTCCATCAGATTCCCAAATAACAGGAATCCTGAATATGATGAGTAAGTGTACTCTGAGCTGTTCACATGTACAAAATCATTAACTTCTTTTTCCAGATTAAACTAAGAGATCAATAATAGTATCAGATGGTAGTGACATAAACAACACAGAACAATCACAAACTGCAGACTCAAAGAGGAAACATAAGAGGGTGAAGTCTAAAGGATTTGAAGATTTGAAATTTTAGACAGCTAATTCTTAAAACAAATTTCAATTGCTAGTTTTGATGAATTTGGGGCTCTTTCTGAAAAACACAGTGAACTTCTATTTCTCAAGTTACAGGAACACATAATGTAATTAAAAACAGTTCATTGAAAGGAATAAAAGAAAATAAATAATGAACATTAAGCCATATCTGTATTAAAATGTTTCCCAATGTCTTTATTATTCAATAAGTAACTTATAGTTTGAAATGCATAAAACATGTAAGATTATACACAAAGTGAACAAGATGTTGTCAGATATGTGTATGAATGTACATGAATGAATATATATTTAAACATATATGAATGGCAATGTCAAATTCTTAAACTGAATAACTCTGGGTGCTACAGAGGAATATTGTAAAGTCCATAATGAAAAATGATATCATAACCATATGCCTATAAGGATTTATTTCCTACTTAATCAAGTAGTATGTAGTATGAGAATTTATATATTTTATATATGTATGTTCTTACTAATATTATTGACTAGGGACTAATTTTTTTTATGCTCCATAAAAACCTTATTCCTTTCTGGAATACATGAAATGTTCTCTTGTTTTCACATGGTTGATAAAATGTGGCAGTGGCTTTTCCTATTGACTGTGTAAAAAACAATTATCTCTCTAAAAGATTTCCATTTTCTTACATTTGCATCTTCAATTTAGTTACCTGAGATATATTTTCCCCTCACAAAAATACACATAACCACCATATACACACAAACAAATTAAGCTGGTTTAGAACTTAATTTGCATGGCAGACAGGTATGTGATTCACATGGCTATGTTGTCCCTACAGAATAAATATAGAACTATGAAAAACAGGGCACCTAGTGGCCATCCTGTTGCTAATTTCTTTACAAAATCTCATTTTCTCTCTGCTCTTTTCCTTATGTGTATTTTTACTTCCATGCTTGTCCTTACACCACTCAACTGAGTATTTTATACTCAGGGGAGTGATAGACTGACTTTGGTGGGTGTCTGACCTCCAGCCAGGCCTAAACCACCACAGTCTTACACACCTAGCAGTACATAACATTGTCAACATTTATTATAGATTTTATTACAGGTTATTCTGAACACTGGGCACTACCCTAACAAACTCTTTTTCATTTGCTGGGAGTTCCCTCTTAAGTTATGAAAATATCTGCTTTTCTGCTTTGCAGCTGAGCTCAAGGGTTTGTTTCAGTATCTGCATATGGAAAAATCACCTAATGTCAAAGTACTACCAATGGTAATATGCATGGAAAGTAACAATCAATGTAGCTGTCTGTCCCTAAGGAATCATTCAATTTCAAAGTCACTACAGAGGTCAGCTGAAATGAAGGGCCTATGTGGCTTTTGCTGGATTCAGTAGCATTTTGCTATTCCATACTGCTAGTCAGGAAAAGCATTAGGCTTTTAGTTTCTGATTCTAATAGCAAAAAAATGAAATTCCTTCAAAGCAGCAGAATTGCCAAGAGACTCACATGCTTCTATTTTTAATAACATTTTTTATATGACACTTTTTATCTGAGGAATGTGCATTGTTTTATAACTATGTAGCAACCAGACATAGAATCATAGAATGGTTTGGGCTGGAAGGGACCTAAAAACCCATTTAGTCCCACCCCCTGTAATGGGCAGGGATACCCCACACTAGCCCAGGGTGCCCAAAGCCCCATCCAACCTAGCCTTGAACCCTGCCAGGGATCTAGAGGCAGCCATAACTTCTCTGGGCACCCTGTGCCAGGGTCTCACCACCCTCATTGAAAATATTTTTTTCCTAATATCTAATCTAAATCTATTCTCCATCAGCTTAATGAGACAGTACAGTTATTCTTAGTTTATAAAAGAGGAAACACAGAAAAACTGAATGACCTATAGCTGACGACCAAGGTCATTCAATGATCTGTACAGAAGTCAGCGCTCTTGATTTCTCATTCTTAAACACCAGATAAGCCATCAAAATGTTTATCCCATTATATTAGTCTGTTAAGAGTCATACTACATGGTGAACTTCTCAAAACATCACCTTTTTTATATATATACACAAAAGAACCTTCAAACCTTGAAAACTTTCTATATAAAGGCACAAACATCATCTTACCTGGTGCTTCAGTTGCAAACTGTGAAAGAGGCACAGTAACCCAAAGAGAAGTTACAGAGCATTTTTAGCTCACAGCTGTCTTCCTTTGCGGGACCAGCAAGGAATTCAAACAGTAATTACATATACAGTGGTTTTATTTTCGGCATGTTTTTCTGAGTGCGGTGCACGTAGCAGGCTCTTCTGCAGGCAAACCCTCCAGGCAGGCCCTGCTACACGAGTCTGTTGAGTTTACTCGATGTTGCCGAGGCAACTCCTTCCCTTGCCCGTCCTTCCCCTCCCCGGGGCATTTGCTTGGAGGAGCAAAACCGCTCTCCTTCAGAGAGAGGAGTCACCTCTGAGCACACACAATTGAACTGGACGGTAGCTTTTTAAGCCCTACTCACAAAGCAGATCTTTCACCACCCAAAGCAAAGTACATTTCTCTCTGCTGTCCACCTTCACTTATGATTTTATTACCTTAGCTATTTTATTTCTACAGAATTTTAACTTTGCTTTCAGTCCCCTCACCCAAACACTCCTCACTACTCGTGACTGGTTCTCTGTCTCCTTTCAGGCAGCCTTAAGCAGAACACTCCAAGGATTCTGATATTTTTAAAGAAGCAAACTCTGCTGGGAGAGAAGGAGGGTGGGGCACAGAAAGACTAAAAGAGGTATAGCTAGGCTCAGGCTGAGTTGAAAGGGTTTTCATAGAATCATAGAATGGCAAGGGTTGGAAGGGACCCCGAGGATCATAGAGCTCCAACCCCCCTGCCACAGGCAGGGCCACCAACCTCAGGCCTGGATCTACACAAGGTTGCCCAGGGCCCCATCCAACCTGGCCTTGAACACTTCCAGGGATGGGGCATCCACCACCTCTCTGGGCAGCCTGTTCCAGCACCTCACCACTCTTTCCGTAAAAAACATGCCCCTAATATCCAATCTAAACCTTCCCTCCTTCAGCTTTAATCCATTCCCCCTTGTCCTGCCATTATCTGCCCTTTTAAAAAGTTGATTCCCCTCCTGTTCCTCTGCTCCCTTCAGGGACTGGCAGGCTGCAATGAGGTCCCCCCGCAGCCTTCTCTTCTCCAGGCTGAACAAGCCCAGCTCCCTCAGCCTCTCCTTGTAGGGCAGGTGCTCCAGCCCTCTAACCATCCTTGTGGCTCCTCTGAACCCTCTCCAACAGAAGGGACGTGGTTTGCTGGTTGGGCACCGTCCCCCGGGGTAGGGCGGCAGGGTGACACAGGCTCAGGCTTGACCGTGGGGCACCTCACCTCCCGGGTGCCTGAAAAGCCGCTGATTACTCATATACGAGCAGGTCGCCGGCACAACCGGCCTAACGGCGACACGCTGCGATTCCAGTCGCACCCCGGTACCTGGGGCAAACGGCCACCCGGCCGGTAAGGCGCTTCACTTCGCTCACCCCCTCGGGCTGTCCCTGAGGGAGCCGCAGAGTTTCTAGGAGCGACCCACGCCTCGGCTTCACACCGCCGCGAGGTAACAGCCACAGCCCGCGGGTCTCCTCCCACAGACGGCTGCGGGAAAGGGCGCCCAGGGCACGAAGAGGCTCCGCCGCGGCGGTGCAGTGTTGCACTGTGACCGGGTCCGGCCACGGCGGTCTGGAGACGGCGCCTGGCGCCCGGGCGGGACGGTTGCTACCGCCTTCCGCCGCTTTCCCGTGAGCCTCTGCGCCGGAGGCGGGGCACGGGCAGCGGCGCAAGATGGCGGCGGACAGCGAAGTGAGTGTTTATCCCTCTCTCCCCCTGCGCTCTCCGCCGGGGTCGCAGCGGTCTCCCCGCTCACTGCTCTTCCCGCTCTCTCCCTGCAGCCCGAGTCGGAGGTGTTTGAAATCACCGACTTCACGACCGCCTCCGAGTGGGAGAGGTAGGTGGTGCTGCCGCCGGTCCCGCTCCCTTCACCGCAGCGGGCGGCGTCCCGGGGGCTCAGCCGTGCCCGCCCCGGCCCGCGCCTGCCGAAGGGAGCTGCGAGACCGGTACCTGGCGGCACCCGGGGCCTCGTCCCGCCTGTTCCGGAGCTACCGCTGCGGCTCTGCAGTGGGTGCTCAGGCCGCAGGGGCTGAGTTGGTTAAGAGGATCGAGTGAAGCCCTTCCTGAGCTCAGGGAAGGGGCTGGTGTAGTGTCTCCTTGCCGGGTCTCTGCGGTGGGAGCTCAGGCCGCAGGGGCTGAGTTGGTTAGAGGATCGAGTGAAGCCCTTCCTGAGCTCAGGGGAAGGGCTGGTGTAGTGTCTCCTTGCAAGGGATTAGCATGAACAGAATGAAGGCTTATGCGTTTTAAGCAGCTGCCTGATTATTAAAATAGGCTCGTCGCTCAACCCTTAATTAAAAGTCCAACAATGGACAAGGAAATTTAAGGTAAAAAAATCCTTATGCGTTCTCAGTGAATCGTTTTTTAAAATACATTTTGCAGTGCTGATGTCTGTGGTGGAAGGAGATGAAACAATATAGTTTAAATTTTGCCTCAGATGCTTATTTATCTAGGAACAATGAAGCAGGAGTGTATGTTAAGACTAATACACTGCAATACCAGGAAAAGACAAGCTCCTACAGTCACTGGAAACATGCTTATAGCAGTTGCTATAAGTACCTATCATCTGAAATGTAAATATAGGAAGACTATTTTATTTGTACAAGGAAGCAGTTCTGGTTTTATTGTGATAGTTGGGGTTGGGGGGGGGGCAGGTGTTCACTGTTTTGTTTGTTCTTTGGGTTTTGTGTGGCTTTTTTAAGGACTTTAGTAGTAGGGTAACGATGCCTGCTCTTAGAGAGCTGAATTATAGTACAGGTATAGTGTTCACCACATATTAATGCCTTTTCCCCTTCCTAATAGATTTATTTCAAAAGTAGAAGAAGTATTGAATGACTGGAAGCTTATTGGGATTTCTTCAGGCAAACCTCTAGAAAAGGTTAGTTGCTGCTTCTGGATTTTCTTTTAGAACTTAAATTACAGGCTAGGAATACAGATGTATATTCTGTGTATTGCTGGTTTCTTAGGTGTGGCAGGTAATGATTTCTGTTGGGGAGTTATGCCTCGCATGGTAGAGGTCTGTGTAGTGCTACCTGTGACTCAGTATATTTCATACATCAGAGTTTCTTTTTTTCCCAAAGTCTAATTAGAGCCTTTGTAGTGCTTTCTCAGTCCTGTAAAAAGCAGAGGAAATTGCTGAGCTCTTCTGCATACTAGAGCAAATAAATTCAGCAGTTCTGGACCAAATGGTGTCTGTGTTTCCAAAGAAACCTTAACTTTGTGTTATTTAATAAACTAGTCTTCAGCCTGAGCTGTCAGTGTATTCTTACACGTTGTCTTCTAGACTGGCCCTCTCTTCTTGACTTCTAGTGAGAAGACACCCTGTACAGATCTAAGAGCTGTCCAAATTGCAGCATACAATTCTGCACAGTGATGTTGATTTTTTTCCTATAAACTTCATTATGCAGTATCTTTGTTGAAAAATTAATTACCCTTACACAGAGAAGCTTTTCAAATTCTAGGTAAATTTATTAGTGAAAACGTATTTCAAGTAAATAATAAAATACTATTTGCTTAGAATGATACAGATGTAGATAAAATCCCAGCTCTCTCTGTGCAAAGCTGAGAGTGCATGCACCTAAGGTGTGTAGTTGTATATGAGGGTTTATATCTACCTCTTTATTGCCAAAGAATTCTGAAGACTGCTTGGGGAAATCTGGTCCTTGAAATGAACATGATTATTTGCAACGTGGATTTTAGCATTCATCTGTCTTTAAAATTAAGAGCTTTGAGAACTAGTTTTTCAGATTAAACCATGCTGGGTTATTTAAGAATAAATATTAAGCTGTAGGAAAAGATTAATAAATGATATGTTTTGTTGGCAGTATACTTTTAAAGGCTTATGAATGTTAACCTAAATTTATGTGATAAAATAATCTCTTTTTCTTTTCATGTGTAGGGTGTATACACCACAGGAGCATGGGAAGAGAAATCAGATGAAATTTCATTTGCAGACTTCAAATTCTCAATTACCCATCATTATCTTGTACAAGAACCCAGTGACAAAGATGGGAAAGAAGAACCGGTAGAAGGTAGCTGGTTGTTCTTTCACTTGCTTGTAAGGATATGACAAAAAGCAATTTCAGAACTGTGGAATTCAAAGTGTTGATTTGCTTCTGCCTGAAATTTTCTGGGATCCAATGAGTGTGATCTGACAGTTCTTCTTTCAGTGTGCTCTGATTTCAACAAATTGCAAATGCAAGTCAATTCTAAGTCACCTGAAATACTGCTGATGCTCTTCTTACACATCACATTTTTTTTTCCACAGATGCCCTTCCCATGCCTATGCAGGACTTGCTGTGCATGAACAATGACTTTCCTCCTAGAGCTCACTGTCTGGTAAGATGGTATGTATGCAGCCTCTTGTCTTCCATATAAGTACACATAGCAGTTGAAAAATCTTTGATGCTGCCACAATCACTTGTATATTTACTTTTTCCATCAAGAGTTAAACTTTAAGTCAAATAATTCTTTGTACTGGACAGGGGAAAGGAGTGCAAAAATAACCCACCACAGCAGACTTACCTTTACTTTTTCTGGTTTTTCCCAAAATAGTGTTTTCTGAGTTTTGTAGCCCAACCAGGATTTTATATTTGTAATGTTTAGATGAATCCCTAAAAAAGAAAGCTGCAGAAGCAACCACCAAATTCTTGGTAATGCAGATTTTTCAGCTTGTTACAGCATTGTTCTAGGGAGATTGTTTATATATAAAGTAAAAAACTCAGGACTGATCTGCCCAGAAGTCCTCACATTATTTTGAGTACAGCGTTTGAATGCTGTTAAGCTCTGGTAGCTTGTGGCATGAGAATCTGCAGCACTCAGTTCTTGACCTTTCTGAAGGAGGTTCTTGCAGGATTCCCCAGTCTGCTGGTGACAGTTAGGCTATTCAAGATACAGTATTTCTAAATTACATGGTTCATCTGGCTTGCTAAAAACCAGAGGTGTGTTCTTTTTGTCCTTTTCTCTTAAGGTATGGCTTACGTGAGTTTGTGGTTATTGCTCCAGCTGCCAATAACGATGCAGTTCTGAGTGAATCCAAATGTAACCTTTTGCTGAGCTCAGTTTCCATTGCATTGGGGAACACTGGCTGGTAGGTAATAGTATTAAACCTTTTTTAGGCCAGGTAGAACTCTAGCATACTGCTGTTGTGAGGGGAAAAACGTATTAAATTGCTGGCAAAATAGATTCTGAGTTTGTTGTGTTTTCACAGTAATATTGTTACGGAAGGATTTAAAATAAAATTGCCATGGAAACTTCAGAGAGATTGAATCTGTGTGTTGTTTATATTCATTGTTGTTTAAAAACCTGATAAAAGCTGCTAGAAGCAATAGCTGGTACAAATGATCACTTTTGGAAGAGGTTTTCTTCCCAGTGTGTGGTAACAGAAACTTTCTAGTCTTCCCCAAGAAATACTTAGACTGAGGAAAAATATTTGGCCTGAAGCCTTGGATAGGGCTATGCTTGTCACATGACAGTTTGGTAGGCATTCCATTTAATGGTGAGAACTTAACATCTGTCTTTGTTTCTTACTAAGCATTTTAAACTGTGTTTCACTAAAGTGAAATGTATTCTAAAGAAGATTAAATTTTGTAGAAATTACGATAGAATACTTAGCTAGTTTTAAAAGTCTACGGGACAGCATGACACTTTAAATAATCTGAAATGTTCATGTTTTATAGTCAAGTACCACTGTTTGTGCAAATACACCATAAATGGCGACGACTGTACGTTGGGGAATGTCAGGGTCCAGGAGTTCGAACTGACTTTGAGATGGTTCATCTCCGCAAGGTGCCAAATCAGTACATTCACTTATCAGGATTACTGGATGTCTTCAAAACAAAGATTGTAAGTGCACCTGATACTAAGATAAAAATTTTATTACCTGGTTGCTTGTAGATTTCCTCTGTCTTCTACGGATGTTTCTGTAAGAATGAGGCTTACCCTGCCAATACCAACAGAGTGCTTTTCCAGATATTGCCAGTATCTAGTGATAAAGAGTGAAAATCGGTCTGGGTTTTGGCCCTCAGTGTTGCCACCTTCTTCTGGTTTTGTTTTCCAGCATTGTGTGAAAGAATGTGTCTGTGTTACAGTCTCCTTGTCAACCCTCTTCCCTGTCCTCAAACTATTTTTTTCCTATTTAAATGGAGGAGGGAGGGTCAGGTGCAGTTTTATTACATGTATTTTGTTATATAGCTTTACTAGTAATACTTGGGGTGTTGCATTTTGATAAAATTAGCTGTAATACAAGCTATTACTAATCTATGCTCATTGCCTGAGGTGTTTGAGAGGTATACTCTTTACATTGAATGTTTCCTCTGATATTTTCAAGGGATGTCCTTTAACACCACTGCCTCCAATTAGCATGGCTATTCGGCTTACGTATGTTCTTCAAGACTGGCAGCAGTATTTCTGGCCACAGCAGCCACCAGGTAGGAGATTTGTGTCCTCAGAATAGTTTGTTTTAAGGTAAATAGTTAATGCTATAGAAAATATTTGTGTATCCTGCCAGAAGAATTAAAACAATTTCCTCATTATTGGGAGAGGCTTCAGTTCCAGCTGAGTATGATCCCTCTCCCTTCTAAGGGGGAGAAGCTTAAAGCTTCAGAGCAAGCATAAAGCTGCTCTGAAATCACATCTATGTCTTATGATTGTGACAGGTGTTTTGGTTATGGCTGTGTGGGGAAATAAGCTTTTTTTTTTTTAATTAGCATTTATAGGTAGTATCTAATTTGGAGAGAAAAGGGTGACTGACTGCAGATCTGTAAAGAGTTCTTTTTCATTAGGGAAACATTTGTACACAGGTTCTAGTAAGTGCTAATACTTCACAAGAGCACTTCTAAATCATTTCCCTGAAGTACTTCACTATTTCAGTGTAGTATGTGTATTTAATATGGGAAAAGGGGAAAATATTACATGGACCTCAGGTGAGGTAAAAGTCTGGAGTTTAGTTGTTTACACAGTGTTAAATAAGCCAAACAGTTAATCATTCTTTTTTTAGATGCAGGAAAAATTTCTGATCAAGCCTTTTATTACAGCAACTTTGTATGAGGAGGAAAAAAGGGAAAAAGTAATGTATATTCTTGAATCTGAAGTACATACACAAGACTTGATACATTTGTTCCATAGTGATGCTATTTAGGAAAAATAGAGTAGCTGCTCACTTGATATTCTTACAATGAATTCTCATTCTTGCTTGGTGATTATAAGCTTCTCCTGGCTCAAAGGTAAAGGAATCTATAGGAAAAAAGGATAAATGTTAGTACCTTCTTAACATACCTTTTTTTTTTTTTTTTTTTAGTGATATGATCCAATGTGATGGAGCATTAAAATGCCCCCAGTTAAATTCTTGACTTGGCAGTAGTTTTATATAACAGGGTTAAAGTATTTAGGGCATGCTTAGAGAGACAGAACCTGTGTGACCTTGATCTTGGTTACCTAATTGTTGCACTTTCTTTTGCTTTAAATAAAAAATACCTCACTAATGCAAGGTATGTTTTGAAGAAGTCTGTAGTGAAGTTTAGCTTGTATGCTCTGTACCTAAGGAGCATTGAAAATAGATTAAAAGAGAATCCTGCTCTTTAGGGTCAGAGAAAGTCAGTGTTGTTTTCAGTGGCAGTTCCTCTTTGTAGGTAAATCAAGTTTACCTAAAGATCTTGGGAAGCTAGTTCTACAAATTTTATTTTATTATTTCTGCAGACACAGAAGTCAATGCTTACTGCAGTTCTTTATGCTTTGCTATATTTATTTGTTAAGTCAGGATCCTTGGTTTGCTATGACTGAGTTCTACCACTCTGATCCTATCTCTTGATTTGAGTGGTTTGAGTCAATTTTACTCTGTTGGAAGATTCTGTTTAAGGAGCTGCTAGCACAGTGTATTGCAGGAACTGGAGGAGGATGGTATCATTTTTACTGATGTTGCTCCATGCAGTTGTGGTTTTACATTCATTGTGGAAAAACTAGATCCATACTTTATTGCTCTCATTTCTCAAAGAAATGCAAATAATTTAAATGTCTTCTCAGAAGAAGAAATCTTGTCATGAAGTTATCCAAATACTTTATCTGTTCTGATACCTTGCTTGTTTTGTGTGTAAACAGTTTGCCAGGTGCATTTAAAGATCAGATCCTGTAACAGCATTATTAGAATGGCATTACAATATGTTATTATGAGTTTCAGTTGTTGTTCAGTGAAGGCAATTTTTGGCTTATATAACTGAAGGATATAACATGGGAATTGGCTGAGGATGCTGGGAGGCATTTTTAAGTAACTGAAATGACAGGGAATCTCCCCGATCATTGTTTAAGTCTTTAACTGCAGGTGATGTAACACACCACTCTTCCTATAAACTGTCAACCTTGTAAAAGTAGTTGTTTTTTCACTCTGCAGAGGTGCTCTTCTGGAGTCTTCTGCTTGGAAGTGATTTCCTGCTTAAATGTTTTTATGGCGAATGTATATCTTGTGTTCTCGTGTCAACATTGACTCTTTAAGGCTGCCTTTATAGCTCTGTCATCTTTGCCTGTATGAAGGGAGTGACCTTCCTTCAGCATGGACTGTGAGAATTTTATGTGTCTTTCTGAATGTCCTTTTGTACAATCACTTCCCAGTTTCTGCTGGCAACATTTGCTTTTACTGTCTGGCAGGACTGTGTTTTCATAGCTCTGTCACCTTAGCTGTTCAGCTATTCTCTGGTCATCCTACACACTACAGACTTTACTCTGTGAAATTAAGATGATATACTGCTTTAAATATTCCATAAATTCTGCATGGAAAACATATTGATCTGTCTTCAGATATAGATGCTCTAGTTGGGGGAGAAGTTGGAGGCCTTGAGTTTGGGAAGTTACCATTTGGTGCCTGTGAGGATCCCATTAGGTAAGAGAAGATTTCAGAGAATTGTGCTTTATAACTTCCTTAATGGAGGGCTTAAAGATATGTTATTTGAAATCTTAGCTCTGCCTGCCTATCACTTAATATATTCCTAACAGATATTTAATTATTCAAGTACTTAAGAAACATCTGTGAAAAGTAATGGTCTAATAGCAAATGAGACCGTTTTCAAAGTGATAATTGAGAGCTTTAGCTCATAAATCTTCCCTCATAAACTTCTGGAGTACTCCATTGATTTCTGAAACTATTGTGTTAAAATGCACCTTAATTAGAGATACAATTTTAAAATGGTGTGCTTTTTGGACTTGCTTTCATCTTTTACTTTGACATTTGTCGTCTTAAGAGGGTCTGTCAACTGAATTACTGTAATCTCTTTATGTTCTCTGCTGAACACCCCATCAACACTCAGCGAATCCAGGAATCACTTTGATGTATTAGTGTTTAATGCTGCCAGCAATTCATGAAAATTGTTCTTTCCTCTGTACCTGGATACCTAGAATACAGTGTGCAATCTCTCCTTTTGTAGAGGGGAGTTGTGAGAGTCCAGTATGCCAAGTACCATTAAAGTTTAGTGCAGTACTGGGGGGCGTGCTGGAGAACAACCAACCCAAAAACACATTAGGAAAAAGAGACGCATTTCTGGGTGTAGCTGCAAAATACATAGAGGGAGTTAAACATGAGCTGTCACCACCACCTTTCAAGATCTTAGCTGTGATGGAGAGAACACATTCTACGCACTGAAAGAGTTAAATCTTGTCTGTTTCAGTGAGCTTCATTTAGCTACCACATGGCCTCACCTGACAGAAGGTATAATTGTCGACAACGACGTTTATTCGTAAGTATATTGTCTGAATTGCAAGTACCTAGAACTGTACCTTATGTGTGAACTACTGCATTTTAGTGACATGTAAAACATTGCATGGCTTTGAAAGAGAACCCCTTCTGAAGAATGCTAACATCAGTTGATAGAACATCTAATTTGGGAAAACTTCTTTTGAAATGCATTTCTGTGTGAGGAAATATTAATGTGTTGTAGAAGAATGCTAACATCAGTTGATAGAACATCTAAATTGGGAAAACTTCTTTTGAAATGCATTTCTGTGTGAGGAAATATTAATGTGTTGTAATCTCAACAGAACACACACCTGTTTTGGGGAATATTGTGCTAGATTTATAAGCTGCTCGTGTCATATTTCTTGGGGAAAGTGATAGTGGAACATGGAAAGCAAAAAGAATCTAGTGACATCTCTTTCCCAAAAACTATTATCCATATTTCCTGGGAAGCTTCCTAAGGAGGAAAACCAGTGTATACTGATACTTAAGAAAGGGGAAAATTACTACACAAATTCATTTCAACTTTTAAAAGAAGAAAATTTCCTTCAACTGAATTGTCTTTGTTTCTTATTCATGTTATGTCTGTACATGAGAACAGGGACTCTTGCTTGCATTTCAGACTGTTGTATTTTGTGTCATGTGGCCTGACTGGCTATGACATTCCATTAACTGAGAATTTGATGCTCACCTTTTGGACACCTACAGTGACAGCATGACACTTGGTGTTGGTTTTGTTTTTTTAAGTGACCTAGATCCTCTTCAAGCACCCCAGTGGTCCGTGAGAGTCAGAAAAGCAGATAACCCTCAGTGTCTGTTGGGTAAGGCATCAGAATTCCCTGTCTTCTCTTACGGCTTTTAAGCTATTAAGTTGTGAAGTTAGGACTGAGTTGTTGATTACCAGATGACCTCTGTTTCCTCACTCCCCCTATTTTTTAAGTGGACAATATTTTTGTCATCTCTTCCAATAACAGAAGCTTTGCAAAAGTGTAAGTTTCTGTTATCTGTGAACTTCATTGCTGTTCTTACTTCACCAGGTTCCAGGCTAGAGGAATTTACTGTGTGTGTTCTGTGAAAATTTAGATTTTCTAGAATTTTTATGTATATCTATTTATCTCTTATTTCCTTAGTTGAATCAATCTGCCTGAGAGTCAGGATTGGTATGCTGGGAGACCTGTACTATTGTCCATTCTTGCCTTTTAGCTTGTGGGAAAAATGGCTTCAAAACTAAAAGAAAACCCAAACAAACAAAAAAACACTTCAAAAAAAATTTACAATAATGTGCTGCACAAGTTCCACCTTGCTTTGTGTGAGGAAGTGTATTAAACTGCCTGCAGAACTGTGCTCTGGAGAGGTGGCTGATAGCTGTCTAGATGTGAATTTTCTTAAGCTTTAATTATGTGGTTTAAAGGTATTTGTGCTTCAGAACAAATGACCATGTTCTTTCAGATGAAGAGATAAAATTTACTGTCCCCCAGGAGTCACTTAGCTTGTTGTTAAATGGGATTTTGAGTAGTTGTTCAGAAGCTTTGTTTCTCTTACAGGTGACTTCCTTACTGAGTTCTTCAAGCTTTGCCGTCGGAAGGAGTCAACTGATGAGATACTTGGAAGGTCTGCGTTTGAAGAGGAAGGAAAAGGTAAAATGAAAAGCTTGATATTTGTGTTATTTGACTTTAATTTGTAGGCATTTTTTGTAATACTCCTAGGAATTTTTTGGCCAATGCTACGTGGTATTACTTCTCATTAATTTTAGGCATGCTTGGCTCTCCAAGTTCAAAAGGACAGTTGCCTTCCTATAGTTGTGGGTTTTTTTCACTGAAAAACAAGAATTTAATATTTGAGTGGTGTGCACAAGAGTTTTGAGCAAACAATAAACAGATTTTTCTACATCTACGTAAAATACGTATTATTTATATATGAGGTACTATGTAATGCATATTTTTACAGCCAGGTAATTGTCTCTAAGCTGCTTGAAAAGCTTTGCTGTCATCCTAAACCAAACCTAACCCAACAAACCCCCAAGCAAACACAACAAAACAAATTTATCTGACCAACAGGTCAGAGTTTACCTGAAGAATATAAATACTGATGTCTTTATCATGTCTCTGTCTCTTTCTTTCATTTTTCTTGCTGTGTATAGTGAATGTTCCTTCCTTGCCTCCTGTCACCTTTTCTTCCCTCCAAACATGGGCTGTATCAATGTACTTTCTTTGGTTATACTTGGTCTTAGTTTTGAAGGAGTTTGCAAGTTGGCTTTAAAAGGTGTTAGGCTGACTAGGGTTATTCGTCATGCCTGACATACAGTCTCTTTAGCCCTCCTTATCTCTAATTTTCTTAAAATGATTGCAAAGTTGAGGTATTCCAGGCTACTGGTAATTACGTACTTAAATTTCTCTGCCCTCTTTTTAACAATGTTAATTCATTTTATTGGAAGAGAGGCTCTGAAGTTTGCCAGCAGCAACTTTGGAAAAAATCTTTTCATTTGAGGAGTTTCCCTGAGGACTCTTTGACAGAATAGCACTCACAGCATGTAAGATCATACATATATATAGTGTTAAATACTGGACTTATTTAAGGCTTATCTAAAGCTGTAGCATGTACTTGAACAGTCTTTGTTATCTACAGTGTATTCCTTGGATTTGCATGTGAACAAAGCTTAAACACTGGCTGTCAGCTGCCTGTAATTGTCTGGAAGTATGCAGTACTACTACAGTAGGTGGCAGACACTATCTACAGCCAACCCAGGCTAGATTTCATTCATAAATTAAATCCAGGGCAGTCTGTGACTCCTTTGTGACATTCTGCTGCTTATCTTTGTCCTTGAGAACAGAGAATCACAGAGTCACAGAGTTGTAGGGGTTGGAAGGGACCTCGAGAGATCATGGGGTCCAACCCCCCTGCCAAAGCAGCTCCCCAGCTCATACTGCACAGATAGGTGTCCAGATGGGTCTTGAATATCTCCAGAGAAGGAGACTCCACCACCCCCCTGGGCAGCCTGTCCCAGGGCTCTGGCACCCTCACTGGAGAAAAGTTCCTCCGCATGATGGTGCAGAACTTCCTGTGCTCCAACTTGCAGCCATTGCCCCTTGTCCTGTCTCCACAGACCACAGAAAAGGGGCTGGCCAATTCCCCCTGCACCCCATACTTAAGATATTTATAAACATTCATTAGGTCCCCCCTCAGTCTTCTTTTCTCCAGGCTGAACAGCCCCAGCTCTCTCAGCCTTTCCTCATAGGATAGATGTTCCAGGCCCTTCATCATCTCCGTAGCCCTTCTCTGGACTCTCTCCAGGAGATCCCTGTCCTTTTTATCCCAGGGAGCCCAGAACTGGACACAATACTCCAGGAATATTAGGTACCTGGCAGCACAGAGGGGTCTTTGTTTAACAGGGTGTTAAAATTAGTATGAGATGAATGGTCAATAACAGGTGAACTTTTTAGAGATGGTATTTCATGGGGTTATTTTGTTTGTTTTGTTCTAATTATTTTTATTTTATTTTATAGAGGTTGCTGATATTACCCATGCATTGTCGAAGCTCACAGAGCCAGCACCTGTCCCAATCCATAAACTATCTGTCACAAACATGGTGCACAGTGCAAAGAAAAAAATCCGCAAGCACAGAGGTGTGGATGAATCACCTTTAAACAATGAAGTTCTGAACACTATTCTTCTGGTGAGCTGTCCATGCATCTTAGGTTCATATAAAACATGTATTTCATGCTCCACTGATGCATTTATCTTATACTTTACGGCAGAATTGTAAATAAAGGTCTCTGATGTCAGTTCTGGTATTTGAATTGTGTTTATCAGCTTTTTGAAAGAGCCTTAAGTTGTCTTTATAGTGTCAGTAGACTGAAAGTGAATTCTAAACTCTTCTAACAGTTTTAATTATAGGGATTGCTGGTATGTAACTTGGAGTAGGTATATGGAGAAAGTAGGAAAAGTGTTAAAAACTATGTTTGGAGTTTGTAATTGGTGTGTTGTTGTTTTCTTTTTCTTGAAGTTCTTATTTCCTGATGCTGCTGACAAACTCATTGAGGGATTTGAAAGCAGAGCTAGCACTTCAGCAGGAAACAATCCTCCTCCAGAGAATGAAGATTACGTAAGTTATACTCACTCTGAGAGAGAGGAAAAGCAATTTTGTTTGTATGTTCATGCAGACCTTGCTGTGGCTGCTGTATGTCTTGTAATAGATAATTTTTGGACTGATGAAGTTACCTTAGTTGGAATCTTCAGGTTGAAATACATGATTATTTGAATTTGGGGTTGTTTGGGTTTTTGTTTCGTTTTGAGGTTTCATGCTCCACTGGTGCATTTATCTTACACTTTATGGCAGAATTGTAATTCTTCTTTCTTTCAAAGACTGTTATTTTTTGTAGTTTATACTTGTATGTTTAAAATGTTACTTAGCCACTTGTATGATCAAACAGGAAAGAGATCACATGGTTTTGGAAAAAATGGCATTGCTCCTTATTTCCTGCTTTCTTTTATTTCTTCCCTAGACTCTCTTCAGTCAGTTTAAATCTGCTCCTTCTGATAGTCTGACATACAAGCTGGCTTTATGTCTTTGTATGATAAACTTCTACCATGGAGGAGTAAAAGGAGTGGCACATCTTTGGCAAGAGTTTGTGTTAGAGATGCGCTACAGGTGGGAGAACAACTACCTTATTCCAGGGTAAGATTATTTTTTGTGCTGTTGCTTTGTTGATGATGTTTTGGGAATAGTGTGAGATCACCATGACTTTGAAACTTGCTGTTTGGGTTTGAATTTTATTTTTTTTTAATTGAAAATGCTGTCTTCTATTAAAGTGAGAAAGGGTAGGCAGTAGGGAAAAGGGTCTGTGTCCTCCTTTTGAAAACTTCACAATGTCTGGAGGCAACTTGAGTTAAAGAGCACTCCATTGGGTGAATGAGGGTGGGGAGAAAAGGCTTATGCAAATGCTTGGCTTCCAATTTGTCCTTAGATAAAAATGAAGGGGCTGATACATTGAGAGGCACCTTTGCTTTGTAGTGTTGTTTCTCCACTGCTGTAAGGGAGTTTTTCCACTGTTGAAAGGCTACTGGTGTAGTAGCCTTTTCAGGGCATGTTTAATTGAGGTTCCAGGTTATGTCTGCTGCAGCAGTGTTTGTTGCAGACCAAATAAAGGGTTCTGCCAAGATAAGATACCAGTGTAGGGCAAAAAAGGATCCTTCTTTGGGGTGAATTGACCACCTATTTACCAGTTTATACTTTCAAGTGGTTAAACTAACAAATAAAATAGAGCTTGAAATATAGAGATCATTCTATGGGATCATTGAGGCTTTAGAAGTCAAGTCAAAGGTGCTGAAGTTGTGTTTGAAATCAGGTAGTGTTTTAACATCCAAATGGAACTGACCAGGAATTGCAGAGTATGTCTGTTCTGTAATAGTTGGAATGATCTCTGTGCTTCAGAAATTACTCCTGGGATATAAATACATGGGCGTCTTCAGTCACTACCTTATCTCCTGAGACCATAGAAGAGCTGAATGGTTTAAATGGTGGGGGTGGGCTCAGTGTGGATATTTGCCCCTTTTCTGGGTTTCATACGATTTAAGACCACATGTGTGTGAAATTCAACTTTATGATTGATAATGCTTACACTTCTACCTTTTGTTAGGTTGGCTAATGGCCCTCCAGATCTGAGATGCTGTTTACTACATCAGAAACTTCAGGTAAATATCCCACACTTAAGTTTTTGGGTTTTTTTTTTTAAGGAAACTGTCAAAATTACAGATATTATTAGCTAAATACATTGTTGTAGACTTAGCTATGCTTGTATTATTGGGTCTGGACATAATTTCTTGGGAAAAATCTTTGTTGTAGCAACAAGTTCAATGGAACTATCTTTTAGTATTTTAAAAGATTGTAAGATTCTCCAGCTTTTTCTGTTTTTGTCAGAGAAGTCATTGCTAACGTTTTTTTCCCTCTAACTTGGTAGATGTTAAATTGTTGCATAGAAAGAAAGAAAGCAAGAGATGAGGGGAAAAGGGGGAGCGTGTCTGATCGTTCACCTGGTGGGACTGGTGATACTGGAAAAGGAGCAGACCACTCTGGAGATAACCCTGATAAGGAGAAAGAAGTTGGCAAGTCCTGGGACTCATGGAGCGACAGTGAAGAGGAGTTTTTTGAGTGTCTAAGTGACACAGAAGATCTTAAAGGCAATGGGCAGGAGAATGGAAAGAAAGGAGGAGCAAAAGAAGGTAACAGAGAGCCTGTTAACTTAAAACCAGAAGGTCGTCTGCATCCACACGGGAAACTGACGCTGCTGCATCCAGGAGAGCCTCTCTACATTCCAATAACACAGGTTAGGTAGCAAGAGCTGAGTCAGATGTGCAACCTAATTCTCATGCAACATGGCAATACCTAGGGTTGTGAAATTGTACATAGTTTGTAGGATATAGCCTTATCTGTTCTTAAAATTGCTAATTGTTTTTGGCCTAAGACCTTTTTTCCATTTTTAAAGCCTGATGAGGCTGTTAAGAGCATGTGACACTTCAGTTTTGCTGTATTTGAGAATGGGTCTCCTTGCCTATCTTAAATCTGACTTGCTTTTTATTTCCAACTCTTGAGGCATCTTCATTCCCTCCTTCCTTTCTTTCCTGTAAAGTAGCAACTGGGGGTCCTTTCAGCCTGAAGATTCCTAGCTGACTGTCCAGAATGCTGGATCAGTTTCACTGCTGTTGGTTCTTTCTTTTTAAAATAAACACAACCAAACAAAACCACCTCTCAACTCCTATCTAAAAGGCCATAGCTATCAGGTTTTGGTACTATTATCTAAAGCAGGTTTATCAAACTACTGGAAGTGTTACCAGACACAGATGTTCTTGCAGAGTCACTAGGGATGAAGCAGGAAGCAGTGGTGTCAGAGGAAGTCGTTGGAAATCAGCCATGCATTAAGAATGCACTATTTTTCATTTACTTGACAGAAATTCTTTCTATTGAGTGTTGCTTTGCATGGGTAAAAGGTATCACCAGAGTGTACTCAGACAAAATTCAAATCAATTATGTGCTGACAGTATCAACAGCAAGAATTCTACCTTGCTTTAGGTGGATTTTCATCCATCTCATCAAAATAGCATCAAACGCTTTGTGGGCTTCACCTGGATTCTGTTATTTTAACAGTACAGCCTGATGTTGGTACTTCAGTCTCAGATTGTTTTCTTCTTTATTACTTTTTGTTAGTGTCTTTTAGATGCACCTCTGTCAGGGAAGACAGCAGGTCTGCTGGCAGCCTAGCTCTCTTCACCCAAGACATAAGCCCTGACAATATTCTCCTGTTCCCATGAGAAAAGTTCCTCATGCTGAGAGGATCCTAATAATCACATTCTCAAAACACAGTGGCCTTGCTGATAGGAGTACAGGCTACCCTAAACCAAGAAGCAGTTATGGGAAGGGATTTGGGAGTAACGGAACATGTTAGGAACCAGCCATAACAAGATGGTCAAAAACAGCAGGTGTGCGGATGCTTTTAGGTATTAAAGGTAAACTAAGTATGTTTAGCTATAAGATAGGCTTATCAGAACTCGTTATAATTACTAACCAATCAATACAGTGTGAACAGAGTGTGTAACCAATGAGCAGTTTTTTAGCTTGCAATGTTTGCAGTAAGAAAGGTCTAGAATCTGTGTGATTTCACCTAACAAAATGGCTTCATGGCTTCACCTAAAATTCATATATTGAATAGCGTGTTGCTCCCTGCTGGACGCCACACACCTCTACATCTCTACTGCTTAAACTGTTTAGCCTACATGTATTGCCTTTGGGTATGAATAAAGTAGAACGAACCTTTGGTGACAGGGTGCTGTCCTTAAGGGCTGAGCCACGGAGAGGCTGTTTCTAACTTGTGTTTTTCTGTGGTGCAGGAACCAGCACCTATGACAGAAGATTTGCTGGAAGAGCAGTCTGAGGTGCTGGCAAAGCTAGGGACATCAGCAGAAGGGGCTCATCTTCGGGCACGCATGCAGAGTGCCTGCTTGCTTTCGGATATGGAGTCTTTTAAGGTAGTACTACTTGAAGAATTCTGTGAGACTGCTTTCTCCTTAATTAAACTCTCCTAGCTTGTGTTGAACAATTTTGAAGGCTTTGATGATGAGCTTTTTTTTTCTCCACGAGCCAATTCCAGAGTAGTTTAAAGATAAAAGTAAAACCCTATTGAGGAAACTCTTGGAATGTTTAAAACTCTGTGGCTGTCCAGTCTGTTACGCTGTAACATTCCAGGAACATTTCTCTCTCAGACATTGTGCAAAAAACCACCAAACATACAGTTGATAAACTGGGAATAAAAACTTGGACAAGCCTACATAAAATGATGTCAGAACAACACTGAACATCGAAGTCCTGGATCAGGATTGCATTTCCCTCCCTCCCACCACTGTGTAGCTTTCCTTTAGTGTCACTCTTACCGGCACTTTCCACTCTGTCTAGCCTTGTCAGATGCACCTTTAATCAGACTCCAAATGGATAAAATATGAAGGCAGTGCAAAGAATTAAAGCCAACAAACCTATTAACAGGCTTTCCCTTCTGTATTTAGGCATTGGGAGGTAGGCATAACTTTTGTATATGGGTGAAGATGTTTTGTTCTGGTAGGGAGGGTAAGTTGTTGCTAGTTCTTTGCAGCTGTTCAGCTAGGACTGGACTAGCTGTGGGTTTGGGTAATCTCTTCCTTTTCCAAGCTCTGCAGAGGGAGCTAAGAGCACATACACTGCTGTTATCAAAGGATCTCAAAACTTAGAAAAAAAATGAAGATTCTGTCATGAAATAGCTAGTTTGATTTTTTTTTTTTAAGTTATTGCAGTGTTACTTTGTAGTGGAAGGATACAGATGCACTGCAGAGTGAGAGTATTTCTGACTTCAGCATCAGTTTATTAGCAGTGATTCATGTCAGATATATGTGGCAGTTTTATTTCAATGGTGCAAGTGATACTAAATGCTTAAAATAAGAATAAAATGCTGTAATTTGAAGTGGAAATGCACTTTCAGTAGGCACATTGGATAGAATACTGAGTTTCCTCTTATGTTCTAGACCTGTGGCTATATTTGGTTGGACTTGATGATCTTCAAAGGTGTTTTCCAACCTTGTGATTCTGTGATTTATTGGTGTTGACATTGCATCTTTGAAAAGTTAAGGTGTTCTGTTTGGGGTTTTTTTTTTAAAGTTCCTTTTTCAAGGAAGAAGAAAAAGTGAATTTCCTTACTGGAGTGTTAAATGATGGAAAGTCTGTGCTGCAAGCATATTTATGCCACCCAGTGATTCTTCTGGGCTTGGACCTAAATGCTTATACATAATGAAATTAGTGAAAATTCATACTTCTTGCATGTATCAGGTACCAAACAGAAGCTTGACTTTACAGTGTAATTTAGAGCTTGCCTGAAATAACTGGTGAATGTAGTGTTGTGAGTGGTAAGAAGGTTTCTTTGGTTTTATGGATGGTGTGGGTTTTACCCCTTGCTGTTGTCTTGGCTTATCCTTTATTCCCTCACCCTCCCAGGTCTCTTTCCTACAGTTTGGTGACTGTTACAGAATTCCCTAGCCTGTGCTCTGCCCAGTAACCCATACTGCCTTCCTACCCAGGTTATGATGTTTTTACAGGATTTTTCAAGCACAAATTTTATCTCCTTTTCATCCCAGGCAGCTAATCCTGGCTGTTGTCTGGAGGATTTTGTGAGGTGGTACTCTCCTCGGGATTACATCGAAGAGGAAGTGATTGATGAGAAGGGCAATGTTGTAATTAAGGGCGAGCTGAGCGCCCGAATGAAGATTCCCAGCAACATGTGGGTGGAGGCCTGGGAGACAGCAAAGCCAGTCCCAGCCCGGAGGCAGAAGAGACTCTTTGATGACACAAGAGAGGCAGAGAAGGTGAAAAGCTCTGTGGGGAGTGGTAGTCAGATCTGCAGTGCTTGTAGCCCTTTCTCCTTGCTCCTGCAGGATTTAAACATTAACATATCACTGTATTCTTGGAGTTCAACTGTTCTGTGCATGGCTTAGGGTTAATCAGAAGTTCTTGCTGCTGTACAGCAGTGTGTGTGAAGTAATGATTGCCTGGAATAGAACTTCACCAGCTGTATTACTTGGGTACTTCTTGAATTATTAGTAAACAAACCAGATCTTTATCTGCATGTATGTGCTAGTCGTCTTCCTCAAATGTAGTTACTCCTAGTTTCATTCTAACCTCTCAGGACTGTCAGCAGTCACTGAGGATTCATGTAAAACTACCGGCTGAGTCCTGGCTTACAGCAGTGCTCCCTTCTGAGCTCTTCAGTGAGGGTGCTCATCTTTACTAGTTAGCCCTAACTTTGGGAAGTCGTTTTGATCATTAATATATTAAATTTTCTAATGCTGTAGGTGCTTCATTACCTTGCAGTTCAGAAACCAGCTGACCTTGCAAGGCATCTCTTGCCTTGCATCATCCATGCAGCTGTGCTCAAGGTAAAGGAAGAAGGTAAATAATGTTCAATAAATTTTTAAGATATTTTAAGGTGAACACTGATGCAATAATTACAAAATTCTTCCTTTTCTTCTTCCTCCTGCTAGAACTACTGGAAGATATATCTTCAGTTAAGAAGATTATTAAGCAGATAGTATCTCATTCCAGTAAAGTTCTACGGTTCCCCAATCCAGAGGACAAGAAGTTGGAAGTAAGGCTTAGAGAACTTCCTAACACTGATAGACTTTGATGCTGTTCATGGGAGTGCTGGAAGTGCATCTCTGATTTTTCTTGTTTATTGAACTCCTGCAGGAAATCATTGCTCAGATTATGAGTGTGGAAGCAATCATTGCCAGGGCCAGGTCTCTGAAAGCAAAGTTTGGGGTAGAGAAATGTGAAAATGAGGAGGAGAAAGAAGATCTGCAAAGGTGACTGATTTAATTTATTTTTCCCTTCGCTTTTTGTTTCTCCTGACCCCCACTCCCTGGGTTTTGTTTTTCCTCTGCTGCCCTTGTATTTTTATAGTGTCAAAATTTAGGGACAGATGGAAGTGGTAATGCAGAAATACTAATGAATCATTCTTGGTAGCTATAAGGTTTAGGTGTCCCTGTCTCTAGGCTACCTGGAGATATATGTGGGCACCCTAAATATTCTTCTATGTAACCATCCCTCTGAAAACGGGATTTGGGTTGTTTTAATGGAATTTGTGGTTTTATCATGACAGTACTGGGGATTTCATTTTTCTCTTTTGTGTATGTTAAAAAGGACATTTGATGAACTTTGTGACAGGAGAGGTGACATTAGAAGGACCAGGAATGTAGTATTTTCTATAACTAGCATGGAATGAGATACCCATCCCAAGTTACCCTATCCTAGTCGTGCTGGTTTGCAGCGTGTTACTGCGGGCCCATAGGAATGAGGAGTGACAAGCTGAACTCACTGCTTCGCTGCCTGCTGCCAGATGGCTTACTCCTTGCTGCTGTGCTGAAGGGGAGACAACCTTTTCACAGCACATATTGGGAGTTGAGAACAGTGGTGTCTGACCAGTGCAGTATCTTTGTGCTCAGTAATTTGCCATGTTACTACTCCTGTATGGCCGATACCGTGAAGGCTTTTCATGCTGATGTTACACATCTGCATTAGGAGCCTGGGTTCCATTTGTAGTGAGTAGAGAGAAGTTGGTCCTTTCAGAGGCTGAATTGCAGCCTGGGTGTTAATTTGCCCTGTTGATGGAGTTGCAACTCAAAGGGCTACATAATCCCACCTTTCCTGACCTCATGTGGGAGGCTGCTGTGTTCGGCTTCGTTTTGACCTACATGATCTGCAGAAGAACAGCTGCTTGTATTAGTGTGAGGGAAAGCAGCAAGGGAGGAGGGAACAGCTGAAGGGTATGGGAGGCTTAGTCTTTAGGGTAGTGGGGAAGGAGTAAGGGGATGAAAAGGTGATGATAGTGTTTGAGTGGGGCGCTGAGAAGCGTTAGGGTTTTCTTCCTTCAACATTCAGAATGGAGAACCCTTGGGAGTGTCTGCCAGTTCTCGCTCTGTGGAGATGGTATTAGTTAGGTGGAGACCTCCTCTCAGGAAACAGTTCTGGTGTTAGGTTAGCAAACTGGATACAGCTGACAATCAAACATTCCCTTTTCCTTTTCAATGATTTGTACCACCAGATTCGTGAACTGTCTCCTGGAGCAGCCAGAAGTATCTGTGATTGGTGCAGGACAAGGACCTGCTGGCAGCATTATTCACAAGCTGTTTGTGAGTGCTCAGAGGGTAAGAGAGAGTTCTTGGCTGCTTTGCAGGCACGTGGGATTGGAGCAGTACGATGCAGTGACTTATCATATGATGTTGGTTTATTTTGTCCACATATCTGCATGTATTGTCATAAATGTGCTTGAGGGTTTTTTGTGGTGTTCAGCGTGATTTTGCAGTAACAGCCTTGCAAGGGGAAAGAAGAAGAGTACATGGCCTGGGATGTGAAACAGTGAAAGCCATCTGGGTACACAGAGGTGTCACTAACATGTCACTTCAGATGGTAACACCAGTAATGCTGTTACAAGTCCCTGCTTCATTTAAGTACACAATCTATCCCACATCACAGCGAGGAGAAGCGTGTTGATTGCTCCCTGTAGCAATGTAGAGAAACACCATAGTACTGAGTATCTGAGGAGTAACACTTTTAGACTGAGGTTTACACTTGGAATGCCTGAGATTTCTTCTACAGAAACTGGTGTGTTAAAGAAGAGTTTCAGTTATTTTCCAGTGCAATTCTACATTCAGTTTACATGTTGCTAGTGCTGAATCTGCCAGTTTCTGGAAACCCTTCCCCAGGCTGTATTGGTATAAATACTCCCTTTTTCTCTTAATCAGTCTTTGTCATAATGAGCCTTAACATACTGATTTCTAGGCTGCTTGGCCTGCAGTCAGCCTTCAGTTTCTATCAGAATTGCACCTATTCATGGTGACAAATCAACTAAAATTTAACCACAGTGGTAATAACAAGGTAGCAGAGTGTTGCTGACATCTTAAGAGCCTGAATTTGTGTTTGGAAATCACTGCTGTAAAAGTGTTTAATTCCCAATCATTAAATTTTTAAGATACGGATGCTGTTATAATGATCTGTATTTTGCAGCTCAACATAAAAAGGACCATTCTGAAAACAGACCATGGTTATTCTGAGAAATGAAAAGCAGAGCTTCTAGTTTATCTTTCTAGTATCTAGGGAAGATCTGGTTGTGAATCCCAACTTGTCAACCAGCCTTACTTACAGGCTTACTTCCTGTAAAGCCCAAGACTGTGCCCTGTAAGGGCATGCGAGCGTTTGCACTTGGCTTGTTAATATTGAGGCATTATGGTCTTAAAGCTGAGTAACTTTCTAGTGTTAATGCTCCATGAAGATGTATGTCATGTATGGAAAGTTCTAGGGGTTTGTTTCTTTTGAAACATCAGTAACTACAAGTTGGTTACTGTTAATTAAGAGTTCCTGGTGGGACAGGCGCTAACTTGATATCAAAATCCCCTTGCATTTAATCTACCACAAATACCAGTAGAGCTGTTTGGTACATATAAGCTGAACAACTTCCTTACTCATTACCTTTTGAACTTGTGCTCCTCTGAGTAGTGTAAAATGTGTTGTTACGTTCTCAAGCTTTCTTAGGAAAGTTATAATAGCAGGTGCATGCCATTGGAAGTAGAATGCATGATGTCTCTTAAACCTACAACTTCCTCCTAACCTCTTGTAAGTCACCTCTGACTTGCCTTTGTTTCTATCTTTCATCACTGGTTCTTTTCTCATCCCTTTCCAAGCTGACTGAATCTTCTGATGAGGTAACAACTTTGTCCCTCGTTTCCTACTCATCTTCCCTAGCTGCATAGAGTTGAATCGTTTGGTAGATGTAGTACAGCAGCCTGAGGTAGTTTGTACTGTTGTTCACATCCTGACCATACAAAATAATTCTGTGTTTCCAGAATGGTTTTTCCTTACTCACAGACTTTATTTTTAGAGTGTAACAGGTAATGAAGAGAGAAATCCTTAAATAAAACCCACCACCACCCCAAAAAAACCATACTCACACAAAAAAAAAAACCCAACCAAACAAAAAACATCTCTTCAAGTGAACATGGATTTTTTTCTGATGCAAAATATGTGGCCTTGCCTTTGTATTCTTCTCTGTTGCTGCAACTGTTTTGTTTATTGACCAGCCAGATGTTTTGGGGGGTGTTAGGTAGAGCTGGACAGTACCTGAATATCCCAGTCAGTACTTACACTGCTGAACATTTTGGAGACAGAAGCAGAGAGGTTTGGGGAAGTGCCAGGTTAACTATTTGAAGAAGTGTAGTGCAGGGAACATGCTCTCTGTTGGTTTCCTAGAACTGTTGTGGTGGGAACAAGTGGTGATTGTCCCTGGGAACTTCTACAGCACAGGCCGCAGAGGCGAGTGGTACCCAGCTCTGGCCCTAGGGAATGTGTGGGAGGGAGGGCTGAATGTGGAGGGGCAGCAGAGGAGGGGGCACAAGGTTCAGCTGGTGGGTTCTGCCACACCTCTGTGACACTGATAGCCTTGAGTGGTATATACTCGCTTTAGGACCTGGTAGGGTGCTGGGGGCTCTGTGTGTGTGTATGTGTAATTACATGTATGAATGCTTACTGGGCTGAGTGGAGCATGCCTGCCCTTCCTCCAGTATTCAGGCTTCAGGCTCTGAGGGAGTGAGAATCGCTGTAGACTGCACAGCAGCTCACTTGCTCTGCCATGTAATTCTGGTCATGAAAAGCAGATACTGAAGTGTAGTTGGAGGCTGAAAATACAGGTGACTATTTGCCAAGACTCCAGCAGCAGCAGCAATGATGTTTAAAAGGAGGCTGGCTTGGCCTTGTGTAGCCAGAGAGCTGAGGAGGGAGCCCTGCTGCAGAAGGGGGCATTTTGGCTGGTCAGAACCCTTGCTTAGTCTAGGCTGAGCTTCACCATCCACCCATGAAGGGTCTTCCATTCGCTCGTGTGCAGTTTATTTCTCGACATCCCATGAGTGTCCTGCTCCATGTGCGCATAAAGCCTGTCGCCGCGCGTGCCATTGCTAATCCTGATGTTCAAGGCACAGCTCGCCCTGTAATTACACCTCTGCTCTTACTTAAGGCTTCTGCAGTGCCTCCCCTTGATGAAGAACTGAGGAGATCGGGGTCACCAGAGGAGCGAAGGCTCAACGTGGGGGCTGTGTCAGACTTCCCACCGCCCACGGGTCGCGAGGTGATTCTGCGCACAACCGTCCCCCGCCCCGCGCCCTACTCCAAGCCGCTGCCCCAGCGCATGTACAGCGTGCTGACGAGAGAAGACTTCCGACTCGCAGGTGCCTTTTCAGCAGATACAACGTTCTTCTGATGGAACCAGCTGCGCTACCTTGTGTGTCTTCACAAGTACAATGCTATTCATTTTCCTTGGGGGAAGTTAACACTTACAGATTGACTGGCTCGGGGGGGAGGAGAAAATACAGTCGTCATTAGCGACTGGGTGTGATTATTCCTGAGGAGGGAGCTGAACTGGCAGCTGAGAAGGATGCCTGGCACGAGTCTGGCTTTGGAAGGGTGGGATGGCTTCACGAGTAGCTTTGGGGAGAAAAGGTTAGCGATCTCCTCTCTGTGCAAAGGGAGTGTATTGGGTTTTTTGCATTAGCTTGTTTAAGAATGGACAGGAATGGGCTGTATGCAAATACTTCATGCTGAAATTCATGCTGAATGTGCTGCTTTACAGTTCTTAATATCAAGTGACATTAGCCTACTTAAATTGATGTGCAAACATTGAATAATTTGTATTTATTGCTAATCTTATATGTGGAGCCCAGTACTTCTTGGTTAATCACTAACTTGCAGATACCTCTAAAATACTCTTCATTTTATTTGAAGTATACGGTATGTTAGTTCATGCTACACTCCTGCATTGCAGCAGCTGTCCAAAAAGATCTTGTCACAGACATTTGTCCCCAGCAGAAAGAAGTGTATTTGGGGCTCTAGCTGGCCAGGAGGCCTGCTGGCCTCGAGGGGATCACTCACGGTTTTGGATACTGTGTCCTTCCCTGCATGCAAGGGCCAAAGCTGTAAGTAAACGACATGTACAGAGGTTTCACTGTAAGCAACTTGCTGGTATTTACCGAGGTGGTTTGAATGTATACTGGGTACTTGAAATGATTCTATCACCTGCAGTAGCTAATCCCATTGGGTATCATGCAGACATTATGATGCCTATGTGCCAATGTTGCTTTACAGAGATCTTTGTGTGTTTTAATGAGAATCAACATTACAAAATGAAATGTATAAACAGCTACAGTATTGTTGACATTACTCAATAAATCTGAACTTATTATTGGCTCTTGGACTTTTTCAGCCACTGGCTTTGTCAAAATGCTTTTAAAATGACATCCTTGCATGATCTGACCTGGGAAGGACATTGTGGCTGTGACTGCAGTTCTGTCTCAGCTCGTAGAGCCCAGGTATTGCCCTAAAACTTCTTTTCCCTCAGGTAAAGTTGTGGCAAATACAAATACCTGTGTCAGATTAAAGAAGAGTTCGCTTTCTTCTTGCCATAGAATTTGGGCTTCAGGCTGTTTGTGTTCTACCTGAGGTAAATTCCACTGGTAAAATGGATTAGAAAGACACAGACTAATTTAGTTGCTGTTTAACACTCTAGCTTCTTTAAAAGAAACTGCTCTAAGCTAATTACTCTGTGAGTATCTTTGACTTACTCCCTGGCGCTTTTGTATTTCTGCTCCTCCCCCCAGTGAAACTGCATTACAGGGTGGCCTCATGTAAAAGCTGTATAAACTTGAAAATCCCTCTCTTAATTATCAGGTATTCTGTCCAGCTGCTGAAGAGATGATACCTGTAGCCATGCTCAGAGAACACAAATCCACCTAATACTTTTTCCAGGCAAAGATGTTTGTGTCTTCATTGGAAAGGTCAGGGTGGTTCCATGCTGTAGAAAATGGTGCATTCACAGCACTTACCTTCTCTCCAGTCTTTCATTGAGAAAAAGAATGTTTAAAACTTTAAGGACTTTTCTCCTAAGGATAACCCAGAAAGCTTTTCAGCTTATTTTAACTGGATGTACTTGAAATGTCAGTCCTGTACTTTCAGAAGAAGCTGTAGTGTAAAGGTGTGCTTATTGACTTGGTACTACTGCCTTACAGCAGCCAGCATGGGGAGAGACACACAAAGCATCAAAGACCACCAGGGAAAAGAGAAATGCATTTATTTGAAGTAACTGTAACTAAAGCCATAGAGTTCAGTGAACCAGTATCTCCCCAACTCTGTCAAAGAACACTGTAGCATATCCCAGCAGCTACTTTTGCTGAGGTAATCTGCAATACTTATTGTTCCCTATGATGAGTAAGCTCTTATTTAAATCAGCTTGTACTAACACCTGATTTCAATAGCCATTCAGTCCAAGTGCTGAAGACCTGGACACCAGGCCCAGTAGGGCTGTTCATGGCTGCCTCCCACCTCCAAAACACAGTAACAGCAGTTTCAACAACTCACTTCTGCTGGTTTGGTCCTAGAGGGTGTGAGAGGCTGTATTTCCTCCAGTAATCCTGATATGTGAACAAAGAAAAGAATCTACACTAAGCCATCTTCTTAGTCTGTAACATCCCCAGTGCAACAGACCCCTGTAAGACTAATGGAAATTTCAAAGAACCCAAATCCTTGCAGCTGTAACTACACTGTAGTAGGAGCACAGTCATGCTTTAACACTGCACTAAGGTTACACAGAGAGATTGAGCTTTAAGCCAGAGGGGGGATAAAAATAAAACCATGATCAAGTACCTTGGCTGCACTCACCCAGGGCCCTCTGACAGTGTTACAAACAGTTTCTTGCTTCAAATTCCATATTTTCTTCCTTCTACCAACAGTGTGACACTACAAAGAGTTTAGGAGTGGGGTTTTTTTTCCTATCAGTGCATAAGGAAAACTGTAACTATACCAGTTTCTGAGTTATAATTTACCTGAATAGTTTGCATTTTACATCTTCACAAAAAATTTTGTGATATCACAGCCATACTTTGTAGCTAAAGAACGTCTCTTCAGCTGGCTTCTTTCCTTGGCCTGTTTGGCAGTTCTCTACAAAAGAGAAAGATAGGTCTGTTCAGTAAGCATTGTTACTTGGCAACAGCGTGCCCATGGCAGCATCAGCCCACTGCTAAACTTCAGGGTAATTTTGCAGTAGATGGCATAATAAAGTGCAAATGTTTAAGGTGATGTTTTTCCAAATCCTGAGGAAACTGTTGTTCCTCAGATGAAGATGAAAAGTTTGATGGATGGGAGGGAGACGCTGGGAGCTATGGGGTTGTTGAGCTGGTGCCAGCAGGGCAGAGGAGGAACCTGATTACAGTCCCCAGGGGTATGGGAGCCAGCCCCTCCCCAGGGGGTGAGAGAGTGCAGGACTGCACAGGTTGGTCCTCAGTGACCAGGCTTCAAGCCTGGGCTCAGGCTACATGATCTCTAGAGCACGTTCCTCCTAAAACACTTCTGCAATGACAAATAGCTGCCCCGGTGCCCACTCCACAGTGAAGGTGAGGGTTTCTGGATACACCATACTGACCTCTCTGTGGCAGACCGTGCACAGAGTCTGAAGGTTTTCCAGGGAGCACTGTCCTCCTCCGCTGTAAACAGGCCTGATATGGTCTACCTGCCAGAACTGGCCTTCCGTGGGGTTCGTTATCATCTCGTTCAGCTGCAGTGAACAAAGGACACGACACTGGAAGTGTTAGATACTCCTCAACTACATCTGTGTTCTACCATATAGAACAAGAAGGTAATTCAGAGAAATAGCTATCTATAGTTTTCATCAATAAAAAGTCATTGTTAGCATTTTTTGTTACTCCCCCTGGACAAGCAAATAACTGACTTTAGTTGGTGTATTTCCACCTTGTCTGCAACATGCTGAAGCACACTGCAGTGGAGCACAGCAACACAGAAGGACAGGTTCAGTTTTCTGGACTGGTACAGTAAGTTACCTTCAATGGCATTTTATCATCATCAAGCCCCAATCTTAACTAGAGACAGTAAAAAGAGCACAACAGCTACAGTCCCATCACAAAAAGACTCTAACTAAGTGTTTGTCATTTAAGTTTCTGATTGAGACAGTGGGAACTGTATAGGCAACACTGAGAAACCTGAGCTGATAAAGCACTCTGCCAGCTAAAACACAACAGTGCCACTCTCTTGGAAGGTTGCAGGAGCCCCCCATTCCAGCAAGAGCTCTCAGGTCAGCCTTGGCTGTGCACCACCTTATTTTCAAAAGCTGCAAGCAACAAAGCTGACCTTGTGCCTAGGACCAGTGAGAGTAAATGACTTTTTTCCCTTTTGCAAGGTTCAGTAGATGCCTGCAGAATTTAAATGCTTCAGAACCAGCAGCTTCTGAAGCAGAATTTCAACTCTGCAGCAGAAAATAAAACAGCATTTTAGCTTCTGAATAAAAATACCACTTTCTATAGGGATGTTCTCCCTCCCTGCTCTGTTGCTTTCAAGTCAGTGAAGAAGCAATTGCAACCATGGCAGCATGGTGGTAGTTTGTCATGCATTTTGAGGTGATTCTGAGGAGCTGTGACAACTGGCTTTTGTTAAGCTCCTACCAACCATTCTGCAGAGGTGAAGTGACTCGGTGCTACCAGACTACATCCATCCCTAAGCTGTTTCATAGCCCTGAAGTTTGTCAACAAAGTGCATTTTGAGTAAATCTGGCTGCACTATTCACATCCCTAAGGGACTTCTGATGCCTGTGACTTTTGGCAATGAAAACATGTTAGAAGACACTGGGGGGGTTGTGTTTATTGTTTCTCTTACTCTGCTGCTGGTGCTAGGTTAACCCTCCATCTATCTAACCCTCTATCCCACCAGATAAAATGGCTTAAGAACATAATTTTGGATTTCTTGAAACTACCTGCTACAGGAATACACAGATTACCTGTTACTGCTTAAAAACCAGTATTATACCTGCCCGAGGGGAAGGTGAGACATCCAAGAACTCTCCAGAAGTTTCTTACGCTGACTCTTAGGTGCATCTCTGATGCTGAGATAAAGCTCCTGAGCATTTTGATTACAAAACTGGCAAACACCATGTTCAATCTCAAACACTTTAGTCCTGAGGTAGCTCTGACTAGACCGAATTGAGAAGTCCTCCTGGCAGGCATGAGAGCAGAATCGCGTGTCCCAAGCACGGGCCTGGCTGCCTGGGTCAAGCTGAGCTGTTGGCTGTTGGCAGCTGAGACAGAGTGGGTTCCCTTGGCTGTCCAAGGCTTGCAAATAGCCTTGGGAAAGGGAGAGGCCTTCAGCTTCAGGCTGGCCTGAACCAAGAACTGACAGACCTTCTCCATTTTCCGAAAGCAACCTGTTTGCAGAGAACAAAATAATAAAGGAGGTATTCAGCAACACAATTCAATAGGCTTTTGTGCACTTTGTGTTTCCATTAGATACCTTTTATGCTCTGAAATACCAGTTTCAGTTGAAATACATCATCTCTTGCTCAGGTTGATATCTGCATGCATACCACTTGGTTTATGTTTCCATTTAAACAGAATTTGACAATATAAGAGACAGAGCTTGCTTCTGCACACCTGACTGTATGCACACTGAGTTATTAGCTGAAATAATGCTGTGTTTGTGAAGAAATGGTGCCTTCTACCAGGCATCTACACACAAATGCTGTAGCTCCTTCTTTAACAGGAGTAACGGAAACACCCTGCTTTCTCTCTGCAACTACAACAGCTACCTATACACTTCATACTCAAGGCTTACCTACAGGCAGGATACAATAAAAATATGTAAAGGGACATCTTCTGTCTACAATTTTTCATGTTCCTTTCTCCCTTCTAAATTTTGAGGCAGAATAGAAGAAAATTTGGTGTCCCCAATTTGCTGTGGACCTCACAGGCAGGCCTGAGCTAACATTTTCTCCTTAACCCAATCACATAACTCTTTTCTTGTTTTGTTTTAATCAGACTCAGTTAATTAGCAGCTATATCAGCAGACAGCAGATGTAATCTAAATTGTTATAATAGAACATAGCTCATTAGCACTACAGCAGTTCTTATCCAAACACTGCAGTGAAGTAAACATGCATAGCAAATAATTTTGCTACCTTAAAACAAGCTAGGGAGAAGCAGCTTAGTCACCTTATTGCATTAATAAACTTACTCTGTGGAATGACCTGGTTGTTCCAGAGAAGCACTGCTGCTCTTCAGGCAGTCCCCACTACCTTTGGAGATGAGGCGCACGCTGCCCCCGCTGCTGCTGGCTTTGCTGAGCGAGGCTGCTGCTACGTCCTCCTTGGTCACATACCTAGAATCATTCAAAATCTGTCCATGAACTATGAACATCCCTCAGTGGGTATTCACTCTTGGCTGCAGCAAGATTAGTACATCATACTCTCTTTAAACATCCCTCATTTCCCAGATGAGAAGAGAACAGAGGTTTGGAAAGCATGTTTCCCCATAATGCTTCCATGTTACAGAAGAGATCTTCTCCTAAAGCCATGCTCAGCTGTAACCAGATTGGTTGGTGTTTAACAAAATGGGAATGTGAGACGTTGTAATGTGAAAATATACACAGTAAAACTTAAAAATGGCTTCACTCTGACCATCCTTCCAAACCCCAGACTTCTCACAGGCACACCTCTCTCCACCACACATCTATCACACCCTGTGCACTGCCTCAGAGGATCGCTGGTAGGTTACTGATTTTCTAACATGGTTCAGTTAGCTCTTTCCTACATCCCATGGAAGGAAACAGTCTGGCAGCAGGTTAAGAAACACTTAGTACTCACTGGTTCTCCTTAGAGCGCTGAAATGACAAACTCTGCTTACTGGAATTCTTACCTATAGCCAAAATAGAGTCACACTGGAGAACTGACCAGGAGTGACTGAGAGCAATAAAAAGGTTTAGATAGGTTTTGCAGAAGCACCAGAAAGGCTTGGAGCAGGCTGTGAGTTCAGAATAAACTGCTATATAATTGATGGCAACTAATGATTTATTTCTGGTTTTAGGTGGCAAAACCAGGATTTTTTTAGTCCCTGAGGTCATGGCTTTCCCTCAAAAATCTCTGGCAAGTTCCAGACATTCCAACATGCAGTGCAGCAAAGACAGAACCACTGCAGAAGGCAGCACAACGCTGGACAGGGAAACAGACACTCCCACTCCAAGAGATCTACTGACAGGCTTGGCTGCCTACGTTTGTCACTATGCAACAATCAATCACTGAGCGACTGGTTTAGTCTCAGCATCATTCCCCAGAAAGTCATTCAATACAGCAAACTTCCTGCAGCAATTAGTAAGAGGAAGAAAACCACATACCTTTTTGTGCTGCTGACCACTGACTGCTTTTTAGACAGCTCCTCAGCAGCATGAACAGGACTACAAAACAACTGACCGCTCTTTCTGACAATCTTCTGCTTCATTGCTGTGAGACGACTCCATTCTTTCACAAACCTCAGGATCTGGCACAGAATGCTACTGTCAGCAGCATGACACAGAACTATTTCATGACAGTGAAAGTGCACTGTGAATTAATACATTCCAAACTGGATGAAAACAGCTGGTATGATCAGAGATGGGCCCTTCAAGTCATTTTTCATACAAGCTGCAACCTCCCACCTGCTCAGGCAGCTCTGGCCTTGACTACAACAATGATTTTGCTACTATCAGTGTGTTGATCCAGAAGAAACAAGGCCAGAAATAGCCTTTAGTAATCTAAGATAGAGTGACAGGAAGAAAGGTTCTTGATAAGCCTCAGGTAAACCTTTCTTGTGTAAGCAAGACTTGGCTGATGGGAGGGGAACACAGACATGCAAGAGTTCTCTTCCTGCAGCAGCCATTCTCCCTGACACAGCAGCCCCTCAGAGAAGGGAAGTTCACTCCCATTGCTTGAATGGCATTTCTAATTGGGTTTATGGGCCACCTTTCTGCTCTCCTCTAACCTTCTCATACGTGCTTAACACTGGATTAGCAATCTGGAGTGTACAGACCCTGGTATCAGTGTGAAAGGCTACAGGGGAACTGGAAGAGCTATTCAATTTAACCAGGTATTAGTCCATTTCTCCACAAGTGTTTCCTTGCTTTGAGGGGATGATATTCCTTTGTAGTAATGCAGCATCAGAAAAACCAATTATTAAATCAGCAATTAATGAAACAAGAAATCAGATCACCAAATTATCTTCACACATCTGGTTTTATGGCCACACTATCCCCCTTCTCTGTGGCACTTCAGCACAGCACACAGATCTGACTAGCAAGCAGAGCCATGTTTTACCATATAAACAGTCAAGGACAACAGCTTTGAGTGGTTTAACCTGCCTTTCATCCTTTCTCACAGTAATCTCAAATTGACACAACCAGAGATCCCAAGGAAAAACTGATTAATTGTTTAATGAACTATTTCAGAAAGGAAATGGAGCCTACAGCATCATATTGACCACCTTTCCTTATTTTGCATTTAGAATTTGAAAGTATAAAGAAGCTCAGAGCAACTTATTTTCTGGTACTGAATCTAATTGGTTTTTACAGGAAACAACAAAAAGAACCAAAACAGACCAAACCAAATCCCCACCTAAAAAAACAAACCACACCAAACCTCTGAAGCTGTGAACTGACAGGACTGGTAAGATTAGGCTTTCTCAGTAACAATAACAACAGAATAAGTGAGGAAGTGAGGGCAGAAAAACAGTTCCTACATCAAATTTAGAATGTCTAATGTGGCTGCTTGCTTTAGGATGTGCAGAGAGGAAAAATTACTTCATCCCATCCTCATTTCTATGACAGAAAATGAATGGGAATAACTATATGACAACTGAGCAAGTGGCTTTGTGAGGTTTTTTACCTTCACCTCTCTTCCTCACTGACTTAGAACTCCCTGTAGCAGTCAGTATCACGCTGCTTCTGAACACAGACTATGGGAAGAAAACACATACTGTGCAGTATGGACTTAATTGTGACCTTAGCTTTATCCAGGTACAAACTTCCACACTGCAAGATTAGGACATGGCAATGATTTTCTTATTCTCCTTGGAGTGTTTTTACATAGCAAAGTGTGCAGGTGAGTCTCACTCTGTCAGAATCAGAGCAGCAAGAAAGAAGGCAATGGCAGGATATAATGGAAACAAACAAGAAGGCATTTCCCTTATTCTTTTTGGGACCATTTACTAATATGGGCCTTCTAAACCAGAGCAGAAGGTTGAGGGACAGGAGGTTCCAAAAGGCAGTGCCACTCCCTGCCCACAAACAGGGGATTTCCTAATTTGTCTTTTCAGGCTAGCAAATAGCCTTGAAATCTTGTAGCAACATTTGTGTTACCCCCTCATTAGCTACTTCACATAACTGTTGGTTCAACCACTCAGGTATCTACCTGTGTGTCTGCCTGACAAATTTTAGTTCCAACCATGCAGAAGAACCCCCCAAAAGAATCAGTTTTGTTCTCACATGTTAAAATCTGATTTTCCAAATGATATTTATCTTTGCATGGAGAAAACAGTTAAGAAAAATATGTTACACAGGTAATACTGCACATGCAGTAGAAATTCTGTATTTCCCTCCTTGAGGACTTGGTTGTACAGTGTTAACATTCTCCTCAGACACCATTAAGAATCACAGCATCACAGAGTTGTAGGGGTTGGAAGGGACCTCAAGAGATCATGGGGTCCAACCCCCCTGCCAAAGCAGCTCCCCAGCTCATACTGCACAGATAGGTGCCCAGATGGGTCTTGAATATCTCCAGAGAAGGAGACTCCACCACCTCTCTGGGCAGCCTGTCCCAGGGCTCTGGCACCCTCACTGGGGAAAAGTTCCTCCCCATGTTGGTGGGGAACTTCCTATGCTCCAATTTGCAGCCATTGCCCCTTGTCCTGTCTCCACAGACACTGAAAAGGGGCTGGCCAATTCCCCCTGCACCCCATGCTTAAGATATTTGTAAACATTAATTAGATCCCCCCCCTCAGTCTTCTTTTCTCCAGGCTGAACAGCCCCAGCTCTCTCAGCCTTTCCTCATAGGGGAGATGTTCCAGGCCCTTCATCATCTTCGTAGCCCTTCTCTGGACTCTCTCCAGGAGATCCCTGTCCTTTTTATACCAGGGAGCCCAGAACTGGACACAATACTCCAGATGGGGCCTGAGCAGGGCAGAGTAGAGGGGGAGGATCCCCTCCTTAGAATGTGATCATTATTACTGATTTAACTGAAACTCCATGCCTCAGAGGAGCTGTGCCCTCCCTCCACTGCTTTCAGCATTGCTAGGAGACCAAAGGAAGTAGTGAGACTGGAGGCTGTCTCAGAACTGCAGCTCTGACACAATCTAGCACGTTCTTATTCATAATGTGCCCCATTTAATTCATAACCTTTAAAATGCTATTTTGTTGACTTCTGAATGTTAGTTACTAATCCTGTAAATGAGAAACTAAACGATGCCTGGTTGATTCCATCTACTGAAATGTTAACAGGAGGCATGATAATTTGCCAGAGCAACAGACTGTATAATTAATATTCACATCAACATTTATGAGGTCTGCTTGCACTGACGAAACCATGCCTAGATTCCCAAGGCCTGGAATGTTCTGCATTTATTTAAAAAAAAAAAAAAGCCTAAGCTCTTTATATTAAATATTATATTCCTGTGCCAGTAGAGTTTTGTCTCACCAATGAACGATTCCGTTTCTGTTGGAAAGTCTCTGGTAAATCCTCCCAGTTATCCAGCTGTATGTCCAGTGGAATGAAGTTATGATTCAGTGGTTCACCATCCTAGACAAGCAAACAGTTTTGTTTACAGGTACAATGTAGCACAATCTAGAAAACAACAATTGTCTGTTTCAAGTGAACTTAGTTCCTCATGGTAATATTTTTCCAAGAACCAACAATAAAGCACAGATGTATGCTAATACCAGAGATGCAAGAAGCATGAATGATCACTATATCTAAAAGTAAACAGGGTGACTGGTTTAGCTTTGCATCTATCTGAATTCTTTTTCATTGCTAATAGTTCAGACACCCAAACTGCCTTAAATTAAGAAACTGAAATGGCAATCCTCTTGACTGAATTCCCAAGGGAAATGGGTGATGGGAGACTGGAGAATGTCACTCTGTTACAATTTAAAATCAGAATCTTAGCTAGAGCATTGCTTATTATACTTAAACTTTTTTTTTAATGTCTGAACAAGCTCTCCACTTCACTTTTAAGGAACAAGTTGTCCCAGTAGGTACATATGACCCAAGAACTTATTGATAATTCACAAGCATTCAAAGATTTTGTGCAATATCTGGCATAATACAAGCAAAACAAAAAACCTTAGACCAATACAGAGTTGCCCAAATACCATCCCAAATGCATCTGTGTGTCTGCATAAAATGTGTGAAGCTAGGAAGCAATAGGACATTCTTTTGTCTTTTTCCAGCTGTATCAGTTAGCCAAATAAATATATATTTTCTCAAGGACTTGACCTCAATTATTTGTGATGCTTTGCAGTTGCACCTGAATACACTGACTCCTTCAATAGCTTTGAAGAAATCTCAGTGAACTTTCCTGTTACTTAAGAGAAGGAACTGGAATCCCCCTAGAAAAATCTTATGGAAAATTACCAGCTTCTAGTTTCTGTACTCCTATTATCACTGCAGATTAAAGACAATGTGTTTTATTCAGGAAGTGACAGACTTAGCTTGTCACTGCATTTCCAGAATGGTAAACACTGGTCCTGCATATAACAGAAGTGTTAGAAATTGCATATCTTGTGAATTATTACTTAATTCCACTGAGAAAGAGCTAGATTTATAAAGTACCTAATTTTGTAAACTTCAGCTAGTATCAAAGTACTGGTCTATTATAGAAAAGTATAAAAAAAGAATGTATACATACACAGTTCACAGGACAACCTTTTACTTTGCAATTTTAAAATGATAATAAACACACATATTTCAACTTTACCTTTGTATAGAGGTGAATTCTATCAGTATTCCTGCTTGCACAAAACATAAGCCCATCATACACTGGAAACAGGTCTGATTTATCCTCACCTCCTATAAAGAGAAAAATGTTGACATTAAAAAAGGTTTTTTCATTCTTAATTCATTTCATTCAGCCTACTCAGACATTAAAAATATTACACATGTATTTAATTCCAGAACATTGTAGGCACAGCTCAAGCAGAAAAATATTAAGATATTTGTGTATTTTATTTCCCTGTTTCTCCTGAGTTACCTATCATCTGTTTTGCCTGTGGCTGTCCTCAACATAAGTAAATACCATCCTAAGTAAAATTATACAGGTTCACAGCTGCTAGTTTGACATCACTCTAAGTCAGCCAAAACCTGTGAATTGCTTCAAGAGTTGGATGGAAAGGCTAGCTTTATCCATCATCAAAATTCAATAAACATGCTAGGCTAAAATAGAAAGTCATGTCCTACTGCATGCACTTCTATCTTTCAAATGGGTAGGTTTTAATTTCAAGTTATTTTTCAGGCCAGAGGCATTTAATAGCGTTTCACAACAGGATACAATCTTTCTTTCCTAGGAATCCCACTTTACCTTCTCTACACTTTGTTTCACTTTCTTCATTTTGAATTCCATCAGTTTCCTGTTCCCTGATTTCAACAGATTGCTGGGTCACCATTTCCCCAAAGTCTTCTCTTCCATCTTCAGCACTGCAGTCTGCTCTCTCTTCATTTCTTCTGGAGTTCTTTGACACATCTTCCTCAGTTTGGCTCTTGGGAGCTTCACAGTTTCTCTCAACTATAGATGAAGAAACAAGAAAAGTGATTATTTATGCTACCTGTACAAACATGTCTCTAACCAATACACATCTGGAAAGAGGACTATGTAATTGAAAGACAAAGAAATGACATTTTATTCTCTAATATTATGAAGGTGTAACCACTTAGGAAACTATAGCTACTTAAGTATTAGGACAATAAACACTAGAACAACATTTTCCATTTCTGCAACTCCATGAACCCAGCTTAATGTCAAAACATATGCAATAAGTAATGCACTTACTGATTCTATATTATATACAGTTAATGCATACCATAAACACACCAAGTAGTTTTCCAGGCATCGATCTATACCTGTAAACTTCAGAAGTTGTTCTTGAACAAGCACAGAGATTTAAATAAAATACCAAAGAACCTTATACCTTCCTTTCCAATTGAAATGGCAAACATGGGGATAGATTTATAATTTTATTAATTTTCCAGATAGTCTAAATAAGTTTACCAAAAGGCATATACTCTGACCTGTTGGAGTAAGAACCATGGTACTTTTCAAGCAATCTCTTTCTCACCACAAATATATCATACCCAAGTTAATAAAAACATGTATAGTGTATCATTTAGTTTTGTGAGGCAGAGAACAGGTTTGCCATTAAATTGGATTCAGAGTAACCCTAAACCTCAAGGAAAAGAAGAGCTACATTTGCTGCAAAGAAAACTGAGCATATATTCTTCCTCACAGAATTTATATCCTCTTCACATTTATCTGACTTGTCCATTTGTTTCAAATTAGAATAATGTAAAAGATCCTCAGGGAAAGTAGTATTGGGAAGGCTCACTTAAGAGGGTTCTGTTCATGTACAGACACCAGTCTTCAAATTTTGCCTGGATTTGTGTCCAGTCATATATTCAGAAATGCTGTATTTTCTGAAAGGGATATTTTTCCCTCTGGCACCTGTTACTTACCATTGCTGCTTTGAGGGCAGTTGCACATTTCACAGTAAGGGAGCAAATGATTATTACTGTAAGTGCAAGCACTGCACTGCCAAGCTTCATTGAAATCTGTACTTTTGCTTGAAGGATTTAAGCCACAAGTTAGCACCTCATTGGTTTTTTGTGAAAACAAAGAGGGCTTTTTTCCACTCAAAGGTGTTTTCTTACTGGAATTGACTGGAGAAGATCCACTTATGCTTCTTGCTCTTTTAGTATCACGTTCACAGGCACTTTCATGACAAACTGTATCTGTATCACTTATTCTGGTGGAATCCAGGCTTCCATTGCTCCTCTCTGCATCACCTTCTTTCCTGACTTCAGACAATTCTGAATCCTGAGGTAAAGTTTCAGTATCAGAAAATATTTTGCGTTTCTTCTCATTGGAGGATTTTGGGGAGAAGAAGGAACGGATGTCATGCTGTCTTTCCTTTTCAAACTAGGACAAGGGAAAGAAATATGTAAATCCTCCTCATAATTACTGCATCAGAAGCTGTTAAAATGATGATTGTCTCCATTAATCTTACTCTCTAATACAAAAAGCTGGTTTTACTGTGGAGATGGAGACAAGATGTTTTCCTTTCAGAACAAGCAGCTAGCAGAAAAAGCAATTCAGTGTTCCTCTACTGTTTTGTAAAAAGCATTTTCAGTCTTGTCATGAACATTCTCAAATAGCACTATCAGGAAACAAATCCACAGAGCAGGTATGCTGTTTGCCCTTTTTGATGATGTGTATTAGAAGGAAAGGCTTGTAAACACGGTTATAAAATACTAGCCAATTAAATGCAGTACAATTAGTTACTTAGTCTTATCTGACTCTGAAGGTGTGTTAGTGACACAACATAAGGACCCACTGAAAGCCTGTAGGTTATATTGATACCCAGCAGACCTCTTTCCCCAACTTCCCCTAACTTTCAAAAATGGAATTTACATTACTTTTTCCTACTCATTTAGTATTTCAGCATTAGTGAAGTCTGCAGTGCACAGAAAGCTTAAGTGAGGAACAGGTGGGGTTTTTTTTTTCAAATGAAAGGAAACAGAAAAACATAAGTTTTGAATCTTACATGTGTAAACAAAAGTTCATTTTTGGGATCTCCCACGCTTTCATTTGGGGTCCAGGTCTCAGCAAAACTCAGAAAGTCCCATTTCTCCTTATCACCTTCTTCAGCTTGCATTTTTTCTTTCTTACCATTCAAGGTGCTGCCTGTAACTCTGGCCTGCAGAAAGACAACTTGCATAAAATTTCTAAGGAACTCACATTTTGGAACAAATCTATTTACCTGTACTCACTCAATTTACTTCCCTTGCACATTTCATTCAGCATTTGCAAAGTCCTGTAGTAAATCAAAATAACTGAAGTGATTAAAACTATTCCTCTTCCAGCAGCCATTTCTGCATGAACAGCAAGTAGTGCATTTAACACACTATGAGTTGTGGAATGGTGTCCACAAAAGGTCAGTCTTTACTGAAGTTAAAAGAGAATATATCAATTTTGTACCTCTATTACAGTCTTTACATGTTTTGCTTGGCATGTGGAGACAAATAATGGCAGAAATAACTGAAAGAAGCAGCTTAGTGAGAGAATTTGTAAAGTGTTGGTGAATTACTGAGACCCATCTGTGCCACGTTTAAGGAGACTCTTAATGTACTGGACTGCCTGATACCTCTTTCAGAGGTATCTACTGGAATTAGAATGCAGAATTTCATTCCCTAATGGACTGTCAAATACAGTTTGCAGTACTTAAAGAATTTAAGCTGTGATTACTTTTCAGTAGGAGGAATATATTGGCCAAACAAAGAGGTTACCAGTTTCACAAATGTAATGCAAACCCACAACAGAACTGTATGGACACAAACAACTGCCTTGCTACAACACAGCAGGAACAACAGTTGTAAGTCATCATCTGGATCAGGAGAAATCCTGTGTAACCACAGTCTCAAACAATTCTCATAACTAGACTTTAAAAGGCAGTTCTTTCTCTGTTGACACTTTTGGAAATGTCAGAAACTAAGAGCTGACAGAATACTAATACACCTCAGTTATCAAAACAAGACACTAATGAATGGTATCAAGGGCTACAGAAAGGTCACAAAAACAAAACAGGCAAATTATTTTTCTTAGTCCTGTGAACCCTCAAAAATCTTCCAAGGAGAGAAAGGAGGATGAAATTACTACTCCTCCTAACAAGGAAAGGGTAATACTTGAGGAAAATGGCAACAGAAGATTGCTGCAATCTTGGGTCTACTGAAAGAAGAATTATTTGAGAATGCTTAAGTTTAGTTAAGGCACAACACTCATACAGCTAAAAAACACAACAAAACCAACTAACTGTAGCTGTTGTTATTGTGCAAAAACCCTTAAAATTGTAAAGGGAACAACCACAGCAATAAAAACCAAGAAGAAAGGTAAAACAGTGGTTCTGTAGATGTAAACTATCCCGTTCATTCCTGCAGTTACCTTATTTCTATTTTGATCTTAAACAGAAAGGAAAAAGCTAGGAAATCCTAATTTGGAACAGAGACCTAGACATTTTGATGATGAACAATTCTAGGTCTATCAGTTTGTCTTACAGTAAGATACTCCTCTAGATAAGCAAGAATGTTATTTGGCACCCACACTTAATTGCTGTATTAACCACGGGGAGTTCTTAATCACTCAGCTGTATTGCACACGTACCTTGCGATTCAGCATTGCCCACATAAGAGTATCCATTGTTCCTTTTGCTATAAGGAAGTGAATATTCACAGAACTGCACTGCCCAATTCGGTGTGCTCTGTCCTCTGCTTGCTTAATGTGGCCTGGATCCCAGTATAATTCAGCAAACACAACGTGAGTAGCAGCAGTGAAAGTTAAACCCTAAACAAAATAAGTAAATGCATTTTAGAAAAAAAGATTACACACACCCCCACACCCCCACCCCTGAATATCTGAAGTAAGATAAAGCTAAATGAGGTGCAGAACATTTTTATATGGAAGTAAGAGTGATCACCTGGACAGAATATGGGTCTATTAAATTGATTTTTTTCCTCAGGCCTCAGATATTAAACAGATTCAGATAAGACTTCAGTATTGTGTAAAGACTGCATATGGCTTTTCACTATGGAAGTAAAACTTACTTCTTATTGATCTGGTGCTTTCAGAGAAATTGAGTTTTTACTCATTAGTCAAGAAAGAGATGCTTTTGCTTACCCTGATTTTACTCAATTTCAACAGAGGCTTAAAACAGTTAATGTGATTAACGCAAAAATAAAATTAATACATTAGTCTACAAAAGATACAGTGCATTAACTGCCTTCAGCAAATAACTGCAGTTATCAGTTACTTTAGTATCACGGAATTGTAGGGGTTGGAAGGGACTTAAAGAGATCATAGAATCACAGAATCTCCTGAGTTGGAAGAGACCCATAAGGACCATCGAGTCCAACCCCTGGCTCCACATAGGGCCAGCCAAGTCAGAGCATGGGACTGAGGGCATCACCCAGACTCTTCTTGCACCCAGCTAAACTTGGTGCTGTGACCACTGCCCTGGGGAGCCTGGTCCATCCCCTGACAACCTCTTGATCTATATTCAAGTTTCTTATTTCATGTATTTTCTTTTTTGTCCTACCTGACCAGCTGCCTGAATACTCAAAATCGCCACGCGGGTGTCAGGATCCTTCTGAAACTGATGAACCAGATGTATCCTTTCTGCGGAAGGAACACTGCCATCTATTCGTATGTAGCGAACCTGCAATGTAACAGTTACAAAGTGAAGTCATTGGTGACCATTTTTGGGCCCAATCACCTTCTGTCCCCCAAGAAAAACATGAAAACATCTGTTCTCTTCCTCTCATGGGTATAGGGACACATGAGCACTCTTCTGCCCTTCCATTTACAATTAAGCCTCTCTCTCTAGAGAGGTGCTGGCTTAGTATTCCTTGTCTGCAAAAGGAGAACACAGAACAAACATGGGACCTTAAATTACTCCTCAGAAAGATCTGTAATTTCCCCTGACATGATTTATTAAAATTCAAAGAATCTCCAAAATCATAACAATATAAACCAGCCAAATTAGCCACCATTCCCTAGCAAACTGTAGGCATTTGTTAAATCTTTACCTTATTTTCTATAACTGCCTCTGTACAGGCTTGAAGCATGCTTAAGTGATGAGCAAAAACCAGAAACTTCAGTTTGTCATTTTCAAGCATCATTTTGATATAGTCCTTTACTGCTCCTGCCTGGAGTAAGAGAACACGATTTTATTAGTTATATAAAAGGTTCAAAAAGGCATTTTAATGACTTTCAGTTTCTTGTAATATGAAAAAGTAGTTCCACACTTTTTGTTATCCATTTAAGACTTTATCTAACACTAAGTATAAAATTATTCTTATTAATTTCATTTTAAAAGTACCACAACTTTATGTCTTTGAGAAACCTCTCTCAGTCCTTCAGAGAAACCCCTCATTTATCAACAGATCACATAATTACATGGCACTTCTCCCAGATTAATAAGTAGATAAGCCTCTCTTTAGCTAGAGCATCATTAACTGATGTTTTAAGCCATCTTTAAAAAAAAATACAACCCAAAACTGATTTCTGCCCAAACACATCTCAAATGCACAAGGTATTGTTTAATCAGAACTTCTGTAGCTGCACCCACATGAAGCCAAAGATCAAAACTGAAAGAGCAATCTGGTTACTTCCATGATACCATAATCATAAGACTGCTCTGTTTGAACACTCATAGAAATCTTTTGTGTCAAATATAATTTTCAGTATCTCTAACAAAAACTATTAAAGTAATGATGACAGTTAATAACACAATTTATCAGTGATCAATGGTTAATGCAATACCCACTGCCAGCAGCCCTCAGATTTCCTTTTTTCCCTTTTTTGTCTTTCAACTTGCTGTTTGAAAACAGATTCTAGAGAGTGACTAGAAGAGTAGGGAAGGAATAGCAACAGAACCACAGTGATATTATCAAGATTAAGAGAGAAAAATTTGAAGGAGCTGGTTAGATTCTCAACTGTGCTGCAGCAGTCTCCAGCAGCCTACAGAACTTTTATTCCTAGTCTCTTTTAAAAATAGGTTTAGCATAATGAAACTTGATAACAGGGTAAAAAATAGGCATATAAAAGATTTCAGTTATTAACTTGTTTTTTTATCACATCTTAAGCTGCAGAAGTATAGGAATAAAATACAGAACAGGGGGTCCCATCTGATAAAACAGGAAGAGAGCAATTAGAGGGGGGTTGTTCTCCCACATTTATCCATGAGGAGAACTAGAAGTGAGAGAATGCAGCCTTCATAAGGGTGGCATCAGTGCTGCCCTGGGTCAGCTGCAGCAGTTGCTGACAGACAGTTATGTCCCTGAAGTACTCGCCTTCCATACATCCCTGAGTCTGTGAACCACAATTTAGTGCTGTTGACACTATGCCTGGACAGTCTCAGCCAGCTCAGTGGATATCTAATCCATCAAGTTTTAACACTTAGGTCAGGTCACTATAATGGGGTTCAGCCTATTCCACAAACATACAGGGAGCACACAGGGAGCACACAGGGAGCCAGCCAACCTCATCTAGTATTCAGGCCAATACAGCTAATTTTATTAAGTTAAAACCACACTCAGTCTTTTAAATACACTAAGAAAAGACTTCCACACTTACCTTAGCAATGGCTGTTTCTTTATACATGCGTGTAATTAGATTCATGACTTGAGAAAAGTGACTTTCAGTGGCATCTGAATTCAGATTTCTCATTAATTTCTCCCACTCTGCAAAAATGGTATTCATATTCTAATTGGCAGAGGAGATCAGTGGTTAGATATATAGTACAAAGCATGTTCTACCTCAACATGCATGTTTCAAACATGAAATGTTTAGGAACTGAGTACTTTTGAGAACTCTATCCAATTGGGCTAAAAGTAACCATATGATTCAAAATCTAAGCAAAAGCAAGAGAGAAAGGAAGAAGACTGTACTAAAATCAGAGCAAATTTTATCATTAACTGATGAAAAAAAATGCTATATCTATGTTCTTCATGTATTAAAAAACCCCACCAAAACAACAGAGATGCTATGATGGATATCCACACATTCTTACACAGGCATACATATAAATATATAGGTATCATTAATTTGTTTTTAGCAAAAGTGGAAAATGTACCTTAGCTGCAGCCTGTGGGAGATCAAATGGAATACGCTGCCTAACTTTGGGAGGCAACTGAGTTAGGACATCATTCTTCAGTCTTCTGATCATTATTTCACTTAAAAGGTGATGCAGTTCCTCCAGATTTGAAGCTCCTCGACAGTCCCAATGAGTTCTTTTACCAAAAAACCTGAAAATGGAAAATTAACACTGAGGGTAAAAACTAGCCCTTCCAAACTCAATAGGCACCTTCAGTACATAATACATTTTAAAACACACTAAAAGATGTGAAGGTGTGCTGGATAACTTGGTGTTCCTGTTTATGCCAGACATGACTGCTTTCTGTCTGATTCCTTCCAAAGTCAGAGCTGTTGCAACTTCCCATCAGATACTGCTGCCCACAGGCATTACTGCTCATCAGATGCACATGGTCCTCCTATCATCCTAGCTACACTTACTTTTCTATAGGAAGCAGAAGTTTCAGGTATGATTGTATAACACCTATTTCAGTGGACTAATGAGAACATACCACCATGAGACTGATCTTTATTGTACTATAGAGGGGAACAGCTGATGGGGAAGCTACCATGAAGGCTGCAAATATAACTAGGAATAATTCCCTCATTGAGAATTCCCTCCTAATTAGAGACTGGATTTAAAGCTTAAGGTACTCTCTTTAAATTTGATAATACTTATTGAGCAAGATTAAATAGAGGAAGTAGGTTTAAGGTTAAATAGCTAGTGGATGAAAAGAGAAATAATTTATTAACTTAGTCTTCCTTGATCCTTTTTTGCTTTGCTGTTTTTAAGGAAGTGTTGCAGCAAGAAAAGCAGCTTTTCTTTGTCAGCATAACACAATGAGCACGACTGACTTTGCTGCCTTTGGAGAAAAGCCCAGGTAGCATTTTCCAAGGCCAGGAAAGCATGTTGCAAGCATGTAATTTTACTAGTAGTTTTTCATTTTTTCTTTTAAAAGAATTTAGATAATTCTGAGCCTTTTTGAGATTATTGAGTGTTCTAGTTGGCTGCCTATAAGCATTCAAGAAAAAGGCCAAGGAACTCACTTCTACACTGGTGAAGTATTGACATATCACACTCAGAATACTACCTAGACAGAAGTCAGCAACATCTTTTGCTCATATCCCTTCTTTGGTTTATTTATATGTGTGTCCTTAGAAAGGCTTCCTCCCTCCACCTTGAGCACAGGGGATATAAAAGAAACAGCAAGCAAAACCTCACAGAAATACTTTGGATGTCATCTTTAGAAACAGGTGTCTTCAACCCCAATGTAAAACACCTCAAACATTTACACAAAGTGCTGGCTGCATAAAATAATCCTATCAAGTTCATTACCCTGGACGTTTTGCTTCAGCCAAGTCACGAAGACAAAGTTATTTATTGAAAGCTTGCCAAACCCTGAACTTGATTTTTATTACATGGTATTCCAAAAATAAGATAATCATCTATGATTGAGTAGTTAACCATGCTGTACCCACGCACACTTGTGGTGTGAAAATTACAGATGCATTCAGTCAAAACAGCGTGGAAAAAAATAGCATTTCTATGTCTGAAAATTAAACAGCACTCTTCCATGTTATTTGAAGTTAAATGCTGATAAAATATGTGTGATGAAGGGAAAAAAACCCAAGTGATATGAAAATGAAACCATGTATTTATTACCATAAAAATTAAATCTAAATACTTGCCAATTGAGCTGCCAAACTGGATTGTTCTGAATATACGCAAAGTTGTAGATAAGAAAATTTTTAGCTAAGAATGTTTGAAAGGTTCTCATTATTTCTTTCATTCCAGATTGTAACACAGATTCAGATGGCTAAAGCTAAGTATTTTCAAACAGAATTTCTTCTATCCCCTCTATTTTAGAACATAGCTAGATAAACCAATCATTAAACTAAAACCAATGGAGGCAAGTCAGATGGAAACAAATCCTCCTTCATTTAATGACTTAAGGCATCTGAAACTTCAGGAACGATGTAAGGGATAAAAATGGGTTAAAATTCATTAGGTGCATGTGTGAGAAAATGAGTAATGAGTAATGCTGCCTGGCAAACTGGAGGCAAGGTGGTAGGCAGGAACTTACAATACCCATATTCAATCCTTCAAATGGAATTACAAACACACTATATTGTGCTTTTGGGAGTTGTATACCTTTACTTTTATTCAGTCAAACTGTAAAATACAGAGTAAAATACTGGACTTCTTTTTCACCTAAGTATGGTGGGACAGCAAAAAGACTGGATCCCATAATAGACAGACACATAAATTATTACATGATATGAAAGCAAGAGTGGGATTCAGAAACCCTTAAGTTTCAGCTGTGGCTGAAACCCCAGCTCTAGAGGCAATACATACACACTTCACAGTAACAACAGTACATTTGTAAATCATTTTATTTCACAGAATGCTGGCACTCAAACTTTATTTCAAACTTCACTAGCTTCCAATTTGGTCCTCAAATAAATTGCCAGTATAATCCATTTCTCACTCCTATTTGATGAAGAAGATGGTACCTGACCACTTTGGTATCTTCCAAGCAAAATGGTACAACAGAGCACCAGAGGTACTGCTTACTGATTCTCTCACTTAACATGATAAGAAAACCAACACTACTCAGGACAATAAATTAACAAGTACAGTAATACCTGACACGAGCATTGCAGTATTTTTTGGCATATTCACTCCAAGTTCCAAATCTTCTTGGAAACAGTGCCTCAATCTGCATGAAAAGCTGTATAAAAAAATAGCAAGAGTGAAAAATTGCCTTCAAATGTAAGGCTATTCAAAAATAATTATTACAATTATTGCATTAAGTTTACATTCAATAGCTGCACAAAAAATACACAGCTTGACATATGCAAAAGACATTCTGTAGGAGTATGAAAGTGTCTTGAGACAGGAGAGTTGTGGGAAGTCCTCAAGGAGCAGAGCAACCTGACCACTATAACACGGTGCTGACAACTTGGAAAGGATTTATCTGAACAAGAAAACATGGATGAGAAGATGTTCTTCTTAAAAACACAGTATTTGTCATCTGCAAGGTACACAGACTTCTGCAAAGCATCAGTGCAGGCATTCCATGAATACACTGCTGGTTAAAATACATGAAGAAACCTACTCATTCTTAACATTTTACTTTTAAAAAAAAAAGGTAACGTCAATATGGACCAGAAATTTCATGCCTTCTCAGTTGAGCAACAGGAGGCAAGTATCAGTTTAGACAACAGTAGCCAGAAAGAATCCTACTTTATAAGCTGTTGTACTGTGAAAGCTTTCTGGATTGAAAGATCACTACTAGACCCAAGACACACTGTTGAGGGGTAGCAGGGGTTCCACAGACAACAGCAATACAGAAGGCTCTCTCCTAAACGCATTTCCATGCTATCCCATGTCTACATCACTGTACATCACTTCTGCCATTTAAACTTTCATATTCCCTAACCACCTGACAATGATCTCTCCCAAAGAGAAAATCACTACAACCTCCTTTTGTTCTTCACAGGCTGCTTACAAGACAGATCTTAGAAGACTGAAAAGCAGTATTAAGGAAAAAACCCAAAACAAAACCAAACCCCAGTTTATTCTCCCAAGTGAAAGGCTGCTATTTTGACATCAATGTAGCCCAAACAAGAAACTGCCTGTAATTATTTGCTATACATGTACATAACTATAAATGAACAATGATTTTAATTTTCTATACATATTCCATTTAAAGATTCTGCTATGACACAAACTTGAGTAGAGAGATGCAACGCTTTTTACACTCTGCCTTATAAGCCATGGCAGAATGCTGGTATCACTATATAAATGCTTCATATCCCCATGGATTTGGACCCCACTACTGTGATCAAGGGCAGCTTGTGTGGAATTGCCTTTGAACACCTTTAGCAATGTTGTTACTGGTCTTGGTATCAACACACTGTAAAAAGTCTAACACTTTCTAACTTCAAATCTTCCAGGATTGATCACAATGTCTTCAGTACAGGTGTAGGAAGCTTCATAATTATCCACAACCATAGATATAAATATTTGTTTTAAAGTTTGAAGCAAACTCTCATAATCCAACAAGCCTTTTTTCATACAGTGGGTATCTTTCTCAAGTTATAACCTCCCTAAACAAATTAAAGGGTCTTGGCATAAGTACTGTTTACACAAGAAATTCTAAAGTGTAAGGTATTATTTCTATAACCCTTGTAAGTTCCTTGGATACAAATCAGTTCTTACATTCTGTTTATTTCTACATTTGATAAACACAGTTTCTTGGGTTCAGCATAAAACCCAAGTGGTTTTTGTTTTCTTCTCTGCTCCTCCCCAATTTCTTAAGTTGAACTTCTTTCAAAGGAAAATTTGTCCTTCTGAACTGCAACAAGCACAGGATTTTGTTTTATTTTTTCCCACTTATGCAATACAAGTGAAAATTAGGAATATCCAAAACACCAGCAATAAACAAAGGACTTCCTATATCAGATGATGAAGTAGAAGATTTAATACAGGTTCTTGTGTACCAAGGACTCTCCTACCCAATAGAAACAGATAGTTCTCTGCCTAGGCTCTTTATTTTCTATTTCACCCAACAGTCAGTCTGGTAAATGCAGGATTAATTTCTTGTAAGAAACACTCTCAAGTCACTTGTGTATGAGTTTGAAACAGCCTTGTAAAACATCAATATAAATCAACTCAAACTCCAAGACATGGTTTTCATTTCTTATCCTTCTACTTCCTAGTGCAGCTAGTGTGCTGCCTGATGTCATAATGCATGGCATTTATATATTCAAAAAAACTACAAAACTGTTCATTAACTACTGATACTACCCTTAAAAAAAAAAACCCAAACCAAAACATAACACATCAAATACCTCTTCAGGTCTTCCTAGAGCAGGAGTTCCAGTAAGAAGAATAGCTCTAAGTGCTTTCTGCACAATTGGCAACAAAATCTTGCTGCGGGTGGCATTTCTGGATTTCATATAGTGTGACTCATCAATCACAACCACCTTAAAGTTCTGCTTGTACAAAGCATCTACTAACGTCTGTGCATCAGAAGTTAATAGGCCATACCCCAGAATCGTTACTTTGCTGGTTGATATTCTCCTAAAAGAGAAAATAAAGAGTATTTCTTACTAAGTTTTCATTGTAGGAAAGTTAATATAGCATAAGAATTATACCAAACTAATTTTTGCCAAGAAGGTATGTATGATGTGTTCTGGATTGAATAATTGGTGGGCTGTCAGGCTAGTAATAACAGCTTTTGCTGTTTAAAACATTCTAGCATCTCACACTTACAAATCACACACATTTCATAACCATTTTCAGAAGACATGTTGCATTTAAAAGGAAGTTCATCTATCTGGCAGCATTGTTTCAACTTGTGCTCCTTTCCTGGAATATCCACAGAATCAGAGTTGTAGGGCTTGGAAGGGACCTTGAGAGATCATGGGGTCCAACCCCCCTGCCAAAGCAGCTCCCCAGCTCATACTGCACAGATAGGCATCAGATGGGTCTGGAATATCTCCAGGGAAGGAGACTCCACCACCCCCCTGGGCAGCCTGTCCCAGGGCTCTGGCACCCTCACTGGGGAAAAGTTCCTCCGCATGTTGGTGGGGAACTTCCTGTGCTCCAACTTGCAGCCATTGTCCCTTGTCCTGTCTCCACAGACCAATGAAAAGGGGCTGGCTAATTCCCCCTGCATCCCCTGCAGGGGGAATTATAATTATAGACTTTAATTAGGTCCCCCCTTAGTCTTCTCTGCTCAAGACTTAAGAGTCCCACCTTACTCAGCCTATCCTCATAGGGGAGATGCTCCAGGTCCCTAATCATCTTCGTAGCCCTTCTTTGGACTCCTTCCAGGAGATCCCTGTGCTTTTCAAACCATGGAGCCCAGAACTGGACACAATACTCTAGGTGGGGCCTGACCAGGGCAGAGTAGAGGGGGAGGATCACCTCCTTTGACCTGCTGGCTACACTTTTCCTGATGCACCCCAGGATCCCATTGGCTCTCTTAACCACCAGGGCACACTGCTGGCTCATGGCCAACCTGTCATCTACCAGGACTTCTATGAAGTTCTATGAAGGACCCTCAGGTCCTTCTCCATAGAGCTCTTCTCCAGCAGGTCATCTCCCAGCCTGTACTGATACATGCAGTTGTTCCTCCCCAGGTGCAAGACTTTACACTTGCTTTTGTTGAACATCATTAGGTTTCTCCCTGCCCAGCTCTCCAGCCTGTCCAGGTCTCGCTGGACGGCAGCACAGTGTCCTGTGTGTTATTGCATGGGACTAATCTATTTTCTGGATAAAAAGTTGCATGTGCATCTCAAATCATTATGAGCACACTATGTAAACAGCACCCAAATACCTGAAGCAGTAATATCTCTATGCAAGCTATCTACTGCTCTGTACACAGAAAGACAGCTTGCCAGCAGCCTAACTAGACTGTCTCTGAGTAGTGTAAGAGTGCACTATGGGCTGAACCTCAAGACCTGAAAAAACATTCCCATCAGAGCTGTCTACCCAGCTTTTTTTCTTGAACAGAATATGAAGTAAAAATACCCAAACCTGGAAGCAGGGAATCCACAAGATAAAAATTAGTATTTAGTTGGAAAGAAACTTCTTATAATAAATCTATTGTCATATGTCATGGTGTGGTTGACACCCTAGAAGGAAAGGAAGCCATCCAGAGGGATCTTGACAGGCTGGAAAAATGGGCCTGGGTGAACCTAACGAGGTTCAACACTGCCAAGTGTCAGGTGTTGCACTTGGGCCGGAAGAATCCCAGACATAGATACAGACTGGGAGAAGAGCTCCTTGAGAGCAGCCCTGCTGAGAAGGACCTGGGTGTCATAGTGGATGAGAAACTTAACATGAGCCAGCAGTGGCTCTTGCAGCTCGCAAGGCCAATGGGATCCTGGGCTCCATCAGCAGAGGGGTGGCAGCAGGGACAGGGAGGGGATTGTCCCTCTCTGCCCTGCCCTCCTGAGGCCCCAGCTGGAGTCCTGTGTCCAGATCTGGGGCTCCCAATACAAGAAGGATGTAGAACTGTTGGAGAGAGTTCAGAGGAGCCACAAAGATGATTAGAGGGCTGGAGCACCTGCCCTACAAGGAGAGGCTGAGGGAGCTGGGCTTGTTCAGCCTGGAGAAGAGAAGGCTGTGGGGGGACCTCATTGCAGCCTGCCAGTACCTGAAGGGACCATACAAACAGGAGGGGAATCAACTTTTTAAAAGGGCAGACAATGGCAGGACAAGGGGAATGGTTTAAAGCTGAAGGAGGGAAGGTTTAGATTGGATATTAGGGGGAAGTTTTTTACAGAGAGAGTGGTGAGGTGCTGGAACAGGCTGCCCAGAGAGGTGGTGGATGCCCCATCCCTGGAAGTGTTCAAGGCCAGGCTGGATGGGGCCCTGGGCAACCTTGTGTAGATCCAGGCCTGAGGTTGGTGGCCCTGCCTGTGGCAGGGGGGTTGGAGCTTTATGATCCTCGGGGTCCCTTCCAACACTTGCCATTCTATGATTCTATGATATATAGGCCCCAGGCATAAATTGGTTTTAAAATCACTAGAGAGCACTGTGGCCCTTCAGGAGCCTTTGAGCAGAACAGGAACTCTTCAAGTTGTTAGACAAACAAGTCACCAGAATGAGTCATAGCTGATCTACCCATCTGTCAGACACTACAGCTCTGCTGGCATCATTTTTATTTGTTCTCCAGTAGCCACAGACCAAAAAACCAACTAAGGTGAAGTTTCCTTGAGTTTTTAACAGAAAGAAAGCATGTGCCTGTTCTCATTCTGGATATGGATGATGAGGCAACAGTTAGAGCACTGGCACTGTGTTCAATGTGCTCTATCTTCTATTGTTACTATATAGATAAAAGTAGCAAATAGGAAAACAAGAATTTCCCCAACTCCTTTGTGAAGGGTGAATAAAAAAAATACAAACAAAATTATTTATTCTTAGTGGAACCAATTTATTCAAGCAACATCCATTTTCAAATGTATTTAGAAATTAAAAGAACCTAAATTAATGCCCAAGTATATTTAAATCTGTTTAAGGAGTTAAACAACATTCAAGCAGTAAATTTCACTGCTGAAATTTTGAAGAAAATCAAAGTATTGAAGTGAGAGAAATCAAAGCTGAACATATGGAAGCAGAATTTAACAAAAAGCTAAACCAAGTTTGGTAGCTGTATTTTTGCATTTGCATTTTCTTGCAAATGCATTAAACCCTTCTTAATGTTAAAATATTAAGAAGTTCAACAGCTACCTCACTTTTAGCTAGAAAGCCTCCAGGGAGCTAAACAAGCAGAAACCCAAGTTTTCTTCTTCCCTTGATGCTGAATAAAAGCAAGTGATACTGCTTAAGTTTTACTCCTTTTTAAAAAATCTTGTAAGATAAAAAGGACAGATTTCTGTTTGCCATTTACTTTTACCATAATTTCCCTTATTCCAAATTTCTCCTCTCTGCATTCAGTATATAAGCATTCGGTTTGTGTGCATTTTAACTAAATAGCTTTATAGTTTATAAAGAAAGAAAAAAGGCTCATTGGATCCTTATTTTAGTTCCCACATTCCTATGACAAACTTTAATTTTGACTATCAGTAGCAACTACTCTTTGACTAAGCTTTTAAAATGCATTTTTTAGTCTGATGTCTCATGTTACCACAAGGAAGGTTCCAAGCTATTGTCTCATCTGTACATCTTGGTGGTCAAGTCACTTTCTGATGCTCCCCAGACAACATGAAGATCAGTCTCCCTTATCCAAAGGTTTTAGAACAACACTTAGATATTATCATTAAATCAACAAAGTCACTTACAGTAAAGCAGACTAAAAAATACCCTTGTAATTCAGTGTAATAGGAGAGTTATTCTAATAACAGGGAAGACTTGTAACTCTTTTTGATGAATTCATGCTATTAAGTCTAAAGATAGAAAATCTAGGTCATGATGACCTTTTCAGTTAACTGATAAATCTTAGTTATTTTAACTGATAAATTTTCTCAGTATGCTAAATAGAATTTTAACAGTAATTACTTCCTTATTTTGTAACCTATACCAGACGTTTTCTAAAAATGTGTTCAAAATGTTTCACAGAAGCTAATGAATACAATCTAATTCATCTGAGTTGAGAAATAACTGTATATGCTCAATTTGAGACATGCTGAAGTAATCTCATTTTCAGCAGACAAGCACTTGGTACTTTGCAAAAATCAGATCTCTCAATTTCAGAGGACATAGAATGGCAAGGGTTGGAAGGGACCCCAAGGATCGTAGAGCTCCAACCCCCCTGCCACAGGCAGGGTCACCAACCTCAGGCCTGGAGCTACACAAGGTTGCCCAGGGCCCCATCCAACCTGGCCTTGAACACTTCCAGGGATGGGGCACCCACCACCTCTCTGGGCAGCCTGCTCCACGACCTCAGCACTCTTTCTGTAAAAAACTTCCCCCTAATATCCAATCTAAACCTTCCCTCCTTTAGCTTTAATCCATCCCCCTTGTCCTGCCATTATCTGCCCTTTTAAAAAGTTGAATCCCCTCCTGCTTATAAGCTCCCTTCAGGGACTGGCAGGCTGCAATGAGGTCCCCCCGCAGCCTTCTCTTCTCCAGGCTGAACAAGCCCAGCTCCATCAGCCTCTCCTTGTAGGGCAGGTGCTCCAGCCCTCTAATCATGAGTAACTACCATAATATAATAATAGAAAACTGGGAGGGGTGGCTGAGGGGGGTCATGCTCCCATCCAGAAGGGCCTTGACAGGCTGGAAAAAGGGGCTGACAGGGACCTCATGAAGTTCAGAGAGCCAAAGCACAGAGTCCTGTACCCCACCCACAGTGCCAGGTTCAGTTCTGGGCGCACCAGCATAAGGGAGATATGGATGTACTGGAAAGGGGCCATGGAGATGATTAAAGTACTGCAGCACCTCTCCAAAAGGAATGGCTGACTGGGACTGTTTGGCCTAGTGATGAGAAGGCTCAGGGGGATTATTAATGTATACACATACCTGAAAGAAAGGTGCAAAGGGGATGGAGCCAGACTCCTTTCAGTCATGCCCAGTGACATGCATGAGGCAACACACACAGACTGAAATACAGGGGGTTCCCTCCAAACATCAGGAAACGTTCTTTGTTTTACTGCAGGGATAACTGAGCACTGGCACAGGCTGCCCAGAGAGTTTGTGGGGTCTCCATTCTTGGAGACAGTCAAAAGCCATCTGGGCATGGTCCTGGGCTTTCAACTCTAGGTGGCCCTGAGCAGGCAGGTTGAACAAACCTTTCTATAGAAGAATAATGAGCTTTACTTACCCAGTATCTGTTTTGTTCTGAATGATGCTAATATCATCTGGAGAGAGCTCTGGAATCCATTTCTCCATCTCATCAACCCAAGGGTATCTCAGAGATGAAGGCACTACAATTAAGAGAGGCCATTCATTTTTATAGTAATAGGAAATGGCAATTGCTTGAATTGTTTTACCTAGTCCCATCTGGGAAAAGAAAAGAAAACAACAGAATTAAAAATAGAAATCTCTTTTCAGAAAGCATATTCCATTCAGAAAAGCCAAAAATGTTTTGTAAAGACAGAACCAGATAAAGGAAAAAAAAGAACTAGTATCTATTCCATTGCCAATTTGTTACCACAGATCATCTTTCATGAAAGAAGCAGCTTGTCTTTAAAGGGATTAATACATATGTTTTGCATTAATCTGTTATGTAACCTGGCTAGCTCATTCAAGCTAAAAAAAGCTTTTCCATTCATTTCAGAAGATTTTCTGTTCAGGTGCTCAGTAGGGTAGGCTGTACAGATCAAGCTTCTTTAACTTCTTAAGCTACTAAAAAGATTTTTAAAAGACTATTTGAAGGAAAGAAAAAATATGGGATATCTTCTCAAAATAAAAATGGCAACACTGCCCTAAATTGCACAGGCCACTGAAAAATAAAAGATCTATCTGAAGAACTCTGGTTTTGACCCAATAGGTCAACAAAAAGAAACTGCTGCTTTCATTCACCGTAGCTAATGGTTTCTCTTTATCCTATAACACAGGACAGGAAGCCCACCTAGTAGAGAATTCAGATTTACAGACCAGAGGAAGACACAAGACAAATATATATATATATTCATATTGTTAAGGTAGGAACATTCCCATCTAATGAGTTACCAATACAGATAGCAACAGATGAATGAATGTAAGATGCAGAATTTAGGGGTTTGTTTAAACCCCCTCAAGATTTTATCAAAGAATGTAACTGTTTTCTCTACTTGCTCATGTGGCAAGCAGTAATTCCAGATTCCTGTTAAACACTCAAGCACAGGCTGGCCTTAAAATATTCTGTCCTGGTTTTCCACAGAGTCCAGTGAACATTTTAGTTGATTTCCTGCTATCTGACTATTCACAGTATGACAAAAAATAACAATTTACTTATTTCATCAGTATTGAGTTAAATAGAGCAAAATAGTGACATCACCAAGAGATTTCTCAGGTACAGAAGAAAACATAATTAATAGTTCTGCTATTAATAGTAAGAAAAATAATCAGAGAACTTCTGTGATACTAAGTTTTGGTTAAAAACTGCCAAGTTTTCATTAAGATTTTCCTGCAAGCCCCTCCTTGTGTCACTGGGAGTGCTTGAGACAAGTGAAAACAAATCTAAGGGGAAAAAAAAAAAAAGGAAAAAAATTCACTTTTAGTTTGTTACCACAGTTGTCACCCTAACTCACACTGCCCAGTTACTGGTGCACTGATGATGATCCTAGCAACTGAGCTGAAATGAAGAGGGAACAAAAAGCAGGTGTCGTGGTAGTGCACTTACAATTAAATCTAGATCATATATAGCTGAACACCAGTCCAGAGTGTAAGAATGTAAGATATAAGAAAAACTGTAAAAAATAATATGGTCTTCTTTTTTTGATTTAAACACCTCTTTTTTAGTCATGGAAATGGATGACATGGAAAACCTGAAATTCTGGGGGGGAAAACACTATATCCCCACTCCAAGAATGAAGAGCAACATATTTTCAGAATAGCTTTCAAAAAGATACTATTATTATTGTATGTTAGTCCTTACATAATTCAGGTATATGTATGGAATTATATCTAATTTCCACACATAGCTTGTTTTTGTATATGCCCTGGTTTTGACTGGCTAGAATACATTTTCTTCACAGTAATGAGTTTAGTGCTGCGTTTTGGATTTAGTGTGAGAGTAACACTGATAACACACATTAGGTGTGGCTCAGCTGTGTAGACAATTAAGTCAAGGACTTGTCAGCTTCCCAGGTCCAGCCAGCAAGGAGGCCTGAGTCTTCTGCAGGCCATGCCCAAGGAGCAGTGAGGGTACATGGTCAGGAGAGTTGACCCAGACTAGCATCATGCTCAGCATAGAAACTGGGGAAGAAGTTGGCTGGGGGGACAATGACTGCTCAGGTATGGCCTGTACATTGGCCAGCAGGTGCTAAGCAATTGCACTATGCATCACTCATCTTGGCTTTGCTTGGGTTGTTTTTTTTTTAAACTCTTCCTCTGCTGTCCTATTAAAATGCCTTTCTCTCAACTCACAGTTCTACTATGAGTTTTCCCCCCCTTCTTCACCTTCCCACTGGGGAAGAAGGGAAGCAGGGGAGGGAGGGAGCAGCTGCATGGTGCTTAGTTCCCAACTGAGGTTAAATCATGACAATATACAAGTTCACAATATTCATGTTTTCTTCTAACAACATTTCCTTCTTATTGTAGAGATATGCCAGCAATCATAAGATACACACCATGGCATAATACTTCCTCCAGTGCCAGACCTACTGTAATTATGAAACATACATTATTTACTTCAGAATAAATATAGCCTGCAGTATTTTTTATTACTAACATAATTGCACATGGTTTATTTTCTCATTCAAGAAAGGAAATAAGAAACTTGATTTTAATAAACAAATAGCTACTGCTGATTTTTAGATTTTTCCCAAGCTCCTTTCCTTCTCCCCTGAATGCTTTTATACTCCATGCTTTCCAGAAATTTCATATTCTATGTCAGGATAGTTTATTTCCAGTTGTAATGAGATTTTTTTTTTATAGTATGAGGACATGTTTTCACCCCAGTAATCCATCTCTCTCTCTCTTCCAGTGTTTCAAGAAATCCCAAATTAGAATAGGGAGACTATATCCATCCCAAATCATTACCACTTTTTCAGTAGGGCTTCATACTGACAATACATCATGAACATTATGCTCTACTGCAAATATGTTTTCTTTGTGGGAAGAAATGGAACTCAAATTTCCCTAAGATGTAATAAAATGTAAATTTCCAAATGCATGGAAGTAATGAATTTTGTTATTACTGCTTGATCCTTTAAGGAAATTAAACTTTGGAAGGCCTATCTGCTCAAAATCTGTCTGTTTGGGCCAGGAATGTCACCTAATCCATTAAAAATAGCTAGCTATGCAATTAGAAAGTGCTAAAAATATGTTAAAACTGAGTCAATATTTTTAAGATTTAAAAATACAGGAGATTTAACCTACCTAAATACAATTAAAAGTAACCTTCTAAGTTTTCTCAAAGATTCTTTTAAGCTTATGTCAGGTTTCTTTTTTTTCCCCCACTTAGGTATTTTCAGAATAAGTGTTGAATATCATAGGAATTAGGCTTTTTTCATTACCAACTTTTCTGCCCACATCTCTCAAACAGAAAAAAGTCCTATCTGCATATGTACATTAAAACCAGAAAAAGGGTGTTAGGGGAATAGGAACATTACTTACCTCATCAGCAATCATACACCTAAGAAAGAAACAAAAAGGGGAGGAGACAGCAGAAATTAATAGTAAATACAACAGATAGACCAATATTTACAAACTGTTTACTATACATTTAAGTTACAGTTTTATTGAAGCAGTGTCAGGAAAAAAAGGTACCCTTCATTCCTACAGATACCAACTACAAAAAGAAAATTTGGTATGAATTTGAAAGCAAGTATGCCAATTATTCTAAAAACATATATTTGATTTGTTAGCAATACTGAAGAACTTGCATCATAAATTAAACTGCTGCTTTGGTCTAGAGCTGTATTAATTGACATCTTAGGAGATGTTTTCAAGCCAAGAATTGCATCTTCAATTTATTTTTTTTTGTCTTTCAGAAACAGCAATGTTTTTGCTACTTTATGATTAAGGATTATTTATGTCAGACTGATTTTCAAAAGCTGGTTTCCAGATCTGTCACATTTGTTTTGAAATATAAACACACACTCCCTCCACCCAACCAATTATACTAGATAAAGTATTAGAGAGTGAACTTGATTTTTTCTTTTCCCCATTTTAGATCCACTTAATTAATACTACTCCATGTAAAGGCAACGACAGCACCAAGTTGCCAGCCAAAGCTAGTGAATTCTGTTCAGCATATTTACATTTTCTAAACACTAAGTGCCATCTTTGACAATTTCTTTAGGTATTTTAAGTTTAGTTTCAGTTATATAGTGCATGCATTCTTGACTCAAGTAGGGTTTAGGGAGGTTAAGTGTTTCTAGCCCAGGCAAGATTCTTCATCAAGACTTTCAGATTGGATCAAGGACAAAGGGAATTATTTCATGGACATTTAGCTAATCCATTAAATGGAGGATGCTGCATCTTCCCAAATGCATATCCTCAGCTATTTTACAAACTCAGCTCTCAACTATTTCACAAACTTTTACCTTCAATACTTTACAAATTTTCCCAAGCAGAAAAAAAAATACACAAAACCTAACCAACAAGCCTAGCCAATTCAAAAGCATTTTCTAAATAATTCCAAGAGCTTGTTCTACCTGTAGCAATCAGTAGATAAAAGACACATATCAAATTCATACACACTAGCAAATTCAGAGAACAGCACAATTCCAAGCAAACACTGTGAAGATAAAGAAGTACAGAGGCAACCTACCCCCTCTTTAAGCCTTACAGCAAGGTAAAGACTTAAATTTCCCTTTTCTCCTTATAGCAGCCCAGGACTGCACATAGATACAAATTTTCCAAGTATATTCTGACCAGGATCAATGCTGGCAATTTCAAGGCAAGATCTGAAAGAGGCACAAAGCATGAATTCCTGCAACTTCCTAAGAATGCCAGAGTTCAATTGCAAAACCTGCTTGGGCTGCAGTCAAGTGACTGGGAAACAGATGAAGTCCCCAGCGACTAAGTAATCTGGGAAGTTTTTCAAGCACTATCTGATCTTCTAAATTGACATAAAAAGCAAAGTGCAATAGCAACTCCCACCAACTGGTATCCTAGTGCCACACAAAGGGCATGGGCTTAGTCAAACCGTTGATTGAGAAATACAGCAGTGAATGCTGCTGGTTGCACTCGGTCACAACAACAGACTGACGGCCCTATACAGTCCATGCCTCAGCTTGAGGATTCATGAACATTTGCTAACAAAATAAAAAGGGCCAAATCTGATATATTATGAAAGATTTCAAACTCTAGAAGGGAATAAACCTCACAGGCCACTCTGCTTGTTTCTCCCACCTCAAGAATCATTCTGCCTTGAGTTACTCTGGCTGAATTCTTCCTCACAGTCTGTTCCCAGCCACTGCATCTTCTAAGGAAACTGAAAGTTCCACTCCTACCCACATAACTAGAAATACACCCACTGCACAGTGTAACTCACAGGCAATGTGTCTTCCACAAAAAAAAAAAAAAAAGAACTTCCAGGTTTTTATGTCCCTAATAAAATTTAGCACATTGAGATATGAATGTTCTGTATTTTGATGGCCAAAGTAAACCAGAACTGACACTCTTAAAAACCAGTAAACCACTTCTAAAGTAAACCAGAACTGCTTTTTTAGTATTAGGTACTCTGAAGTTAGTGTAGTTATCCAAAGCCATGATAAAAATCTTCTTTTCTAAGCCCAGCCACTTAGCACTAACGATTAATGGTGGTAGTAGCACCATCAACTCAGAGCTGCCATTATGTCTAATAACATGCATCGTGCCATGGGACCACGAAGCACATTTCTGTGGTCAAAACAGAAATCTCAGCAGGAAACCTTCACTGGAATTTTTCAGAGGTGTGAGATAAATGTTTGATGTTTTGAGAAACACAGTATATTGATCTTTGCTCACTCCATCTGCCAATGTAAACTTCCATCTCTACCAATTTCATCCGTTTCTTTCAACTAACAAAAAATAATTCAAAATATATCTTATGTCATTGATTTTTTTGTTACAAAAGTACTTGCAATAGCTTTGTAACCACACTTCCCCACAAGTTGTTAGGGATGGAGTGATAAAAACAAAGGAAAAAAACATACACATACCAAGTCTGCACAGATTTACAAAGGAAAAAAAAAGCAGGAAAAGAATTATTTTTAGTGAGGACTCATGATTGTAGGGCCCTTAATGCCAGGGATTTGCAGCTGGGCAAAGACATTTATTTGCAGACAACTAAACACAATTCTAATTTTAAAATGTCAGCTTTCCCCTCACTTCAAAGACTGATTTTTGTTTTCATTTAATACTTATTGTTAATTACTTGAACTAAAGTTTACAAAATAAGTCTTTCCTTTAGCAGATTCCTTCAGAGGCCACCTGCTTTCAGGACATTAATCATGTTTTTTTAAGAACTGTTTGAAGCTTCAAATCAATTGGAATGCACAACAACCCAGTGTTTCAGGGGTTTTTTTAACTCCTTACATAAATGCAGAAAGTGAGTAAGATTACAGCAATTAGCCACAGAGTAGAGGCATTTCAAGAATAAACCAAAGGCCTTCTTCAATAATATATTTAATATAAGGATATCAGAGCAAATGTATAAATATAGCAATAATCAAGAGTACACTGCATCCAGGGAGCATCTGGTAGTAAGGGAATGTGGTAGAGAGGACAGGAATACAAGTGTTCTGTGCCAACTTGTGCTGACAAATACAGAACTTCTCAGCATATCAACTTCTATTTTAGTAGAACTGCAAAAATAATGAAATGCCAATTATGCCAGTTCAGACATAGAGAAGAAAGTGAGCATACATAAGATCCTATTACACTGCTCTTTAGCATAGGTGAACTATTTGTACCCTCACTCTTTCGTTCAGGATAACAAGCTAAAATGAAGAAATTCAGTGATTTATAAATTGCTCTGACAATTAGAAGCTGAACAGTAATTAAACCAAAAAACCTCAAAAATCTGTCAACCTCAGGAACAGATATTTTGCCATAAAGCATGATACTATTTTTTTCATCTGAGTGAACTGTAGCCATTTCAGCTTTCATGACTTCAGTATCTGTGGGAGAAGAAATAGCTCTGTTTTGCATCTTGCACTCATTTTCAGACTGTGCTCACAGAATCTTCGCTGCTATAGAGTATCCTCTGTTTCCATGTCTATTAACTTCCACTTACTATGTATGAAGTTAAACTTCTTATTTAATAGCAAAAAAGATTCTGCTTTTTAAATATTTACAGAAACTCAGCATTTTGTTGTTGGTAAATGAATGGAAGCACAAAGTAACTGACAGAATTGTATCCATTTTATCCACTCTTAAAAGATAAACATGGTAAATTGAACAACACAGTTTTAGCTTCCCCTGTTTCTGCAGTACCAATACAAACTCCACAGAAACACCCATATGCTTAAAAGTGGTATTATGCTATTCAGTCAAGCACTCATTCTCTTCTCCCACCAAATTAAAGAGCTTTGCCATAAGTAATTCAGATTTTCTTCCTATACTTGCAACCCATACATTTTTTTAGTCATTTAAACATTCGACTAGACATATCAGAGATTGAGGTGAATCAGGTGCACAAAATTCTCTCAAGCTCCAGTTAGAGCATCTGAATGTGTTAAGTCCTGTTATGATACAGATAGCAACATGAATCATTGCTTTGATCCACACTATTCACTCAAATTCATTAAGTGCTGCAGTTTTAAAATTGCTGATTTACAGCAATTAATTAACATTATTGACAATTACACCTGATATCTGGTGTGTCATGTCAAAACTTGAGTTTATGATACAGATAGAAGTTAATAAAACTAATACAACTGGAAGTTGAGGATACTGAAATGATTTTCAACTTAGTGCATTTAAGAGCATTCATTCCCTGTAGTTTTCAGCTTTAGAATATGAACCTTAAAGATGCCTGCTTAATGTAGTTACAATTACAAGTAATCAAAAATTTTTTCTAGCACAATGAAAAAAAAATCAAGTGCATATAAAAAAAAATCAAGTGCATATAAAAAAAAATCAAGTGCATATAAAAAAAAAATCAAGTGCATATAAAAAAAAAATCAAGTGCATATAAAAAAAAAATCAAGTGCATATAATCACAATTAGATCTGAAATGTAAATAACTTCCATGTCATTGTAGTCCAGATCACACAGAGCTTACATCTAATAGTTGCTTTAAGCTATTAAAATGCAATGCTTTACATTCTGTTTTACATAATCTTAAAAATATGCAGCCTCTAAAGCAAACTTCAGTATGTTCTATATTCCTGCAGGCAGACAAGCTGCCAACATGAACATAAAGGTTCCATGCTGTCAAAGCAGAAGAAACAGATCTTCAGCTACACTGAAGGGACAAATATGTATTTTTGTTTCACGTATTTTGACTGCAAGAAGACAGACTTCTTGTTCTCTGAAGTTCAATTAGTCATTTCCTCTCAACTGGTAGTTACCCAATCTGAGCCTCATCATTCATATCCCATCTGTTCATATGACACCTTAATAATAGCTCTATCCAAGAATATAAATCAGAGCCATGATACGCAGTTTCATATCCTGTTATAAGCTCAGCCCACATGGTCAAAAGTTTCAGAAAAGCAGAGGAAAAAATACCATTTTAGATGTCTCAGTTACACTTACTGTCAGCAGCAAAGTCCAATGGTGCAAAAAGCACACAGTCAATGGCAAGTTCTTTCCCATTGCATTTTTAAAGGTTTCCCTTCTTCATAGTAAATCCTGTGGCTAGCAGTTGAATCTCTGTCCATTTATCAAGGGAAAATTGCCTTTTTTTCTTCTAACAGAGAGCATCAGAATCTCATTGGGATGCACAGCACATGCTGCTAAAATCTTCCTACTATTCATAGCCCTTCAGCAGTTGTAGGGTTAGCAGTGGGCTTTGGACACAATAGCATCTTTAATAAACAGAACAGAACAACTTAGTCTGGTCCCCACCAGGATTTAACAACCCTTTCATTTTGAGATGCATTGGCTTTAAAATAAAACTACTGTTCCCATTAAAATGCAAAGTGCAAAAGAGGAAGCTTTGTGGAGAACCTATCCTGGTAAGTCAATATACTTGTATAGAAAAGTGGTCTACTGTCTTCGTTTACCTCAGGTGAGCACATGTCCAAAATCTTATAGTTGATCCCCACACGAAAGAGGACTAATGGAAGGACCTAAAGTTACACACAAAATCCATCCTTGGGTTTGCAGCTTTATTCTAAGTATAAAGAATGGAATAATTTAAGGAACCATACAAAGCTGGATGAGTCTGAACCCTGTTCATGAGTTTGCACACAGTACTGCGCTCCATGAAGAGGTGCACATACAGATCCTTACTACAGCAAGCCTTGGAGACAAACCACAAGTCAGCAAAACCACCGTAAAGGAACCAAGGAAAAATCCAAAACCTAGTCCTGTGAAAGTTCTGGTCAGGAAAGTTCTGCTTCTGGAAGGACAGAAAGCATAATTTTTCAGACCTCAAAGAGCATAGAAAGAGTTCCTGGCTGTGTTGATGTCAAGAAGGTTGGAACCAATTTTGCAAAGCAGAAGGAGAAGCAGATCTTCAAAATCTTATGCAGATGAGTTGATTGGAGAGGCAGAAGGCAATTGAGGCTAAGCTCATGTGGCATATGTCATACAGCCACATAAAAATAGTCTGCATCAAGAAGAGGTTAACACTAAAACAGTTTCAAAAAATGAGTGTCAGGGAAGAAAAAGAAAAAAAAAAAAAGAAAATCATTTCTATTTTTGTGTGCCTGGGTTATATTCAGGTCGCCACTTTTAAAATGTTAGCAACATTAACCAAGCAAACAGTACAGTTAAAGTTTCTTATATTACTTATGGCTACTTTGCAAAGACAAATAATCTCATTTTGAACTTTACTCTTGCAAGAATACCAATTAACACAACACTAAGGTCCATATAACCAAGAATCCTACTACATCACACAGTTGGTGCTAGAGGTTTCTTGTAACTACAGACATATTTTGCAATATCCTCTCTAAACTAGACAGCGCTGCTTCCTTACACTGAGGATTAAAAGCTAAAGGGGTACAACAGACCAATACAACTATTGCTTGCTTATGGAGATAATTTAACTTTCTAATTAACTTTCAACAGCTATTTATCCAGGGAAAAAAAGTTAGAATCAAAAGTAACTTTTTCAGAACAAACTCCTTCACTTGAAATGTGTTTTCCAAGACAAACAGTCAAAGCAGTAGCAATTCCTATCTTAAAACACTGAAAAATTGTTACTACTCAAACAAATTAAAGCTGTTTTTGTTAATGCAGTCCTTGGAACATGTTGTACAGAGGAAGCTCGCATCTTTCTTTCACCAGTGTGGGTGTCCTGATATTCTTGGGATTCTCACCTACTCATGTGAGTCAGTTTTATGTAACGCTACAACATATAATTTACCTCCTACTCACAAGCCAACACTTTAGCACTAACATCTTACCCAAAGGTTATTTAAGGAATCTGAACTTCATAGGTTTTTATATCAAACTGCGCAAGCAACCAATACATTTGTGTGTCAGTAATCACAGCACACAGTCCTAAAACTAGAACAAAGAGAGCTGACTTCCTGGCAAAAAATAATCAAGGTTGCTTCACCAAAAATAGAGCCCCAAAAGATTTAAGCTGGGTGATATCCTTGCTCTTGAGCTACTCTAGGTATTTAGAAAAAATTAAAAAAGAACCCCCCAACCCTCCATCTAGTGTAATATGCACTGTATTACCACATCTGCAGTGTTAATGATTCTCTAAAGAAATGTAGAATAGAATGGTTCTATTATCTTATGCTTTTCTCCAACAGTCCTCCCCATGAGGCTGAAAAAACCATCTAAAATTCTTCACTAAGATTTGAAATCCCTGAGACAACATTTTCCAACATATTCTAGCATTTTAGCTTTAACAAAGATGAGTGGAATAACACATACAAAAGCGTTCAAGTTGAAGGTTAAGCTCAGATACTTAAGAGGTTTATAGAATATAGTCAGTATAGATAGTGGTAGTGAACTCTATACCCATTCACTCACTGGCTTCAGAGACAAATTGGTTCACCAGCTGACTCAATGCAAGAAAAAAATCACCTCAGTTAATTAGAACAGTTTGAATAACATGAACTACTTTAAACTGACAGTCTAGGCTACAAACATAACCTTGGTATTAATTAGCATTACTGAAATGCCTGTGATCAACAGTTGCTCTTCCTTAGTATGTAGTCTAATGGCTTTCAATGAAATTTATGTACTAACCATTACTTTTCCAAAAAGCACTGCTTTCTCAAGTGACCCTCCCCCTGCAGGGATTTGCATTGCAAGAGCTGCAGAGAACTACTCTTGCCTTCCTCTTTTTAAGTTAGCTTAATCATGTAATGGGGAAAAAAATTACCTAGACAAGTGTCTCATTACTAGTTTCTCCATTTTCAATTGGTACCAGATTCAATGTCTTTTCCCTCAAGTACACCAAAACCTCAAAGTCAGTGTTTACTTTTATCCCACACTTGGTTCCTTCTCCACACCAATACTTCAAAGTACTTCTACAGCTTCCAAATACTTCAAAAACCACCATCCATTCAACTGTTGACAGAATATTCCACTTCTTAGTTCAGAGCTATATGTGTGAAAAGCAATTCTATTGATCTTTTGTATGTTAATTTATATTCTCTAACTTGTCCCCTCCTCAACAACACAGTGCAAAGACATCATAAAGCATGTGAATTTGAATTGTTTACCCAGCTATCTTTGGGGTAGTTTTCTGCCTATACTCTTCCTCTACTTCCAACTTCCATTAAGACAGTCAGAATTTGACTCATGCTAGTTTAAGACCTTGGTTTTTTTCTCACTTGCATTAAAAGAGCTTATCTCACTCACTCTCACCTTATTACTTTAATTCTGTTGTTAAACCCAACAATTTTTTCATTGTGGATTCTCCATCTAGAAACTTCCATTGCAAACAACTAACCCCTCCCTCCATCACTGCTGACAACTTACTCTTGTGGTCTTTATCTCAGTTGGTGGTTCTCTTCAATTCTAACAAATTGTGACCTGAATTTCTAAAAATCTCTATTTTTCCTCCGTATTCCTGAAGCTAAAAGTCCATATTTAAAGCCAGCTAATTTCTCAGATTACTACCATTGGTTTTCTCTGTTCTAAAATCTTTTTTTTTAACTCCACACAGTTCCTTTCCTGAATGAAATTCTACACTCACTTACTGACAATGCATTTTTCATTCCATTTGAATTGCTTCCCAGTTCCTCCAGCATCACTTCCAAATAAGCCTCCTTGGCCATGAACGCTCTGCAGAATTTGGCTCAATCTCTCATTCATACTTCCTGCATCTGAACCTCATTCTGTGAGCTAGCATCTTCATTTAATCATCTCTCTCTCTCCTTTGACACTTCTCAGATGTGAAATCTGCCCTGAAACATTACAACCAATGTCTTTAGAGAGAGAAACCTTACTTTAAAAAGCTAGTACTCAGAGCTACCCTGCAATATTTAATTGCTGAAATATATTAATTTGTTTTATCCTCTATGTATTAATTAAATAGCCATTCTGGGTTTTTTTCCCCCCAAGGATTATTTTTAAGATTTATTTTCTAAGACTGGAAACTGTAATGATGTAGGTTTGAAGGACTCAGATTTATCCCAGATTTATAATCATTTCCTAGATCTAAAATGAGTTGCTGAATATTTTGTAAGAAAAGAGGATTTCTTTCTTACTCCAGAAATGGACAAATGCCTTGTTTCACACATCTCTTTCAGACTAACCAAAATCTACTGAGACTAGAGTCAAATCACATTAAAAAGTTACAATTATTCTCAATCCTTTTTGATCTGAAGATCTACAAATAATGGAGGTATTTGTCAGTGGCCTCAAGTCAGAAACTATGAATTAAAATAAAAATGAAACATTCATAAAAATATTCTTAGACGTGGCTAACACACACACCCCAAACCTCAAAAGTGAGCAGAATTTCATTTTATAACATTAAAAAAGTAATTAACTTAGCACCTATTAAAGTCAGTGTGACAAAACCAGAGAGAATAAGTAGACTTCCCCAAAAGAGACTATAATAAACTTAAACTTTTTCTGGTTTTGGACCTATATTCCTTTTATTAAATTTTGAACTCTCCATTGTTTAATAACAAGAATTCAGATTAACTCCAGTCTTACAACAACAGTGATATTACAACATTGGGAGTCATTAAAGAATATGTGCCATTAAAGAATATTCTGTTTGGTACTTACACCAGTTCTACATTTTACTTGCAGCATGAATCACAGAATGGCAAGGGTTGGAAGGGACCCCAAGGATCATAAAGCTCCAACCCCCCAGGGCCACCAACCTCAGGCCTGGATCTACACAAGGTTGCCCAGGGCCCCATCCAACCTGGCCTTGAAACACTTCCAGGGATGGGGCATCCACCACCTCTCTGGGCAGCCTGTTCCAGGACCTCACCACTCTCTCTGTAAAAAACTTCCTCCTAATATTCAATCTAAACCTTCCCTCCTTTAGCTTTAAACCATTCCCCCTTGTCCTGTCATTATCTGCATGGAAGAATGATATATAGTCATTATGTGATTACAGGGAAATAGTCACAATGCTCACTAAGATTTTCAGCAACATATTCAAAACAAAATGGCTCAATATGAATAAAGCTGGAAAAAAGTCTTTTTATAGATGTCCTCCAAAAATATCAATATCAAAACCAATACACTGATAATTACAAATTGCTATAGCTCCATAAAACATGAACTGTCCATGTCAACCATTTCTGTTATATTGTTTTTCCTTCATAAACCAAAGGCTAATATTTTCACTGTATGAATGAAATTGCTTAAGTTAAACTAAGATATTAAGTAAGCAAATAGACTGGGGTGTTTTGAGGGCACAGAACAGATATGAAAACAGTAATGCAACATTCAGCTGAAAGTAACAATACTTCATCTTTCAGAAGAGAAATAATACTGGGGGGGGGGGGGAGCAATTCAACAGCAGCTGGTAAAATATTTTTGTTAAATGTTTCTTTAAGCCATGTAGCTGATTCTGAAAAAAGAGAGATGATTTTACACAATGGTAAAAAGCAGTTTGTTTTTCATTTAGTCACCACATGGACTTGCAGCAACCCAGGACCTTCCAAATAAAGGACAGAAAAATTAGACTTAGACAATAACAGATATGTAAACAGGAATCTAGACTGAGTACTTCAAAATGGAAATTGAAGAAATCTATTTTCTTCTCTGAAATTTTCTAATTTGTAGCTACTATGAAAGATAAGGAACTGAAGAAAAATACACTGAAAAAGCAAATTAATCAGATATCATGGACCAAAAAAATACTATAGATAAAGGCAAAATAAAATGAAAGCACTGGTGACTTAAAAAGCCAATACAAGACAGAAATCAACAGTGGCATTATCCAGAAAGAGAAGCAAAGATTTATAGACAACATAACAACCAGAACCAAACTCAGTAAAAATAACAAAAATAAGAGTAAAAGGGAAAAACAAACAAAAGTGTAAAAGAAAATGACCTATTGTTCTAGCACAAACTAAAATGTGCATGGAAGCAAACACAGACTGAACATATTGTCTAATATATCAGTTTCCAAAAGGTAGAAATGTAACTCCCTTAGATACTCAGCACAAATGGGAAAAGATGTCTTTCATACTAAATCAATGGCTAATACAGAAGAATTTGCCTGATTTAGGCTACCTAGTTCAGAGTCCAGACAAATAAAGCTTAGCCTCTTCCTCAAGGTCTAATAAACTCTATTAAAGACACATTTCAACTCCTCCCCAACCCTGACCATTGCACTGACATGCAGACTATAGGGTGGGGGGGTTACGTATAAAATCAGCTTTCAAGGGCAGTATTTATGTGTGCCAATCTTTTCTGCACATTAATGTTTTGAGATTATAAATAAAAGACCAAAGATTGCCTCCATCCTTAAGTACCCAAGTGCACTTCTGAAGAATAATCTCTAGTAAGGAGTCAGCAGCCATGCAGTTATTTACCTTTGAGGGATGTCTGTGAGCTAAAAGGTATCTCAGCACATGTTGAGCTATATACTGTCTTGTTGGCTCTAGAATTATTCCCTAGAAAAGCATTAGGCAATTTCTGTTAGTCTAGACAATGCCTTTGGAGCATCTACTAAAAAAGGCTTTGATTCATTCACTAATGAATCAAAAGCACAAATGACAACAGCCTATTTATTTTATGCTCCAGGAAAAGACAAAGGAACTCATAGTTCACAGCCAGCTCCTTCCATGCATGAAGTAAAAGTTGGTTCTAATAAGAAGTCCCTTTTCACACCGGGTGCTTGTGTAACCTAAGATAATATTAATTGAATCTCTTCAGCCAACAATAGATCATTTTCTCTATGCCAGTTTCCTGCCACTACAGAAAAGCATGGATTAAGTGATGACTGCAAAGGGAGCACATAGCCTGAGGGAGAGAAAAAATGAAGAGCTGAGATGCACATACTGCATACTTCAACTCTAATGTTTATATATTTTTAAAACTAGAAAAGACAATTTTATGGAAAAGTACCAGACCCTGCTAAAATATACCACTGGGAATACTGAAAGAAGGCTTAAATTGTTACAGAGTATACAAAAGGCAAAGACTCGAGCCCAAGGCTGACAAACTAATAAGAATATTCAGCTACAAGCAGCAGAGGCTTTTGTTCTCTGTTTTGGGACAGGAAATCAATCAGATTTGCCTTAGCAAAGGACAGATTTTAAAAAGTATTCCTCAGGAAAGTTTGATTTAATACATTTTACTTTACATTGAGGCTGGCTGAGGGCATGCACACAATTCCTCAGTTTGATTCAGACAGCACACAGGATTTGCAATATCAAGGAATGAGATTTATTGCAATGACAATGAAAACACTTTCATACATATGCCACAGGAAAATCGACAGTACCATATTAGGCAGTCTTTTGTTAGTAAACAGTTTCAAGAAAACAACATAAAGCCCATAACCCTACTGAAAATAATTCCTGCCTTGGCTGAGAGTCATTAGCCTAGGTAGTCCAAACCTTTTAAGTTACTTATTGCAGGCAATTGTTACTTCTCAAACAAAGAAGCAGTATCTGATTCAAAATTATTTAGCCCTACAGTTAAGCTGCTTCCTGAGGTACTTCTATCTTGTAAAATAGGCTGCAAAAGATTATGCTACTTTCAAATACATCCACCAGACTACACTAGTTAAGATTAGAGTACTATATGGATTTAACATCTGTTATTTCTCTAGTTGCACATATAAATGCACTTCAGCTGCATACAATATAAACCTCATCTTTAAAGAAATGCACGTTTTTCTCCTGAAAAAAAAAATTACAAATGTTACCAAGCAGCCACTTTATACCCTAAGCCTCTTGTTGAGAACAAAATGATTATCAACTTCATCCTTATTTAAAGCCTAAATTAAAATAATCTCATTTGTGCCAGATACCTATGTCATTAGTTTCTAAAAGAACATAAGGTAATTTCATGGCTTTAGGTTGCAATTGTCTTAATTTTCTAAATTTATAAATGTGGAAATAGCATTTCTCTTCCCTACTCTTACTCAGCAAAATATTTCTAGCCTTTGCTACATAAACATTTTTTTTTTTTGATTTATCAGGTACTTAATTGTTGAATGCCTGCTCTATCAGCTGTTGTACTTGCTAACTGAGCACTCTGCAAGGCTTCTTCTGCTCTGGTGTTGCAGCTCAGTGAGCCCCAGAACACCCTGATTACATGCCAGGATTGTACCGAGTTTAAAATAGAATACCACACAGATGCATCAAGATGTGTTAGTCATTCTCTTAACAGCTCTACCACACCATTAAGAACTAAAGAAACAAATGTGAATTAACTTATTTTAAGAATTCTCTATTAACATGACAAAAAGGATGGTCCTACTGATACCAACCTCTTCTTACATGAGAAGATTTTTGATACTACTCCTTTGCAAAATGAATTATTAAATGTTTCTGCATCCTCTGGGGAAAAACCCAAAGCCACCCCTCATTTTAAACCACATTATCTTATAGCTTACAAAGGATTTCTGTAACATAACTTACCTAAAAGCTGCTGGTATTGTGTAACCTTTGTAAAAACTAATTTACACTTACCTAAAATAATTATTTGTAGCATATGATACAATAAGGATTTTACCTGCCATTTCTCTGAAGTGCAAACATGATGCCTTTCTCCTGAAAAGGAAGCAGTTTCTTTCTCAGTCTTTCAGGTAGAAAGGACAGCTTAGCATCAACATCTTCTGAATAAGAAGCTTCAAGTGTAGGTGTTTCCTGGAATGTACTAGCCATGTTGAACCTAAGGGAAACAAAAGGAAAAAAAAAGATGTCTTACTTAATAGACAGGTCTGCAATATGGTACAGAATAAAGCTTCCTGGAACAATAACAACAACTCCATCTTGAACTATTCAATACCTAGGCAACTCTTCTCAAGCTTTGTGAAATACTTCTAGAAAGGTTAAAATAATGCAGATGATGGAAGAAAAGCCCCCCACCTTTGTATCAATAAAACACTGGAACTGTTCCAGTAGGAAGAGGTTAGCATGTATCACTTCCTCAGTGTTATGAAATAGTTATTTAGGAAAGTTCCCTATTTGTGGATGAAAGTTATGGTCATTCTATAATTTTAAATCTAAAAAAATCTTACCTGGGAAAAGGAGTAAAATACATCCAGTTTGGAGGAAAGAAAAAAGAACAAGAAAAGCCTTAAGGAACTTTATTCCCCTCAGAAAGAAACAATCTTAAACCACAGATTTAATCAATGAAAATTCTCATACTGTGCTTCAGAATAAAAATGTGGATTCTTCATTCATTTTGTTCAAGTGGACAGGGTCAGGGGAAAATACAATTCTCTTATAACTCAAATAGACTTTGAACAAACAAACATCAACTGCTCAGCAGCAAGGCACTATCTAAACATGAGGAAAGCAACAAACTTCACATTAAAGCATGGCCTAATTATTTTGGATTCGAGGCCTGAGAGAGGAGCAGGACTACCTTAACGATTACAGGAACAAAGAATACCAGCCAATGCAAAGAGTTAATCATCACAATAAAGCATGAGCATGCAAAACCATTTGCAACACTTTCTATGTCCAGTTTCATGGAGTAAAGGTGAGGAGACAAAGCAGATTGATTCAGATGATACTATCTGGTGAAAAGCAGTCTCTGTATTCCTGACTAATTCCATTTATGATATTTTAGCTACAAAACTTGATGTACATCCCTCCAGCTGAAGTTACACTCTCTCCATCGAGAACATAGCTGCACTGTATCTATCTATAGCCCAAGTTGAAAGAAACTGGGCTTGTATTCTAGTGCAACTATTAAAACTTTGTCTAACACTCCACCTTCCACAGGCCTATCTTCGACTGCAACTGAGAAATCCTTCCACCGGGATGGGGTGGGGTGGTGCCCTACTGGCAGCTTTCCAAGCCCACGGGAACTGCCTGGCCCCCGAGAGACCCTCTCCATGGTGCTTACCGCGGCTGCAGCCCGGCCGCGGCTGAACGCGGCGCACGGAGCCCTTGGCCGTGGTGCTGCAAGATGCGGTGCGGGGGTGCAGGAGGTGCGGGAGTGGGATTCGCTTAGCCCCTGCTGTACACTTCTTCACACTGCCGAGCCCTGGCTTTGTGACAGTTAATATTGTCTTAAATACAGGGAGAACCACAAAAATAAAAAAAACAAAAAAAACCAACAAAAAAACCCCACCCCAACAAAAAAACACCCTGGAAAGTTGCCACTTCTGGAGGAAAAACACCCCCAAACTGGCACTGTGAATACTGTGGACAAAAATGTCAGTAACCAGGGGAAAAAAAGCCCTTACCAAATCAAAAAAGGCCAACCCACACACCTCACCCTTCACCCCCCCCAAAAAAAAAGAAAAATTAACCTGATAGTTCTCAAAATCCACTACACTAGTGTAGAACTCCATAAAAAAATGAGGATTTGGGACAATCCTATCACTGGCATCACTAATGGTATTCAGACAGAAAGTTAGAGTTGTTCTGGTTACATGATGACTTACAAACATACCTATCAAGATACACAGACATTCAGAGAACTAGGAAGAAAATGCAGGGGATGAACCTGCAGACAATTCCCATGAGATTGTCACTGAGAAAGTAGCAAACAGGGTAAGCATAGAGAACTTTTGCACATAGCCCTTGGGCATCTATTGCCACTTCTACAGTGAAGTGGTGTGTAACCACAACCATTTTGACATACTATTCTGGACAGTAGGGGCAAAACAGCAACTTTTAGTTTGAAATATCAAGCAACACTCAGAGTTGAGGCATAAGGGTGGTATTTGCCACCGCTGTGGACTTTGTTCTATTCTGTATTAAGTTCCTCAGCTGCTAGAGAATGTGTTTTAGGAGGCACATTCTTGAAGAGTTATTCTTTCTCCCACATACAGAGCCCTAGAAATATTATTGCACACATATGGAAACTACAATCCTGGCTGAAATCACACATTATGTATGTGCATGTATATACACACACTTAAGGATTCCTGTATAAACATGGTTTCAACTCTGGCCTCAGAAACTGTAACTCAAAGACCTGAAACCTGATGTTACTCACTGGATGACTGCAAGTGATTTACACAGCAGTAAGAGCCCCACAGCTGGAGAGAGGTTGCTGCTGTACTTCCAATGGCACAATCCCAGTTCTTGAGTAAGCCCAGTGCTACCTGCAGAAAGACCATAACTCTTCACCTGGATTCATATCAGGCCATGCACTCAAGATACTAACCTATCAAGAGACAAGCCCAGTGCTGCTAAACCTCCACCTGACACAGAAGTCTGACAGATGACCTTCCATAGCATAACCTGTCCAGAGATAAAGAGGGACATGTTTTGAGTGTCAATGAAATAGCAAATTATAGAGAAAGGAAATCTGGATTTCTTTTGAAACCAGACATTCCATGTCATGTCAATCTGACTGCCCTGTTGACTGTGTTTTGGGTTGTTTTGTTTCTAAGTTGAATCTCTCTCATATCTTTAAAGCAGCATTATTCTTGTATCTTGGGCCTTTAGAATATTCTACAACAAATTAAAGTACTAGAATCAGTACCAAGGCTCTTTGATGCATGTCCATCACTGAATTTTGCTTAACAGAAAAAGGAAAGCCTATGGCTTGCTCTGTACACAAGAGATGCATTTCAGAGAAAAAAAGCCATAAAGCTTCATCTCTTGATTGAACAAAGATAAATGTTTCAGCTCTAACTGTTGGGAAAGCATTCATAATGACTTCAGTAGTTCTATCACAATATTTTCCATAAAGGATTTTTTTCTTCTTTAGAAGTTGATTAAAGACCTTCAAGACTGTTGGCAAAAACAAATACTAAACATATCTGTAGAGCCAACATTTAAACAAATATGCTGCAGGATTGGTGGACTCAAACCCACTCAACACTCAGCTCTGTGATTCACCCCTAAAGAAAATTTCTGACTCATTTTTTGTGATGATTTTCTGTGCTGTAAAAGAAGAGATGATGTACTTCTGATCAGCTTGCTATATAGCTTCTTGTGAATGACAAAATGAGAATGAAATGTTAACAAAACTTTCTGTTTAAATAGATAATGACAAGATTCTTTCACTCAAACATTGAATAAAACCCATGCACTTTCAGAAGCATAAATCTGAATTACAGAAGGCATGTATGATTCATCCTCATATAGCAATATCACCATTAAAAAATTGGTTTTGGATTAGTCACTAATCAGGTTAAAACTGATTTTGCAGGTTTATCTTAAAAAGCAGTAACAGCAGCACAGAAAGCACTACCAGGTTTGTACAAGTTTTCATTTCCTTTTTTCCTCTAAGTGAATAATTAAGGAAACAAATCAAGAATAATCAAAGAAGCCTACATGCAGTGAACAATGAATATTATAAAAACAGATACAGTGACTAGTGTGAGCACAAGACAAGACAAAAACATGAATTGTGCATTACTAAATCTTTTATGCATTGCTTACTGGAAGGCAAAGGACTGCACATAGTTACGTTACCCCAATATTTGCCTAATTAGCAACCTGATGCTCCAGTCCCTTGCATTCACCTTATCTACACTATTAACTTGGACTACAAGCTTTCAAATATGGACTTTGCCATCTGCTGTGCATATAAAACCTACCACTCTCATAGCTGATTACTATGGAGTCCATAGTAAATAAAAAATACCTCAAGTAAAGTATCTGATGCTGGAGATATCAATTGCCTCAGAACATGCACTTCAGAATGAAGCTTTAAGAACTTAGAACACTAAAATATACCTTTTTTTTTTTGAAAGCAGTATTGAGACAGCTCTTTCCCACACTTTCTACTTCAACTACTGCAAACACAGTCTTTTTAATGATCATACAATAAAAAGGTCAGATCCTGAATATTCAAATATCTCTTGCCATGATTTCTGACTAAACAATAGTGATGAAAACCATATTCAGTCTATGCTCATGGCTGCAGCACTGTTTTATGACACCCAAAGCTTTAAAAGGCACTATGAAAGGTGCATTAACCCTATGAAAGATTTATTTTCATTGTGCAGAAAATGAGAATGAACAGTGCTGAAACAAGACACAGAACAAAATTAATTCTACCAAATTGCCTTTTATTGATTTGCTAAATTAATAATTATACTGAGAATCGATGCCCTACTTGTGTATAATGACTCTGGCAGTGGTGGTCATTTATATTTTGTTTTGAGACAGATCAATTGTGTATACCACTGTAGTAATGTCAACAAATAAAAATAACCACTTTAAAAAAGTTAGTGTAGCAAAAGACCACTCTGTGTCTGTTTTTTCTACCCATTGCAGACTGGGATGCTCTAAGAAGAAAGATTAGTGCATGTTTTCTCTACCTACAGTTCTTCATTTGTTGCTGTATCCTCAATATGTTGCAGCATGCACCCCATGAACCTCCTGACATCCCTGGATATCCAACTCTAACTTTAGTTTCCTAATCTAACTTTTCACTTAGAGTATATTCAGCTACAGACATTTTATGAGTAAAAATATTAAAATAAAAACCCTATAGTATTTTCTGAAGTGTTTTAAAGGAAGTAATTAAACTGTCTAGTCCTTTGCTAAATCCAGTAACTATTGATCTAAAATTGCTTTGGTGTCTCAGGACTTTGGCAAATGATCCCAACTTTTAAACACAGGAATACAGAAGACTCCTGAAACCACAACACGATTCATTTACAGGGTATAAAAACTTTGAAGTGCAGAATATGTGAACACCAAGATAAATACATTTATCTGTGGGAGTCAAAGTGCCTCTTGTAAAAGTGAGTCTTATTTTTCAAGTACATCAATTTTTTTGGAAGGGGATCTACAACAATACCTCTAAACTGGTTGATGCATTTCGGTTTCCACTTAAAAAAAAAAAACAACAACCAACCAGAATAGCTTTTATAAACACATCTGTACAGTAACTATTATTTCCAGGACAACCTTTGAGAAATTCTCTCAAACCTTTATGAAAACTGAGCTGTCATGTGAAAAAAAAAATGCACTGGAACTTTGGTTTAATATAAACAACTAAAGTGATCATGTGGAATGAATTAATAAGTGATCCAGAAAATTAAGTAACCACCAAGGGATAAGGATGGTGTAAATACCAGTAAAATAAATAAATAATATTTTAAAATCTGGACTTTTCTTTGTTATGGTTGCTGCTACACTGCACTTCACTACAGACATTTATCCTACAGGTATGTATTAAGACCCAGCTTGTTGAGTGTATTACCCCCCCAGGTGATGTTTCTTTATTGGAAGGTTGGGTGTGAGATAAATGAGAGCTTCAAAAGTGACTATTTAAATTTTGCAATAGGTATTTGTCAGCACAAGCTGATACCACAATATTAACCTAGTATTTATTTTTATGGGCCACTCAGTAGCAGGTACCTAGAAGTATTTTCATCAAGCATTGCTTCATCATTCAAATTTCCTCTTGATGGCCTTACCTGCTCCACAACTGGGCATTCAGTAATATAGCAAATTTAAGGGTCTAAGAAAATCAAGAGACCTTGGCTGATTAACTCACCGATTTTTCCACCAGTGGAATAGTAAAGAATTTCAAAACGACTCAAGTCATTAGAATACAGCAGTCTCAACAACACTACAAGGAGAAGCATCCAGAACAAAGGACATCACAAAGCCCTGCAGCACGCAAGTTCTTCCACAGGTCAGCAAAGGGGACGTGAGGAAAATGGATGCTTTAACACCTGCCAAGGGGCAGCTTATTTATTTATTTTCACTTATGTAACTCCCTACCCGCAGCAGCACCCTGCGACAGCAGAAGGACCCGAGCCCATGCTGTGATAGCCCAGCAGCCAGGGTGAGAACTAGTGAGACCTCCTGGCACAAACGTGGGTGGAAGAATCATAGAATCATAGAATGGCAAGGGTTGGAAGGGACCCCGAGGATCATATAGAGCTCCAACCCCCCTGCCATAGGCAGGACCACCAACCTCAGGCCTGGAGCTACACAAGGTTGCCCAGGGCCCCATCCAACCTGGCCTTGAACACTTCCAGGGATGGGGCATCCACCCCCTCTCTGGGCAGCCTGTTCCAGCCCCTCACCACTCTTTCCGTAAAAAACTTCCCCCTAATATTCAATCTAAACCTTCCCTCCTTCAGCTTTAAACCATTAAGAAGAAGCGAGTGACGCAGGAGCTCGCCCCTTTACAACGAGCGACTCCTACCCAGAGCACCCCCCATGCTCTCCGTGAAGCCCCTCAAGCCCCTCACACCCCTCTCCAAGCCTGGGACCCAGGCCGCCCCCTCACAATAACCGCCCCCCACCTCCTCCCGGGGCGCTACGCAGCGCGACCCCACGGAACAGGCTGAAAAACGCCCCACCCGCCCCCTACTACCCTGAGCCACCGCTCACAGGCAAGAGCCGCCGAGCCAGGCCTCGCCGCGTCCCTCACGGCGTCAACCACCGCCGCGGGCTCTGAACTCAAACCGCCGCCGACCGGAAATGACGCGAAACCTAAGGAGGGGGGGTAAGAAGAGCGCAGGCGCAGACACGCCGGCGCGCTTCCCGCGCCTGGTCCCCGCGCGCGGGGTTTCCAGGCCCAGGGAGCGTTTCTCCTTCGCGTTTATCCGCTTCTCACCACCCACCCCACCCCCCCCCGCCTCGCTTCCCCGGGAGCGAGTGAAGCGGCACGTTCCTGCCTGGCGGCGCCTCGTAGCGGCCTCTGCTCTGCTCGGATGGTGCGCGCTGGCGGGACGGAAGGCTGAGGGAATGGGGGGCGGGGCGGCAGCGGAAAGGGGGAAAGAAAGCGGCGCGGTTACCTCGCGGCTGAGGCTGCTTCAAGAGAGGCTGGCTAGCCGAGAGGAGAGGGAGGCAGGCGCAAGGGTCACGCTAAGGGCTGGGCTGGGCGAGGCGCCCGCAGGACGGGGCGCCCCGGGCACTCTCGCCCTAGAGGATAGCGGAAGAAGCCGCTAAGGGTTAGAGCCAGGGCCTGTAGGGATAAGGAGGTGCCAGAGGACTACAGCTCCCAGCCTGCCCTACCCCGGTCGGGGGCGCTTTCGTGCTCCTGCCGGGAAAGCTAACGGGGGGGCAACCTCGGGTCTGGGGTGTGCTGCTCGGGGTAGGCCGCGTGCCAGGCGGCAGCGGGACCCCGCGGGTGCACTACAGGCAAGGGAGCAGTGCCCCCGCCCGGAGAAGGGAGCAAAGGAGAGGGTGCACACGGGCAGTCATTAGCCGCAGCAGCAGTCCGTCTGCGCGGCCCTGCTGCCTGTGGCTGCCCACAGGGGGAGGGCGCTGAGCTGCCGGTCCCGACGCCAAGACTGAGTTCCTATTGGTGGTCATGGTTGTCTGTCAAGGCAGTGGCGCTTCTCGATTGGTCACTGTCGTCTGGGCGGGCTTGCGTTCCCGTAAGCGTTGAGAAGCACCAATCACTGGTAGCGCCGGGGTGGGGGGAGGGCGCCACGACTCCAATTGGTTCACGCGGCCGTTAATCATTAGCATCCCGCACGACTATTGGCGATGGTTGCGCGGTTGGGCGGGCCTTTCTCCCCGCCGCGGCAGCAGGAGGAACCCGGGCGGCTGTCGGGGCTGGCAATGGGGTTAAGCGCCCCTCGTGCGTGAGCCTGCCGCCGCGCCAGCCCCAGCCCACCGGCCGTGCTGCCGCGGTAAGGACCCCGCTGTCCCGCTGGGGAAGGCGCTTCTGCGGACTGGAGGCGGTGGCGGGGCCGCGTATTCCGCTGAGGAGAGCGGAGGGGGAGGGGGGGAGCGGTCGGCCGCGCCCGCAGTGCGGAGAGCGGGGGGCAGCCGCTGAGGGAGAGCGGCCGCGCCGCCGGAGCGGGCGGGCCCGCGCGGGGGGAGGGGCGCGTGCCGCGGCCATTGGGGCCGGCGGGCGGCGGGGCCCTGCCGCACCTGCAGGGTGTGGGGAGGGGGGGGGGGCAGGGGTTTGGGGGTCCCGGTGCGGCGGAGAAAGGCTAGCCCCGTTTCCCTTCCCTAATATAGGCAGGGCTGGCCGGCGCTGGCGGAGGGGAGCACCGCACGGCGTCCCGGAGCTGCGCTCCCGCGCCGCCCCGCCGTGGGGCCGTGGGTCGGCCCGCCCGCCCTGGGGCTGCGCCTTCGGCCTGCGCCGCCCGGCCTGGGGTCTGTCCTCGCCGTCCTGTCGCCGCTACTTGCGGGAGAGTGTTGGTTCCTGGCCAAGCGCTTTCTCTCTGGGAGCCGGGGGTCGGGAGCCCGTTGGGGCCCTGGGAGCCCTCCCGAGCCCTTGAGGCGGTGGGCTCTGGGGGTGCCGAGCGTTGCAGGGGCGGGGTTTTCGGCTTCAGCCCCTCCGTTTAGCAGTAGTTGTCCCCCAGCCTCATCATGGGTGCCTGTTTAGACCTATCCTTGTGTTTTCTGGGGGGGAAAAAAAGGGTTATATTCATGCTGCTTGTGATAGTGTTGGAAGAGGGTTGTTAACCTATTATGGGGTTGTTTTTTTCCTGTCGCACGTTGGGCGATTCTGCGTGTGGATGTATCTGGCATACTACGAGTCTTAAGTGGAATCGGGAGCAAACTGTGTCACAGCCTGGTTTTTACAGTCTCTTTTAATAACGCTTTAAATTAGCTTTCAGGGCTGAAGAAGGATTTCACTTTTCGAGCGAGACAGAATGAGGCAGAAAAAGCGAGGCGTAGCTGTTTCTTACATCGGATTTTAATTCTGATTATGCACACTGAGAGATTTGCACAAATTCTGTTTTACTTAACCAAGCCTGCAGCGCAGGATATGGTGGATTCTGTGATGTCTGTAGAAAACTGGATTAGGATGGTGACGGAAAAAACCCAAACAAACCAAATGGAGGGATGGATACCTACTTTGCTTAGGTTTAAAGTGTTTTATTTTTTAATATTGATGCTCTCTTTTCATTAGCATGAAATCAGAGAGATCTTGTGTGTGCCTAATGTAGAATAGGGAATGTGCTGGGTTTTCTTTTTCTCTTGCAGAGTGTGACACTAGCCTTTTCAGTGGGGTTACTTTCCTGTGTCTTGTCTTCTACTTGGAGTATTGTACTTCAGGTTTGCTTTTTTGATTGAATACTAAGAAGACATGCTTACAGCCACCTTTCGGTGCAACGTTTCTTGTGAATGTTAGGTTAGGAATATGTATTTATTGTTAAAGTAAAAAGTACTGAAATAATTTTTTTAAATGCTTTATTCAAAAAAATTTGCTATTCGTGTGAAAAATGGGTATGGAAACATGCATTCTTTAACAGTCTTCCATTTCTTTGGCAGGCAACTAATATTTAACATTTGTTTTACAGTAAATACACTGATGTCAGGGGGTTGAGTATTTTGTAGAAAATATGTAATTTGTATCTTGTACTCCTCAATTTACAAAAAAACCCCAATGGTAAAGATAATAGAAAGACTTGTGCCTTTTAAATCTTGGCAGGTCAGAAATGTAGTATGCATAACTGCATTGTTCCACTTGCAGATCACTCTTCAGTTAACAAAACTTTAAACTGCTTTCAACTACTAATTTTCTCAGGAGTAAAAATGAGTTTGACTGAAAGCTAGCAATTTGAAGGGGTGTGCAGAGTACTGGATTAGGTTTGTTTTCCAGAAAGTACTTGATAAAGGTTTGAGAAGGATGAATTGCTCAAATCTGTTGCAGTGGTCCTCTCGATTATGTTTGATTCTTGTGTGTATCTGTGGTGGAGCAAAGAAGGAGTATCTGAGGAGATGGATACTGCTGCTTTCTTCTTGTCTTAAGCATAATTCTGAGGTTTTTTTCCTTTGTTTTGGTCCTTTGACTTGTATTAAGTTTTTCAGTTCTTATGTTTCAATATATTTGCCTTACATCATAGTCTTAGTTCTTTTATACTACTTTGTTAAAGTCAGTCTATGAAACTGCTTCAAAGTAGCTGGGTGTTCTAGGTGAATTGCTTTAGGTACTGCTCTGGGCATGAAATACAGATGCCATAGTTTTCTGATGTCAATTCACTCCAGGAGCTGAGGTTAATTGAAGTTTGGGTATCTTTGTATCACCGTTTTTGCACATTCCCTTCCTCCCAGAGTTAATTTGACTGAGGGAGGTAGTGCCACATCTTTTAAGTACAGCGATACTTTTGAAGTTTTAAGGTACTTTATTCTAGGCTTTTAAATGTAGTTGATACAGTTGCCATTTTTTTTGGACTTTGGGGAGAAGTGGGACTTCTGAAAGCCTGTTGGTAAAGAGTGGGTTGTCAGCTAACGTCAATGGAGCAATATTAACTTCGAGTTGGCTGCAATGTAGCATATATTCCTTTATATATATATATATATAGTCAGCGTTGTTAAGTTTTGGCGAGTCAGACGATTCTGTTGCAACGCTTATTGCCTGCATAAAAAATAGCAACAACTTTGGATGTCCTGATCATAGAATCATAGAATGGCAAGGGTTGGAAGGGACCCCGAGGATCATAAAGCTCCAACCCCCCTGCCACAGGCAGGGCCACCAATTAAAATTAGTGGTAGCCAATAAAATAAGTATTAAAGCATATAGTGTCAGAATTTTTCCGGCATGTTCTTAATTCTTCTTGTTTCACAGAGAGTTCAGCACAGCAGATAAATTCAGTATACTGTAATTCATGGGTGTGACATGTCAGGGGCTTTCAAAGACCTGACAATCCTGGCACCGCTGAGCTGGGAGGACTGCGGGAGTGTTGGGGTTTGGGAGCCCATTCGAGGATTTTAGCTGCAGTTCTTCCATGTACATTCCACCAGCAATGGCTAGATAGGAATGGCCCAGGGGCTTTTGTTAAGCGCTGCATTCCAAATCGAGCCTTTTAGTAATGGAAAGATGAGTCGTTTGGCAATGGAGACCTGAATAATAAGGTCATTCACACCGTTCTCTTTAGCCAAGAATACATGTGAATGCCTTAATATGGTGCTTGCTCTGGACGATAGGTAGCATCTATGCGAGCCCATTAAAGTAATTTGTATTTGTTTCTTTTTTGGATATTCTTTGAGGTGGTGGACTGATGTGCTGTACAGCAATGTTATGAAATTTTTTTGAAAGCTCTATTGGGAAGCTCTGTTTCTAGGAGATCATAAATCTGCAATACATTGTGATTAAATATTGGGGAAATTGTACTTTCAGCCTGACTATAATCTTATTTTGTTTTCCTAACTTTTTGAAGGAGTGCTTTAGAGGAAATAATGTCTGAAATGAGATTTATGGAAGCTCAGCAGCCATAATTACAGAACAGCCTTCACTGCTAGTGTTATGCATGAGTTAGGCTCCTGCAGTTCAGTGTATGTATTATGAGAACCCTGTCAACATGTCATTGTATGTTATGAACTCTTCTCCTATATATAGAATTAAGTTTCTAAGAAACTTAATATTTGGTTATTTTATATTTGTATTCAGGCTGCTGAAGAGCATGGCTGCAGGATACATTAAGATTCAAGGGTTTCTTTTCTATTCTTTATCTTGGATCTCTAGAAGGGAACGGAGCATTATATCTCTGCAACCATTGGTTTCTGCATATTTATATAGTGTGTTGCTGACCAGTCTTTGTTCATCTGCTGCTGAGTTTTTCTGTCCTTTTATCTCTTTCCAGACATCAGTCACTGTGTTGTTTTCTTTAACTCAAAAAATTTGTTTATAAAATGGAATTTTATCATTTATCACTCTCAACTCTCTTCTCTGTGCCCCTCCTCCCTTCCCAAGTTTATTTGTTAGCAAGTTCATACTGCCATTTCTGAAAGGTCTTTTGTTCAATCATATATATAGAATTGACTGAGGGCTCAAGCTTGTCAGGACAAATGTCTTAACGTTAAAGCTGTGGTTAAATAACAAAGCATAGTTGCTCCTTCTTTTTGAAAGCATAGTTTTGGATAACTTATGTTACTGTGTAACAGTCTGAAAGACATTAAAGTAGAAGGTGTCATTGCTGGATTAAGTTTAGCTGACCATTCCTAGCAAAGATCCAGTGCTGAGCTTTGTATTTTTCTAAAAAATGGATGGCATTTTACCTACCTCAGTTGTTTTTAAAAGAAGTATGTTCACAGCTAAGTGAGGTGTAATAGCTTTCTGTTAGTGTCCAACCAAACCATTGTACTTTATTTACACAAAGGTGAAGCAGGATATGAAGAGATGTGCTCCTTGGAAATACCTGCCTTTCTGAAAAAGGCCATCATATTGACATATCCTTAGCTTTTTGTTCATACCCTTTCACCCAGTCTGATGTCTTAAACGAGCTGTTATTGTGAGGAGTTTCTGAACATTTCACTTTCAGCTCTGCAAGATGTCGGGCTCTTTCTTACTCATCCTATCACATAGAAACATGTATAGGGAGGCTCACAGGAGCAGTGTAACTGGCAGATGGAGGAAATGGTGACTGGAAGTGAGACCAGTAACTACTTTAGCAAAGCTGCATCTAGAAAAGGCTGTTGGTGTGCAGCTGGTGAGTGAAGTTTGAACTAATTTGAGTATTTCTGCCAACAACAGATTGAAGAGTGTTCTCTCAGTCCTTCTTGATGTCTGAGCTCTGGGCATAAAAACTTCCTGCTGCTGGTGAGTAGCTGGGAGCAGTTGCATCACTGACCAGCACGCTGGATCCACAAAGAGATTTGTATTTGTTTTCATATTCTCAGTGAGCTCAGAAGAACTCAGTGTGTTCTTGTGGAGGTACAGCTGGAGTTCTGAGAGTCACTGGAAAATTGTTGACCCCTATGACTTGGGCTTTAATCAAATGTTCAGGTTTTTGCATCCAAATGATGAAGTAGCAAAATTAGTAAATCAGTTTGTGAGTTACATGGGTGTTTAAAGAATGAAACTTGCTGTTAGGATCAGGTTCTTTTTTCCCCTTTCTTTTATAATTGAATCTATTACATACATTAAAGCATGAATCAAACCTTTGCTGATTTCTATCCTTCCTTAAAATTAGCTTAACCGGATAGCGTAGCTACATAGGATGGCAGTACCTTGACTCAAATCTTGGCTTGTCTTTTTGTGTTGTTGGATCCTTATCCTTCTTACACTTGGGAAGCCATACTACTCCTGAACAAGAACTTGCTGAATGGCTTTCCAAGGGAAAAAGCCAAGGGAAGCCTACTAGTTTTCTTGTGTTAATGACTGCTGCGTACAGTTCAGTGGAGGAAATGTAAAATGGATAATCAGATATTCATGGTATCTGCTGATTTTAGCTCTACTATTAGAATTGACAATAATGAGTCTTTGATTTTTACTTGCAATGAAGACTCTGAATTATTAGTCTTCTAGTTTAGGTGTTGTGGTTTCTTTTTTGTTTTAAGCACATCAAAGTGATCTTTAATGTATTTTCATTGCAAGCAATCTCTAAAAAGGATTCTAGGCACATGTTTGTTGCAGACTTATTTTTTTTCTGACTTATTGTCAGAAAAAATAAACTACTCTTTTGAGGTTTTAAAGCTGTACCACAAGGCAGCACCAGTGGTGTCATCTTTGTGGTATGTATTAGGAGGAAGAAGAGGACATGCAAAGCTATTAAGTGACTTTATGGAAGCTGCCATGGGAATAGTGATGCCTTCTGGTTAAACTTGTGGTCTGGTAAATGGATATGAATCTTTCACACAAAGTATTGTGTTAATTTATTAAAATATTAAGATTTTTATGCTGGTGCTTTGTATGGTAATGCTGCACAGGTCCTGTTTCCCTCTCTGTTTTCAAAGAATGTCTCCTGGAGAGGAACACCTTTATTTACGTGGACATTCTTGTTAGTGGGAGAAGCATCTCAGTCCAGACTGAGCTTAGCTGGTAATGATTTAAATACAGAAGAACCTTCACCCAGTATAATAAGTAATACCAAGATTTTGAGCTCTGAATGCAGTCTTAAAACTAAAATCTTCAAGCAGTAATACAAACAGCAAATGATGTTAGTGGGCTAACCCAATTATTGCAGTGTATGGTATTCCAACAGTTGTCTGATTATTATTAGGCGTAATGACATCCCATTAGTTGCTACTTAATCTTGTCTTAAAAGATACTGTAAAGTTGGATTTGCAAAGCACAAAGAGCAAAAGTCCTTATTAAAACTTGCATATCACAATAGTAGTGAAAGCTGTCCCAGCTCAGAATGGAATCAGCTTTTTATCTAGCCTTTTCTGTTAAAGTATTGGACAGTGTTAGGAACTGGATTGGTGTTGTGTGTCTGTCTTCCTTAGTCCATAGCAGTGTGAAGGCTTAAAATTAAAATCTTGCACAAAAGCCAAGAAAATGCAGTGAAATGGAGGCTAGTTTATTCCATTTTTAACATGGAATAAGTGGGGGTGGGAGACCTTGGAAGGACTCATCTCTGATCAGTGTGTGAATTCAGGCATGTTTTTGATCAGTGCTGACAATTCTGTATAGCCTGTTGCTTGACTGAGATCAGGGTGATCTGATGAGGTTCTTAGTTGTCCAGCTAAGTATCTCAATTCCCCATGCTGCTCCAGAAAGTCAGTGCTGTCTAGCATAGATCTGTGTCATATCTGCCCACACTAGATGTCTGTATCTGGGCAGCTGACTAGCTCATGATACAAGTTAAGAAAGTCCTCATGCGTGAAGTTAACAAGCATGCAGCTTTAATGCTGCTCATGACTTATTAACCTCAGGACTTTTATGTCTGTGATATCAGTAGCTGTTTTCTGTATGTATATTTAATTCATGTCTGCATATACTGCAGTTACATGGTTATAATGACAGGGTTTCTAAAGCTTACGCTGTGTTGGAATGCAGTGTGCCTCTACACTCATACAGGTTAAATGTAGGCATGACTACTGTAGGGAAGATGGATTCTCTCACGTGTTTGATGTTACAAGGTATGTCCTCCAACATTTTATATGGAAGTCTAATATTGATTTTAAACTATTATTTGGAAATTTTAGAAATGAAGTTAAATAGACTTTCTCCTTTCTTTTAATATGGAGAAAATCTTGCATGGTCCTAAGAAGGTTTCTAATCAGGCCAGTTGAAAGTCAAGTGGGATGAACACAAACTTTCCATTGGTTCCAACTGAATCAAAACCATCCAGGTACTCTGCTATTACATAGCAGTAATTATCAGTGAAAGAATGGAATCTTATGGACAAGTATGCAACTTAGTGCAATGTGCATTGCATGTACATGTCTGTGGACTGAGAGACTGTGGGTCACTTAGTCCAGTCCCTTAATATTACAGGAGGTAAATTTTGACGCGGTTATGAAAGGATTGCCTTAATTTAATTGCCAGTTGTCGGCTTTGCTGCTGAATAGTAGTTGTAAAATCTGGTTCAGTGAAGCCTCCTGGCCTTCAGTTTGGGTGGCTGTAGGAAACTGAGAGATACATGATTTTGTGGCAACGTTTTCCTCTAGACTTAGTAGCTCTTACAGCTGCCTGTTCCATTCTATAGCCACACCTGCCATCTAATATTAAGATCAGTCCTGTATAGTCTGTGTTTTTGACAAAGCTAGGTGGTCTTTTTCAGTCTCCAGCTACCTTATTTTAACAATGAAGTTGTTTTCCATACAAGTTTTTACCAGTGCAAATACCATCTTCCATATAAGGTCTCACCAGGGCTTTTTTAGAATGTCATTTATATTTCTGTAGCTTTTCTGAGAATTGCTTGAATGGTGGGTACATCTTTTATTGCATTTACCTTTCTCAAGTCTACATGGCATTTTGAGTTTAGTTAGAGAATCAGAACATATCTTAGTATTGGTTAACTCTTCCATTTTATTTCTACAATTAAGATCATCATTTTGCCTCTGCTAGTGGTACTTCCCACATCTGTGATCCCATGATGTTAGTATTACACCTCCTCTAGTAGGACTGAAATGAAACAAAGTTCTGTTGCTAACCCCACTGCCCATATGTCCCCTCTTTTAATACTTCTTGTCAGTAAGCTGCCTGATTACTATAATAATTTTTAATTGTCACTGTGCCTATTTTATCAACAATTTCCTGTATAATGCCACAAATAATTCAGGTAAGTTAGGCCTACTCCATTTGGCTACCTAAGACATATTACTTTGTGTCAAGCAACTCTATTTAATAATTTATTACATGTTTTCCTGTCAACTCCTTTTCCATTGAATTTGGTGCCTTTGATTCATTTGTTCTTTCCTTTAAAATTTCTTCAAAAGCTGGGCATATGGTTAAAAGGTTCTCCTTACCCTTACCTCTCAGCCCCTTTTCCCTCTGCCGTAGGGAATCTAGTGAGGGCAAGTTCCATCAGCATTTTAGAGAACGTTCCTTAAGTAATTTGCACACATAACATTGTTAAATACTACATAAAGATCATCATTATCTTTTCATATATGTTATTGTAACTGTATATTGTATTTCTGCATAAGGAAATGATACATTAAGGACAGCCTCATTATCCTTAATCCCTGGATTGTTGTAGCCTGATACTATATAAAAGTCCCTGTCCGGTATTGTCTATAAATTAAAGCCTTTTAGGCCAGAGACGTCCAGGATTCTAACAATTATTAATAGCTGTTAATTATTAATTAACCCCTCCTTGCGTATTCTGACTATACGAGTAAGATTCTTAAGGACTGACTAGCTCTGTAAGACTAGTGCTAAAGTTTGCTGTCTCTTTAACCCAGCTCCTTCCTTATCTAATGTTTGGTATCACAGAGAATGACTGTAGTGCTGACCTTCTGGTCTGTTCACACTTCCCCAGTGAGTTAGGAAAAGCATAACACAGCTTGTAAATAAGCACTTTTAAAATGTGAAACATCGGACTTGCAGCAGGATGTTTCTTTGCTGGCTTTTTAAGCTTTCAAAACCTTCCTGTCCCCCAAACTTGGGTGTCTATGCTTGTGTGTTCAGCTAAGGAAAGGTGTAGTTGGTGTTTGCATTTTAAGAGCAGGTTTTTTCTCTCTGTCAAATTTGTAATGGCTTGCTCATGAAGTCTTTGAATATTTTTGAAGAAAACAATAGTGCTTGTTTTTCTTTTTCCTAATAGTTCACTCCAGTTTGCCAGAAAACTTTTCACATAAATCCATTAAGTTCTAATGAACTGTATTAGTTTCTCATGTAAGAGTTAGAGATCCTTCAGAATATAAGCTTTTACTGGTGTCAATATTTGTTCTATGTTCATCACCAGAAACCAAATCTTCCTTAATTTTACTTTTTCCTTCTTCCCTCTCCTCTAAGCAGTGATACTGTATTTGAGCAGGGCAAGGCTTTTTTTAACATGTAGCCTCTTGTTTTGATCATTATACAATGAAAGAGGAGGATATGCCATCACCAGAAAAAAGGTACTTGGTGCCAACATTAACATTTCTTCTTTGACTGGACCCTCTGCTTCTTAAGAAGATGAAATAGCTTTGAAAGATAGGAGTACCAGGGTTTGCAGAAAATGATGCTCTGTGATGGTGTGTTTTTCAGTTGGGGAAAGGAAGAATCAGCTCTGTCTCCCTTGTGCTTGGCTCTGGACAATTAAACTGCTGTTCTGATGATGTGCTTTCAGAAGTGTTCAGCAGGAAGTAGCAAGATGCTGGTTTTACTCTGCTTTCCTTTGTTTCCAGGATTTTTAGTTTAAGAGATATAAAATTATGTTGAAACAGCTGTTCGATGAGACAATCATATTGGTGAGGTAATTGATTTCTAACCATCCTCACGTTAGAAGTTGAACAAAAGAACCTACAAGATTCAACTGCAATGCAGGGCACTGCTCAGCACTAGATCTTAAGCCTGTTTAGACTGAAGCTGCTACAAGAACAGTAGCTCATTTATAAACAATGCAGGAAGAGTAGCTGCAAGAATCTGATACTTTAATCTCCTGCGAGTTAGACTGTCTCCACTGAACATAATTCTTGAATTGTGGATTCCACAGAAAACTGGTTTAGCTATAACCTAACTGGGGAAGCTTTGCTGGTAAAACTTGACTAGATGTCAGCTTATTGTTGTGAGATCTCATTGCAAGAACTTCAGTATTCAGATCTGCACAGCTGTCATGCATTATGACAAGACAATTTAATGTGTTACTTGTTCCAGGGCTTGTCCTGAAATTGATGCACATTAAAAGTAGTCTGAATTGAAACAGTTGCACATAGTAAATCACAGAATCATTTCGGTTGGAAAGAACCTTTAAGATCAAGTCCATCCATTAACCTAGCACTGCCAAGTCTACCACTAAACCATGTCACTAAGCATCACAACTACATGTCTTTTCAGTATCTCTGCGATGGTGTCTCTGCCACATTCCTGGGCAGCCTGTTCCAGTACTTAACAGCCTTTTCAGTGAAGAAATCTTTCCTAACATCCAATCTAAACCTCCCCTGGCACAACTTGAGGCTGTTTCACTTGTCCTGTCAGTTAGGAGAAGAGAACAACACCCACCTGGCTACAACCTCCTTTCAGGTAGCTGTAGAGACTGATAAAATCTCCCTTCAAGCTTCCTTTTCTCCAGGCTAGACAACTCCAGTTCCCTCAGCTCTCCTCATAAGACTTGTGCTCTAGACCCCTCATTAGCTTTTGCTGCTCTTCTTTGGACATGCTCCAGCACCTCAATCAATGCCTGTCTTGTAGTGAAGGGCTTCATGGAGAATTGAAAAGTATTTATCAAAACAATATAACATAATTAGATTATCTGTTTTTACTGTGTTTTAGCAACTTAAGTAATGTCAGCTTTGTAAAACAGTTCTATTTGCAAACGTTAATATATGGTCATAGTGTGGTTTATGTATTTATATCTCAATACATGGGCTATGTTAATATCTAGAAACTATGAACTTTGCTTAAAATAACTACAAATTTTACTATTTTTTTGGTGTTTAAATTGGAGATCCAAGATCTGTGGGGAAAAGAAGCCCCAAATTGTGGGGCAGAGTTTTTTTTATTTGCATATTTCATTGCAGCTTCTCAGTGAAATCACAAAGAAGAATAGTTCTGTCCTAGGAGCTGTTGAAACAGTTGTCTTATGTTCAGCAAAAGAAGAATGTTACAGCTGGCTTTGTCTAAGTACTCAAATCATTGGTTTCCAGCTAATCAGAGACTTTTTTGGAAAGTCAACTGGAAGACTTTATGTTCTGAAGTTTTACTGGTGTATTGACTTACCGGAGTTGAAAGTGTTCAGTTAAGGAAAATCTTGCCAAGTCTTGCTGCCATTGCTTTTTGGGTGCAGCACTAGACTACCCTAGACTGTTGTAAGGCTTCTTCCCCTTAGCATTTTTTATGTGGCAAAATTCCTGCTACGTTATGTGTATGATGGGTAAAGTGTGTCCCATTCCTCTCAAGTCTGGTCCATCCTTTGTGATTGACAAGATTTGTTCCTGTCCCTCTGGAACTGTTTAATCAGTGCAAGGAGAAACATAGACACAAAATTAGATATAGCTTTACCATAGAAAAACTATTATTTTGAATTTTATAACAGTATTTTATGCAAAATAACTGCTTATATCTTTACATTGGAGCCATGAACGTTCTTGTTCAGACTAGTGATCTTGCCTTATATGTCATGTTAAAGCAATAAAGATGCATGTTTAAAACTAATAAATATTTTAGACAGGGTATATAGTAGTTCCATTTGTGGTGATGGAATAAGGCTATTGCTTTTATAAATCTCACTATTCAGGAGCACATATGAATAATTCAGTCTGGAGTCTAGGATCTTCGTATATTGCCACCTGCTCATTATTCAGAAATTCTTGTTACAGTCTGCTGTTGCCCTGGCAACATTCTGAAAATTAACGTTGCATCTATGAAAAAGCTTTTGTTTATCTACAAAAAAACCACTATCCAATCTGTATTTTTGCACAATGTATTTCAAGTGGCTACTCCAGGTCCCATTAAAAAATAATATTTTATCTGGCTTTAACTGAAAATTGTTTGTTGTTGTTGGGGGTTTTTTTTGTTTGGTTTTTTGTTTGTGGTTTTTTTTTTAATTAGTCATAGGTATTAAATATGATGTTGGTTTTCCTTAAATGCCTTTAGGGTCTGATAATGCCATTATATAATCTTGTTTGACTAGAGATGCTTGATGGTACAGATAGGTGAGAAAGTAAAAATCACATGTTGACTCCTGGTGTTCCTAGGGTCCCTCTCTTTCTCCTACCCATCTCTCTCCTTGTCTTCCTCTCCCTGATGACTTTTCCAGGAGAATTTTTATCCTGCTTGACCTTAAACACTCTCTGATTTAAAAAGATCTATCTTTGTGTTGATTTGGCTAATTTGACTCTAGACAAATTGGGGGTGGGAGAAGGGGTGGTGTTAACATAGTCCTTGAAACTGATGATGCCACAGCTCTCACAACTTCAGCTCTCACTGTTTCAGGTTGAACATGCTTATCTCACAAGATATACCAACTCCATTTACTTTTGGAACGATAGCTGATATTGTGGATTTTTTCCAGAGAGAAAATAATTTGGAAAACATTAAAAAGTAATGCTCAAATCCTCTCTACTGTTATGAAACAAGAAAAGAGCTGCAATTCTTTCCCCTGCCCCTCTTTTGTAGGTGGTTCAGATCCCCCTTCCATGTTGTATTGTCACTTGTTTGGTTCATACCTACAGTTACTCTCTTACCTTTCTTTATGGGTGAAAGATAGCATATACCTGCTCTGAGGAAACTTGTTGCTCTTGTCTTATCTGATCTGTTAATTTTCAGGTTCTGAGTAACAGAGAGTGATAAAGACTTCTGCTAAATTAGCAAGCTGTAGTTGACCTTCACTCTAGAAAAATACTTATTTGTCCAGACTCTTACATCACCCTTGGTTTAGACAGATGCATTCCTTAGTCTTTTTGCCTCTCAAGTACCTGAGGATTGGAACTGATGAGAAATTTTGTGATTTCTCAGGGATTTTCTTTGTGGTGCTTCATGATATGAAGGCATACTTGCAGCCATTGCTACCAGCTTCCAGTGTTTGTGGGAGTGCATGGAACTACAGAGAGAACGCAGGAGGAAAGGACTCCTCACAAGTCATGGGCTTTCCAGAAGGCTGCAGTAATAATATTTCCAAGAACTATCTGGCTTGGCTTGTAGTGATTTTAAGCATGTTTAATCTAGGCACCTGATAACTAGTGACACAGTAAATGTTAAGTTGTGGGAAAGATCAGGATACAAGTGAAGTAAGTGAGAAATACTGGATTTGCTGATTGTGATTCTAGCTGAAGCTCCCCCTCCCCCCGCCCCCATCCTATTCTCTTGCTCTTAGGCACCTGGCACTGAAGCCCTTGTTCCCATGTTCACAGTTGTTTAGAATTCTTTGGGATGATAACACAAACTTAGGCTTTTATAAATGTGAGAAAGTTTATTGTTTGGGGTTTTGTTATTTTGGGAGTAGGCGTTGTTATTTGGTAACTTCTATTTCAGCTATCCCTTTGCAGAAAATAACAGTGGTTTAGAATAAACAGTGTCTTGCAGTTCTCTATCCTCATTTTTTGTGTTCACTAAAACTACTGGTCATTGTGACTTTTTGCTGGAATAAAAATAACAACCAAAAAAACCCCCTTTAGCTTTATTTGTTGCTTGATAGTGTCTTTTTTTTAAATAATGTTGATTTTGCGACCTATCAGTGTTCCCTGCCTAGTGTGACAGCTCTGTATATATATTGCTCATGGGTTTTGGACAACAGGGCTTCAAAATCAGTGTTCTAAACAGTGAATATTTGCATATTCTGTATTTTATGGAGAAAAATTATATCCAGTGAGACAACCACAAATTTGTTCTGAGTGTTGGTGCTTAAAGCAGGTACTGTGATTTTAAAACTTCCTGTTCAGTATCTGGGGTGTTCATATAGCTGGCCTACTATGTCAGTCCACTTGGTCACTCTGGGGAAGCCTAGAGGAAATTTACCAGAGATGTTACTTTCTGTTCAGACTGCTGGTTTTTCATTTAAAAAAAAACCAAAACAAAACACAATGAACCTCATGTGGCTGAGGGGACATTACAGTATATTGTTGTTGCTTTCAGGCAGTTAAGATGACAAGCTACTAGTGAGTACCTTAATTTTCTGCTTAGCTAATGCCTGGTGTTTGGATGAGACTGGCCAAAAGCAGCATGTCTAGAACAGTCTGAATTTAAACTACAGTTCAGGAAAAAGTTAACATCACATGGTGTGTTCATTAGTTTGAATGAATCTATCATCTTGAGACTAAATTTACAATTCCTTTAATATTTTTAATGAACAATTAAGTGGGTTAGGCCTCATTTGTGGAGAAAGTTTAAAGGTGTGCAATGAACTATAGACCCGTTTTTAAGTAACAATGAATGAGAATGTTCAGATAGGAACAGTTGGGAGTGGAAGGACAGAATACAGTGATTAAACATGTACTTGACAAAACTAAGTAACTGATCGTTAGTCTGGCTTTGTGATATATTTAGTCTTTTGTTTGGTATGAGACATTTCTTGGTTGTTTGCTTAAACTGGAGTACTTGTGAGAAGACTTTTAAATTCTATGAATGCTGTAACTATTTTTTTCAGCTTGTTTTTATACTGTTTCTCTACACTTTTTAATTAACAAATAAGTTAGTCTTTCATCAGCGATCATCCCTACAAATGGACCCATCAGACAGACACTTGCTCAATTGGTATTGTGGAGAAGGCATTTGAAACGTAATTGCCTGTAGTCTTTAAGAGTAGCTTTTCAGAGTCAGTGTCTTGAGATTGTTTAAATTTAGGACTTTAGCTTAAGATCTACTGTGTTCAGACCTTGAAAACATTTTTTCTTTATCTAGTAACTGTAGCTTATCAGTGGCTAGTAAAATTGTTTCATTTGTACTAGTAAGAATGGGGATATATTTAACTTCTTGAAACAAAAATAAAACCACCAGAGAAAGATGTTTATTTTAGTTTCACCACTACACTGTCTAAACTGTGCTTATGGTACAAAGGAATGAAATTGCAGTGCTTTAGGGTCTGTGCTTTCTTGGAAGAGAGAGGGTTTTTATAGGGAGATAACATGAACTAAATAGAGAATAGGCATTTATGACCAGCCTGGAGTTCTGTACTTTCTCTAAGGGTAGAGATAATGATATTTCTGCTCAATCAGAGGCTTAAGACTTAAAAACAGGTCAGAAAAGACAAACTCAAAATCAGTCAAGTGGATGAAACTCTGTGTGATCAGAAGATAGCTTCGTATGGCACTTCAGTTAAGCTCACTTTGATAGCCCAAACATGGCTTAAACTATTAAGTGTCTCCTGCTCTCACGTAACTGAGGAAGGCTGCTCTATTTCCTTTAGGTTTATAGATAAACTTAATTTTGGAATTGCAGCAAGTCATTTACTTGAAGTATTCCATTGTAATCTATTTTTCAAGCTTCTTTGCTTCTCAAGCTTTTTCTTAAATGTCCTTATGGCCCTGCTTTTTGAGTTTTCAAAGAACTAATCTTTCTCTTCTTTTTTTTCTTCTAAAAGGAAAGGCTGCTGTTAGAACATTTCAGTGTTCTAGCTGTGTGCTTCCTTCTGCAGGAGCCTGTTTCCAGGCTTTTGTGCCCTGAAAAAGTACAGGCCTGTAAATCTTACCAGGAGTTGTTTTGGGGAATGTGCCTCCAGTGATTTGGTATTGCAGAGCCAGTAACACTTGCTTTCCCAGCATGTCCTATGTAACAGAGCAGGCTGGTTTTCACTTATTTTTCATCAGTCAGACTTCTGCCTGTGTCAATACCCTTGCACAAGTTTTAAAGAAAATGTCATTCAGGGCAGTCCAGTCTATTCTGTGGGTCAGATTCTGGTTTGGGGCAACTTGATGGTGCACTTTGGCCATTTACTGAGTTGGATATGAGTTTTAAAGTAAATTTAGAAAAGCTAAGATGTCGATTTTCACAATAACTCCTTGAGGTTTTCAGTGCAGCTATGATGGAGATTATTGTTTTGTCAGGAGAATGATTTTGAAGTGGTGGTGGCTGTGTTGCATATCTTCACTTCTTTCTGGAGCAAGCCTAGAGAATCCTTCCTCTTTTAGCAAGCATCTTACTGCTTTCTGAACTGCTTTTCATTTCTCTTGAATATCTGATTTGCATGCTTGTTATGTGGTATTTCAAGTTGAATTGAGACTTTATATTTGTGTATCTGTTTCTGAGTTTATAATGCCCTGGTGGCTAAGAGAGCCAATGGCATCCTGGGGTGCATCAAGAGGAGTGTGGCCAGCAGGTCAAAGGAGGTGAACCTCCACCTCTACTCTGCCCTGGTCAGGCCCCACCTGGAGTATTGTGTCCAGTGCTGGGCTCCATGGTTTAAAAAGGACAGGGATCTCCTGGAGAGAGTCCAGAGAAGGGCTAGGAAGATCATGAAGGGCCTGGAGCATCTCCCCTATGAGGAGAGGCTGAGAGCTGGGGCTGTTCAGCCTGGAGAAAAGAAGACTATGGGGGGATCTAATCAATGTTTATAAATATCTTAAGTACAGGGTGCAGGGGGAATTAGCCAGCCCTTTTTCTTTGGTCTGTGGAGACAGGACAAGGGGCAATGGCTGCAAATTGGAGCACAGGAAGTTCCACACCAACATGCGGAGGAACTTTTCCCCAGTGAGGGTGCCAGAGCCCTGGGACAGGCTGCCCAGGGGGGTGGTGGAGTCTCCTTCCCTGGAGATATTCAAGACTCATCTGGATGCCTATCTGTGCAGTATGAGCTGGGGAGCTGCTTTGGCAGGGGGGTTGGACCCCATGATCTCTTGAGGTCCCTTCCAACCCCTACAGCTCTGTGATTCTGTTAGATAGCAGTTCAACACATGTAATTGCATTTGGTAAGAGATGCAGTTGACTGAGGGTTGCTAATGCAACTGTAAGCTAGCTCCAAGTACTCCATGTTTCCAGTATGTAAGTTGTTATTTATCTTAAGCATATTAATTGTGCCTTGTCTCATATAAGAGAAACTTTAAGGTGTTATTTTTACAGTAGCCAGTTCAAATTCTTTTCCTATTTCACACACATTAACAAGTTATTTCTGTATTCATTTACACATATTTGCATTTGGCACAATCTCTGTATAAAGGCATGCATAGAGCTGTACACACAACATCAAACAAGCATTTATATAGTACGTTTCCTAGGGAGGACTGTAGCAGGTTAATAATCTTTCCTGTCAAAATCCTCTTTTGCTTTTTAATGTTAAGTACGGAAGTTCTGAAGACTATTTCAATATTAAGCTAAAAATGGTCTCATCTCTTTACTTGACCATATGTCTCTTATCTTTCTATGCTTTTATTCGAAAGGGCATGTGGTAATGATGATAGTTAACAGACTTAATTGGCCATGGGTGCATATCACAAATATCTTATTTGTTGGTTAGTAGACTTCTTTTTTTAAAAAAAATGTTTTTTATTCCCAGTTCTCAACAAGATTATAATTTACAGAGCCCTATTGGAAATACTCAAGGATTAAGATAAAATTCATTCCATCATTCTGACACACATTTGAAGTCATGAGAGGGACCCGTAGTGCTAATGGTTGTAGGGTGTACTAGTGTATATCAGCCTGCTTTGTTCTCTGCTGACAACTCTTTTTTTTCCTCTCTCTTTTTTTTAATATATATAAATAGCATTCTCCTCTGCTCTCGGGTTAGATATGTGGTCTAACCTTAGAGATTCTCTTCTAAAGGAAATAATGAGCAACTGAATTCCTAGAAAGAAGGAATGTTATCTAATAGAATCTGTACAACTAGAAGATGGGGATTATGTGGAAGTGCCTCATGGAATTCACTGCAGGCTTTTTCTTCCCCAAGGTCCTGCTGAAGAATAAGCTTCTAGTTGGGGGGGGGGGGGGGAGAGGCAGGGGGGAACATGACTGCTATTCCCGTTTTTAATCCCTCAGAGCAGGCCAGTAAAGTTGGGGGAGGAGGGGGGAGGGAGAAGCTTTTGCTTTGCTTGTGAGAAAGTAAACCCAGACCAGTTTATTTTCTCCCGCTGGATGACAGTCTTCAGGATAGGAGTGATGGAAGCTAATAAAAGCCAAAAAAATAGTATTTTATGTTAATGACTTTGATGTGTGCATGTATGAGTTTTAGAAAAACTAAGACAATTTTTCTAAGGAGCAGTACAGAGTATAACACAAGTTCATTGCTCAGTTCTCTTTTCTTTCCTTTGCATACTGATTTATTTCCTGTTCACGGTTAGCTGCATCTTGTTGCTGATACTATTGATTGAAAACATACTGTGTTCTCTGCAGGGATGTATATGAATGCCAAATCTTGACTGTAACAGTAGGTGGATACAGAAGTCTGCCCAGGCAGCATTGTGTAAGGAGACTACTTAAAAGATTATTCTGACGTTAATGTAATCTGCATAAGGAGTCCAAAAATTAAGAACTCTTTTCTTGGGCAGCATTCAAAGTACAGGCTCTGCAACAAATGGCTTGTCTCTCTGGGTAGTCACCTATATGGAATTCATTATATGATTTTCTTCTCTAACATCTTGCCAATGAAATCTTTACCACGATGAATAATTCTCCCATTGCAGACCAGGTAAAAGAGGAGAGGTGAAACCTCAGTGAAAATCTCCAGGGCCTCTCAGAATTAGGCCTTTTTTCATGTATTTTCTTAGAAGTGTTAAAGAGTTTTCTGTTGGGAGCTGTTTAGGTGTGTTGATGGCACAAGCATGAAATGGTGGAGCATTACCTAGATCAAAAGAACTGGGAAGCCATAGCCTGGGGACAACAGGAATGTCTGGCTTGTGTGCTAATCTGAGAAGGTAACTGTTGAGCAGAGAAGAGATATCGCCAGCAGTTACATTGAACCTGCCACGCACAAGAAGAAAATATCTATTGCAGGAGCTGCCATCTTCAGCTGAAGGATAAAGGCATGTTTGTTTGGGGTTTTTTGTATGAACTTGCTGGTCAGAGATAACGGCTGAGGTGCAGAGTGTGTTCACCTCTGTCATTTGCAGCCAGGAAGGGCAGAGGCTTTAAAGATGGAAGACAGAGGTAGAAGAAGAGGGTGATTATAAGTGTAGGAGGATTTACATTTAGACCATAGCAGTCCCAGTACCAAAAGGTATTTGTACATACATTTTGTTTGTGTGCATTTATGAAAAGGTCTTTTGATATTGAGGCTGTGACAGTTTGTCTCAATCTTCTGCTTATTGTTTGCTATGATTTCCTTTGCTTGTTGCTATTATAGAAATGTGTTTGTGTATGTATATATACTTTCTTTTTAACTGTCACTTAAAACTATAGGGTCCTGATTTCCTGTTGGTCAGGAATGATAGCCTCACAAGCTTCCACCTTGCCTCTCTATAGCCTCCAGATTAAAAATACTGCTCCATTTGCCTTCAAGCCTTACTTATTATGTTGGACTCTTCAGGAGGGTCAGTAGAGAAGTACTGAAGGGGGATTATTGCTCTGCAGTGATACTGCTGAGCAATGTGCTAATGCTACAGATCAGGTTAATGATAGCAGTTTCTCTCAAGCAGGAAAATTATAGACCCCTGGTCTGGATACTCATTTTGGAAGCACGATAATTAGCATATCATAACTGGCATTTTTCCTACCCCTCTGTTTATAAAGTTTTTCTTCCTTATTTGGGTTCTGGTAGTGGTTATGTGCCAGTCAAGAAAATTATCATGGCATTCATGCTGTCAGTGACAACACCATTTATCTGCTGGCACTGTGAGCTAAGTTACTGATGGGGTTTTTTTTTATGTCCACAATGCCAAACTGAAGAAATAAAAACGTTCAGAAAGGAAAGTTACATATTTATGGTAGAAACATTTTTTGTCCCACTTGTGTCACATGAAAACTTCTTTCACCGTGGTATAAACTTTTATTTTGAGAGTAGCCTGACTGGTAGTGGCAAAAGCAATTAAAATCTGTACAGCCATTTTATAAGGCTTTTGTATCAGCTGCTTGCCAATTGCTAACAAGGAGCTTGGTTATAGGCTCTGCACATGTTGGTGGCTGTGTGTGGTGTGGCTGTGTGTGGTGTCCCTGTCAGCACGGTGCCTAGCTGTTGGTTTGCTGTTGTCTCAGAGGCTTCAAGCAAGTGCCTAGACAGACTGCTTCAGCGTGGACCTGCGGATGCTGGGTGGTAAGCTGAGCCTGTCTGCGCAGTGCACTGAGCCCTGTGCGCTATGAAAAGCACATCTTCAGTAACTGCATAATGAAGCAAAATGCTGAATCAGTGTGGGTATGTGAGTTCTGAAACAGGGTATTTAAACATGGGAAGGAGAAGAATAAAATGTCCGTAGGCAAATTGCAGTTTACATTTAGCTTTCCTTTTTTCCCCCACAAAAGCTATTTTAGGTCTAATCAGTTAAGAGATCATCACCATCCCTAAATCTCTTCTTTAAACACGGACTTTAAAATACTTTTTCTTATTTAATCTCATTTAATAACATCATTCTTGCTAATTTTTATTTAGTGGGTGTTCTACTTGTGCTAGAATTAGAAAGCCATTATAAATAGATCTCATCTGACAATTTTGCTAGGTGGTAAAAATGGGGAGATGCCTGTTTTGCCCTGCTATTTTTGCCCTGCTGAGAAGGACTTGGGGATTCTGGTGGATGGGAAACTTGACATGAGCCAGCAGTGTGCTCTTGCAGCTCGCAAGGCCAATGGGATCCTGGGCTCCATCAGCAGAGGGGTGGCAGCAGGGACAGGGAGGTGATTGTCCCTCTCTACTCTGCCCTCGTGAGGCCCCACCTGGAGTCCTGTGTCCAGATCTGGGGCCCCCAATACAAGAAGGATGTAGAACTGTTGGAGAGGGTTCAGAGGAGCCACGAAGATGATTAGAGGGCTGAAGCACCTGCCCTACAAAGAGAGGCTGAGGGAGCTGGGCTTGTTTAGCCTGGAGAAGGGAAGGCTGCAGGGGGACCTCATTGCAGCCTGCCAGTACCTGAAGGGAGATTATAAACAGGAGGGGATTCAACTTTTTAAAAGGATAGACAATGGCAGGACAAGGGGGAATGGATTAAAACTAAAGGAGGGAAGGTTTAGATGAGATATTAGGGGGAAGTTTTTTACAGAGAGAGTGGTGAGGGGCTGAAACAGGCTGCCCAGAGAGGTAGTGGATGCCCTGTCCCTGGAGGTGTTCAAGGCCAGGTTGGATGGGGCCCTGGGCCACCTTGTGTAGCTCCAGGCCTGAGGTTGGTGGCCCTGCCTGTGGCAGGGGGGTTGGGTCCCTTCCAACACATGCCATTCTATGATTCTATGATTTTAAGTGCTACTCTTATCCGCCATTCTAATGAGGAACTATAATGAATATTGAATTTTTTTAATAAAGATAACTTTTGAACTGAAAAATGGATTCCAAATCAAAATAGCAGGACTATTTACAGTAGGCTACATAAAAGTGGGTTTTTTCCTATGTGGGATGTTGAGGACTGCCTTTTGTATCGCTGACAAAATCTATTGTTGAGAGAAGAATTAAATTTTGGATAACTGTTAGAAGTTAATGACATTTCATTCCATGAATTTCAATGGAATGGAAACAGTTTTTTCAAATTTCTGCACTAAGTTTATGTCTGAATAGATATCAGAACTGCTATAGCTTCTTTATAAACAGAGCAAGAATGCACTGCTAAAGGATGGTGTTTGCTAGACACTTTTAAAATACTGAGTTAGTACATGATGTTTATAATTAGAAATTATTTCTAGTTACCAAATTACGTATTTATCTTGTTGATATTATGTATTTTGTGAAGCTATGGAAATAAGACATAGGTGAGAGTATTGATAGTGCCCCATTGAAAGTTTTGTCATGTTTCTCTTGTTTGCTTTGATGGTTTTTACTTTTATTTTACTTTATGGAGGGAGGGATCATAGTGATAGGTTAATCCACCACGTTAGTGAGTCTTGTTATAAGAGGGAAAGAAAGTGCCTGTTGCATTTGAAGCTTTTTCTTCATCAATTCGTTTTTAATCTTACCCATTTTGTAATTTTTAGTATCTAAGGCCCTAACAGAATCTTTAATCTGGCCTGGTAACTCTTAAGAGTCTGTTCCTGCTATCCGGGTAGATGCTTCAGTTTTGGGTCCTTGATCTGTATGACTTTGTTCTAAATGTATTAAATGAACACAAAACAATATTCAACAGTGATGCAGAGTTTTGTGCTATGTGGTACTACAGTGTGTTTTGTGGAATTGTTCTGCTGCTGTAGAGCTCCCAGAGCAGAAATGGCTTAAGAGACAGGAGGAGTTTTTCTGCTGTCAGTTAGGTTTCTCTGAATGATGTAAACTAAGCCAACAAAGTCTTCTGTCAGCATAGTTGTTTCTACAGAGCTTTTGCTGGTACAGCAATGTCATGTGAGAAGGGCATTCATTTTTCACCTCCCAAGTCAACAGAACTATGCTAGCAAAAAAAATGAAAGCCACGTCATGCTGTATTTCATAAGCATTTCTAAATACTCATGGCTGTAGACAGATGTGTTCTTTGAGGGAGGAGGGGCTTAGCCTTTCAACATAAATTATCCACTAACCTAATGCTTTGCTGTTTCTGAGGTATGTGATTTTTGAAAGGTTAATGTTATAATGGACACATGGCTTTTGTCTGCCAATGTATGTATTGCCAATAGGTCTGCCAATGTATGCCCTGTGCCGCATGCCTGCCAGTGAGACAATGATATAAAAAGTTCTTATTTAACTGTCTTCAGGTCTGTTTCAGAAATTTTCTCTCCCTCCCCTCCCCCCCCTGCTTTTCAGCTGAAACACCCACCCCAAAACCAGCAAGGACAGATCTTAATAGAACTACAACTTTAAATAATGTATAAATCATTTGAAATTATTGTAGTCACCTTAAAGAGAGTGGACTAGCCACAGAATTGTGCTTTATACCAAGGTACATGTGCCAGCAGAGGTGTGTTTATCCAATGCAGAGTATTCAATGCTAGAAATCCTGCGTCTGATAAAATGAGGATTGAACATTCCTGGTCTGTCAGGAGGACTTTAGTTCTTCATTCTGTGTAGTTCCCATAGCCCAAAAATGGGACTGTAGTGTGGTTTGGTTGGTTTTTTCCTGGACTGCACCCGAGTATGCCAACCCTTTCCTTTTCCTAAAAATCATATAACAGTGGGTTGGAAGGGACCTAGGAGAACGTACTGTTCTAGTACAGCTACAGTACTGTTTGTTTCACTTCTTTTCAAATACAGTATTTTTTCAATTATGTATTATAAGTAATGAAAGTGATCTTCATAATATACTGTCACATACAGACAGCAATTTAATGAAATCTCCTAAAATGGGATCTGTAGCCCCTTCAGGTAGTGGGAGGCTGCTGTAAGCTTTCCCCTGAGCCTTCTCTAGGCTGAACAAGCCCAACTCTCTGCCTGTCTTCACAGGAGGTGCTGCAGCCCCTCTGAGTGTCTTCATGGCCTCCTCTGCACTTGCACTAACAGCTCCATGTCCTTGTACTGGACACAGCACTGCAGGGGGAAGTCTCACCAGAGCAGAGGGGAAGAATTCCCTCCCTCAACCTGCTGGTCAGGTCACACTTCTTTTGATGCAACCCAGGACACAGTTGGCTTTCTGAGCTGCAAATGCACATTGCTGGGTCACGTTGATCTCATCCACCAGTGCCTCCAAGTCCTCCTCCCCAGGGCTGCTCTCAATCCATGGTTAGGTGGTTCCATTGTCTGCATTTTTTTTAATTAAAAGTGCATACTTTGGCACCATAAAAAAAGAAAAATATCTGAAGCCTGCTAAATTTATTGGTAAGCAGTAAACACTTAAGAGAAGCCCTTTGTCAGGCTACATTGTAGCAGGCCCTACACCCTGAGGACTGTTTCATTTGTCATGATTATCAAAGTAAAAAACTTGGGGTTATACTTTGCTCTGATTTTTCATATCCTAAAGGTTGAAAGTTAAGTCCAAGAAGGGAGCTAATGAGAGAATGATAGTGCTCTGTGCAGAATGGGATGGGTACCCTGAAGTAGCACTGTGTAGCTTCAGTGGTTTTTCCAGCTTATCAGTGTACTTTTAAAGTTTCCTGGGACAGAATTTTTGAGTTCATAGATTCCATGCCAAGGACAAACTCTAGCAGATCTCCATAAGTGCTTTACTACTGTAGCTTCCTATCAATATGCAGAATAAATACCCCTCTAGACTTGCAGGTTGTAGAATTTATCATTCTCATATATGCATCTGGAGTCCTGAAGGAGTTACCCTGTTATGCTTTGTTGCTGTCAGCTAAGCATTTGTATTGCACTCAGTAGTTGACTCACAGAAGGTGAGGTGAGGTTAAAGAGCCTCAGTTTATTGCTCAGAATTTAGAATACTAAGAAAAGGGAGGGATGGTTACTGATAGGTCTTGGCTTCTCACATGCATTTTATGTCTCTAAAAGCCTGTCATTCATCTTATGAATAATGGTAGTGTCTTATAGCTTGAGTGTGACAGAGGGACTATATTGGGCTTTTTAATTGCTTGAAAGATTGTAGTATGCAAAACTTAGCAGTAAAGAAAAGGAGGTCTTTTAAGTATAGGATTGATGGCCTTTTTTGTTACTAATATGCCACTTTATTGTTGTGCAAATAATATAGAGCAGGTAACCTGTACCTATCCAAAGTATGTATAAGTTCGAAGTAGGTGTTTGACAGTTTGTTCTGGTGAATCTTGCTGCCGTGCTTTAAGACAACTTACCTTTCTGTCTTGTCTTCCTCTCTCAAGGCTTTGCACTGAAGTCTGGATGTGGAGGTAATCTGATGGTGCTTTGGTCACACAGTGCAAAGCAATTGTGGGATTTTCCTTCTGTCTTCTGAATTTCTTTTGGATAGAGTTTTCTGAAAAAAGTCTGCAAATGACTTCTGATAAATTTGGTGCTATTTATGTCCAGTTAATTTTTTAATGATGTCTGTGTTCAGTAGGTAGTAGGACATAACTTGCATAGACAGTGGGATGCACATGCATCTTAATTTAGGAAGAGATAGAGTCACTTCACAGTATGCTTTTGTATTCTGATACGTGGCTGTGCTGTTTCTCTCAAGGCCTGATTAGTAAACAGCTTGATAAATTGAATCAAATAAAACATATCTTCTGATGCTAATGCAGTTGTTAACTGATTAATGTATAACTTCAAAACCCATGTAGATGGTATCATTGGAAGAGCATAAGTCTTTAAGTGTGTTTAAGTCAGTGCAGTATGGATTCATTTGTACAGCATTATGTAGTATATAGATGTAGACAGGATCAGGGTGTTAATATTCATGCTTCACAAATGGACAAACCTCTTTCAATTCTATGTTATTAATCAGGTTAGATCTGCACAATATCCTAGTACAGTATGGAGGCCAGGGTTCTTTGTGCTGTAATTAGTTATTTAATGGGTCTCAAACTTTAGAGATAAGATAACATGCAGAAAGCATGTGCACTGCTATGTGTGTGTTGGCTTTTTTTTTTTTTAAAAAGAGAACAGCTACCTCTGCATGGTTCCAGTTTCTGTGACTCAGTTGGACAGAGCTGCTTGGAATTTCTGTTAAATGAATGGTAATCTTAAGATCAGCTGCTGTGTTTTTATAAAAGCTGTGTGGTAGACTTTAAAAAGTCTTTGAATCCCCGGGCCATAGAGTAAAGCACAAATTCAATGAGGAGTAGTGAAACTTTGGTTTCAGGCTGTAGCTTATGGCTCTCAGACCATCTGGAAGTGTAGCTTGGTCTGTTCCTGGGCAGGAGAATTCCTCTGGAAACCACCGGTGTTCTTCAAGTCAGAATTAAGTTTGTATGGAATTTTTGTTTTTCCTTTTCCCTTCCTTTCCTTTACCACGTGAGGCAGTGTCCTTCAGTGCTTTTCCCACCCCTCTCCTAAGGAAACTTTCTCAGAGGTTGTAACCTGTTCCAAATAGAGGTCGTTATCAGCTTGTCCATCTTTTGTCTCAGGATTTATCTGTAGCCTCTTGATTAATATATCGTTTCTTGGGAATAAAATAAATATTAATCTGCACCTTCACGTAGCTTTATTTTAATTACCCTGGTGCTGTGGAAGAGTGTTCTCTTAATTGACTGCTGGGGCAGAGCTGATATAAGTCACCATTGCAAAAACAGAGGGAGGTATAGCTGTTCCTCTGTCCCTCTTGTTGCTTGCTTCATACCAGCTGGTGCTCGTATAAACTTCTTGTGCACCTCCATAGCTCAGCCCAGCAAAATCTACCCTAGAGCTTTATGGTCTCAGTTGCTTCTTGTTGATTCACACCATGGAAAAGTTAAGCAAACACCAGAGCTGATATGAAGGTGGGACCATGCTTGAAGAGCATAGGGGAGAGGCTACAGGGAAAAGCAACAGCAGCAGCAAGACCTCACTCTTATGATAGCAGTGAGTTTCCTGACAGGTGAGTTTTCCATTGATTTAGCTGTTTTAAGCATTGGTATAATTGCCAAAATTGTTTCTGAGAACTATGTAGATTGTGTCCTCAAGAACTGAGCAGCAGCTGGATGCATTAGGTCTCATGTAGTTATTACCCATCTTTTTTTTTTGTTAATGTAAGAATGGGAGAATTTTGATCAGTATCTTTCTGCTTAAGGCATAAATGTTTTCCCCTTTCATCCTAACAAAGAAACATATCTAACTTTTTGGGTTGGTTGAGAGGTTTGGTGTTTGTTCTAATCGCAGTAACCCTGAGGTTATGATGCTAGTATAAATATGCTTATATTCTATTTAAATATTGCCTAAAATAATTGAGGTGAAAAATTAGCTGGACATGGCATGGGGATATATAACTCTTCAAAAATCTTTTTTCTAGCAAAGGTCTCAATCTTTCTTCTTTAAAAAAAATACATATATAAATATATATATATATAGTGCCTCCACATCCAAGGCAGGCTTGTATCACCCTTATGCTGGGGTAAGGCAAGACTGATGCCAGTACTCATCAGTCAGTCCTTCCACTTAAACTGTGTAGGGAATTGCTGTATGAAGTTGCCATATAAGTAAGAGGCCAGTGCTGGGCTTCTTTAATCTCATGCAGCTACTTCAATAGCAGAGTTTTTAGAAATAATGTGGATCCTACACAAAGCTCAGTTTCTCCCAAGGGAGAAACTGGTGAATTTATAGATTCCCTTTAAGTAGACAGTACAGCTTCTGGTAAGGACAATACTAGTTTAGTCTTTTTGTAGTAAATGTAATTGTTTATGCAGAGCTTCTTTTTTTTTTTTTGCTTTTCTGGATACTTTCTATATAAGGAAGATTATCCTTACAGTCCTGCTTCCAAGAGAATAAAAGCAGGTACAGCATTGATTCTTCTCAGTTTAATGGAATACAGCCTAAATAGTACACAACCTACCGCTGTGATTTTTGGGTATGTGTACATGCATAAGGAGGTCTTTTAAGCAGAGGAATGTCAGCTCTGTGACTCCAAGCTAGGAGAATTAAGAAAGAAAATGTAGTGAAAGCAAACCAACAGCCCCAAAAAAAAAAAAGAAGTATAATTGGCGATATCTTTTGTTAGGTTAATAGTCTGTTCTCAACTCTGTCCCCGCTTTTAGAGCACACTCCCAGCCTCTTCACCTAATTTTATTGTGAATGGAAGATTCCTCATTGCTGGTCAGAAATCTTCTGTGTTACAGCCTGTGTTTGTTTTTGCTAGGATTGCTTTTCTGAAAGACGTGGAAGGATTTGGAAGTATGAATCACACAGAATCACAGAGTTGTAGGGGTTGGAAGGGACCTCAAGAGATCATCAGGTTCAACCCCCCTGCCAAAGCAGCTCCCCAGCTCATACTGCACAGATAGGCGTCCAGATGGGTCTTGAATATCTCCAGAGAAGGAGACTCCACACCTCCCTGGGCAGCCTGTCCCAGGGCTCTGGCACCCTCACTGGGGAAAAGTTCCTCCCCATGTTGGTGTGGAACTTCCTGTTCTTCAACTTGCAGCCATTGCCCCTTGTCCTGTCTCCACTGACCAAAAAAAAAGGGGGCTGGCCACTTCCCCCTGCACCCTGTACTTAAGATATTTATAAACATTGATTAGGTCCCCCCTCAGTCTTCTTTTCTCCAGGCTGAATGAAGTGTTTTGGAAAGATAGAGGTACTAGAGAAAATCAGTTTATATCTGTATCTCTTCTCACACTTTGTATATAGAAAGTGTATAAATCTTTTTCACATGTGTGTAAGAAGCTGAGGGAAATATGAGACTTTCTCTGCTGGTCTCTATACCTTAGTATTTATTTCCCTGGCCCACCCCATCTGATTCTTGGTCCTGCAACTCAACTGTCTTTCCTGTGGATGCTGGGATAGACAAGCGACTGCTTTAAATTTTAATACATTTGATAGATCCTAATCATAGATGCACAGTACAGTAAGTTTGGCTTTCTCTGCACTGTTTCACATAAACTTGGTCTGGCTTTGGGGAGAAGATGGATGGATAATTAGATTCCAGTATTAAGTGCTCAGTTAATAAAGTGAAAGCAATTTCTGAGGAGAAGTGCAGCTTTCCATGTAACTTGAACAAATGTTGTGAGCTAAGACAAGGCACTACATACAGTCTGGAGATTTCTGAATGACTTGCAATGAGCCTCACTGAGAATTAAGCACTGACTGATTTTTATCTCTCAGGTTAGAGGGTAAACTACTTATAACCATAGTAAAAACTAGGTAGGAGTATATCGTATGCAGCAAGGATTACTCTTTAGATGCATGCAAGAAATCAGTTGAAATATCTGATGAACAGAAGCCTTTTTAAGAATGATTTAGAAACACAGAATGATTTGGCTTGGAAGGGACCTTAAATATCATAAAGTTCCAACCCTTTGCCATGGGCAGGGACACCTTTCACTAGACTGGGCTGCTCAAGGCCCCATCAAACCTGGCCTTGAGTGAATAAATTTCATTTTACCTTTCCACTGACAATGTGTCCACTTTGCATGTTGCATATAGATTTTTCACCCTCGTGCTTCTAATCCAGTTTCCTGCCCTGAATTTGACTGATACCAGTTTTGACAGCTGTTCCTAGTATGTTTCTGACAGCAATGGTATCAACAATAACTGACAAAGAATTGAAAAAAATAATCTTCTGTCTTTTACCTTTTTTTTTTTTTTATAGAAAAAGAATTGATTTCTTCCATCATGGTCAGAGCAAAGCTTCCTATTTCCATCTGCATTGCCAGCAAGGAGGAGATGGAAGCTTTGATGCCTATTAGAGAAATTGGATTAAGTTGAGTAGGTCCTGTTCCCAGAAATATCCTCGCTCTTTAGTCACTCATTACAAGTCACTTTAGCAGGTTGGCTTATGATTATTTTCAAGTCATAGCCTTAAACAAAAGACCTGTTTTCTATGTGTCATTCAGGACAGTTGTCATAAAACTGAGCAGTGGTTTTGCTTGATATCTTCTTTTTTACCACTTATCCTCTGGATTGTGCAAAAGAAAACAATGAGAGCACAACAATGACTTCCATCTCACAGCTGGTGATACCAATTTTCCTTCTGAAAAGGGGCACATTCAAAGTATCTGCCTGGATAAAGTGCTTAAGACTCTTCAGAAAGAGAACTTACAGGTTTTTAGACTGAATGGTGGTAGTATGTATGGCATTGCTAATATGATGGAGGGGAAGAGCACACATTTCAGTAGTGTTTGGATGGGGACAGCAATCACAAAGGTTAAAGATGATAAATGTGACATGTTTTCCTCCACTCTGATACACAACTCCTCATACTTCCTGTCTGTTTAAGTAGATGCCTCATACTTCCTGTCTATTAAAGTAGGTGCATGTCACTGTCACCTATACAATACTAAAACTGGGAGACTTTTTTTCATGACACCTGTTGCTAGCTGTTTGAATCTCTTAAGTGTAAAGCTAGGTAATGTTCTACACCTACATCCAAGTACCAGTAACTCACTATTGTGGGTCACAAACTTAGGGTTGCATTACCAATTTTAATTTATCTTTTTGTTACTACTTCCAAAAAAAAAAAAGGTCTGGTAAGCAAAGATGCTGTTTTGTGTATTTTGCTGTTAATGACAAAGCCTATGCTTCAGATTTACTTGTGGGTGTGTAGAGTGATTCCAGTTGACTCAAAATAACTGCATTCTATAAAACCAAAAAGTGTGTATTATTTCACGTGAATTAAACCTACAGTGAAAGGAACAGAGTCAAGGAAAATCCATGTGGGTTGTACAGCACATATTCTGTGGGCTTTAAATCTATGCAGGTGAAGAAAGAATCTGATGTTAAACTGATTTTCAATTAGGTGGCTGGAGAAAATATAAGGACTTTTCTAATCAGTTTTGTGGCTTGGCATAGGTAAGGACATATGTTTGCAGCATGAGTTCTGCTGAGCATGCTGATACCTTTTTTTTAATGGTGTTGCAAAGGGGCAGGAGCTTTAAATGAAAAACTTCAAAGATGTTGATTACAGAGGTTGCATTTGTGATTTGTGTAGTGGGTAGTAATTAAATTACTCTTAATTTTCAAGATTATGTTTGCAGGTGGACATGTGGGTTTTTTCCTCTGTCTTCAGCCTGTAACCTTTTTTAACATTTCTCTAAATATAAAACAAATCAAGTCAGTCAACAGAAACAAACAGCATCCCTATTGAAGACTTGATACACTAAATGTTGTTAATCTGAGCTTCTTCATAAGTCTTAAATCACCATCTGGATTGTCTGGAAAAAAACTAACTCAACAACCAAACAGTACTGTATATTCTTTGTTGCATTTCTGCACTTGTTTGTTTACAATTTATTCTTTCAACTAATTCTTTTCCTTCTATTAGGTACACCAAGCCCAGACTCTTGCAGACCTCAGTCACAGCCCATCTTTTATATTTCTTTTCTATGCTTCTTTGCAGTAAGTTTTATTAAGTCAAAACGTCTGTAGTATCTCCCCTCTTTTACCAAACTGTGTATTTCTTCAGATTTTAAAGAAGTAATTGTATCCAGGCTTTTTTCTTGCCTCTCAGGAAACCTGGAAGTTTGTGGGCTGTAGCTGTACAGAGTAGCTCAACACAATGAGGTGTTCTCAGAGTTGCAGCTATTTATGATGAGTTAAGATACCTTAGTGCTTAAGGAAGAGGTGTTAAATCCTACACATGGTTTAAATTTAAAATTCTTCTTACCCAAAATTCTTTTGGGGGCAAAGGGAAAGTACATTATTCTTCATTCCTTATGTTGTTTGCATCTTCTGAAGAGTTGCTTTGTGCTGGTTTTACAGTAGCTGTGTTCCAGGAAGGGATCAGGAGACTTGCAGTATCTTTCTGTGTATACAAAACGGTTTGAATGCAAGCTGCTGATACTGTTGTGGAATGTAGAGAGGATAAATTATTTGCTTGCTTCTGTTTCATTGTAAATCCTCCTTCCCATCTTCAGTTCAGTAGGCTTTTCTTGGAACAAGATATGGCTTCTTTTCTCACAAGTTCAGTGTTAACCTGTGTTATATTTAGCTGGTTTCCTGTTACGTCAGTATTAAACCCTGAATGATTGTGTTGACAAAGCTCTAAAACTGATAAAAGTCTGGGCACTGTCACAGCCTGACCTTGTAATTTCGATACTCCTTTCTGGTGAGCTCATGTAACAGAACATTTAGATGCTTTCAAATTCCTTCAGCCAAGATGCAACTTGTTGTCGACATTCAGATCTTGCGTGACTTGCCTTTCTGACCTTTCTTCCTGCATTCAGTGCAACTCATCATTTCAAAAGAGAACAGTTCAGTACAGGTTCTTCACTGACATCAATTAGAATTGCATTTATAGCTGTGGAATAAACATCTTGTTTGTTTCTTAATTCCCCTTCAAACCATTCTGATGTTACTCACTTACTTGTTTTTCCTGAAACAGTTCTAATTACTGTGTTACATGGACATGAGGTAGTTCAATTGAGGTGACAGAAGGTGTTTGGGAAGTTTATTATCATTTGTACTGTTTTTAGTAAGCCCCTGACTATTCATGTCAAAAGTGTTTGGGGAATGCAATACAGAGATCCTTTACAGCATTTTTATTCCAGTGTATCTTTCACAGGTTTGAAAGAGGGTTATTTGTGTTCTTTGCATTAGGATAGTTTAGCTGTGTTCATAGGTGGCATTTTATTTGCTATTAGACATCTGTTGTTGCCCACGACTTGAAATGCCTGCTTCCTTGTGGGCGGTGATATTACATAGTTCTCAGAAGAGCAAGTCTGAAAAGGAGGGGAGATGGAACACTGTCAGTTTTGTAGAAATCTGTAAATCCTCATTCAGGTGCATTACTTTGAATTACAGGTGATGATTTTATTTTCTTCAGATTGCCTAAAATATGTATTGTGCATGTACAGTATTAACTATGGCAGAAAAATGCTGTTATGCTAACGCAGATCTGTGAGCTTTCGTGGCCTATTACTCCTCCACACCTACTGGGCTGCTTATTTCAGACTCTTCTGGAAGATACCTGCTTGGTTTTAAGAGGCAGTTTCACTAGGAATGCCAACAAAATATTTATTATGACTACTGGTTAACTCTGTAATGCATAAATATCTTGGAAGTCTAACAAAAATTATTACTGCTGGATAAAGCAAGTAGAATGAATAGATGCAACAAATGCTCAATTCTTTTGTGCTTTTTTTTTTAAATGACTGTTTTAGGTTTTAAGTCTCATCGCATTACCTCTCCCCTTCCACTCCAAATAAAACTATTGTGTGTTTTCTTTGTTGATTTTTAGGCATTCAAAAGGGATGTTCTTGCTGATTCAAGACAACATAGTTTTGTCCAGGACTCTACACTGGGGATAAGGACATGGGACTCCTCCTGCCAGATTCCAGATGGTTCATTACAACTGACATCTTGGTTGACAACTGTGAAAAGGAACTTTGGATTATTTTATTTTACTTTTGTGGGAGGCCACAATCCCCAAACTGTAGGACATATCAGGTACTAAATCAGATACTTACTTAGACTTTTCCATAGTGTTATTTCATTGTTACTTGATTTCTATCTTCAGGCATTCAGATCTTATTCTTTGTTACCCTTAAGAAATGTAAAACTTTTATTTGTATGTCTTGCACTGTAGTTGAGTAATGTCAAGAAGGTGTGTTCCTTCTGAAGCTGAAGGTAGATTTAGATTACATGTTAGGAAGAAATTCTTCCCTCTTAGGATGGTGAGACACTGGCACAGGTGGCCCAGAGAATCTGGCTGGCTCTGAATCCCTGGCAGGGTTCAAGACCAGGTTGGGTGGAGCTTTGGGCAACCTGGGCTAGTGGAGGGTGTCCCTGCCCATGGTAGGGGGTGGGACTAAATGTGCTTTGATATCCCTTCTAGCCCAAACCTTGCTATGATTCTTATTTCTTAAGGAAAATTGGGGTGGTTCAGTTAACAACTGCAATCATTATAGGTATCTTCATATAGTATTTAAAATTTTTTTTATAAATTATTATTCCATTAAATTAAAATTACTGATTTCTCTGGTTATCCTAATGACCAAAGCTGTGTCTTTTTTCTTTCTCTTTTTTACTGCTTTTGAGAGAGTACTTAACAAAATTAGTCTAAATAAAATTACATTTAGTAGGTAAGATAGTTCCTGCATACAGAGTTTTGTCTAGTTGTTACCTGGCAACTACGAAACTTTAAGGTTTTAAAGAAAGTTAGGAATGTTTGCACACTTATGATGCAACTATTTACTTTCAACCCTTTTATAAATCTATATGTAATTCTCTTCCTTTCAGATGAGAAAAGTTTCCCTTGTTTCTGTTGGAAGCTAGTTTGATTTGGAATACCTGAATGCATAGGTGTCTGTTTTTAAAAAACAAGAGGGAAAATCTGCAAGCAAGCATTATCTTGTAGTGTAGCTCTTAATTCTCATTTGTATAGGTGCCTATTATTAGAAGCATCTTGATTAAAAATGTTTAGGGAAATGATCACTCCTCTAAGACAGGAAAAATATAACAGGAAGAGGAATCCTTTTTGCCACATGATATTTATTTTGGGTAGCTGTTTAGGTTAAAAAATTAATTTAAAATTACTTTTTTTCTTTTTCCTAAAGGTTCCATATTTCTTGTAGAATTTTAAAATAACTTTTTCTAATGAGGATGTCTGATATTCTTACTGTAAAAGATGAAACTGATGCAATGAAGGGTTCGGAAGCTGAATTTAAAGATACAGACCCAGTTGAAAGCCTTATAAAATCAGGAAGTCAGGAGCAGATTCAAGTGGAGAAGGATGAAAACTGTCCTGACTGCAAAAACAATATGCCGGTAAGAGGGGTTTCACTTTACCTTTCACACATACATCATGTTAATTAAGTCTCTGTCTTGTTCTTCCCTTTCTCCTCCTATGTGTTTCTTTGGTACAGGCCAGGAAAAAGCCTGACTGGTGTTAAGGAAGCAAGTATGATGATTATTGCTTCCCCTCTCCTCCTTTGCCCCACTTCTCTGTTTATAGTCATGTAAAAATGAGAAGCAGTCATTTTTAATCCTTTGAAGCAGATCAGCAGTTTTCATGGGAACCACACAGTTTGTCCATATTTGTGTTTTTCTGAGTGCACATGTGAAGTTGAGTTGTTTCAGCATAGCAGAAAAAGGCAAAACCATGGCAGCTAAACTGTATTTTGCTGTTGCTCAATCCTGACAGTTTCAGAGATTGGTCTGAGTTTAAAATACACTATATAGTAATAATGCAGTTTGATCAAAACACTAAAAATATTGAGTGTTGCTTGTATGAATACAGCACAGCCCAGTGTGTTTGCCCTGAGTAGAGATTACCCATCTAGAGCTCTACGTGCAGCTTGCAGGTGGCTCAGGTGTAACCTTTCCAGCAGGGCTGTACAGCATAAGGCTAAAGTAATCAGATGTAGGTAATCCAAATCCCCAGGTGTCAGAGGAATCAAGTCAGCAGAGCTCCTGAGGCCAGAAGGCCTGGGTCCTGCCCTAGCCATGGGCAGAGGGTCTAGCCTCTTCTCCCTGCATCATGGTGGAGTGAGCTAGTGATCTATCATCCCATCATGGCTGCTAGCCAGTACTCCCCATACCTTCTTTTTTCCTCTGCTCTTCACTGTTTGACAGTTTTGGTATGTGATTTGTTAGGTAGGAAAGCTTAGGCAGACCTCATGCATACACTGAAGGGCTGATGCCTATAAAAGAAGTGGCCTTTGCAAGGTGGGAGATGTAAAGAAATTGTGGCATCAAATCTCCAGTAAGAAAGTGAGGAGAAATAGCATGAAAATACATTTTGTTAGATGAGAATGTGCCAATAAGAATGGGTTAAGAATTTATGGCAGCAGATTTAATACCTCTGAAGTCTATGTGTGTAGTTAGCAATTTATGCTCCAGAGCACTGAAATTTGTCTCTTTCCAGTGGGACAAACTAGCCAACTCCTGGCTGAGGCTGTCCACTTGGTCTTAAAGATTGTGTCTTGGATGAGGTGAGAAGTTAAGGAAAGCAACTGAGGTTTTCTGCCACAGACAGAAAATACAGAAGCTGGTTAGACAAAAAACTGCTTTTCTCTAGGAACTTTGCATCTGTAGGTTAATAATAAGCAATTTTCTGATAAAAATCCTGATTGGGATATGACAATACTCTACTGGAAACTACAAGAACAGGACAGTAGCTTATTGGATTCATATTGAGAGTTGAGTAAAAGGTTCTTTGGGGAGTAGTGTTGTTCAAGACTTTAACAATTCAATATTCCACTGAGTGAAGTAAGCTTCATCTGCTATGTTAAATTGCTTCTGAATAAATCTTGTAGACTGCTGTAATAACAATACAGTCTTACACTTTAATATCTACTGGCTTTATTAAGGCTGGCATCAGTGTAAATAGGTGATTTTTATGGAAAAAATAAATCCTTTAGAAATGAAATACTGCTCTTCAACATATGAGAAATAAGTGCTACTGAAATGCAGGTAAATGTTATAGCTGAGCTCATATTTTCTTTGTCAATGAAATATCTCAGAAGTGAGCCCTAAAAATTAATATAAGGTTTATTTATTTTCATACAATTCAGGAACTTGGGGGGGGAAAAAATCTCGTTCACATTTTCTTATTCAACTATTTTAGCATGGAAATTTCTACAAGACTGGAGCAGCAAACCTGCCTTCCTGTGTTGCTGTGCAGTCAGACCTAGTCTGGAGCAACAAACCTGTTAGTGCTGCAGATGGCTGTGGGGTTTGGCAGCGCTGTTGGGTGCTTGGTTTTGTTCTTGTACAGGAAGAGTAACTAACTGGTGGATGAAATAGCTTTCTAGCGTACACACAATGAACTGAGAACTGAATGAAGGCTGTTTGATGGAGACAGCTTTACTGTCATCTTTATTTAGTGCTGCTGTGAGTGTGTTCAGGGGTCTACATCAGAATCAGAACATTGTTGCCATGTGAGTAGTGTAATTAAAAGCTCGGTTTGTAGATTGAGGCTGTTGTTTTCCAGACTGGTATGAAGACAGTTGGTTACCAAGTGGTACCTTGCTAGCGTAAGCCCTTTGCAGTGATTGAAGTCAGTGAAAGTTCATGTCACTTGTACTGTGGCAGCTGCTGGTGCAAATGGATGTGTCCTATATTTAAGGCTTTCTCATTGAAAGCATATCTTGTGCTAAAATACAAACCAAAAATTTTGGCTTGTCTGTAGTGGGCAGAACTCCTAGGAATGGCAGAGGAGTCAGCAAGCTTTTAACTAAGAGATGATTTAATAGTTTAACTAGTGGCATTTCACTGCATGTACTGTGATGTAATTCGCTTGCAGCCAAGTAACAAGCATGCTATGATATTTACCCTGTCTAAACCTATCATGGTTTGAATTCAAACATATTTCTGGATCTTCACAGTTCCAGAAACTGGTGATTAGATTTTGAAATGTAACTTCAGCTCTTAAATTGATATGCAAAATACTTCTAGAGAAGTCATGTGCATGTCAGCACTATGGTAGTTTTTGTGACCAACAACGTTTTCAGTGCCCTAGTCACAGTTGTCTCCAACCTGTTTAACTTATCCAGGTCAGGTAACAGCATACTAGTTCCAAATTAGCTAGAGAGTACAGTGTCTGAAGTTTGTTGCCTTTATCACTGGGTGATGGGACAGGCAATAATTCATTGTAAGGACTGCTGTAAGTAAGTTAATGTGTCAGGAAATATTGACAGAACAGCCTGGATTTATCTTACATGGTGGTTCCTTTTATTCATTATTAAGAAGATGTATTTTTTTAAAAATCACATTGGTTATATATAACCCAGAAAAGGAGGTTTGTTCTTACTCTACAATCCATGCGTTATTGGGGTGGGAGGAAGAGGAATGTTAGTCTTAAATACCGTCATCTCTGCACTGAAAAGTAACCATTGATAAGTCAATGTAAGGCCCTTGATGGGTTGATGAAGAGCACTTGCAAGCTGTGAAGAGTGAAACCAAATACCACCAACAAAACCTCACAGAAGGATGAAGGGTGGTGCATGAATGCAGGAGTTGGAAGCATCCACTCTATATGAGCAAGGCAAGTGGATTTATTCTAGTTTAGCAGATGTCCCTGTCCTTCAGAGGTTTTGGGGTTTTTTACCTGGGAACTAGACATCTCTCTGTGTGCAAGTTTCTTCCCTTCATTACTAGCTCAAACCTTCAGTTTTCTCTCTCTGTTCTACTGCTTGAGTTCTCTGAAATCTTTCTTTACCTCCTCCCCAGCTGTTTTGGTCTTGTTGGAATTTGCCTGCCTGTCTCCAAAATATGTGACCTAATACTTTATAATAGAGAAAAGATCAGGTAGATTTAGTTAAATTGCTTGTGAACTTTTGAAAATGCCTCTGTTCAACAGTGAAACAATTTTTCCTTCAGTCATCCTCTACTATGTCATGGAAAACTGCTGTCATTGCTCTCCAAGACAGGAGAGGAAGTAACCATAGACCATGTTCCTTCCTGCAGTAGTATGAAGTTATCTGTGGTTGTTCAGACCTTAACTGGATTTAAAATTGAGACCTAATTTAGAGGGGTGAAAAACTGAATATCTTTTTTCAGGTCTGTCATGTCATGCCTGTCCTCTGAAAAGTCCACATGGTACTTTAGAAATAGATACAGTACCTTCTCACAAAACCTTTCACACTTCTAAGTTTGTCATCTTGTGCCTGACCTGTTTTTATCCAACTTGTTTAGATAGCAGAGTGATAATAGAGGCAGGCATGTAACAGCTTCAGATCATCACTCCATAGTTAATATGCATGACCTGTGGAGGTAATTAGGATAAAATAAAACAGGCAAATACTCCTACTCCCAGATATATATGATTATATGTGGCTGGTAAATTCTTTATCTTAATTCCCTTGTAGCTGGAAATGAAGCATACTTGTTGGTCTTTAAGGCTGCTGGGTGTTTTGTTTTTTAAAACCAAAAACCTCATCGTTGAGGTTCTCAATTGATTAGAATACTTGCTTTTAAACACTTTCTTGGAATCATGCCCATAATCACTTTAAATGGGACATTAAATTCATTTTTAATCTTGCTTTCATTAACACAGGGTTTTCTCAAGTCAGTAAAAGTCATTGAGAGCTGCAAGTATAAAGAAATTGGTTAATTTGCACTCACCAGGGATTGCGTGTTCTAAAGTAGCTCTACATTGTTTTTATATAAAGCTGCTCTGTAGGAGCAAAACTTAATAAAGGGAGAGAAATTAGGATGGAACTACAACCCATGGACTTGAAAAGGGAAAGTGTGCATTAATAGCTACAACATGCATTGGCTACCTGTTGTCCTGGAATTCCAGCAGAAATGTAGTTATCCTCACTTGGTGTGGGTTTGCCTGAGAGAGGAACTCTGCTCAATCATCTTCAAGTTCTGTGAGCGTGGTTACTGTTGATACTGCAGGACTCTGGGTTTTGTATGTCCAGGCACAGACCTTACACTGTATGCTTTCCCTCACATTAGCTGTCTCTGTGATCCAACCATACCAGATTTATTCTAGTGCTGCTTACCTGTGAAGTGTGTGGTGCTTAACCCTCACAGTTACAGCTGGATTTGAGGGCTTGTATTTCAGGTTTTGACATCCTTAAAAGTCACGCAGGAAAGCAGAAGTCTATCAAAGGGCTGTTTTGCAAGGCAGTTGTTTCTAGATAGTGGGTGGAGTGATACTTAACTCATTTAACTTTGAGTTTTGAGTTATTTCAGCCATGGAAGAGTCTCCCTCCTACTGTAGTCCCACAGCTCTCCCCCGTGACACCGGTGTTGCTTTGGTCCCCAATAATTGTCAGGTTCTCATGAAATAGAGCACCATGATATTAAAATACCTTAGGTTACTATCCGAAATATCCTATATTGCTTTCACCTGTTCCTCATAGGTTGCAAATGTTCATCTTTAAAAACAAACAAAACCTTTAAATGCAGCATAATTGAGAGCATTAGTTGAGTTTGCTTTCCAACTTGGAAACAGAACTCATGTTCTGGCAGTAAAATGGAAGATGAGATACAACACACACAAAACACTTTATTGAATGTACCATCAAAATGTTTCTATTGTGATTGACGTCTGAAAACCACATTCATTTTAAACACCCTTGATACTAGATCACTTCAATTTCAGTATCCCAATTAAATTGAGTTGAGGTGAGGAGATATGTGCTTTATACAGATCTCAATTAAAATTTTATTATGATACAGTTCTAGTGGCAGTCTCTTACCTGGTTTGGTATTTTTTGGAGTTTGGTTTGGGGGAATGTGTCTCTTTTAATCACTTTGAAGATATAGAGATTTCAATTACATGTAACAGATTTGGTCAACAGTATTAGCAATTCGGTTTGGCTAGTTCAAAATGTCTTTATGTCCTGTACAGTGATGTTGATCTTCCCCTACCCTCCAAATTGTGTATCTGGGGTGTTTGCCTCTGTATACTTAGTGTGCCCTGATGGCTAAGAGAGCCAATGGCATCCTGGGGTGCATCAGGAGGAGTGTGGCCAGCAGGTCAAAGGAGGCGATCCTCCCCCTCTACTCTGCCCTGCTCAGGCCCCACCTGGAGTATTGTGTCCAGTTCTGGGTTCCATGGTTTAAAAAGGACAGGGATCTCCTGGAGAGAGTCCAGAGAAGGGCTACGGAGATGATGAAGGGCCTGGAACATCTCCCCTATGAGGACAGGCTGAGAGAGCTGGGGCTGTTCTGTCTGAGGAAAAGAAGACTGAGGGGGGACCTAATCAATGTTTATAAATATCTTATGGGGTGCAGGGGGAATTGGCCAGTCCTTTGGTCTGTGGGGACAGGACAAGGGACAATGGCTGCAAATTGGAGCACAGGAAGTTCCGCACCAACATGTGGAAAAGCTTTTCCCCAGTGAGGGTGCCAGAGCCCTGGGACAGGCTGCCCTGGGGGGTGGTGGAGTCTCCTTCCCTGGAGATACTCAAGACCCATCTGGACGCCGACCTGTGCAGTATGAGCTGGGGAGCTGCTTTGGCAGGGGGGTTGGACCCCATGATCTCTCGAGGTCCCTTCCAACCCCTACAACTCTGTGATTCTGTGATTCCTCAGTTTTACACTCCCTTTTGCACGAGGTAAACAGTTGCCCATGAGTCGGTTCTTTGTCCTGCTGTTTGTGAACACAGGACTTGACTGGCAGAGCTGATTTGATTTTAAGCTTGCACTACTTGATTTGAACTCGCCTAAAATAATTGATGCTGGAGTAAGTGATACGAGGTTGGGAAATCATCCAGTTCTTTAGTTTAGATTGGTATAATAGCAGCTTTGCAAGGGATCTCCAGCATTTAGAGCATTCAGAGGCCAGGCCAGAAGGAAGGCTCTTAGCTGGCCATACATTGTAAACTGGCTTGTGCTGCTGCAGGCACAGAGTTTTAAAGGAACAAGGAATTTAGGATCTTCCTAATCACTGACTTGTTAAGTGCTGGATAGCTGCTGAGTGCTCCAGGTGCTTTCCTTTGCCCAGCAGAGCTCTTCCTGATAGTTATCCTGTGGAACTCCTTCCTTAGGACACTGTGGGTGCTAAAAGCTTGCATGGGATTGCAGAACTGATGGGTAAATTCAAAGTAAAGGTGGAACTAGAAAGGGCTGTTAGATCCAGCATCAGTTCCTCTGGCTCAGGAACTGTGACCCACATATTCCTGAGGCCTGGGATGGTCTTTGGGGATGACCTCATTAATGTCTATAAATATGTAAAGGGTGGTTGTCAAGAAGATGGAGCCAGGCTCTTCTCTATGATGCCCAATGACAAGACAAGGGGCAGTGGGTGCAAGCTGGAGCATGGGAAGTTCCATGTGAATATAAGGAGGAACTCTTTCCCTGTGAGGGTGATGGAGCCCTGGGACAGACAGCTCAGAGAGGCTGTGGAGTCTCCTTCTCTGGAGACATTCAAACCCACCTAGACACATTCCTGTGACCTAATCTAGGTGATCCTTCTTTGGCAGGGGGGTTGGACTAGATGATCCTTCGAGGTCCCTTCCACCCCCTAACACTCTGTGATGTAATATGCAATGTATGCTTTCAGCTGATGGAAAGGAAGAAATACTTTGCAGGTAACAGCAAAACTTAGTCTCTATTATTCCAGGTGTGAGTCCGTTTGAACAGTCTTTGCTGCTCAAAACCTCAGCAAGCTTCCTTTGAAAAAAAAATGTTAGTTTTCAGTGCTGCTCTTTAAAGTCCTGTTACACAGTGAGATGTGCTTAAATGAGTGCCCTTTCTGCTGCTCTTCAACTGAGCTGGTGCAGCATCCAAAAAAGACACTTGAGACTTGAGGAAAATGAGCAAAGTAGGACTTGTAGAACCCTTTGTTGGAGCTTAGGTGTTCTTTTCAGCAATATGTATGTCCTGTGAAGAAATCAAGGCACTCAATAGACATCTGCTACTGTGAGTCTAGGGGTGAGGAGGGCTGTTTTCATCTAGCTTTCAAGCAGGGATTTTTAATTTCCTTCTGAAAGGATATCCCTTTCACAAAGGAGGAATTATTGTTTATTAAACATTTGGAATTATATTACCAATGTTACTTTTTCTTTGCAAATATGAGGTCTGTGCTCAGTAAAACCAGTTCTGTTAAAAGCTTGTCCATTCATCAGTTTTAGCTTTACAGCGAAACCAGTATTTAAATTATTTTGTCATTGTAAGTGCTTCTGTTTCTCTGTAACTGTCACAGAGGGTGCAGTTAAGAAATTGTTAAGACACTTCAGTTGATTCAAATGTACCTTTCAATCATACATACTCAAATAACATTCTGGTAATGCTTTTTTTTAAAAAAGAAACAATAGCAATAGAAGAAGAGATCTGGGGGAAGAAAGAGCAAAGTTAATGCACAATAAGTTACTTAATTGGGATGGGAGAAAGTTGACCAATAGCCCATTTTAAAGTCCATTTTCATAGTTCCTAAGATGAAAGAAAAACCCCCGTATGTTTTAACCTGCTTATAAGTAGTCATCATCTGTTTCCCTGGTAGAGGCTTCTGTTCTTCTTCCCCCTGTTTTTCCAGGTGGGTTTCAAGAATAGCAAGAAAGTTTATAAAAACCATGTCATTTTGCCAGGGAAATTAGGACATGAGAATTCAAATTGTCAAAACTGGTTGAGAGAGTAAACTGCTTGGATGTTACTGAACAAGAATAATGCTTGCTTCCTTTTCAATTCCTGTAATATGTTGTTAATAAATGAAGAGGAGAAATCAAGGACAAGCACGGTGAAACTGGGAAAGCATATAATTCTTCAGCCAAAAGCCCCTGCTGGTCCTTTCACAGATTTGACCATCATGTCAGTAATAACTCTGAAAGCTTTTTTTTCTATACAGACTTTTGCATTAATAAAATCGTTCTATTAAGTTTAATTTGAACCTTTTCTGTTGTGCCTATCATTCAGCGGCCAGTGCAGTCTTTTGGACAGACAGCAAAAAGGTCGAAGGTACAGTAGACTTGTGTGCTGGCATGCTAAGGAAGCCCTTCATGCTTGATGAAGCTTTGTTACTTTGTGAAAAGTGCCTTTAGTTTTATTTTTTGGCATTGAAGCTTTGTTTTATTCTGTTGGATTTTTTTGTCTTGCCTAGTTGTCTGCTTTTGTGGTTTGCCTTTATTATATTTTTGGTGGCTTTTTATTGTTATGGAGAGAAACACTTCCCCAAAGATTTTATTTAATTTTCATTAGATGTGTTCTATTGTGCTGACAGTGCCTTCAAAAGCTGCAATTGCTTGGGTATTTTTGTCCTATAGGAAATGATTTATTCTATTGAACATATTAAAAATGCTGGTTTTCAGCCATTTTGTTTTACATTAAATGAATGGGAAAAGAATGGCTTATAGTATATTTATATCATCTTTATGAGCCATAGGTTTTAATTTTACATACTTTCCTTTAGTCAAACACAAAGTTAAAGTTAGTTCGGAGCCTTGCTGTATGTGAAGAATATCCACCACCTCCCACAGCTGAAATATCACAGGATGTCCAGGTAAAAATCACATTACTGAAGTTTCTGAAACAGTTTGAAGTAACTTATTGTTAAAAAATAAATCTTCTGGGTACTCTTTAATAAAAATATGCAGACATCAGATGATGTGACTTTTTTATATACAGCTTTAATAGAATTGGCAATATCAGGCAAAGAATTTGCTGCTTTGTTTTTCTGAACTATAATGGTTTATCTGGGCAACAGGAGGAGGGGTTTTGTTATTAGATTTAACTACCTAGTGCTACAGCCTGCTTGAGGCAGTACTATACTGCTCAAGTGCTGTCTGCCATCAGTAAGACAGAAAAATTAGAATTGATATGCAGTGTAATTTACCAGTTTCTTATATTTTGGAAATTTAAACAGCTTTAAGTTCTGGTGTGTTAACTGAATTCCTGCATATTAGCTATAATTGTTGGTAGCCTGAGCTATGTCTATTGAGATGGTACAAGAAGTTCCTAAATGCTATACAAAAGATGTGAAAACACTTTCAAGAATTTAAAACAAAATCTAGCTTTCCTGACCTTACCTTCACATCAATCTGTATTTTTAAAAGGAAAATACTTCTACTGGGTTTAGATCTGTGAATGAATGAGGGGCATCAAAATCCATTTCTTTTTCATTCCTAAACCAAAATTTAGTGGTGACTTACTTGCTGTTATTTGAAAAGCTTCTATATTTGTGAAAAGACTCCTTTTCTTAAGCAGAAAGAACCAGTGGAATAGCAGGGTGTGAGGGTTTTTGCTGGGTGAGTGGTCAGTCTGAGGGAGGTTGAGAACTCATATAGGTACTTGTATTTTGTGGTTCAACCTTACAAAATTTTAATTTGCTTGACATTTTCTTTTCCCTTGAGAAAACTGAGAAAAAAGTATTTATAGTATTTTTGTTTTGTTGTTCACTAATATACAAATTTGTTTTGTTTTGTTGTTCACTAATATACAAAAATTTGAGGAGCTGACTGGAGAAATTTTTGAAACTGGACCTGATAATCTGATGAAAATCTAAGTCTTGGATTGGTATAGGCTGCAGAGTAACAGATTAAAACAACAAAAGTTAATGCTACTTACAGTGATTTACAAGTGTGGTGTAATGTCTTGCATAGGACTAACAAAACTGACTGAGAGGTCTAGTTCAGGCTTAGTTGTTTAGCCTGAAGCAGTAGGGTTTAACTTCGGTCACTAATTACAGGAGGAGAGGATCCTGTTTTGATAGGTGGTTCATCCATAGTATATCTCAAATTTCAGAGACACTCAGATTTTAAAAACCTCCAGCACTAGAAACACCACATATTCTAAGTTTAAATCAGATGTTTGTAATAAGTGTTCTCTGCAGATGGTATTTGTTACTGTGTCATCTGGGAACCTGTCCGTAGCTGCACGCTGGTCCTTGTTGTAAGGAGTTTCTGTAGCAGGAGAAAGAGATGTTAGAGGCCAGGTCTACAGAATGGTCTGACTTGTGTGGTAATTACAGTTGAAATGAAAGGTGAAGCCAATGGTACATTAAGAAACAAAATTAGATGTAGTTGTGATTTTCTTTGGAAACAGTAATTAGAGAAAATGGCATCTCCCAATAACTGCAAATCATCAAGAGAACAAATGTAGTTCCTCTCTGTAGAGTGGGGAAACGTGTGCTGTCAGGGAGAGTTACAAGTAGGAATTTGTTACAAGTTCTGATGCTGAATTGCCCGCCCTATGAGGCACAGGTCTTCCATGACCCCCTGAAGCAACTCATAACAGGCAATTTCTTTGCCTATTCTGCTTTCTTTCCCAAAGAACCTTTGGGAATGAAATGGAATGTTTGTTCTGTAAGCATCAGTTTACTGCTGGTGCCTCAAGCACTGTGAAGCCTGATGTGTATGTGTTAGTTGTGCCTGCGAGGTCAGTGGCCAGGCTAGGTGTGTTCATGCATAAAATGGATTTTAGGACTTAGGAATAATAAAATTCAGGACAATGTTGCTGATGATACTTGAAGAATCCCAGGTTTTAATTATTAGAAAGCATTAGCCTTGATCACATGTGAAATACACTTGCTCAACCAGGAATTGGTGTGAGTTTTGGGATGACTCTCTAGTCTTGCCTGTGACTTTTTGAGTCACCCCATCTTCACTCATGTGTGTATGGCAGCTCTTAGCACAGTAAAGCTCCTAGGCACGTGCAGGTGTAGGAGTCACTTAGCAAGTCACTGCTGGCTGCTTCTCCAGAGGCTTTAATGAAAGAGTTGGCAGACCTGCCAAATTGTCTCAAGCAGATCTATTTATCTTCTTACACACTTGTCTATTTTTTCTTTAGCAATTGCAACATTAAAAAATACTGAGAAATAGAGGTTGAATCTCACAAACCTTTACGCCTTATTTGTTGAAATGCACTGTCAGCCTTTTACTAAAATGTGCTGTGGAAGAACAAGCTTATCCATTTGTTACAGGAAGACAAACATAACTGATTTATTTGATCTTTCATCTTTGTAAATATGCCAACTCCTTATTTTCTTGCTATCCTTTGTCTAAATATTAGCTGGGGTTGTTCTAATTCTGTACGCTCTAATAGGAAGTACAAACACTAGCAAGGATGAGCTGTTTCAGCCCTTTAAGGAGTGGCTGTTTGGATAGGGATGACAGCTATTATGGGTAAAAAAAAATAAACCTTCCAAAGATTTGAACCCTTTCTTCTTTAGCAAAATAAAAGAATGGTGACAGGAGACCACTGGGGTCTGTAATGCTGTTTATGCTGACCTGTATAAATTCAGGTTTAGAGATTGCTGGTAAGAAGCCAGGTAAAGGTCTCAGGACACAGGGCATTTGAGTAATACCCTGCAGTGTTTCCTGACTCTTACCAGTTTCTCAGGTGTTTTTAAGCTGGAAGAATTTAGCAGGTTTTGATGGGTTAAGGGGTTTTGCTTTTTATCTAGCTTGTTTAATCAGGACTTGGTGACAATTTCTTCTGCTACAATGAGGACTTCACATAGGAGATCTGAGTTACAGCAAGGAGTTGGCTAAATCAGTGTGCCATCAGAGACAAGCTACAGAAATAGGATGGGGTTGAAAGTATTTTAGGAAATAAAAGTTAAAAGATTTTTTCAGCAGCTTCACAGTAAAGTAGGTCATATTTAATTAGATGCTACAGTTTTTATAGCATGAATTCACAAGAAAGTGCCCTTTGGTACACCGTTCTGTTGTATCACACTTTGAAGTGGAATTGGTGATAGTAGAAGTGGCTGTTCAGATGGCTATTCCTTTTTTAGCTCTTGTTGGGAAAAGAAGTATGGAAATGATTACTTGCTGAAATCCTTTGACTAAACTGTTGCTGTAAACCTTTACTTCAGATGAGTTTAGAATATGTTGTCAATCAATTTTCTAATGAAGGAAAACCGGACTATGAATATTTCCTTAATTTACCCATAGTTTTGTAGAGTATTATTGTAAAATGGAGAATATCCTATTGGTGGATCCAAGTATAAGACAAACTGGGTTTTTTTCAAGTAACAGTGATGCAGCTACTAGGTGAACAGTAAGTCTCATGCACTCTACAGTGGCAAATAAAGCAATTTATTTGATTCAGGTTTGAGGTGAGGAATGCAAAGTTTTGAATTGGACTCCTTAAGGTTTGTAGCCAAGTGAATTCTCAAGACAAGGAAAGAATTAACAAAAGAGATCTTTATTAATGATTGGTAATGGTGTTTTACCAGATTTGGTTATAGATAATGCCATGAAAGCTGAGAAGTCTTCACACTTGTAATGCAGTTTTGCAGGGAGTTCATGAGTTGGTAAGTTTAATTAGAAGATTTAATGTGGGGGAAATAATAATGAGAGGGAGAGCTGATAAAACGATCCTCTAAATATTTTTTTCTCTCATTTGAAAAACTCAAAAAATGCATCTTGAAACTAGTTTATAACCATAACCTTGTGGGTGTAGGGTTTTCATTGCCCAGCTTTGAAGGGACCAAGGGAGAGCGAGCTGCCTGGTGTGCTAGGGCAGAGAGGAGTGTTGCTGCAGGTTGTGCAAGGATGTGTTTGTGTGTGAAACAGTCTTTAGCCTTGGTGAATCCTGGCTATATTTAACTCTGGCCAGCTTATGTGAGTGAGGTCGAGCCTGTGGAATGACACATGAGGAGAAGCTTAGAGCAGGTTTGAAGGACTGTCTGGGTGCACATGGGAAAGGATTCAGTGTAGGACAGAAGAGTGGTAGGTGAGAATGGATGAGGGGCAGGTTCTTTGGGTCAGGAAGCATCAAATGTTCTTGGGTGGGGGGAGTGCCAGCATCAGCTCAGTTGGCATCTGGGGAGCAGAATCAATGTTTGAGGGAGCTCAGGATAAAAGGTGTTGGGCAAGTTGTGCTCTTATCTCTTAGTCATTCAGACACGTGGTGTCTACATTTCCCCTTGCCTACTCAGGTTTTGCTGTCTAAAATATGTTAGTGCTTCACTGAGGGTCAAAAGAGTAGAGAGGCTTGAAAAGCAAATTATAACCTTCCACTATTTAGTGGGGATCATTATGTCACTGTAATTTCACATAGAAGTGCTTTTTTTGCTGCATTTGGGGAACAGGCTTTGTGATCCTTCACCTGCTTGTATAAAACCCTGGATTTTTGAGATCACACACAGAAAGCTGCTGTCAAAATATGCAGTAAGTTAAGAATTGAAGATGGCAGTAACACTTGAAAAGTTTGTCTTGATATATTGTGGTGTAAATATTTCCCTTTCTCCTTTTCCCTGCAGATCTGTGAATGTTGGTCTGTCTTAGATTGAAACATCTGGGGGGGTTTTGGTGTGGGTTGTTTGGGTGTTTGTGTGTGTGATTATAAACCAAACTGAAACTTGAAACAAGCTTTTATAGTCAAGAACTGAAGAATGGGGTCGAGGGAGGGGAGCATTGTGGATGATGCATTACTTAAAAACTTTATCAATTTTATAAACCTAAAAAACTGGAATATTTTGATGTGTACTGTGGTACTTAAATTCATTTTGAAATAACACCTAGGATCTTGGAAGTATGTGTAAATCCTTAATTTCATATGATGACTTTCTGTGTTCTCTCTAAATTTTGATTTGTTGATGAATTTCATTTTATGGTCGCATAAAGTACATGTGGGATCAGAAAGAATATGAAGGCCATTATTTTCCTAGTTACTTCTTTATTTTGCAGGTAGTATATTAAAAAACAGTTCTCCTCCAGGTATTGTTTGAAATCATTTCCATGATGACTGATTTTTATTTTTTTTACAGGAGAAAATTCAGATCCAGTTGTCACAGTCTTTTGAAAAAGAAGAAAAGCCTGCAAAAGATGAAACAGAAAAAGAAAAATCCAGTGATAAACTGTCCAGAAAAATGTTATCAAGAGGTTTGCTATCTGTCATGGTGCTTTTAAATATACTGTGTAGATAAGAATATTTAAAGATGATGCAGTTTGCTTCCAGGACATGATTCCATAAATGTTACTGTTCATTTTAGCAAATGAAGGGAACAGACATATTTGAGCTGGAGAAGGAATTGGTCCCAGAGGGTACAGTGCTTTCTAGGCAACATCAAACACTGCACTCCAGCAAGTGCTTTTCCTTTCTTGCCTGTCGAACTGTGCAGATCAGGGTAAAAGCAGTTTTGTTGCCTCACTTGCATCCAACTTACTAACTCCTACGTAGACTCCTGTTACCACTTTTGTGAAACTTAAGTGAGAATGGCAACTCACCTTTTGTATTTTTTCAGATCTTTAGTCAACAGAAGCCAGTGTCCTTGTTTGTTTATTTTACTTTTCATAGTACCTAGAATTTTTTTACAAAGCTTTGCAGCAAGAGTGGAACTGTGTAAGTAAAAATAAGTACTATTTTCACTTCAGTTCCCTGCATTCTGGATTGAAGATCTACCTGTTGGAAACCTTTGGGTTTTTTACCTTGAAATAGAACTGCAAAATTGATGATATAAGCCCATCACTGTCCATATTTCCTAATACCTCCTAAAGGTGTAGAAGGTTTTATGCATCTAAATTGACAAATCATTGAACAGCTTTGGCTTTACATAAAGGATATAAGGAGTGTTTATCTAAACATCTTAGATCAAGCCATGTGTAGGAAATGTCTTTAAAGCTAGAATTCTTTTTGAGACAGGTAGCACTTGTCCATTTTGTGTCTTACAATTCCCATAAGGGCTTCCTCTTGTGGATTTCAGTGCATCTCATCCCAGTTGGCAGACAGGTATTTGTGAAATAGAAAGCGCTGGCATAGAACACTTGGCTGCGTTTATAAATCTCAGTCTTGGAAATGATGCCTTAAACTAGAGTGTTCCTTTGGAGCTAACTTGCTCCACCTTTAAAGTGCATACCAACCTTGTGAAATTAAAATTTAAAAATCCAGCAAAACAAAAAATACCCCACACAAGACCACCTCCTACCACCACAAAAAAACCCTTCCAACATATTAGGCAATGATAAAGAATTAAGATGAAAGTAACAAAATGCCTAAGGTAAAATTAGCTGTTTTAAATTCACCTGGTATATACTCTGGAGGTTAATTACTTCCCAATTTAGGATATGCCAAAATAGAAAATGATGCAGTGTAGCAATTACAGCTAAATTATTGCTCACTTGCAAAATAACAAAGTAAATAATTATTCAATCTTAAAGTTGTTTTACCAGGCTTACTTTTTTTTATTCTTTTTGGCCTTCCCTTCCTTGGAATCAACACTCTTCCCAAATCATAAATGTGCAAGCTTGGTTTCACTTTTGCTCTCTTGTTTATGTAGCAGTGGGTTTGATTGCTTAGCAAGCTCTGCTGTAATTTGTCTTTGGGGAACCAGCAATTCCTTGTGCTCGGGTTTTCTCTGGGAAAAGTTTAGGTCTCATTTTTTTGAAGACTGGACACTTGAATGACCCTGTTTGCCACTGTGCCAAGATGCTGTTTTGCTGATACTGTTGCTCCTGATGAAAAAGCCTGCACAGATTCTGTCTCCATCACATCCTACCCTTCTTTGTGCATAGTCCCCTCATCGCCAATAGAAACTCTTTTTCAATAACCGCTGTGCCTAACTTGATACAGTAGTTCTTGAAACAAATCTAGTTCCAAGATATTGTTAAAACACCTCTAGCTTTACAACTAAGACCTGAAACTCTGGAAGGTGCTGATGTGAAGGTAGATTTTGTGTTAAACCATTGCTTTTAGTAACAGATTTTAGAGAAGAAATCATAACTTGGATTACTTTATTTTAATAAAACCAGAAAGAAGACAGAAGTGAGACTTCTTGAAAACTTCCAAATGTTACGTTGTGGAAACAAGTCCAACAGAAAAAGGATTTTTGATAATACAAAATAACAGTTTTGAAGTTTGAACTGTTACATTCTGAATTACAGTTTTTCTTTGGGTGACATCCAGTAATTCTGTATATCAGCTGCTGGTCTGCAGAAGTGTATGCAACAGTATATTGGGAACTTGGGTGACTCAGGGTGATAATACTGCTCCAGAACACCTAGGAACTGTTAATAGATGGGCAGTGTTACTGAAGCTTTTGCTTCTGTATTACACTTGAATTAGGGGGCTGGGGGAAGTGATGTTGGGTTTTCTGGTTTATTTTTTTTCGCTTGTGAGCCTTTTCCCTGGAAACTGGAAGTGTTTAATTTGGGGAGTAATATGCCTAATAGTTAAATAGTATTGATTCAGAAATACCATGTTCAACAATAATTGTAAAAAAGAATAGCATTCATGTTTGTTCCAAGTGTAATTTTGCTCTCTTCCCCTGATCCTTAGATTCCAGCCAAGAATACACAGATTCCACTGGTATAGATCTTCATGAATTTTTAGTAAATACTTTAAAAAACAATCCCAGGTAAGCACTGGTAGAGTCAACTTTCTGCTTTTCTTTCTTGTCACTGCCTGAGATGTAAAACCATCTCTTTGTTGAGTTTGGTTTTTCATTATTCTTCCCCTGCCCTTTACATGTCTAAGACGTCAGCCTGTGGAACAAGAATCTCCTCCTACATACCTATCTGAAGTACCAATCCATTGTCATTTGTGTGTTATATGAGCAGAGGTTCAGGACACTGAAATGGTTTAAAAGCTTTTAATGTTTAATAAGCAAATAATGAGTTCTCTCTGTGTGTAATTCTATCCCTGTTGGGAGTCTCATGCTCTGTCTCTAAAATTTCTACTCTTTTGGCATCTACATGTTGGACTAAATTGCCTTCTCTTGCTTTAACCTGCCTTGCACTGAATTCCTAGACAAAGGAAGTTGTTCTTTTTTAAAAAGCTGGATAGCCATAGTTAGAGGTATAGATCTTCACTATGCACATCAGGAATCAAAGCTGATCTAATTCTGGTCCATCATTTTGTTAGCAGTGGAGCTGATATGGTTCTGATGCTTTGAGGTTTGTGGTACACTGCTGTGTATCTTGTTTGTTCTTTTCCTCAGTGGGGTTTAATAGGAGGTCTGTGGCTTTATATATACACAAGGCAAGCAGTCAACTCAGTGGGATTGTCACAAAAGCTATTCCACTACCATTTGGTTTTTGTTAGTTTTATAGTTCTTATTTCCAGTATGATAATGTATTGGCATTCTGTTTTATTGGTGAAAACTGTAAAATGAGCTATAAGGGGCCAACGCTGTTTTGTCTTATTGAGTCAAATTAGAATGCACAGACCTCTCTACTAGGCTGTTACACTGTTCCAATTTGAAGTCATAAAGCATCCCAGTGACAATAAGAAATTGGATTTACATGCTCAATAATTGAGAAAACTGGGTTATCTGATGTGCACAAATTATGAACTGTGGGATGATTAATTTCATCACGCTAATGATATACAGGAACTGGCATAAACATTTTTAAGACCTGTTTTCTGGTGCTTCAGCTAATGTTCATGTCTCTCACTTGGAGTTTTAGGGTTTTTTTTCATCTTCTCTTATATCTCATCACACTGCAGTGTGTGTCAGCTGTTGGTATGTTGTAGTATTGTCTCCTGTTACCAGTACTCTCTCATTATGTTCTGCACAATCCAGGGACCAGTTCAGGCCTCTGCAAATCTTACTATGCATACTAGCCAACAGGAAACAACCTAGTCTCCCTGCTCTTCCTCTTCTTGAGACTGTCTTCTCAATGACTGTACTTCCTGTTGATGCCACTGGGCAGAAATTACTTGAGGGATCTTTGTATTCTGATTTCTGAGATGAGAACCGCATGTTTCACTAGGTGGGCTCAATAAAATAAAGCTTAGTGAAAAATGAATATTTTGTCCTAAAAATATTGGTTTGACACCTGGTGGTTCTGTTTAGAGGCTGCCATCATCCCTTGATCACAGATCTTTGTGTATTCTTAAGATGAATACAGCTGAAGTTATTGGAGTGTCTCATATGTGAGTTGCTGTGTTTTTATTTTCAGGGACAGAATGATGCTGCTGAAATTAGAACAGGAAATTTTAGATTTCATTGGTAATAATGAGTAAGTACTATACTCTTATAGGAAAAAAGAATTCAAGAGTTTTCCTATGTACTTAATAAAACTACTGTTTCTTTTTTCCAGAGTTCCAAGGAAAAAGTTTCCCCCAATGACATCTTACCATAGAATGCTGTTGCACAGGGTAGCTGCTTACTTTGGATTAGAGCACAACGTGGACCAGAGTGGGAAGTCAGTCATAGTAAATAAAACTAGCAATACAAGAATGTAAGTGTAACAGTCTGAAAAAAAGTTTTTTGGCACATAGGTTTAACACCTGGGGTACATAATGCACTGTAGCAGCAGTGGTCTAGCTGCTCATTGGGAGCCACGCAGCAAGGAAGAGGTAGTTGCGAGATCTTGACTGTTCGACTTCCAGCTCTGTGTAATAATGCAATCTGTTTCATGTTTAAACTTCTTCTGGGGGAGAAAGGGATGTCATCTGTAAAATAAGACTTTGTTGCTTTTCTTGCAGATGCATTGCTAACTTTGTTTCAAGGAAATAAGAATTTATATCAAAAATTTATCTGTTTAAAGGTTTATACTAGTAAAGTGTACAAACGATGTTCTTTGTTTCTTTTGGCGAGGAGAACCAGCTCTTAACTTAGAGTTATTTCTATTTTGGTGAAGAGAGGGGACAAGACTTGCACAACTTGAGCTTTTGTATTCTAAAAATCTACTGGGAAAAATCAACCAGTGAAGTCTTTTGTGGAGATAGTCTTGCTTACAGATCTCACATGGCCTTACAAACTAAACACAGCAGGGAAGAGAGACACCTCATCAGTAGAAGTGTCAGGTTAGCCAGTCATGGCATGCTGCTTTACTATGAGGGCTATGGAGTTTTTGGAGAACCACAAGGCAAATCCATATTATAAAAGAAGTAGCCCGGGGGCCACAGCAACTCCAAAGCCCATACACAGCTGACATCTTCATTTAAAGGACCCAGCTCTTCTCTCTGTCCTCTGCACTTGCTCTGTCTCCTCATTTCTCTCTCAGTAGGACAAAGGACTGATGTGTAGGTATATTTATACCACCTACTTTCTAGTTTTAACTTAAAGCATTTACCAGACACCAATTTTTGTTGGCTTTTTTTAAGTACTGTATGATTTGGACATGGAAATAGGGGTTTACAGCTCCTTATGCTAATCCCAGTCTCTCTGTATACTCCCCATAGCTTTGGGTGAAAAAACTAATGAGCCACCCTAATTTTAGAGTCACAACTGAAATAATATACTACACTGAAACTTCACTTTAACAATTTTATCCTCAAAAGTTTCTAGAAAAATATATAGTCTAAATACATGTGGAACAATTTATGTATTCATGTATGTGGTTTTGCTTTGGCTATACGTTCTCTGTCTAAATTGACTTACAAAGGCATATATTTCAAATCTGCCTTTGCATCTGTCAGCACCTCTAGACTGAAGCTTCAGTCTAGCACTTCAAGTGTGGAATAAGAATTATTAAAAGCTATTACTTCATTTGAATGCATTTTTTTTTCTAGACCATATATAAATGGCCTCTGGAAGCCCCTTCTAGGTGTAGTTACTAATTAGCAGGCATTTCATCTAACCTGCAGACATTAAGATTCTTAATGTTTTCAGCATTCTTATTTTAAATCACTTTGGATATAAAATAAGAATTTAGAAAGAAAACCTTGGAGATCTGCTCCATGTTGAATAAACCCAAACTTACCTTTTCCTCATAGGCAGATTCCCGGCTCCATCGCCGATCAGTGATGTTACTGACATCAACAACCCAGTGCATACTGGGACGTCTCAGTGGAGTGGGAAGTTGGTGATTGCAGGGCAGTAAATTCAGGGACCTTTAAAAGAAAGAGGTAAGACAGTCTAAAGGTTCTCTGAAATGCCTGCTAATTATGTTTGGGCATCCAGTAACTAATAGTTAGGCTTGGCTGTTTTATAGAGAAATCTTCTGACTCTATGCAGATGTCCTGGGTAATGAATAAAGAAACAGAAGTAGAGAAGAGTATACATGTTTTGTCTTTTATTAGACAAATATTTCCTGATTGAGAACTTCTCTTATGATAGTAGCAGCCTTTTTTTATTGTTTAGGTACTTGGTATCTATTTTTAATAACCAGAGTTTGCAAAGCACCTTATTTTCTTTCACAAAACAATATATGTTTATAATCTATTGCTTCATCTTCTCACTATGATCTTGTGAAGCTCTTGCTTGCCTGCATTGTACTATTCTTCTCTTGCTCACTTCTATTTAATTTTGTTTTAGAAGTTTGTAAGTTTCGATGCTTTCTCCTCTATCTTCTCCTGTTTTTCCCTTGAAATGAATTCTGAGGTATTACAGCTCTAGCAGAAAGCACCTATCTTCTCTTCCATGCATGCCCAGTATCCCTTGCATGGCACCAGTCTGGATTCGAGAGCACTTCTGATTCCCCAAGGGCATGTGGTTTGCTTGCCATCTTAATTGGAAATTGAAGGAAAAGCTTTGAAGGAGGAAGAGGTTTTAAAAGCAGGTTTGTTATGCCTCAGGAACAAGACTTCAGGGCTACACATAATCTGATGTCTTTGGTACCTTTATCATTGCCTGGACAACAAAAACCTGTCACTTCAGTTAGAATATTACATATACTTAACATTAATCTCAAGTATATTTCAGTTTGTTCCACAGTCTGTCGTACATGTTTACAAAACCATAAATCTTTTCTTTTTGACAACTTTTCATAGACCTGACCAAAAGTTTTGTGAGCATATAAAGGATGAGAAGAGCGATGATTTCCAGAAGCGCTATATCCTTAAAAGAGATAACTCTAGTTTAGACAAAGATGACAACCAGGTAAATACACATGGATTATTTCGTTCCACTTGCTGTATTTGATTGTGTATTTTTGCTATTTTCCTGTAGAAGTTGACACTATATCACTTAATTTAGATGAGAATACGATTAAAAGATGACAGAAGAAGTAAATCCATAGAAGAACGCGAAGAAGAATATCAGAGAGCTAGAGAAAGAATATTTGCACAAGATGTATGTATCAAAATCTGATGGTATTTTCTGTTAATACTTTGCACATAAACATGCACATGGGGGTTCTTTTAAAAGACACTTTTTTCCAGAAACTTTCTGTATCTGACAGGTACTGAGCAGATAGGAGTCATCAGTGCAACTAGAGTGATACTGAAATTACAAAGACATTTTTCTGTCTTCTCTAATCGCTACTGCTTTAACTCAAGCAACCTTCCAGAATGATTTTGATGCATTATCTAGTATTACCTATTTCAAGGCGTTATTTTGCTCCTTACTGTTATAATTTGTGTTACTGTGATAATTTCAGTTGTTACTCAGACCAATACTTACTTAAAAAACAAAGAAAACCAAAACACTGGGGGTTTTCTCACTTGTGTCTATGTTATCTTGTGACTAGTCAGAATAAAATGATTTGAATTCTCAGGTGTGAAATTGCAGTCAGATATGTAGAAATCCAGTCTCTCTTGACTGGACTTATCCAGGCAACACTGTAAACTATAAGTCAATCACAAATAGTGACTATGTTTTAGTATACTGAGTGATACAGAACAAATAGATTTTCAAAAATACATGTTACTTCCAATAATCCATTTTTCCTGACATTTATCTGCAGCTCTTGCACATCCAAAACCAGATTTGTGTTCTGAAAAAAGAGTAATGAGCTCTGAGAAACTAATTGACTATATCCAAATCATTTCCAAAAGCCTGGTTTTGTTCACCTTAGTTACAAACAAAAAGAATGGTCCTTTGGATATAAAATTGCCTTTTGCATACTCATTTACCATGTATTGTACCCTTAGAAGTTTTGTGCTAAATGTTTGAGGTCTCAGTCAAGGACAACATGGTTGAGGTTAATAATAGCCTTTTTGATTGTATATTCTGTCTGGTTTTGACTATAATGTGGATTTGTGCCTAAAGAATTCAGTGCAATTACTACAGCCTTATACTTCACACTTTCAGCTGGGTGTTTTTGATAGAGTTGTGGTGAAGGATTGGCTGGAAGATACATAAGGCAGCAAAGGACCAATGGAAAAATTGTCATTTCAGGAAAAATATGGATATAAACAGAATAGTCAGTGTTGTAACTGTTCTAGTGCTAACCTTTCTTTCCTGCAGATGGGCCGTTTTATATTATTTATATCACCTTTTTTCCCATAACATGGAAATTATACACCAAGGAGCTTCATATTTCAGGCAGCTTATTATAAAGAGGTGTGCTGTAGAAGTCCATGTATAATACAGAAGACTCCAGACTGCAGCATGTTTTGTTACTGCACTCTGTAGTAGAGCTTCTAGATGCCATTTGTATTAATTTCTACACTTCTTTGCCCCTCAGTCCCTGTGTTCCCAAGAGAATTATTTCACTGATAAAAGGTAAGAACATTTGCAGTTTAATTCTGTTTCATTTTCCTATTTTCTTAATAAATATTAAGCTATCTTATTAAAATGTCAACAGAATCCAGGAGGAAGAAACTAATAGTACACAACAAAGACGACAGATACTTAGGTATTTGATGCTTTCTTTAAAAAAAAAACCAACCCTAAAGTATTCTGCATGCATTTCATCTTTTCTTCTTTTTTTTTTCCTTTTTTTTTTCCTTTTCCCTTATTTTGCAATTGATGCTTGTGCTAAAAGTTTAGTTTATAACTTACAGAATCAATAAGGAAACATCAGGGAGATCAGCCAACAGCCATCAGAGCAGTACTGAGAATGAGCTGAAGTATTGTGAACCCCGTCCCTGGAGCAGCACCGACTCGGATAGCTCCATCCGCAATCTGAAGCCAGCTGTAACCAAAGCCAGCAGCTTCAGTGGGATATCAGTTCTGACAAGAGGAGATAGCTCTGGAAGCAGCAAAAGCACAGGCAGGCTGTCTAAGACAGGTATAACACGCTTTGTACAAATCTGTTGTTTGTAGTGGTGACGTGCCTGATGGTGTGATACTCGATGCGTGTGGCAGATGGGTACATGTGTAGAGGCTTCAGTCTTGTAGGTGCTCCATGAGTACAACTCTCTCTGGATACACTGGGTACTGTGTACATGGAGTGACTACAGACACAGCCCTGTAGTGCCTAACTACCTCGGAGAGCTAGAATTTGGGTAACAAATTAAATGAGAACTTTTTGACTTTTAAATTAGAATTTAAAGTGCATTATAGATGACTTTAAGCTAAGTGTGTTTCATATCTGGGAGTGTTTATTAACATAAGTACTTTGGTCAAAGTAAAAATCTAGAGGTGAGCTCTTCAGTTTTAACCTGGCAAAGCTGCCTTGTGCAGTCTTGGGAAACTGTGCACTGCTGTCCTACTGTCTAGGAAAACCAGCATTAAAGCCTATGAATTGTTAGTTATCTCTGCTGTGTTATCTTCCAGTGCCATTGCTACATTTAGCTGAATATGACTAAAAAGCATAGTTAATTTTTAGATTGCTGAAAAATCAGATCAGTGGAACAAAGTGTAAGATTTAGAAATGCCTGGGGGGGGAAAAATACATGTTTTATGACTCTGAGTTTCAAAGTGTGTTAACTTGTGGTTAACATCAAACCAAAATCCTAGAAAATAAGGATATAAATCTGCTGTGGGACAAAAATGAAATTTAGTAAATGTATTCCACGTGGCAACATAATTCGGTGCAATAGATAATCTTGGTTATGAAGGATTTTGAGTCTTGTAACATGCAGGTGGGTTACAGATGCACTACTTCAGAATTGGAAGTATAACTGTAAAAAAAGCCTGTTGTTGCTTGCCTGTCTTATGTTTGGCTTTGCTCTTATTGATAAACCTTATTGCTTATGAGGATCTGTTTAAATTTTTTGCATTCCCTTGAACCACCACTACCTTATAGGCACATCACCACACTTCTGTATCTTAATGCAGTGAAACGACTGCAAATTCTGTTTGTCTGTTGCATACTTGTACAAAAGAATTACCATCCCAAGGTACTTCTGAATACGCTGTGAAGTTGTGCCATCATGTTGAAGTATTTTGTTTAGCAAAGTAGTAATGCTGTTTGGCACAGCTTGAAAAGAAACTACAACCTGACAATAGCGTATATATAAAATACAGTCTTAAATACCTTTGTTTTCTAAATTGCAAGACTACACTTGGGTTCTTATCATTTCCTGGAAATTTTATTTTGGCATTCTGAGAGTCAACTATTCGAAGTTCAGAAGGCCTGTCTTCTTGGTGGTGGTTACAGGTTGTGGTGATTTTTGCATGTGTGGAGACTGGTTGGTTTGTTCATTTTGATCAAGGGTGTAATTGGCTTTAATTAGGATGGCTTCAGCCAGATTTCTCTACACAATCTAGAAGTGGATGCGCTTGTAAACAAATTTCAGAGTAACTGGTCAGGTGAAGGTTGTTTCACAGAGCTGGGTTATGCCCAGATTACAATTAATAGCTTTGTGTTTCACTTCATCTAGCAATGAAAAAAGGTTAACAGTCAGCATCAGCAAATGCTTCAAGCTACAGTATCTTTCTGTACACACAAGCAAAAGTGTTGCAATTTGAAATTTTTATGAAGGACTGCAGAGAAACTTCAGTAGATTAATTTTGTCAAAGCCCTTTTTGAATCTTGCATTCTCTTCTAGATTGTGTAGAGGCTGCTAATTTAAACTACTACATTGTGCTTCCAAGTACTGCAGCTATCACAGCAAAGACTTAATAAAAAGATAAACTGTATACCTGGATCTCTGGGTGTATAATGATCGAGGATCAGTGCAGTACTACAGACCTCTCCATTTTGGAGTTGGGGAAAATTGCTTTAGCTGCATGCCTTGGCTTTCAGAAAGCTCAGGGTCTCGTTCTTCACTGCTTTGCAATGTTTAGAGTCAGCCATATCTGTAAGATTATTATTGCTTTCACACAGCTATTCATGCTCCTTTTGAGCTTTGAATTGTTGTATAAAACTAGGCTAAAGCTACCACTTTACCATATATTTTTCCAGCTGTATTCTTTATTTCAGTCTGAAAATTGTCAGAGGAGGGAAAAAATTGTTTTTTGGTTTTTGTATTCTGCAATTTATCAAGCAGGTGAGTCAGATGATCTCTGGCATCCAGCAGTGAAAATGGTCATTGCTTGCACATAGGCTCTGTCTACAGAGCATGTGAATTCAGCAAACATATCTGAAGGGATGTTGGGCCTGCTGCATCTGTTAGTTACCCCATGGCCTGCATATGTGCAATAGTTGCAGGCTGTGTGTTCATCACGATAGTGAATCCAGCTGACACATGTGCATCAATCACTTTGGAATAAGCAGGCATGTATTTTCTCTCTAGAACATCAGCTAGATATGAAAGCCTCACTTTCAGTGCAAAGCAGTGCTGAACTGACCCTTGGTTCACAGAAGGAAGCTTGTGATGATATTCCAGGGGAGATGAAGGGGGGAGTTCATTGAAAAGGCCACTGTTTAGTAACGTACTTAAATGCTGAGCTTTAAGGGTAAGCGTTTGCAAGTGTATATACTTTTAAGTGAGCATGCTGTTTCTGTCTCTAGGTAAAAACAATTTCTCATTACTCCTTTCCTAGGTTCAGAGTCTTCTAGTAGTGTAGGGTCATCCACGGGTTCTCTTTCTCACACCCAGCAGCCTCTTCCAGTGCCAGCTCTAAGCCAGCCTTCTCATGGCACGCCTGCCGTCTATCCAACTGTCAACACTAGTAACTCTCTTTCCTTTGATGGTGGTGGCGTAAGCGGGCAAGTGGCACCTACTAGCGCTAGCTTCTTTCTGCTTCCCTTGGAAGCGGCAGGCATACCACCTGGCAGTGTTCTGATCAACCCTCAAACAGGTTGGTACACGCTTGGGGATGTTTGTGTTAAATTGGGAACGTGGAGAAAAATGCACGAGTGTTTACATGAGGCTGAATGTCAGTATTGTCCTTTTTTTTTTTTTTCTTTCTCTGTGGTTGTGTTTGTTCAGTGCACTTAATTTTAAAAAGAAAGCATGACTCTTAAGTTCAAAGGAATAAGTAACTTGCTTGCTTTTCTCTGGTAGAGTTTTAACTTGTATGTAAATTTTTCAGTGATCTGCACAAATTAAGAAAATCCTGATTTCTTACCCAGAACCTAGGATAACTTGAATTCATTGCTTTAGATTTTTTGGAAGGGGGAAAAGTCTGATTAAAAGTCTGTCCCAGTGCTACTATAAAACTGTTTCTGTGAGGGGAGAGCCTGAAGAAGTATTGACTTGGAAGAATTTATCATCCTTCATTTTGTTTGTCGCAGCGTTGTCTCGTGTCTCTGTGCTCCTGACACTGATTTAATAATACAAGTGAAAGAAATAAGCATGAGGTTACATGCTATTTCCAAATGTCTGTTTGTCAATTTAAAACAGGATTAAATCAATATTGGGGTAATTGGCCAATACTGATATTTTAGTAAGTATTAGGAAATTGATATTTCATAAGGTAGATGCAAGGAGATAGGTGGGTTAAATGGCTAGTTAGCATTCTCTGGACAAGCTTAGAGTTTGCTGTAGAAGTTAAGAAATCCTGAAGTTTTTAATTTACATAATACTTTGGAAAAATTATTAAATTGTCATTTATAGATTTGCTTTTCTTGTAGAAAAGAGAATACTCCAGGCCCTTTCCCCACCATTCTGTAGATTTAGTTTTAATATAACTGCATGTGATCTTTTAAACTAAGTTTTTATCATTGGGATTGTTAAAATGACTGGTTATTTCCTTAACTAAAAGCCTTAACATTGGAATGGGTAATTTTCTTTTTCCTTAATATAAATCAGTTGCAGCTATGTAGAAAATTAGGTGCTTTTTTTCATTTTAACAATTCTGTATATTGATATGCTGACGAAGGAGTCTCTTAAATGCCCTACTGTGTAAACAAATGGTTTAAGCCAAGCCTGCTAAAAACATTGGTTAGAAATGAGTAGCTGTAGAGTCTAATTTCCATAGACAGCCATTGGATGTGGAGCAGGATGCATTTGCCAACTCAGCTCTAGGTTCTGGACTGCAGCTCTACTGACTTTGTTTTTCTAGTTGTGCAGCTTAGACAAGGTTTTTTCCATTCTCTCTGACCATTTGAAGACAAATACAATTAATGAACAAGTTCTGTAGAAAAATAAGTGGGGTTAGTGTCTGTATGCACTAGGGTACTTGTACTCTGCAGCAGGTATGGAGAACGTTGGTGGTGTTTGTCATTCTATGAGTTTATAGCACGACCACACTACAGTCTTTATTGCTGCTGCACAGCAAAACAGGTACTGCAGGCACTGAAATGATACTGTCAGCTTGGAAGTGACTGAATGTGAAACGTTGTGGTAGAGTTTTGCCATTTCAAAAGTAGCAGGTTTTAAGTCCTTTTCACTTTAGTTACGTCCTTGTCAATATTTTTTGCACATGATGTGTTTGACTTTCTTCTTCCTGTACTGTTGGTCATTTTCTCTGTGACATTGATGGGCCTTCCACATAGCAACAGGGAAGGGCAACCACACATGATTGTGAAAGTTTTTCTTAAAACATCTTGAACTTGCACCCTCTTCAGAAAAGGCAGCAGAATTGTAGACATCATGGTCGTTCCTCCAGTGTTTCAATTTTTAATATATTTAAACCAGTCATTAATAGCCTTTTCTAACAAAAGTTTATGTTGGTGTCTAATTGGCTGTCTAATAGAAGTACCCTTCCAGGACAAGGCATACCCAAGTTCAGATAAATTTTCAATTTACAGTGTACACAAATTATGATATTCTGTAGCTGTTCACCTGGCTTTATTGCTCCAAATGACAGTGTTCAAAAACCATAGATTAGTTTCTCAGTGTTTCTGACAGAGGATCTCAGAGCTTAGCTCAAAAAAGAGTGTTGTTCTCAGTAGTTGTTGACAATAATTAGATCAAGACACTATCTGGCTGCTATAGGACACAAGGAGGGGCTCCTGCAATTGCCAGAAAGCTGTAGGAGGAAATAAGAATATTTGACTCTGTGTCGATGAGAACATTCCCAATTCTTGAGCACCAAACAGAAATCCATTCAGCTACATTGAGTGTAGCTTGATCACCTGCAGTTGAACTGATAATATGTAGCTTCTTTTTGCAAGTCTGTAGGTGCTTCCTGTCTAGAGCTTGTATTAACTGCCCCAGGCCTCCCTCCAGTAGCTTCCACACTTTTCTGTTGGCCAGTTGAATTACATCAAGGCCAGGTTGTGTGGAGCTTTGGGCAGCCTGATCTAGTGGAGGGTGTCCCTGCCCATGGCAGGGGAATGGGACAAGATGGTCTTCAAGGTCTCTCCTGACCCAAAGCATTCTATGAGTGTGTGAAATATGATGGGATGACGAAGTCTGAAGGAGCATTAGTCTTCTTTGCACCCCAGCTAGGGTCCTGTCATAGGCTTTAGTCTTAGTTTATACCTTTTGGGAAAGAGTCTCAGACTAGAAAACATTTCTATCAGAGAAGAGAAAAATATACATCAGTATTTGGACCTTAAATGCCAAAATAAACCATTGAAAAGCACATGTCATTAAGCAGCTAGACACAGGTCTTTGCTAGCTAATCTGTTGTTCCTGTGATTTGTTTGGGGTATTTCCAACCCAGGCACCAAAATAAATCACTGTTTGCGTGTAATTTACTTTTAAGTAGTTTATTTTAAACGTTTTTTTCATTACTCCACTGCTGTAATATTGAACTTGCAAATTATTAAATAGGAAAAAAAAAAGTTGTTTAATTTGAAAGCAGAAAGCCAGTGTATCTATGAATAGGGGAAGAGCCCTTTGACAGTAATCTTATTAGCAGTTATGGGAATACCATTGCAGCTGCTGCTTTTTATCTGTTTTTAAATATTTGCCTTTAAGCTCTCCTGTGTTATGGTTAAAGGAGATTCATTTAATGGCCTTTTAAAAGGTCCTTAAAAATAGCATTTTCAGTAGGTTTTTCTCTTTATTACTCTTGCCCTTTTCAATCCACTTTATTAAAAATGAGTCTTCAAGACCAGCAAATATTTATCTGTGCTCACTAGGTAGAGACTGGGGTATCTTTGTTTACCTTTAAATGTTTGGGGTTTTGATTGCATGTAGCTTGTGAAATGAGGCCTGTTGAGTCATTGCTGTTATGAGTTCAGTTGTGTGGATTTGGCTTAAATCATCCTCCACATAAGCCAGTATGACTTTGTTTATTTTTTGAATTTTATTAATTTAGTCATTCTGCCTACTGTAAATATATTTGTCTTTATTTTCTCCAAACCTTGATGCTGCAACTGGCTGTCATTTGGTTGTCTTCTCTTTTAACTTCCCAGGTCAGCCATTCCTTAATCCAGACGGCACTCCAGTTGTGTACAACCCTCCTATGCCTCAGCAACCTGTTAGGACCCAAGTGCCTGGACCTCCGCAACAGCCACCTCTTCCCGCACCGCCTCAGCAACAGCCAGCGGCTAATCACATCCTCTCACAGGTGCACATGTCAAACACATGATTGTGCTTGTATCGGTGTCAGGGTGCTGTCTGGTAACAAGGGGTCAGCAGTAGGCTTGTTCAGTTGAAGCACAGAGTAAGAAGTACTGGCTGTGCAGATAGGGGAAACTGGATGTTTCCTCCCTGCAGCCCTCAGAACTGCTGATAACTGACCATGGTAGGCAGCCTTTTCTTAGAAATCTAGGAGGTATTTTAGTGTGAAAAAAGTTAGTTTTGAGAGCATACTGAGCCTGGATTGCTCTGGAGAAGAGGCTCTGCCTTTGTCCTTAGTTACACCGTGTGGTTACCCCTGGCGTTAACAGTCATTTATTCAGCAAACTGGGGAGAGAGTTAATAGAGCTGTAATCTTTGTCTCCTTGTCCTGAGGTTATTTTTCAGCCAGGTGAACTCTTGGGCTGTACTGCACAAGCAGTATGCGTGGCACAAAAATAGGTTAAGATGGTAGAGTGTGAAGGCTGCTTTAGTAGCACCTTGGCTGACTCTTCAACATGCAGTTCTGTCAGCAGTACAGGATGTATTTCATCCTAATCTTGTAGAAGAGGAGTTTAGTAAAATAGGCCAGATTAAAGATGACCTCAGCCCTTGAAGAAGATACCTAAAGAGCATATACAGGCAGGAGGAGGCAGGGTTCTGCCTCTTTTCACAGCAGCTATTTCAGGCACCAAGCTATTGGCTATAGTCTCCTGTGGCATTTTTCAAGATGTCCTCAAATTTTGTCACAAGGCTATTTATAGAACTTCATCTAAACATTTACCTTTGTTCCATTTCCTTGTTTAAATCTCCTGTTCAGGATACCTGCATGTGCCACAGTAGAGATGGTCCATTTTGGAAAAGGCTTGTTTTGTAGTCTTTCTCCCTGCCTAGCTTAAGGAAGTGTGTATGTGGCATTTGCACTCTTCTTCACAAACTCCTTCCTACTTCTGGGACTGGTGTCTCAATGGAGAATGAACCTGTCCAAAATATTATCAGCAGTGACACCTGTTTGATGTTCAGATAGCCACAATCTAGAGAAAATATTTTGGTCTTCTTGACTGAGTGCAAGTAATATGTTTTAATCTGTGGTTAGTAGTAAATTAATTCTGGTTTAGGTACTTTGAAACAACTTGTCTTTAGAATGAATGTTTAGGCTTTATTTTATAGTTTCAACAAAATCCCTCTAAAAGAAACAGTAAATGTTAAATGAAAGCAATTTGCTGATGTATAGCTAGTAGGATATATAACCAGTAAAGCAAATGTATTTCTGCTGGGAGACAGAGCTATTAAAAAATGACTTCTGTTTTAATTCTGTGCAGTCTTGAGCTTAAAAAAAGAAGTATCCATTCCCTTTGTAGTAATGCAGCATCGTTGCTTTTCTGGACCATAGTTGCTTTTATCTTTTAGAAAAGACTTTGACTTTGTTTTCACTTCTCTTACCCTGATGTTAACCATGTTTATAAACCTGTTATCTCTTCAGCCTATGCGGCCTCTGCAGCCTTCTTCCCAGCCTGTTCAGTACTCTGCAGTCTCTTATCCACCCCCGCTCCTGCCAGTCTCCTCTACACAGCAATATTCTGTGGTATTATATCTTCTCTTCATCTCCTCTCTGCGTGGGTTAATCTTTAGTGGATGCTGACCTTTGCTTGGTTGGTTGTAAGTGCTGTGTGATACCAGTGTAATGACTGGCTAGCTTTTTGGTTACAGTCAAACATTACCTGGGAGGGAGGGGGGAGTTCTGAGATGTTAATGTGTTTGCTTCAAGTGCAGCAGAAATGTATACAATTAAGGCTCGATCTGTGTATCTCTGTATTTAGATATCTATTGTTTCCCCTTTGTAAAGGAACATTGTTATTGTTTTGTTAGCCAGTCAGTACCTTGCTATGTCTGGATTAACCTCTTTCCATCCTTTCATCTTGTTTCTTTGTCTGCTTGCTCTTCTGATGAACCCTAATACATTTTAAGGGGTCAGCTGTTCTGGTTTTTTGCAACTGGTTCTAGCCTCTTTGCCCAAACTCTTAACGCTCCCACTTCACTGGCATCCCATGCTTAATAAATAGAACCTGGAAATCAAGTATCTTAGTCTTTAAGGAAAAAACAAGAATAGAAACTCAAACAAAAAACCCCATAACAAAACACCACACACAAACAACCCCTCCCAAAAAACCCACAAATTGAAACTGAAGCCTAGTGAAGGACAAGAGTTATCCAAAGCCAAATCTGAACTAGAGTCCAGGTCAAAAACTGAGACTTCTTAACACCCCGTGCTGCTCTGATACACTGATGAATACCTGTTTGTATTGATTTTATGCAGCACAATTTCAGGAGGGGGAGGTCTGCAGGGCTCGCTTATGTGAGAAGTGCCCAGTAGCTGCCACAGTGTCAGAGCCAATTTCAGGTGGTTCCAAGACTGCCCCTGTCCTGCCCAAAGCTGAGTCACTCATCAATGCTGGTGGCATCTCTGACAGAATGTATTGGAGAAAGGGTAAGAAGTCTGGTGCAGTGGCTGTGAGAGAGATGAGAGAGAAACAGCCCTGCAGGCACCAAGGTGAGAAGGAAAGGGAGGGGATCCTCCAGGTGCTGGAGCAGAGATTCCCTTGCAGGCCTTGGAGAAAACTATGGAGAGGCAGGCTATCCCACTGCAGCCCATGGAAGACCCATGGTGCAGCCTGTGTAGTATCCCACTCCAGAGCAAGCAGTGATTCCATGAAGGAAGCTGCAGCCTGTGGAGGGCAGGGGCTGTGCCCTGTGGAGAGGATCCCATACCAGAGCAGGTTTGATGATGTGCCCTATCACCCCATGGGGGTCCCACACTGGAGCAGTCTGTTTCTGAAGGGCTATATCCCATGGGAGGCACCCATACTGGGGCAGGGAAGAGTGAGGAGGAAGCAGCAGCAGAGGTGAAGTGTTAGGAACCAGTCACAACCCCCATTCCCTGTCCCCCTGTGACACTTGGGGGAAGAGGTAGAAGAGCTGGGGGTGAAGCTGAGCCGGGAAAGAAGCAGGGGAGTTGTGGCAAGCTGCTTTTAGATTTGTCTGCATTTCTCACTATCCTATTCTGATATTAATTGGGGGGGGGGAAAAAAGTAAATCTTCCCCAGGTTGAGTCTGGTTTGCCTGTGATGGTAATCGGTGAGAGATCTCTCTCCTTTTCTTGACCCAAGAGCTTTTCATCTTATTTTCTCCCTGGGTATTGGTAAGGATGGGGGAGTGATTGAGAAGCTTGGTGGGCACCTGACAGCCAGCCAAGGTTAACCCACTGCAGTGTTACACAACAGCTATTTCACTATGTATTCAGAGGCTTTATTTTGTTACAATTTGAACACTAATCAGAAACATCTTCTAGTAATAGATACAGATTTATCTGAATGCAACACCCTGCACTTAATTAAAACTATATTGTAACTGTTACCTGTGTGTTGGGCTTGCCATCCTAAAAGAAACTGCACTTCATGGAGGGTATTTTGATACTAGCCACATTTTCTCCTGTTTTTTTTGAGTTTGCATACATGTGGGCTTCAGTCAGTTTAAGTTACCTCCTTAGACTGAAATGAGAATGGTTAATGAACCAGTGTCAGCTTCCTACACAAGTTCAGCACGTGACTGAAGTGCTGGTAGTACAGCTAGTTCAGGGGCTCTGCTGTCATTCACAGCTGTTGTTAAAGCAGGGAATGATACTTCATCCAGGTCTATAATAATCTCAGCCTTTCACGTGCAGGAAATGGGTTAAATACTGGCAATTTCAATAATTTATTCCTGCCTATAGTCACTTCAGTTAGTGAAAAGAGCTGATGGTCTTGGTTTGTAATCTAAATGTGGTACATGTGCAGTTAGTACCAGGAAGGTTTGCTTCATCCATTTATTGGTAGTTCCATATTTTGGTGGTTAATCATGCTTGTACTGTACATGTCACTGTAGGACAAACTGACCAGGTGAGAATTTACTCAGCTTGGTAGTGTAACAGAATTAGATATTAATTGATTGGGTGTATCCTTAGCAGGTTTTTAGAGTAGCATTAGCTCATAACTAGATATCAATATCTCCTCTTTAAATGAGGTATTACAAAAAGAAGCATGTAAAATCCAGTGTAGAAAAGCATTGCAGTTGTGTTAACGGGCATCATTAAAGAATGAAATGCCAAAGGCAAAGTTACACTGTTACCTGATGAAAATAGGGCTTTTCTAAGCTGTGAAGGTACTCTAAATATAGGTGCCTTTTAGTATTTCCAGTGATACTAAGAATATCTGTAGTCTGGGAACAATAAAATGTCATCAAATATGAGCATGGCTAATCAGTAAAAGACAGATTTTGCACTTGCTCTTTCTCGATTAACTCCTACCCTCCTTCAGAATGATCTAGGATCAGTTGGTCTTCTTTAATGTTCCTCCACAGTTGGAGAGCCCACTTCTGAAGTATGAACCAAATCTTCCTGTTTAGGAAAAAAAAAATAACAGTAGTCCTAAGTTCTCATTGCCAGGGTGTGATAATGCTGAGCTGCTTGTAAGGAAGAGGAGCTTGGGGTTTGAAGTTTGGTATTTCACAGGACTCCTGCAGTGATCAGGGCAAGGAGTATTGTAGTTTCAGGTGTTAATGAAATATGAACACTAGGTACCCACTGGCATACCCTTCTTGTGACTGTTAGGTGATTGCAGGCTAAGAAAATTTAATTGCATCTAGTATAATACTAAGTTAGAGGAATGTGCCTCATTATTCAGGATTAAGCCTCATTAACTTAAGCTCTCAAAATCAAAAATTACTTTAGCAATATTAATGCCTTCTGCTGTTTTAACTGGGATTAGATGTTTTCACTTAAGCTTTGGAGTCCAATCAGATTATTTTTGACAACCAAAGTCTTAAAGTAACTAGATAGAGGCAGATGTAATCCAAAAATTGAATGTTTGCTGTGAAATGAGTAAAGCTTCTGAATATGGATGTTCTTCCCTGCTGTCAGCCCTGAAGATCACTTACTCCTGTGTTCCATCTTGTTCTTTCCTGTTGTTCTTTGGCTGATGTTGCTATTGCACGGTAATCTGAGATGTGCATATCTGAAACTTACTATTTGGATATTTTATTCTCTTTCATGTACATTTGAGAAGGTATTTTTTTTGTTGTTTTAACTACCACAGCAAGACAACCTAGGATCACAATTTAGCCATATGAGTCTTGCCCGCCAGCCACCTGCTGACCCAGCTGAACCTCACACTGCTATGTTCCAGTCCACTGTTGTGCTCCAGCCCCCACAGCAGCCCGGTTATATCATCACAGCTGCTCCACCGCCCTCTGGCCAAGCAGTTTCTGCTCCAGGCTACTCGACATCTAGCCACCCAGTCAACCAGCAAGTCCTGCAGCAGCAGGGATATGTGCAGCAACCTGTGCCGCAGGTACAGTGGCTCTAGTTTGGTCTCCCCAAAACCCTGTATTTAAAAATGGATTGTGCTGTTCTATTAGTGACCTCTCTGCGTGGTGTGTTAAATTGCAGCTGTGTGCATTTGATCTGGGGTTTAGGTTTTTTTTCTGGCTTAGGCACTTTGGAAGTGTCCTGAGTTCACACAAACCTTGACAGAAATGACTGACTTCAGTTTACTGGAGAATATAATCACCCAGGTTTTCCTATTTACCTGTAGCTGGTAAAGCTCACGTTCTGTAGTCTTCTGGAGTCTCAGATCTTCCTTTGTAGGAAGTGGGAATTGTTACTTCCTACAGTGGAAGTAGAAGAAATTGGCTGTTAAGGAGGGAATTTATGTAGTACAAGTATTTTTAAATTTTTAAACTATTTAATAAGTTTTGCATCTTCCTTCTATTGTGTGATTCTTTTTGCATTTAGATGTCTGCCTCCTATAAACATGCAGGTAATGCGTCTCTTTAATTGCTGTTTGTTTTTAGATGCCAGCTTGTTACTGTACCCCCAATCAGTATCCGCACTCCAGTCAACAATACCGACCCGTTTCTGTCCATTACAGCACGCAGCAGAACCAGCCACTGGCACAGCCTGGGCAGCAAACAGGTTTGTTGAACTTTTTTCTTCCTTTAATTATAGATTATATATTTTTTTTCTTTTTGCTTAGAACCAAATAATTTTACAAGCTTGTAACTTCGCAAGTAACTTCAAAGTTAGTTACTCAATAAGATTAATTAGTACCTTTAAATGAGGTAACATTGCAGACATGTACCTTAACAATAAGACCTGAGGAGTTAGAGTAAGTTTTCTGCTCTTCCTGTTTCTAGTAAAGACTTTTCTACTGTCCCTGAGTTACCTATCAATGTTATCAAGCTGTGTTGGTCTCCTTTTCTTTTTTCCTTAGAAATTGTAACTGTACCTACCATTATTCTAATAATCTGTACTTCAAAATATTGTTATGACAACTTCAGTAAGAGTTGGATTCCTGAGACAAATTTACTTCTGAGCAATACCTTGACTCACAGTCAAAACTTTAAGAAGTAACTAGTACTGCTTAGAGGCAGAGATCGTTAAAAAGCCAGCCATTTCTATTATGAGTATATAGTGTATATATATGTTAGGCTTGGTGTCCTTTTGAGTTTCCTTTGGGAAGAAGGACTTATTTTTCATTACCTCCCCCTGCCCTCAACTACGTGTTGCTCAACAGAAATAGGATGAACCATCAGCTTTTACTAACATTAACTGTAGTTCTTTATAGCTGTTGTATGACGTAGCCTATAAGAGGGGTGTCTCCCTCTTCTGCGGTTCTTCTGGGAAATGCTCCAACAGCAGCAATGCTCCAAGTTGTTATCAGGGTTCAGTTCAGAAATTTAGGCAGGATTGTCACTGCTGAATCATCAAGATGAGATGCCTGCTTATGGTAGGGTTATCAGATCATTTTAAAATACTATTAGTACCTGGTAACTGCAAAAGAGACTCACTCTTCAGAAGTGAAAGCATGTCAACCTTTTTTCAAAGGAAAACAAATTACTCTGTTTTGCAACTCATTCATCGGTGTTAAAGGTGTGTTATCCAACTGTTACACAACCTGCTTTCCTTCCTCAGAACTTGTCATACCTAGACTACTAATAGCAAAAAGTCTGAGAGGCTCAGCTGGGTTTCCTCCCTGTGTGAATAGCACACAGGCTAAATCGGAGAGAGCCTGGTGTGCGAGTGTAGCTAAAGCAATCTGAATTTGAAAGCATGGGGTGATGGTGCATCAGCACCAAGACACAAGGGGAAGAAACATTGGGTAAGTAAGCTTTTTTAATTGTATGTTTTTAGCTCTGTAACTGAATTTCACTACCTGTAATGTGGACAGAGCAAAAAGCATCAGCAGCAAAAAATCCCCATCTGTGTCCTAGAAGAAATAAAATAAGCAAACTGTGCAGACAGCTCCTTGGCTGCTCTGGTAATACAGCTTGTACCCGTAACCCTGGCATTGGGGGGGTCATATTTAAGTAGAGAAGGGATAGTCCAGTCAGTAATTCCATGCAGTCCTGTTCAGTTACTTGGTGTTTACCAGCATTAATGGTAGAGAGAAGTATTTTACTAGCAACAGCATAATTTGCTGCTTAACTTGAAATCTCCCAGGTTGCTGCCTAGCTGTTGCTGAGCTCATTTGCTTCTTTATCAGCATTCTAGGGGTGGTAGGTTCCACATCGTTTTTGCTGTTCTGTAAACTCCTCATGAGATGGTATATTTTGAAATCCTCTCTGGTAGATTTCTTTTAAACCTGAAATCATTTGGATTAAGTTGACACAAAGCTACATCTGGAATGCTTGAATCTTGTTAGCAAAGCTCTGGGTCTTACTCCACTCATAATAAAGTGGTTACTAACTGTGAACTAACTTTCCAAACACAAATTCAGGTAACAGGTGACAACTTCAGTGCTGTGGGGTGGCCTGACTTTGTGTGTGAGCTGTTGGATTCGGGGCCGTAACACTGTCTGAGAGGTTTACATTTCTCACAGTGAACCGGTCTCTTTTTCAGCTGCTTCCTGGCTTCCTTTTTAAAGGGTTTCAGGTGAAATGCTTGAGCAGGGGGGGACCACTTTTAATAAAAATGCTTCTGTTGGGCCAAAGAGATTGGGAAAAGGGAACTCATAAGAAAAAAGCATTTCTCTTTGTCATAATAATAGAGGCCTGGTTACCGTGAGACTGCCTGCAAGTTATTAATTCTTCTTACATTAACATTGATTTCTTTCTCATTATGTGAATACTAAGAAACATGCTTTTTTTATCTACTGTTTCAGAGTGTTTCTGTGTAATGAGACAGTCTGCTGTGGCAGGTGTGGGTTTTCTGCTGAGTGCTGCATTTCTGTCAGACCACTCTCTATGCAGAGGTGAAATTGTGAAGCTAAAAATAGAGCATTCCTTGGAACGCTGTGGGGAACCTTCTTGGCAATCAATTTACATTGTTCCTCTGCTCTCTGCTTGCAAAATTGATCATGTCTGGCTCTGGAAGTGCTGGGGGAAAAAAGCTGAAAACTCTTCACAGCAGCATTGCAATTCCTGGGAGATGAGGGGTTTCAATTGCAGATGTGTGGATTGGGTGTGTGGGACACTGCAGCTCCACGTTCTGCTGCTTGTTTTAGGTGCCACAGGTCGTTTTGTAGCGAAGTACATCTGAGCCTTCCATTTGTTATGGATAGGAGCTGGATTTCTGTGCAGGGCTCACACTCAGTTATTCTAATTACTAATCCCGACACAAGCACGCGTCGTTCTGAAGTTCTCTATAGGCTCTGAAAATATTTATATTGCCTTGTGTGCTCCTAATGAATAGCTCTCTTGGGCTTAACAAGCCAAAGCTGGTTCTCTTTAATTTTCTGAAGCAATATTTGATTATATTAACAGTCTTTTTTAGTCTTCATTGTTGTGATTTCTATAGAGACAGCCAGCTGAGACTAACCCACAGTGTGCATTGTACCCTGTATGTATGCAATCAATGAGCATTGCTGGGCTTTGTTTACCAAAAAAAAAGTGGTTTCTGTTAACTGAATAATTATTTTCAAAATAGACCATGCCATTTTTTAAGCACAGTTGGGGGGAAAAAAAAGTCCAAGTGAGGTTTTTTTTTCAGCTCTATTTATGTTAGTTCCATAGCAAGGTAGGGAGGATGGGGAATGTCAAGGTCAGAGAATGTGAATGTTAAGGTTCAATACAGACTCTTCTTGCCATCAGTGCATCTTGACAAGCCCAGTTTTGTTTTTCTGGAGCGATAACTGGCTTTGTTTCAAACACTGATAGTTTTGGGGTTTTGCTGATGTGGTAAGTAGCACGTACCTGTATTTGACAGAATTTGACAGAAAATATTTTACTTGTGTTCTGCATGTGTTTTGGTTGTGGTAGTTACTACTATATGCCTTAAAGAAAAAAATAAGCAGGGGTTAAGGTTAGATCTAATAAATGCACAGATTTCCTGTTCAGCACTTGTGCTTGGTTTGGGTTGGTTTTTAGGGTTTGGGGGTTCTTTCAAGCCATTTTTGAAAGATAGCTGAGGATATCTGTTATTATTAAACACTTGTCAAGGCCCTGTAGAGGGGTGAATATAAGCAATTTTCTTTTCCCCCCCCCCAAGATACCTTTGAATAGGAAATACCTTCCACTGTTTATGAAGATGGCTTTTACTCGGGAGATTTTTCTCAGTTGCCCTTTTAAAAAAGATTTGCACACGTGATTTGCACAGATTTTATTGAAGCATGATTCAGGTTTGAATCATAGTAAAGATACTGTCATCCCTGGGGCACCTGAGGTACTAGTAGAATGTAACATTACCTAGGTTTTCAAAACTCTGAAGTACCTGGGATGGCCTTCATTGTAATAATAGAGGAGTAGTTGGTTCTGATACTGTCTCGCATGCTTTGTTCAAGTGCTTTCAGCTTTCACCTGTCAAATCGAGGTGCTAATGCATGTAACTCTCTGGAGCATAAATAAATATCACAAGCATGTGAGAGCAGCATTGCAGATAGTATGTGTAGTGTTTCATGCTGGATCCAAATGAATAGATCTGTTAATTTTACTGTTGGCTCCTTTTTACGTGCATGATGTGTCCAACTCTTCTCTGAAGTTGCTAAGATTTAAAAAGCTATAGGGAAATGCCACATGTACATTTTCACATAGGTCACTGTGCATGAAATGGGTTCATTATTTCAAAATAAGACTTAAATGTATAATTTCAGGTTACCAGGTTTTGCCTAACCAGCAGCAAAACTACCAGGGTTTAGTTGGAGTTCAGCAGTCTCAGAATCAAAATCTAGTCAGTGGCCAACACAACAACGTTGGGAATCAAATTCAAGGTGTGATTGTTCCATATCCTTCAGTGCCATCTTACCAGGTGGGTAATTTATTCATGGCTTTCCAGTCACTATTCTGTGGGTTCGAGTGATATTGTCCAGTTTTATGGGGTTTTTTAGAGTGCATTGCTTTTGTAAATAGTAGGAAGCTGCAGGCAGCTGTCAAAGGTGACTTTGGGGACCAATTAAAAACCAACTGAACAAAAAAATCCCACAGTTGAAGTGAGAAGAAAAATCTATCACAAGTGTACAAGTTCTAGTCTTGTTAAATGCCAAGTGCTGTGTTAATTATGTTTCAGAGGACAGGGAAGAAAGGGCTCATGTGACTTCCTTCCCTGTCACCCTGCTCTCTGCTGTAAAGAAAATTATTACTTTATAGAATCCTTTGGGACAAAGTTTTCCATTTTGGGGGAAGATAATATTATTTATTTGTTTGTTTTAGTAAAAGTGCTGTTGTTTTAACTACTGTTATCACTAATCATCTGGATTTAGGGAACTCCAGATCTTTCATGTCTGTTTCTTTAAACATTCTTACATAAACCAGGTGATGGTTGAGAGGCAGAAAGAAACATCATCTGCAGAAGAGAATCTTAACGTGTTCTCGATTTTAGGTTTCGGTGCCTCAAGGTTCCCAAGCAGTGCCCCAGCAGACATATCAACAGCCTGTTATAATTCCTGGTCAGTCAAATCAAGGACTGCCCACAACAGGAATGCCAGTCTACTACAGTGTCATTCCATCGGGCCAACAGAATAATTTAAGGTGAGTTTACCTGAGTTATTTCTTGGCTTAATTGCTGTGTAATAACTGCCCAGATCTGCCATAGTGTTGCACATATTAAAATGTATTTTAAAGGCAGACTTACAGAAATATGATTAGCTGTTTCTTTTTGCTCTTACACAGTTAACTGAAACAACCAGTGCTGCTTTCATTGGGACATGCTGGTTAGACTGGAAAAGGTGTTTCCCTATCAGCAATAGTTTGTACAGTTTCACATCTTGAGTTTTCTGTGTTCCTTGTCTTGTACGTGCAGCACTGTGTGCTCAGCAGCAGTGCCTCTGGCTGGTAACGCTGAAGGTGGCTATCTGTGTGTGCTGCCTTTGTCAAAGGTACAAGTTTAATTAGGTGCAGAGAAAAGAGAATTGGAATCCCAGAACAAGGCAGGCTTCCTTCCTGTATTGTCTGGATGGAGCTTAGCGTGCTTCCTCCGTGTTGCTAACGAGGCCTGCTGGCACGAAGCTGGCTCTGAAGCACACATAGGAATGTTTTCCTATGCTCAGCCTTTGTTTGATAAATAACTTCTTTTACTGACCTTGGTAAAAGCAAATTGATGCACATGTACAGGCCTCCCTGTGTGTGCACCTGTGTTCCCAGCACAGTTGGAGTGTTTGGGAGAGAACAGATGGACAGATACCTAAAAGGAATTAATTTGGGTTAATGCTTGTTAGAATTTTCTCTTTCTCTGGTTTTTTGAACTTAGAGATGTGCATCATTTAAAAATGCAGCTCTTCAGCAGCAGTATGACGCTTGCTTTTGTGAGTGCAGCGACTTGAATAGTATTTGTGTCATCGCTGCATGGCTTCACCTACTTAAATCTGAATTCTTGCTCTTTGTACCTGAAGGTTCTTTTTATCCTGTTCTTCACTGAACCTCAAATATAACTACAGATGCCATAGGTAGGCAAAACTCCAGACTTTTTTTGAAGTAAGTTTTGTTTCTTGATCTTTCCTGTCATTTAGAACATCCCTCCCTTCTGAACAGGGAAACATTTGTTAGGAATTCAGAGCAGTGTGACAACTAACAACAGCATCTTGCTTTCATCAAGCTAGTTACATTGCAGCACTTGGACAAGGAACGCAGTACACTTTTCTGCAGGATCTGAATAATCTCAAACCTACAGGTCACAAAGCTCAAATCAGTAGGCAGATGAGATTCTGTGTGAAAGCAGACAGCCCATGCAGATATAAACTCCATTGGTTTAGTTTTCAATGAATTATGTCTGCTTTAGTGGAAGGGAATCTTTAAATTCAAATTATATAAATTGAACTGTGGGACAAGGGACAGAACAGACTTCCCATGATGATGACAACATAGATAAAAATGCTAAATCCAACAGGATGGCACCGACATTTTCCCCAATTTGACATAATAAAATACTAAAATTTTGTTGTCATTCCCTCAAAATCTGTTAGTACAGAAATGAAGTACAGGATTCTGTAGGCACCGTTCTGATTATGGTTCACCAGCATAATGTTCTGGCTCTGGCAGTACAATCAGTCAGTGGAAAGACAGAATTTGCCTATGTCTGTTATTTACCTGTTTTACCCCCGAATGCCCTGAAAAATACCTGCCATAAATGAACTTGTAAAGTCATCCTTTTCCTACATATTACAAACAACTGAAAGGTGGTTTATCTCCTTGAGTCACTTTTCCTTCTCCTCCATGGTGTTTGGTAAAGCTGTGGAAAGAGCAGCCAAGTGCTCTGTCAGTGTGCTGAGCAGCCAGGCTCAGCTGCACTGGGCTAGCCTCCAGCTGAGGGTCCCCTGAAATCCTTGTGGCAGGTCCCCTGGCGACACCCAGTTCTAGTTAACTGGGCAAGGCAGCAAATTGTCTTTTTAATATTGTTCTACGTGTCTGTATACCAATATAGCACTACTGACACAAAAATAGTTTATCAGAATAGGTTAGTACAGCTTCTTAATGTGTGCAAGGGGTAAATTTTTGCCAAGGAAGAGATGTGAAACTTCAGTCTTCTGAGTAACAAGTAGATTTGGGGGTTAGGTGGAAATACTTTTGATTTTAAAATGAATGATCTGAGTGATTTGCAGTGTGTAGAGAGCAAACGCAGCAGTCACAATTAACTAAATGAGTGTCACATAAATGCCTGTTTGTCATGTTCTTTTTTATTACAGTCCATCAGTAGGATATTTGCAGCCTCCCGGATCAGAGCAGATACAGTTTCCTAGAACAACATCACCGTGCAGCTCTCAGCAGCTTCAAGGACAGCAGTGCGCAGGTTGGGGGAGTAAACTTGTTATTGAAAGGTTTCAAAAATGTCTAGTTACTGTGCTGGGTGATTGGATAGCTGCTACTCAGGGTTTGATTTAAAATTAACGACTGCCTTCTGTCTCCTCCTGCTTTTTGAAGTGAGGTTGGCGGTAGGTTATCGTGACATCTTGATTCGTTTATCTTTGCAAGCTCTCAAGTTCCTTGCTTAGAATGCAGTAACACAGCTCACGGAGACCTTGCGTGCCGCTTGCGCGTTGAGACAGGCGTGGGAACATACGTTCTCAGCAGAATGACTTTCCCCTGTTCCTGAATAGCTGCATGGCTCTGAAAAATCTGAGATCTGGTTTACATTTGATAGAACAAGAGCAAGGTACATTCTGAAGTAGTACACTTGGCTCCTCTACTCAAAGAGCATTCTAGATTTCACTGAAAGGAGTAGGAGTAGCAATTTTCTTTAGAGTTCCTGAGAAGAGGGTGAAAACCGTAAGGGTTTGGGTAGTGGAGTAGTAGTTTTTGACCTGCTGAAAAGCTAAATGAAAGTACTCCTGAGTTGTGTGGGGCTGTTTTGGTTTTGTCTTTATGGTAGCCTTATTTACTGCTTTTACTTTCATAGTTTATAGCAACCATTCAAGTCAGAAGCCATCACCTCCTACATTATTGCCACCTTCATCAAAGTCAAAGCCACAACAGGCTGCTTCCATTGTGCACTACAGCATAGTGTCTCCACCCTCATCATGTAAAAGTTCGCCCACTGGTCTGTCCATCATGCAGCCAATAAAAGGTATATTTTATTGGGATTTTTGTCTAAGCCACTCTGTCTAGAAATCTGTTGTAAAGTATCCAATTGATTTCATGGCTAACTGCTAGAAAACTGCAGCTTGAGTACCAGCTCTGCAAATACTTTTTTGTAATTCTTCATCTGAATTGCTGTTATTGTAACTTTTAAAATGACAACTTGGAACTAAGGTGAAAGAATAGGCTTGGAACTGAATTGTCACTTAGCAGAAGCACTTAAATCATGTTCAGAATGTTTTGTTCAACAAAACATTTGGGTAATTTTTAGAAGCTCTATAAATGTCAGCCTCAGTGACAGAGAGCTTGTCATATCCATGAAATGTTTATAAATGTTCGTGTCCAAACACTAGAACTGACTTTACAACCATGAAAGTGATGGACTTGTCAGGAAGTTGAGAGCACTAGGGTTAGTCTCCAAACAAGAAGTTACAGAACATTCCTGTGATCACAGCAGTATTGTCTGTCTTGTACCAGTGGCAATTAGATACATCAGAGGTTTGGTTGCCTGACAAGAGGTAATCCCAAATACTGCTATGTCATTATTTTGAAAACAAGTAATAGATTAAGCAACCCTAGGTCAATGACCTGGATTCCACTACAGATGTGCTTGCACTACAGATGTGCTATGAACGTTTATCTTCAAAGATATTTTTACAGCCTGTTCACTATTAAGCCGATAATACGCAGTTAAGTGGCAAGATAGCTGGATTAGCACTGTGTAATAGTTCACAGGCAGGTTTGGTTTTGTTCAGATTTGTTGGGCATTAATTCTGGAAGACACTCGTTTTCAGGATGTCTAAAACCAGTCTCACACTAGTTTGTTCTTCCACCCTTCTTTCTATCCTGGAAGTGCTGGTTTTGTGCAGCTTTGAAGGCCCAGTTCAAACCTGTAAACTGTATTTTAAAGAGGTTTGAGGAAGGGGGAAGCATTTTATGACATAGAACAACTTTTGAGAGAATAAAGAAAAGCATGCTTTTCAGTGAGCGAGAGGTGATGTATCAAGGCCACTGAGGTAAGGGCAGTGAGGACGTGCATAGACAAGCAGCAGAGTTGTGTTTCTTTTCCTGTGAAAAAGTTTTAGAGGTCCAGCCTGTAAATCTGGGAAGCTTTTCAAGATTTCTTCCTGGATTCCCTTCTCATGGGCGATAAAAACATCTGCAAACTGACTATGCATTCTAGGGCACTTCGTTTTGGAAGTTTTTGCTTGTTTAGGAAAAGAAGTTAATTTACTTTCATTTACTGAAATGCTGTTGAACTAGAAGCTGAGGAAAGAACAATTTTTCTGGAAGTAGGAAGTTTTCTTTTTTATAATGTTTATAAATACATGCAGAAAATACCAAAATGAGAACACATTTCTTGTGTAAAATGTTGTGTGTGTAGGTGTTTGCCTGGTACATCCCAGCTTTACATACATTTACAGCCATCACATAAGTTTCTGTTGTGTTAGATATTTTTCTGATTATGTAGTGTCCATGCACAGTGCTTTGTGGTATTTTGCTGCACAACAAACTGGTTCTACTTGCTGTGGGGCCCTTAGAGGGACAGAGCAGGGACTCCTCACTTATACCCTCTGCTAACCTTGGCCAGGTGGCTGATGCTTCCAATTCAATCTGTAACGCATGGGTAGAACCTCTTGCCATTAAAATGTAAGTTTAGCTGTGAAGACATTGCTAGTATTGCTTATTTTTATAAATATCAAAGTAGTAAAGATTTCTGAAAAACAAACCAAACAATGTAGAATAACAAACTCTTAATATTATATAAGTGCTTTTGTAAATCGTATTCAAAGAAGTCTGTTTCTTCTTGTGGAGCCATGGGGTAATGAAAACAATAGCCCAATTTAAAAATATGGGTGCTCTTTACAATCTGCATCTAACCACTCCTAAGTGGATGCTGTGATGCAGATAGTAAATTGAGAGGATTGTAGACTTCCTCTTTAAAGGTGGATGATTAAATGTTTAAACCGCGTATTTTAATTGTGGTTTCTGGGAAACGCTGTAAATGGTGGGGTAGAGCAGAGGCAGAAATTGCAAACAACCATTTACCAGTAAACATAAGTTGCCTGGGACAGGTCAAAGGGGGAAGGCGGCTCCTCATCATAGCTCCTCAAGTGAAGCCTTATGGAACAGGTCGGATGTTGGGCTGTGCTCCCTGGCTCTGGTGTTTCTGTGGCTAAGTGGTACAGGGTGCAGGGTTCCCTGTGCAGTGCCTGCCCAGAGAGACATCCTCGTCTGCAGCTTGTCAATGAGGGTGATTTTGCATCAGACTGAACACCGATTCCTGGTCTTTCTAATGAATACCACTGTACCAAAGGAAACACCTGGAGTCCATGTTGCTGTGTATCACATAAAACTAGCTAGGGAACTTCTGTTTTTAAATAAAGCCTATTTTTGCTTAATATAATGTTCTTCAAAACATACTTCTGACAGCATCTACAGTGAATATTGATCACTTGCAGTTACTATTAAATAGAATTATTTATTTCCAAAATGCATTCAGTAATGGTGGTTCTAGTTCTGGGAAGCCCTCACTAAGTTAACTGTCACAGATGTATCTGCCAGTGGAAATGTAATTGTACAGAAGACACTGCTCTAGTTTTCTAGAATTCAGCTTATTTAGCAAAACATTCATTATGTTTCACTCTTTAAATTTACATCTGTTCTGCTAAAATGAAAATGTACCATGAACTAACTGTATCCCACTGATTTCTTGTCTTCTAGCGGTAGCAACACCACCAGGTGGAGGAGTAGTTATGATGCAGCTAAATATCCCTAACAATCCTCAGCCTCGGAACCATTCACCTCCACAGTGGAAGCAGAACAAGTATTACTGTGATCATCAAAGGGGGCAGAAGTCCACAGAAGTTAGCACTTTAGACAGTGCTGCACAGGTATGAGTGTGTCGCTTTTGTTTTCCAGGATGATTTATAATTTGCATAAATCACATCTCTGCGTGTTTTTTCTACAGTTCTATGTTGATTAAAAATCTGCTCTGATAATACTTTAAGTAGCTATTTGAACTTCAGTCTTTGAAAGTTGTAGCTGCTGTAGGAGCTTTTTAAACATTGATGTGTTCTTTATTCCAGTTGCAGCATAGTCCTCAACTAGGTAGCCCTGTCACCTCACCGGCCCAATCACCAGCACCAGCCCAGCTGTCAAACATGAAGAACATCCGTCCCACATTAACACCCCTCTCTATTGTGTCCCAGTTTTCTAGACCTTTTGTCCCTGGACAAGGTATGTTTCTGGTTTAGTTAAATACGGGGGGGAGAGGAGGTGTTTGACTGTGTTAAAATACAAGTTATAAGAGGATTTTCTGCTGAAGTATGACGTTGCTTTGATAGTAGTGCAGGGTCATCAAAATTGCCCACAGAGTGTCATGGAAAATTTCATCTTATCTCTCTCTGCACTGATATTGTCCCCTGTATTCTCAAAAGCTTTTGATCTTCCTGTTATTGTGAGAGCTTCTATAATGCACCACTCCTCTCATGAGAAATTCCCTATTTCAACACTGAAAATACTAATAAAATGTTTCATGTGATTTAGCTTCAAGTTGTAATCATAAATAAAGGAGCTGGAGACACACTATCACAAAGGATATGATTTTAGTGCTCTAAAGGTGAAATGTATCAAGTGGGACTAACTGATCTTAACACATTAGGTAGGTGTATTATCCTTTGGGAGAAAGGATGTAGTAGTTGATGATGCACTGAATCAAACTGCTGCCTAAGTTACAATTCTTCATTCCTTTGTAGAAAAATGAGCAGGATGGGACCAAAGCCCCTCCTAGCCAGTACTGCTGCTTACTTCAGTTAGTATTTCAGACAGTACCCAGCCAAAAAATTCCTTATGGACAAATCTCAGTCCCCTTATGCTGTGTTAACAGAAAATAGGGAATTTTCACTGAAATGTGATAGGAGATAACATACAAAACTTAATGATTAAAAAAGTCAGTGAGCAGAGATGTCCTGGTATAGTTCCCAGACTCAAAATTAATGGATATATTTGACAGAAAGATTTACTTTAAAGCAAAGCATACAGAAAATTCCATATATTTTCATTATTGATAAAGAAAATCTTATTCTTGTCTGGTTTATGTTCATGTCATTGGTTGGTATTCCTATGTTCTGGCAAAAGTTCCAAGTTGCCTGCTGTGAAGTCTGCATCTCAGCTTTCTTAATCTTCTGTGATTACAAAAAGCTCTATTCCCTCTATTCCGTTGTCTCTGTGGATCCTTGGAGCAAACAGGAATATGAAGATGTACCTGGCACTAATTAGGAATATCACCATGAAAATTATTAAATTGGCACATGGAGAGGAGCTTTAGCCTTATTAAGCTCACTTTGAAATGAGAGGATTTAAGTAAGACTGCAGTGAAGAAAAGCTTTTAGTGTTTTTCAGCTTAATCCTTAAATGCAAGACAGCTCGTACCTGTTCACAGTGTGATCAGTACGTGACTGACGTTGATTTAATCTCTTTGTACCTGGTTATTATGCTTTCTCTTCGGTGTAAGATACACATCATCAGAGCAACCTGGAGGAATACTTCATGTAGTAGACAACCCCTTCTAATTACCTTTCTCTTTAAGGAGATGCCAGATACCCATTGCTTGGCCAACCCCTGCAATACAATCCTCCATCTTTATTACGTGGACAAGTACCAAGCCAACAGGTATTACAGAGAACAATCCCTTGACAGCACCAGGATTACCATTAGAACCACCATGAATAGGGCAATTTGCTTGCTTTCCAATGACAGTGTGTTGATACTTCCCATTGTTGCTTGTTGTATGAAAAAGTGAGACAGTTTCCTGAAACTTGGCTGTAGGTGCAGTGTAGCTCATGGAATTTTTATTTTTTTTTAAGCAATTCACATGAAGTTCCAAAAAAATCACAAAGAGAATGTTTGCTAAAAGGCTTCTGGTTTATTTGAATAGTAATTTTTTTTTTAAGGATATTTCTAAACAAATTGTGGGTTTGTTTCTTATAAGAAAAACCCCAAATAGTAGTGTTAGCAAAGATAAAAAGTTTTGCCATCTGTTTAATTTTTGGGACAGACACACAACTTCCCCCACCTTTACCTTGCTCAGTTCTACCCAAGATCAGCCAGATGCCCTGGTGGATAGGTGGTGGTGGGGTGGATTAATCACTTTCTCCTTTTTTTTTTTCTGAAGCCAAGGATTGACTGTGCTTGACTGCAGGATTGCTAAACTCCAAGGCTAAAATTGGAGATGTAAATCTTTTCTGTACCATGGTAGCACTGGATATTTTTCCAGAATGTTCCTCTGCAAGAGTTTTTCAGTGAACTAACCTAGAAATGTTAAGATGCTGCTGTGTTGTCATTAAAATACCTCATTTATGTCAATCTTTCCAGTGTCAACCTGGAAACAGACATGGAAACAGGGGAAAGAAACCAGCAAAGAAGGCTGCTTCAGCAGATCTTGGTGCAGGAGAACCAGGTACAGAATTGCTGACTGACAGTGTCCTCCAGCAAACTAAGTTGTGGTGGTGGGCTGGGAATGTAACCAGAAAAGTACAGGTGAGAAGAGGGTCAGAATGAAGAGTAATTGGAGAGAAATGGACATAGTGAACATTGGGATGTAACACTGGAGAAGCGACCTGATTGGGAGAGGGGGAGAGAGGGAGATTAAAAGAGCAAAGTGTAGCCTTGAAGGTTGAAACAGAGCCCATAGAAGATCAGGGTTGAACAGATCTAAAAGGAAAAACAACTTTGTCATTGTACTGGACTTATGGTCTATTGTTAAGTAAATGTTGTTGTATGAAATATACATACCCCTGCTTTTGTTTGTGTGAAAGGTGAAATCAAACAGAAACCACAAATTAGTTGGTGGTTCTTTTTTCTTCCCCTCCCCCCTCACTACAAATAAGCACATGGATTTGGAGGACATACTAGGAGATCTATACCAACTCCAAGGAGCTAGTCTAAAGATGTCATGCAAACAAAACGTGACATAATCTATCTTTGTCTCTTTCTAGGAAGAGTTTTTATTGTAAGTGTTACCTACTATCAACTCCTTGCAGAAAGTTACAGATGAATCAGCTTTTTCTATCACAGAATCACAGGGGTTGGAAGGGACCTCGAGAGATCATTGGGTCCAACCCCCCAATTACTGGCGAGGATTTTTTGAGAGAAGGCAGACTAGTTTTTAAGCAGGGTGAACAGCATGAACAGTTTGACAGGCAAAGCCAGTCAGATGCTATAGTGAGTCTTCAAGCCTGCTGCAAAATTAGGTGTTGATCACTTTATTATTCTACTGGTCTTTCCCTCTCCCTTTTGAGGGCCCTCTTTGTATTCTCAGCTTTTATTTATAGACAGCACTAAATGTGAAAGCAGCAGGTTCTCTAGAATACCAGGACTGGAATGCCTGTGTGATTGGTAGCAGCCAGCTGGACATACAAGTAGGAAAGAACTCACTTTCCATTGTGTTCGTTGTATCATAAAGTACAACGTCCCAGTTTTGATTCAGTGTTTTTCTTGTTTCAGTTGCAGGAAAGGTTCTAGAAATTACTGAACTGCCAGAAGGCATAACTCGTATGGAAGCAGAAAAACTATTTGGAGAACTTTTAAAAGTTGGTGCCAAGATTCGGTGGCTGAGGGATTCGCAGTGTCTACAAACACAGCAGCAGCACCATCGTCGTTACTGTGGCAGCGGAGAGAATAGCATGAACACTGAGCCATCCAAACCTAGTGACTTGGCTTCCACTTACACCGTTCTAGCTACGTTCCCTACAATGTCAGCTGCTCAGAATGCATTGAAGAAACAAAGTAGTACCTCAGTGAACAAGTTCAGGCTGAGAACAAGCAAGAAGCACTACGACTTTCATGTTCTGGAAAGGGCTAGTTCTCAGTAGCAGTTACATCAGTGGACACTCAGCCTTTACTACTTCCATGTCCTCCTCTCCTTGATTGGCTTGATGTTACGGGGTTTCTGTTCTCTTCATAGAGACTCCTGGGGTGTTTTGTCATATGACATCAGCCATTGAAGAATAAATAACCCAGTGATCCAGCAAGATGGAGAAAAAAAGAGTGAATCCCAGACAATAGCACGGAATCATCCTTGAGACAGGCAGCTTTCTACCAAGGAATGCTGTTGAAATGCCCCCTACTTTTATAGTAGTTTTGTTTTATATTTTTGAATTCTTGTATCAGATCCAAAGTTCTATTGTACAGCAAACGTTCATAGAAATCCATATTCAGATTTGTATTTTATAGACCCTTTTCACAGCCAGCACACAGCTGTCCATTCCAAGGCAGGAACCTGAGGATTGGTGGAGGGGAAAAGAGAACCATTTTCAAGAAATTATGCTCACTTTCTAGCAAACTATTCCAAGTCTTCAAGTTAACCTGTTCTTTCTCCCTTGTGGTTTTTTCTTTTTTTTTTTAAGGAAAAAAATATAATTTTAGTAACTAACTCCTTAGATGGTTGTTATCTTTTGAAATTCATTCAAGCACTGTCAAAAGAAATTAAAAGAAGGTTGTACCCTTAAAGGATTCATGTCTGATCCAGCCAGTTTAATAATTATTTGAAGGGGAATATGAATAGGTTACAAAGAATGTTCACCAAATCACATTTTAATATTTCTTCTTTTTAGCAAAAGTGTGAAGAAACTAAAATGTATCTTCACAAGTGACAAAATGTTTGCACTTTAATTGTGTTCCCACCAGTATGGATCTCTTTCTCTTCCTTTTCACGCTAAGATAATTGTGTTTGATAAGTGCTGGAAACCTTTTTAATGGTTTAAGTTTTTCATTTGCAGATGCTCACTGGACATTAAAGATTCATTGCACATAAATGAAACAAACTTTTTTCAATTTGTGTAATTTGCAAGGCTGTACAATGTGTGCTGATGCAAGCCTTTTTCAGTTCAAGAAAATAAATGTTTACAAACACAAACTTTTTCAGTGCACTTGTTTAAACTTCTAGGAGTCTCCTGAAGCCTGGATGAGCACATGATAATGGTTTGGAACCCTTCAGATGTGAGGAAGAACAAATAAACAAATACTAGAACTTCTCAAAGAACCACTATTGCTCTTCCTCTTCTTGAAACGTTTATTTACATTATGCTGCCCTCTCTCACTTTTAAATATTTCCCTAGATAAGTAAAATGAAAAGGGAATTGATCAGCAACAGAAGGGACTGATGCATGTTTCTCTTTATAGCACAGGCACTGAGTTGCTGTGTAGACAAGTAACTAACTGTTCTCTCCTTAAGGCTATTGCTTTGTAAAGATGTAGCTTCTGTAAGTGGAAAGTCAAGGTGGGCATCATGTTTAAAAACACATTTTACATAGAAGAAGGAAAAAATGTAGATGCCTAAACAAGCATCAGTTGTCATCTTGAATCCAAAGAAAGCCTGCCCTGAACAACCAAACACAAACACATGAGGTGGCAAGAACACGCCTACATGTGTTCAATTCCTATATCTTTAATGTTATGAATCAAAGTAGTAGGAAGAAAACTGACCTGTCTGGTACTAATACAGCCTAATAGATATGGTATATGGGACTTGATTCTGTGAAACACTGTATTGACAGGTATTCATGTGACTAATAACTGGCACACTGATGCTTCCCTAAAACAGATGAGACCAGCTTCAGGTCCCTAGCAGATGACAAACCTACTTCTCCCTGGCTGCTTTTCTAAATGGACAGTGCTTCTAAGTACCATCTGATCAAACTATTGAGTTCTTGAACTACTACTTGAATGAATATACTACTTGAATGAGGGGATCTGTCTCTTCCTCCACAGGTTGGATTGTGGTAGTTTACTGCACCTAACACCAAAGATAACCTCGGTTTATGCAAATTATAACACTCCCTTCCTCTGAAGAACACAGATGACAACTAACAGAGGTTTGGTCGCTGCCTTTTCCTAATTTCCAGTGCTATGTTAAGATAAAGGTTTTCATCCTGTAATAGTAGTAAATTAATTAAAGTTTTGTAATGACAGGTATCAAAACTTCGAGAGGCAGCTGCCTCCTGTGGCTAACACATGCCAGGACAAGAGTTTTCACAGATGTAGAAGAATAATCAATAGTTGAGAGCTTCTGTGTCTCTGACCCAAGAACTAAATCTAACATCAAACTGTTTCCAAAGGAATCTGCATGGTTTGCTTCATTTAAGAAACTTCTTCCATAATAACCAAAGAGAAGAAAATGTAATGAGGTAAGCACAGAGAACACAAGCAATCCAAACAAAAGGGGAAGGCTACAGGAATTGGGCCCAAGGCCTGGCACATATGTAACTCTAGGTTGTATATCTGAGTGCAAATTGCTCTAGAAAATAATTAGAACATTTAACAAGCCAGTTGTATTCTAACCCTCGTTCTGTTACTTGCCTGCAATTCCTACAGTCAGGTCACCTCTTCGGTCTCCCTCTGTGCTAAATCAGGGCAGTTAATGTTTTTGATCCACCCTTATGAGCCACATAGGTGGAATTAACAGGACTTTGGAAGCATCAAAGGCTTCAGATGTCTACCATGGGCACAGAATTCAAATATTTTGCTTTACAGTCTTGTGTATTCCTATTTAGTGCTATTTCATATTGTCCTTAGTAAATGAACTGGGTCCAAACTCACCTAACCAAGACCATTTGTCTGGCTTTCACACTTGTGCCCTTTCAGTTCCTTGAAACACAGAAGCCTGGGTGTACAAAACCCCCGGAGCTGGGTTTGTTACTTAGATTTGGATCATGTTCTAGAAAGCAAATAAATGCACTTTATGGCATGAAAAAATGTTGTGTATGTAAAACTAGCATTGTCAAGTGTTCTCAACAAATCTAGTGCTCTAGGGTATTTTATCTTCCTGTCATTTAACATTAAAGCCATTTTTAAAGTTAATAGTGGCAAAGGGAAATAATTGGGGACTTATACTGCAGTGATTTAATAAATTTAATTTTGTTGGGATCATTTAAAACAGGAAAAAACACTGGAAAAATAACAGCAAAGCTGAACAAAGCCGGCTATTGCCTACTTCACGAAAGGCTACTGTTAATTTTCATTTTTAATACAGTTAGATTACTATGTAAAATGAACAGATTCAGTGTTACATGTGACATTACAGTGAAAGTAAGAATTCAAAATTTAAAAGAAAAATGTAAACCCTATACTCTGGAAATGCTCAAAACCACTTGGCCATGAGGTTAGACTTTGGTAGATTGTAAAGAGCCCTGAGAACCTCCACAGAACCTCCACAGGCTGCCAAACTGCAGCCTCATGTACCTCATTGGAGATAGGTGTCTTGCATCTTACCTGTGACTCCTTCCTGGGCAAATGTAACCTATTATAATCCAAAATCCTTTTATTTGACTCACAGTAGTGTAACAAAGAAAGAAATCCAGCACTGTTGTGTACTGAAGATCGCAGCACTTAAGTGTCTCTACCTGCAATGATCCCTAATCCTACTGACTTTTCATGGAACACACATTTCCAGGTCCAGGTGGTACAGGACAGTGGTATGTAGGTGGCAGCTCAGTTTTATCAAACTGAATTAAATAAGGTACTTCAATACACAACATGCCTTTCATAGCAAGACCATTTTTTCGCCTTGTGATGTTTAAATAGCTCTGTACCCCCCCCCCAAGCTAGTGTCCCTCTCAAAGTGGAATAAATACCTATATTCTTATGCTATGACACTCATTTGTGCCTTAAAAGTTAACATGACATGTTTATTTTTACTTAATCTTGTACTAACTTGTTTGGATGTCTGAAGGGCAATCATAATTAAAATTACAGCTACCTTATTTTAAACATCTATTTTAGCTCTGTTACATTATTTACCCTAGAAAATTGGTGCAGGCTAATTTCCTGTATTTAGCTTTGAGGCAAAGCTAAATTCATGTGAAGTTTTGGAGAAAATTGTTCAAGCCATTTTAACATTACAGTTCACAGAAAATTACTGTAGCTGGAATTTTTATAAATTGCAAGCTGAGAAAGGGTGTCTTTCAAATCTTGCAATGTTTCTAAAACTCAAGCCTTTCTGAAGGTTGCTGTGCTGCTTCTATTTGATGTCCTGCTCCTATTCACATTTGGGTTTGAGTATTTTTGGCTATTGATGTCCACAAGTGCAAACTTAAAAGTGCACAATCTATGTGACTTCTTTTTTTCCTGGAAGACTTTCTTCTTTGATGTAGACCAGGACCCTTAAAAGGGCCCAATTCCCAAAACATTCTGAAAACTATGTCCCTTTAAGCCCCCTTATTTTGGAACCTGGGAACAAAGTCACGATCCCTTTCAGATGCAAGGTCCAGTGTAAATGAAGTTGTGTCCTGGCTTACTTGAAAACGTATCACGTTCTTATCACAAGATGTATAAACCTCCTTTTAGTTTGGTGTCTGCCTTGTGTGTTTAGGCTTGTTGGGCTGGAGTTTGGACCTGACTCTGAGTGGCAGCCCCTCAGTAGTAGGGTTTATTTTTTTATCCTGCTTGTAACTAGTTGGCATTTTGTGATGTTTGTCCAAATTGGTCAGGCTGAAAGCAGATCTTGCTTAAGAAAAGATTTGGAAGCATTAAAATTTGGTCCAGGGCACAAACACTTTAGTGTTTGCTGCTTCTTTTTCATTCTTCAGTCTTACTGGTAAAGCAGACGAGCCTAGTCATTCTGTGGGATGCATGCAACTGTAATGAACTGTTCCTGCTCTTCTAAAGAGAAACTTGAATGTCAGAGAAGACTAGTGCTGTAAACCAAAGAGTTACAGAGCTGATGTGTTGCTGATAGTTGTATGCTTTTAAAACTGGTATAAATTGTAAAAATAAACTGTGCTGCTGTGGATAATGCTTAACAGTGAGGTTTATTCTCAGTTCAGTTCCCATGCCTCCGGTAGCTGAGAATCTGAATTAGACTAAGGATTGATGATAACAGACCATACTGAGAACAGTGACAGTTTTCAGATGCAAGGGCAAGAAATGTGGAAGGCCTGCTGGAAACTGGCTGCAGTATGGACTAGCTTCCATCCTAAATAATTAGTGACATTTGATTTCCCAAAATTATTTTACAGCTAACTTAAAAGGAAATCAGCAATATTGTATATCCTACTTGACCTACATGTCATACCTTGACCTCAGTTTGAACTTGAAGAGGGGATGACACAGGCATTCTGCTTCTTTCTAGTATCTTTGCTTTAGCACTAGTTGTAGGGTTAATTAGGGAGATTGGGATGCAGCACAGCCTTGCCCTTCTTGCTCTTTCCAATTAGTTACTCTAAGAAACATCGTGAAGTGTGCTATGATAGTCTGTCATAGTGATTTATACATAGTAGGAAACACACTAGAGCTTGTCTCAACATTCACTCACATTTGCTGCCTTTTTTCTTGGCTTAAACTGATACTTTGGTTTGTTAATGAACCACTGATTAACGTGAAGCAACAGTGCAATTTTAAAAAGTAATTAATTAGTATTTTCCTTTTTAATCCAAGTAGATCCATGCTGGTTTGGGTGGGTGGGAGGGATTGGTCTTACATACACTCCTGTCTTGCATTGTTTCCCATACTGATTGCTGAATCTGGGGTTGTGTGTTCGTTCTAACAAACTAGAGTAATAGATGTCATTTCAGTCAAATTTGTCTTCATATGTTCTGAAGAGTCTTAGATTTCCAATAGCAAATGCTCTACAGGTGGATTGAGGCTTCCTCAGAGCTTACAAAAGGTGATTACAAGCAATTGGGGAAGCAGGCTGGGAGTGGCAGAACCCTTTCAAAACAGTGTTCAAGAAAGTCTCAGAAGTTACCCTGATCCATGTGCAGTTTTCTTTGTGTACATTTGAAGTGGTGCAATCCACCCAACTTGATCTCTCTGCCCTGCCTTAAAAACATTCCCTGTGTAGAAAGTAATCTGCCAGAGTCAGCAAGGGACTTCACATCATACAAGAGAACTGAATCCCAGGTCTGCTTCAGCTATCAAATTATTTTTATTTCTCAATAGAACTTTGTACTTACTCCTCCCTTTTCCCAGACCTACACATTGAAAACCTCTGCCGTCTCCCAGGGGCTCTCAGATTAATTGCAGCGGTAGATGAACATGCCACAGCAGCAACTCAGTGACTCTACAGTTAGAAACAGACTTTTAAAATTGTAATGACTTGAGAATATAAATAATTGCTGAGGATGCATACCCTTAAAAGTGTTACCCATCCAGTCACTATTAATCCTTTCCACTTTTATGCACAAGCAAAACTTCTTCTTTGCTTGAAGTGCTATAGAAATTTTTGAAAACCATATTTGCAAAATAATTTTTAAAAAATATGGTGTTCAACACTTCATTCACCCTTCTCATGCAACCCAACTTCCAAGCTAGGTTTTCAAATGCAGTGCAAGAAATGCACAGTACAGCTGCTGGGAACGCTCTGAGAATTATTGCAAGAGATCCACACTCTTCAGAGAGCCTAAGATACATTACAACCTAACCTCTTCCTCTACATGCACATGCATGACGGAGATGTCTTTCTGTTAATCTCCAAGAAAATCATAGCTGAATAAACATCCAACTTCTTGGCATTGTTTTTAAACCTACTTTGTACTACAAAGAGAGAATTAAAAAATACACCTTCTCAGCAGAAAAGCAGTAGAGCTCTGACAGTTGAAACTTGCAGCAGTACAATACGTGTATGCAAAGCTCACCCAGAGCACACGGTTACTGCAACACAGTTTCCACATGCTGCCCCCTGAGAGAGGTAAAACACTTTTTGTATACTGTTAACATTTATTTGGCTCTTTTGACTACAGCTTTGTCATTTTTTAATGACCTTTTTTTTCATTATTCAGTGACTTTTCCAACAGAACTCCGAGTTACACAAAGTACAACAGTGAAAAGCTTTCCAGGCAGAGATTTTTTAGCCTTCAAATGTTTGATGGTATCTGCATCAGCAAGGGGTACCCAGAATGCCTAGAGCCACGGTCACAGAATCACAGAATCATAGAATCTTAGGGGTTGGAAGGGACCTCAAGAGATCATCGGATCCAACCCCCCTGCCAAAGCAGCTCCCCAGCTCATACTGCACAGATAGGCGTCCAGATGGGTCTTGAATATCTCCAGAGAAGGAGACTCCACCACCCCCCTGGGCAGCCTGTCCCAGGGCTCTGGCACCCTTCACTGGGGAAAAGTTACTCCCCATGTTGGTGGGGAACTTCCTGTGCTCCAACTTGCAGCCATTGCCCCTTGTCCTGTCTCCACAGACACTGAAAAGGGGCTGGCCAATTCCCCCTGCACCCCATACTTAAGATATTTATAAACATTGATTAGGTCCCCCCTCAGTCTTCTCTTCTCCAGGCTGAACAGACCCAGCTCTCAGCCTTTCCTCATAGGGGAGATGTTCCAGACCCCTAATCAACTTTGTTGCCCTTCTCTGGACTCTCTCCAGGAGATCCCTGTCCTTTTTATACCAGGGAGCCCAGAACTGGACACAACACTCCAGGTGGGGCCTGACCGACGCAGAGTAGAGGGGGAGGATCCCCTCCTTCGACCTGCTGGACACACTCCTCCTGATGCAGTCCCAACTGTGTTTCAGGCAAACTTCAGTGCAGCATTACTTCTAAACCGTTATCAGCAGAGCACCTGAAATTGTCCTGTCCTCCTCACTGTGAGATGTCCATCGGCGGGCTGTGCTGCACACGCTGTGCCATCACACAGCCTGGCTCAGCAGGGAACATGGAGGGTGTCCTGGCCTCACTCCCCTCCTGCCGCTCACGCTCCGTACTTCTAGCTCATTCAGCGTGCATCTCTGTCAGTTACATCCTCCATCCTTTACCTCCCCTGTTGCACCCTTGACGTACCCAGGGTGGATGCTCGGGCCAGGGTTAACTGAGGCTGCCCTGTCCCCTTCCTCCCTGCAGCTGCCTCAGCCGCCCTCAGCCGTCTTGCGGCGGGGCACAGCTCAGGGAGCTGACGCTGTCCCGCCGGGACTCCGGCGCGGCCGCGGTAGCGCTCGAAGCGCCAAGATGGCGCCCGGCCGAGGCGAATCTGCCGCCAACCCGCGCGCGGCCGGGGGCGGCCACGCGCCGCGCGCCGCCACCAATCAGAAGGCGGCGGCGGGCCGCGGCGGCCGGCGCACGCGCGGAGCGAGGCCGTTGGTGCGGCGGCGCATGCGCCTGGCGGCGGCTCGCAGAGCCCCCGGCCGGCGGCACCATGATGTGGTTCGGCGGCTCCATCCCGGCCGCCATCGCCGCCGCCAAGCAGCAGAGTTCGGTCTTCGTTGTGTTCGTGTCAGGTACGGCCCGGCCGGGGCGGGGGGGAAGGGAGGGGACGTGCCGGGTGCTGGCCCGCCGGCGCACTGACGCGGCGACGGGGCCGGCAGCGGCCGCCGCCGCTCGGACAGGCCTCCGGGCTGCGGTGCCGCCCCTGAGGCGGCCGGAGCGGCTCCAGGCTCCGCCGGCCCCGAGCCGAGCGGAGCTCCCGGCCGAGGCGCTGCCCCGCGCCGTGCCGCCGCCCGCAGACTTCCCCGTCGGGAGGCCCCGCTGTGCGGCCCCGTCAGCCGGCTCTGCTCGGCCGCTCGGCCCCGGGCGGAGCTTGCCGGAGGCTCCGCAGCGCCTTCGCCAGCTGTTGCTTCCCCGCCTCCCCCTCCCGCCGAGCGGTGATTTCTGCTGTGTCAGTACGAGTCCCTGCTGCCCGGGCCCTGGGCCGTGGCCCGCCGCAGAGCGGCCCGGCCCCGGGCCTTAGGCACTGCTGCGGCGTAGGCACTGCTCTGGGGAGTGGAGCTGATTGCTTTCCCTCCGCTGTAGCCGTGCATGAGCCTGCGAGCCGCTCTTCCTGATGGAACTTCCTCACCTGCCTGTCTACAGCGCCTTTTCTCTTTCCCTGGCGTGTTCTGTAGCTGCATGGTAACTGAGAAAAGCTATAGACACTCACGTTGGCTTCATGTATGTTGCCTTTCTGCCCAGGTAAATGAGAGTGGGCAAAGGGAAAGGAGGATATAAACCAGACTTTCATGTCTGCCTTGTATTTTTACGTGTGTTGCATCATTTGTTTTTCCTCTTGCCCTAAGAGTTTGTGGTCTGAAGTTTTACAGATGCCTCATGAAGAAACAGCCACACAAAGCATGTGGCTGGTGTTGCTCCCTTAAGAACGATTGAACCACGGGATTCACTGTTTCAGGAAGTTCACCCCCAGAGGGGATCTGAACAGAAAAGTGAAGTGCAGTTAAGTTCCTTTGTTGACACAACTCTCCTTATAAGTGGAGAACAGCATGACTCAAGGTCTTTAGCCAACGTGATGGAGGACAGGATGGGGTAGTGTATGCAGGTTTTAAGGCAGCATTTTAAAGCCCACAAATCACGATGACAGGTGGGTGCTATGATGTGAACATGTTTTGCCATTGGATTGTTTGTTACAAGTATACTCTTATTGCCTACCTGAAAGCTGTCTGCCTTCACAGTCAATAATGAAATGATTGTAGTGTGTTGTACAATATTAGATGGACAGCCAGGTGGCAAACAGCAAGCAATATCCTGATGGAGAAGCTTGCAACACTTGACATCTTCACCTGTGAAACATAATGTCTGGTGACTTGGTTAAAGGCTGATCTTCCCCCCCCCGCCCTCCATGCAGGGTTAAAAGTTTACTATTACAGTTCTTGAGTGTTTCAGATGCTCTGTATTGGGTTTGTATGGCAAGGTTTTGCTAGTAGGTGTGCTACAGGGGTGGTGGCTTCTGTGAGAAGCTGCCAGGAGTTTCCCCCATATCTGATAGAGCCAGCCAAGATGGACCCACTGCTGGCCAAGGCCGAGCCCATCAGGGATGGTGGTAGTGCCTCTGATAATGTACTTAAGAAAAAAATCCAAGCTGGGCATCAGCAATTGCAGCTGGATAGAGGAGTGAGAAGATGTGAGAGGAACAACTCTGCAGACTCCAAGGTCAGTGAAGAAGGAGGGGTCTCCTGCAGCCCCTGGAGAAGACCGTGGTGAGGCAGGCTGTCCCTCTGCAGCCCAGGGAGGATGATGGTGGAGCAGACAGTCCACCTGCAGCCTGTGGAGGACCCCACACCAGAGCTGGCTCGTGGCAGGACCTGTGACCCTGTGAGTGACCAGCCTGGAGCTGTCTGTTCCTGAAGGCCTGTACCCTGCGGAAGGGACCCATGCTGGGGCAGTTGGTGAAGAGCTGCAACCTGTGGGAAGGACTCACGCTGGAGAAGGTGGTGGAGGACTGTCTGCCATGGGAGGGACCTCAGGAACGAGCAGGGAAGGAGTGTGAGGAATTCCCCCACGCAGAGGAAGGAGCAGCAGAGACACCGTGTGATGAACTGACCCCAACCCCCATTCCCCATCCCCCTGTGCTGCTGGGTGGGAAGGAGGGAGAGAAATCAGGAGAGAAGTTAAGCCCAGGAAGAAGGGAGGGGTGGGGGGAAGGTGGCTTAAGATCAGGTTTTGTTTCTCCTGATCATACACTGACCTCTCATTGGCAACAAATGAAATTAATTTCCCAAGTTGAGGCTGTTTTGCCCGTGACAGTAACTGCTGGGTGATCTCCCTGTCCTTATCTTGACCCAGGAGCCTTTCCTTATGTTTTCTCTCCCCGTCCAGCTGAGGAGGGGAGTGATTGAGTGGCTTCAAAGTTCCCCACCACAAAGATTTATTTTTTTTTAATAGTACCTGTATTTTGGACTTGATACACCCCTGCTGGGGATTAAGCATTGCACGTTATAACTTATTTACAGTTATTTTTAATGCAACTATAGCAGAACACAAATCTGACCTTTTGGATGTTGAGTAGGTAGGTGTAGGACTATGTAGATACACAGAGCAGAGAGAAATTCATTCTTGCAGGAATGTGACCTGGTTTTGACATTGTAGCATGCTGCAAGGGTTGGTTTTGTTTGTTCTTAGGAGTACTGGAAAAAAAAGGAGTTAGTTCATGTGACCATATCTCCAAAATGAAAGAGTTGGAGAGTCCTGTCAAGCTCAGGTCTACCCCAAGAACAGTGAGATTGAGACAGGCAACCTGTAATGGAGCTGGTGGTGAAGTAGTTCTGTTGGGCCTGCTGGGAAAGGGAATTGGGAAACCCAAGACCATACTTTCTCACATGTGTGGAAGCAGGTGTGTTTGAAGGATGCAGACTGCTGAAAGAATAGTCTATTTTTATGCTGGTGATGATTTGGTCTGTTGTTTGGGTAGAGCTGTATTTAAAACCGCACAGTTGTTGGTGGTAGTAGCTTTGAGTGTTTACACTACATACACACTTGCCCATAGGCACTGAAAAGCAGCTTTCTGAGCAGAAAAACTGCTTTCAGGAATGGTTTTGTATGCTTCATCCAATAATGCATAGGGGGACAAAAACTAAAGGGAAAAAAGCTTGTGTGTCAGAAATTAAAACAGAAATTAACAGTAATTTGAGGGTGGCTGCTGTAGAATCACAGAATCATAGAATGGCATGGGTTGGAAGGGACCCCAAGGATCATAGAGCTCCAACCCCCCTGCCACAGGCAGGGACACCAACCTCAGGCCTGGAGCTACACAAGGTTGTCCAGGGCCCCATCCAACCTGGCCTTGAACACTTCCAGGGATGGGGCATCCACCACCTCTCTGGGCAGCCTGTTCCAGCACCTCACCACTCTCTCCATAAAAAACTTCCCCTAATATTCAATCTAAACCTTCCCTCCTTCAGCTTTAATCCATCCCCCTTGTCCTGCCACTATCTGCCCTTTTAAAAAGTTGATTCCCCTCCTGTTTCTCTGCTCCCTTCAGGTACTGGCAGGCTGCAATGAGGTCCCCCCACAGCCTTCTCTTCTCCGGGCTGAACAAGCCCAGCTCCCTCAGCCTCTCCTTGTAGGGCAGCTGCTCCAGCCCTCTAATCATCTTTGTGGCTCCTCTGAACCCTCTCCAACAGTTCTACATCCTTCTTGTATTGGGGGCCCCAGCTCTGGACACAGGACTCCAGCTGGGGTCTCAGGAGGGCAGAGCAGAGAGGGACAATCCCCTCCCTGTCCCTGCTGGCCACCCCTCTGCTGATGGAGCCCAGGATCCCATTGGCCTTGCGAGCTGCAAGAGCCACTGCTGGCTCATGTCAAGTTTCCCATCCGCTGTGACACCCAGGTCCTTCTCAGCTGGGCAGGATGGACTTGACCAAAATGAATGAATTCTGATAGGTCTTGTGTCTGGTTTCTGCTACCATCTCTCTGTCCCTCTCTCCCTCCTCATTTTCTGAACAAGTGCTAGAATGCAAGGAACTGGATGATTCCTCCTGATTCTAGTATATTTTCCAGCCAAGCAAGACATAATGTGGCTCTTTATCTTACCAGTGTGATGGCATTGGACTGCAAATGCATGTTGTTCAACCAGGTTTTTTTTCTTTAACGTTTTTGTTTACATCTATAATCCTAACACGTTTCTGGTCAGTTTTTAAACCCTTCACAGCACGCTCTGGTGATGCAGTTGTGCAAGTATATTAAAAATGCCTTCTCATTCACTTTCTAGGGCGGTTGTTTGTGTGGAAAAGTTAGTGTTAGCAAGTATTTAGGTATTTTTAGTAGCCTAATCGGATAAGCACATGTCCTTGTGAAACAGGGTGTGTGGTGAAGCAGCTGTCTGCCTCTGAGCATTGGGAATGGGGGTGGAGGCTAAACCACTCTTGGCAGAACAGCTGCATCCATTGACCACAGTTGGAAGCACTGCAGTTAAAGGAAGAGGAAAGGTTCCTAGATAAAGTATCCTAAATTGATGGGGTTATGTAGAAAAATAGTGAGAAGTGTGAATACTTTCTTACTTGCTCTAGTACATCTAGGGAAAAATCAAAGACTTCCAGGAATCTGTATTTCTGATAGGTGTCATTGTGGCCCATCAGTCATGGCCTTAGGGCAGCAGGGCTTCAAGGGGGGCCTGCTGCACATACAGCTCCTGATCTTTAACAAGAATAAAATACTGCATGAAATGACAACTGGGCTGAAACAAAGAAATGGTTTGTTGTTGTCCTGGAATAATGGGCTACTGTACTTCTCTACTTGTGACTCAAATTCCTCACCAAGAGTACAGTTGCTTCCAAGCTGCTGGGAAGTAATACAGATTGAAAATAAACAAATGGTTGCAGGCCAGTTTACTTGTTGAAAGATGGCAAATATCCACTGGAATGTGTTTATTAACCCAAATACCCCCTAAACTGGTGCTTTGGAAGGTAAAAATATGATTGACGTTGTTTCTTCTGATAAAAATATCACTTTGGAATCTGTGGCCCCAGAACACCTTTGTAGTTTCTCTTACTTAAGTAGCTCCCCTTCTACAAGTTATTCTTGTTCCTGTGTGCTCATCTCTCCTTTTCCTCCCTTCCTGCTGTCACTGTACATGTCAGGAGCTGGAATACAAAACTAAGCTACAAGTAATCCTGCAAATAAATGCTTTTTGCTTGTGGCTGTGGTTTTGCTTTTGTTTTTTTAAACAAACTGTGAAACCTTCTGTGCTGAATGATGTATTTAGAAGAGGTGGAAATTGTGATTTTACCTATTAGCAGCTGGTGTACCAATAGGTACTTAAATTTATAATGAGGGGTAAGCTTTAGAGTGTTCATTGATCAAGCCTAATGTCAGGGAGAAGCAGTGGTGCACTGTGATGTGAGATCTTGCATATTATGAGAGAAAATATAGAATAATCATATTAAATGTGATACTGTTACATTTAACCTTGTGTAATAACATGCTCCTTGCATATGCATGAATGTGTAACATGAAAGTGAGGCCGTTCAGTGGTTGCACAATTAGATGATGCAATCAAGCCAGTCTATGCACTTGCCATCACTTTCAGTCCCTTGTGCTCCCTTGGAGCAGCTCACCATCCAGCTGTGTTACTGCAAAAGCTACATGCTTGCTGGCTTGGAAGGATTTGGGGTACATTAGGGGTTTGGCATGTTAGCAAGGTGAATCAACTGAATTGTCTGCAGATTATTTTTAAAAATTAAACCCCCACCCCCCAACGTGAAGATAATCTTTCAGAGGTGATGCCAAGTAATGGAAGCAAAGCTACACCCCCCAACTTGAAAATAATCTTTCAGAGGTGATGTCACCCCCCAACTTGAAAATAATCTTTCAGAGGTGATGCCAAGTAATGGAAGCAAAGCTAAAATCAGAGCAGAGACAGTCATTTGTGGTGTTTTGCAAGACACGTGTGCTGTATCTTGCAGGTGAGGATGAACAATCGACTGAGATGGCTGCAAGGTGGGAAGATGAGAAGGTGACTGAAGCTGCCTCAGATGGTTTTGTTGCTATTAAAATCGACACCAAAAGGTTTGATCCTATTCTAGTTCTGTCTCTTATACAATCTTCCATTGATGATGATGAGAGTAAGAGGCTTTTGAAGTCTTTGCCCTGGTTTGGCAGTAGTCTAAATATAAGATTCCAGAGCATAAGTGAATTCAGTGCTCCTGAAACCATCAGAACCTGAGAAAATTCTAAATGTCAAAATTCACTGTTGTTTGCTGCAGGATACTCACTGTGTATTCAGGACTGTATTTCAGTCCCAGTAGAAGAATACTTGAGGTGGTCCTTTTTCAACAAGAAGAGACACAAAAGTTACATTAAAAAGCTGGAATGAAAATGCCAGTACTCTTGAGGCAATTCTTGATTTACCAGGTTACATAATGAATTAAAAAACTCTCAGAAATTTGTAAAGATAAAAATCTGTGAAGCCCCAGAGGAAAATATCCTTGTCTCTATTGGAGCACACAGAATAGAGCAGCAGTGAAGCTCCTGGGTAAAAGGTTTTGTCTGTGTGCACAAAGTGCACTGGTGTTTCCCAAAATGGTATTCTTTTTGAAATGCTTTATGGATGATTTATTAATTACTGTATTATTTGCACTCAATAGACTAGATGTCTTCCCTGAATTGTTTCTTAGCACCAGTTTCCCCAATCCTTTTTTTAGTCAGCTGTGTTAAGCAGGGATTGTCACCATGTCAACACATAGGCAAAATGTTAATGAGAAGATGCAATGCAAATTTGTTTTTAGTGTTCTCTCAGGGATTGAAATAGTTTTGTGTGTGATAGTAGGGCAGTTATTTTTATGATGAAAGACTTAACCTAAGGTGCTGGCAAAGTGATTGCTCCTCCTAAATCAGTCTTTTCTTTTAAACAGTGAAGCATGCCTGCAGTTTTCTCAAATTTGTATCCTTTAAGATCAGTTTAGAAGCTACATCATGTTTACAGGTAATTGCTCTTTACAAGTTGATACTGTTCTTCAGACAAATGTTTAAAGCAACATTAGTTAAAATGTTATGTTATAAAACCACTTATGGCACAAACATGCAACAAACTATGTAGTTAAAAGATACCATCTGTGTATTCAACTTGCTGTCAGTTCTTGAGATGGTGAAGTTGGGTGGGTTTTTAATGCAGGTCTCCAAATAAGAAATTAGTCAAATCTCAATGTAAACAGAATAACCCAGTAACAGTAAACAGTATTGCTAATCAGTGTTAGAAAACAAGCAAGAAATGCTTCCAATTGGAAGTTCAGCATATTGCAGGATTTCAGTAGTATGGAGAAGAAGAACAAGTAATGGATTGGGTTCTATCAGATACACAGGTATGAAGTTAGACAAGTACCTCTGAGTTAAGTAGGTCACTGTTTATAGCTCAGGAATTCTGTATGGTGCAGAGAAAGGGAATTCAGTACCTTAACTTGGGTTTTTCTTACTGCTGTAAAGAGTTTGTTAAAATCTATATGAGATGATGTGCCACACTAAAACCAAATCTTGTAAGGTGAAGCATGTTGTTGGCTATCTGTGTTGGAGAAAAATATTTTGGCTTAAACCATTTTAAAGAAATACTAATGAGTTGTGTGTATTTTCCAGCACTTTTCTTAATGTCTTTTCTTCTTCCTCCCTTGGGAGTGAGTACTGGCAGCCAAGTGGAGATAGAGCATTGGGCTAGAAGGTTCTGTAGGAAGGACTTGCACTTTTGCTTTTCAAGTTGCTTTACACATTTTTGTCATGTGTTGCCCTTAACTGTTGCTGTGCAGATCCTGTAGTGTGTGTTCCATCGAGTTTTTTTATAGGAGAGAATGGGATCCCCTTGGAAGTAATTGCTGGCAGTGTTTCTGCTGAAGAGCTTGTTACCAGAATCCATAAAGTTAAGCAGGTAATGCTTGCTGCCAGGCTGGGTCTTTCTGATGGAGTTGGGTGTGCTCACGTGCTCCAGAGACGTCCCTGCCCCTTGGCATGTGCCTTGGGGAATGAAGAGTTATTGGTTCTGGATACTGGAAGGCTGCAATGAGGTCCCCCCCGAAGAGAGGCTGCTGTTGGAGAGGGTTCAGAGGGGCCACAAGGATGATTAGAGGGCTGGAGCAGCTGCCCTACAAAGAGAGGCTGAGGGAGCTGGGCTTGTTCAGCCTGGAGAAGAGAAGGCTGTGGGGGGACCTCATTGCAGCCTGCCAGTCCCTGAAGGGAGCATACAAACAGGAGGGGAATCAGCTTTTTAAAGGGTAGGCAATGGCAGGACAAGGGGGAATAGATTAAAGCTAAAGGAAGGAAGGTTTAGATTGGATATTATGGGGAAGTTCTTTACAGAGAGAGCGGTGAGGTGCTGGAACAGGCTGCCCAGAGAGGTGGTGGATGCCCCATCCCTGGAAGTGTTCAAGGCCAGGTTGGATGGGGCCCTGGGCAACCTTGTGTAGCTCCAGACCTGAGGTTGGTGGCCCTGCCTGTGGCAGGGGGGTTGGAGCTCTGTGATCCTTGGGGTCCCTTCCAACCCTTGCCATTTATGATTCTATGGATCCTTCCAACAACAAAATCTGCAAACTTAACTTTGGTTCACAGATTGAACAGGTTGGAAAGCACTACGCGAAGTGCTACATGAGTATTTTTGCTTCACAGATTGCAGCTCATCTGTGTGATACCTACAGTATTGAATAACTACATCAAGAACTCTAAATGACAGACCAATTACTTCATATGTAATACTGTCTTGTAATGTGGATGTATAAAGTTGTGCTGTGGAACATAATATAAATATAGTTTTATCACTTCAACTTGAAGTGTTAAGACTAAAATTAGGAAAAATATGAAATATGATTTTACCACACTCAATGATAATTTTAGTTTTGTATTTTAAGTAGGACTGATTCTCCAAAAATCCTTTAGTCTTGACCTTTGAACCTGTGGGAAATATTTGAAGTTTCATAGTCTTGGGTGATTTTTTTCCCCCCATTTTCTTAGATGCACAGAGTAAAAGGTCAGCCTTTGGAAAATGGAAGTCAGCCATCTCCCTGTCCCTCTTCTCAATCTGATGGTGCTCCAGAAAATATGCAATCCAGAGCAGGAGAGTTTCATGACTCTCCTGAGTCTGTAACACCCGAGACAATAAGACCCTCTGCTGGTAATGTATTTTTACACAAATGCTAGTTAATTTGCTTTTCAAATAGTTTTCCTTTTCTTAAGTTGTTATGTGATGGCACATAAAGTACAATATATTGAGTGGACTTGTAGAGGAAAAACTTGGGTATTGCAGAATCCTTCTTGCAAGGCTAGAAGGAAGAATAACTTACTCTGCTCACTTGTAATGAGAGAGAAATCTGTGGTTTATTATATGATAAAAATTGTACTTGCTTTCTTGAAACAGGATTCAATTAAAATTCCTTCTCTGGTTTAGTAACCTGAAGCCAAATTGCTGTGAGGCAAGGGAAAGTCTGAATAGCAAAACCTCTTGTCTCCTTAAGATGCTCTCATGGCTGTGAATTACAGCTAGCAATGAGTGTAATAATTTTTATTATAAGAAATACACCTTTGTTTTTCTCCTATCCATTATTACTTCCTTGTAAATCAGTCAAAGATGGAGCAAACGTGGGTCAAGCAAGCCAGGAAGCAACTAATTCTTTAGATGAACAAGTGAGTGATGCTCAGCCTGTGAATGATCTTACACTCAAAGTAGAAAGGTGAGTTGTCTTTAGCAGACTTCCTAACTTACTATATTTGGTTCAGGAGGCAGTTTTGTTGTAGGTTTTGGTTGGGTATTTTGTAGTTTTGAGTGGGTTTTTTTAACAAATAGGCTTAATTACAGGATTTTATGGCTTGCTCTGTTATCTGATAAACATTTACATGGTCTTAGTTTTGTTCAGAGTCTGTGACAGTACTAGTGTTGATACAAGAACAGCTTTAAAATCCATCTCATTTTTAATGTACTCTAAAAGAAAGGAGTCATTTGGAAAACTATAAAAGTTTAAAACCTTTGATATAACCTGAATACAGAGAATATATGGGTTTTTTTACAATTTTTTCAATGAGTTGTAACACTGAACTGACAGCCTTTGAAACTGGGGTGAAAGAAGAGTGCTGGCCTAGGTTTTTTGCAGATGCCATCTTACTTCCTTTTCTTCCTGCCTGTTGACTGTTTGTAGTCTGGGCATATTGAAAAAGCCAGAGGAATCCTATTCTGAGACTCCTGTGACCAACAGTGAGGTCCAATGAGTTCTTGTATTTTACAGCAACCAGAAGCATCTGGTTCAGTATATGAAACAGAAGTGAACAAAAAGGTGCATTCATGGAATCAATTGATAAAAAGTATAGGATTTGAGTATAAAATTGTGGGGTTTTAGTGTTTGTAAGACTGATGCTGGTTTTAATAGCCTACCTAAAACCAGGAACACATAGTTAGCAGTAAAAATAATCCTATTTACTAAAATATATTGCAAAACTTTTTCACATTTCAGACTTTTTAAAAATAAGTTGGGCAATAAGCATAATTTTTCCTTGCTACTGGTATAATAAAATACTCACTGTTTTTTCTTAAATACTGAAGTTGTCTATTAGAATGTGCATTAATCTTAAATTATACCACACTTGCATGGAACTACAGCATTTGTTTCAGGGATGAACACACAAAGCCCTGTGATAATTAGAAACCAAACAAAATTTTTCTGATTACCACTTCTGATGTTGTTTAGTCCTGCCTGCCCTTTCCCCAGACTTAAAATATGTTGTAAGTTGCTGTGGTTATTTTTAGCTCAGTCCTTATTATCAGGACCCTTTCTGGATAGATGAGACAGGTGCATGTGCATCTGTGTCACTGTGTCAGTGGCAGTTATTATTTGCTTTCTGGTTTAAAAAGTGATGTGCAGAAGAAACCAGATGGCTTGAACAACTAAGAGAAGACTGAGAAACAGTGTTTCTGTTACTGCAGATGATAAATAGTATTCACTTATTTTATGTCTTACAAGTTGGTTCAATAATAAGATGTAAGATTCCTCACTTCCTGAGCAGAAAAGGATGGAGGGAATGTTAGAATTCCATTAAAAGTTGGAAATTCAGTGGTGATCCACTACCTTGTCCTTTTATGGGTGGTACACCTGCATGTGAATGTTATGCTGGGTATTAGCACTGTGTTACAGTTAACTTTGTTTTGTTCTTCTGCAACTGGTTGCAAATGTTTCATTAAACTTTTTGAGTGCTAACAGCAGGTGCTGCAATTTTAAAGACTTTTCACTCTTAATTTAGAATAACAAAAAAGCTGGAAGAGAGAAGAGAAGAGAAAAGGAAAGAAGAAGAACAGGTAACACAAACCACTTGCCATTTGTTTTATACTTCTATTTGAGTAAGTGCTTAATTCCCTTTTAAATAAATGTACTTCAGTCTTGTCTTACTCTTGTCCAAGGCAGTTTTATGGTCTCAGTTTTTCTGTGTCTGTTGTTTATTCAGAAAGAAATAAAAAAAGAAATTGAACGGAGAAAAACTGGTAAAGAAATGTTGGAATACAAAAGGCGACAGGAGGAGGAGCAGACGAAACGGATGTTAGAGGAAAGGAACAGAGAAAAGGCAGAAGAGAAGGCTGCAAGAGAGCGCATACGACAGCAGATTGCAATGGTAAAACTGTGCTTTTGGTGCTTTTGGCTCCCTGGGATAAAAAGGACAGGGATCTCCTGGAGGGAATCCAGAGAAGGGCTATGAAGATGATGAAGGGCCTGGAACATCTATCCTATGAGGAAAGGCTGAGAGAGCTGGGGCTGTTCAGCCTGGAGAAAAGAAGACTGAGGGGGGACCTAATCAATGTTTATAAATATCTTAAGTATGGGGTACAGGGGGAATTGGCCAGCCCCTTTTCTGTGGTCAGTGGAGACAGGACAAGGGGCAACGGCTGCAAGTTGGAGCACAGGAAGTTCCACACCAACATGCGGAGGAACTTTTCCCCAGTGAGGGTGCCAGAGCCCTGGGACAGGCTGCCCAGGGGGGTGGTGGAGTCTCTTTCCCTGGAGAGATTCAAGCCCCATCTGGACACCTATCTGTGCAGTATGAGCTGGGGAGCTGCTTTGGCAGGGGGGTTGGACCCCATGATCTCTTGAGGTCCCTTCCAACCCCTACAACTCTGTGATTCTGTGAGTTTAGTTACCTACTTCTCTCTCTCACAAGGGCCACTGGTATTTAAGAGTAAATCCTCTCATTGGGTGAAACTTTGAAAGATTGTCTGGTTTTGTTTGGAATCCTGTGGCCTTGTGCTGTAACTGGTTCTTATGCAGCATTTCCTGTCTGGAAAATGAAGCTTTTGCTTTCAGAGTCATGGTGATCTTTTCTACCTGAACAAAGATACCAACTTTTGCGTCATCATTTCTTGAGGCCAGTAGGGAGTTATCACTTAAACATAAAAATAATTGCAATTTAAGCATAGTTCTGGAAGAGAAGCAAGGGGACATGCAATTGTGGAACGTGCAGAAGAACACTGATCTCAAAATGGTGGTGAGGATTATTTTCTAGGCTTGTGTGTACATATATGGAGATAAACAATTTGTAGGAATGGAAATCCTTCCTTGTTTAATGGCTTTTGGCCTAGAAAACTTACATTGTGTAACTTGTAAGGTTTTTACCTTTATCTTTGTTGGAGTGTTAAACTTGCATGGGAAGATCACCTGTTAACAACTGTTGGTGGGAAGAGAGTGCAGTTTGGCAGTGAGTCACTACAGTGCTACTGTGTTTTCTCTGTACAGGCTGCTTATACCTGTGCAGTTGGGTGCTGAGAATGGGTTGTAGCTCTCCATTTTAAGCTAGAATTTCTGGTAAAACTTAAGGGTTCTGCTTGGTCCCTTCACAGGATCGTGCTGAGAGAGCAGCTCGCTTTGCAAAATCAAAGGAAGAAGTAGAAGCTGCAAAAGCTGCAGCTCTGCAGGCTAAACAGGCTGAAATGGAGGCCAGAAAAGAAGCATCTCAAAAGGAGCGAAGGTGAGATGCTGCAGAGAAGGAAGCCTATGGTTTTTTTTGGGGAGAGGGGTGAAGAAACTTTTGAGAGGTTTAATATGTCTTCTAACCTATTAATTGATACCATGTTGAACTGTCTAAGTAGTGATGTGAAAAGTTGGCTTTGGGGTTTTTTTATTTGTAGCTATCTACACAAATATTATGTTCTGTGGTAACACTCATCTTTTTGACATTCCTGATTGCAAAGCACTAACCTTACCTTGTGTGTTATTTTAGTTAGGTAGAAGCTTTTTCTATCTAATCCTCTATTTCACTGCCTATTTAAAACCTATTTAAGCTGGGTAAGGTGAGAATGTGACAGAAAATGGCTAGGTAATGGCAGAACCAGGCTGGGGAGCATCGTGCCACTCCAACTGTTTGGCTGTGTGTGCAATTTGCTTGGATTCAGCAAGGCTTGATTGGGCTCACCAGCTGTCTGGGTCAGAGCCATCTTCTGCTTTGCCCAAAAAGAATTTAAGAAATACTGTACCCTGTAGAGGAGACCTTATATGGAGTGACAGAGCCACTGTGAGTCCAGTACTGCCCCTGAACAGGGGGCAAGCACGGGATCAACACCTGGAACTCAACCCCAGTGCTGGGCCATAGCTAGTTGAATATAGACTTTCTTCCAAGCCAGCTTACGTGTCAGTGCCCTCATAATGCAACTTCTTGAGAAGAGAACAAAGTAATGTAAGCTATCCAAAAGAATAGGGGTGTTATTTAATGGAGTTGTTTGAATGGTGATGGGTCTTGGACTCTGATAAAAACCAGAGGAAATGCCTTGTGTTATATGAGCAGATGGTTATTAACTGTGGATCCAAACTTAGGACCCACCAGCGCTGCCTTAAGTAGGATGACTGTCCCTCCTTCCACATCTCAGTGTTACTAAGCCAAAGCCCCAGGAGTGTTTTATCTGTACCTGTTTGTTTGCTGACTGACCCAGTATGTGCCCTACAGTGCAATAGCCAGGATCCAGTTCCGCCTCCCAGACGGATCATCCTTTACTAACCAGTTCCCATCCGAAGCACGGCTGGAAGAAGCAAGGCAGTTTGCTGCACAGGTAAATGGCTGGTCATAACTTGGTATGACCATCAAGTAGTTGTTGATCATGGTGGAATTGTTAACAGCTGCTTTCCTTTTTGTTTATGTGAAGGGGTTATAGTAGCAGCCTTCTCAATCTCATGAGTTCAGGGTTTGGAGGATATGAAAAATACATAATTTCTCTAGAAGATGGTTGATAGTTTGATACAGAACAGAGTCAGTATGCAAGGTATACTCAACTGGCAAGTCTGCAGTTGTGTGAAAGTGAAGGGTTACAAATAAAATGTCTTCTTTCCCTTTTCACAGACAGTTGGTAATGCCTACGGTAATTTTTCACTGGCAACAATGTTTCCCAGAAGGGAGTTTACCAAAGAAGACTATGGGAAAAAGTTACTGGACCTGGAGTTGGCACCCAGTGCTTCAGTAGTGTTGCTGCCGGTAGGTGTTGGGTTTGTTGGCATTTCATTTTCGTGCAGACAGCAGTGCCATAGCTGTAAATTTGCTCATAGTTGGCTGTATTTGGCTGGAATTTTGGCCTTCTGTGGCAGATTGCAGAATGATGTTAGTTTTTGTCAGGGCTGCTTTGGGGGGAGGATGTTTTCAGAAGCAGATAAATGGTGGTGTAAGTATTCTTCTGATGTGTAACCAAAGGAGTTCTTTTGTGTCTGGTGAGCTGCTGCTAAATGATGGGTGAAATACTCTTGCATAAGTGCCAGACTTTAGTATCTGACAAGTTTGCTTTGTGTTTCCTGACCAGGCGGGAAGACCTGCTACTTCTGTTGTTCAGGCTTCAGGCGGTGACCTGTGGAAGTTCTTGGGCACAATACTTTATCCCCTCTTAGCAGTTTGGAGATTTATTAGCAACTTCCTGTTTACAAGTCCACCCCCCCCACAGTCTACTGTGAGATCAACTCATCAGCAAGAGCATTCAAATCCTTCAGCCTCTGGCAGCGTTGAGCAAAGCAGGTAATCAGAAGTGGAGGTAGCTGTTTCTCAAGCCCTTGTGGTAATTGGTTTTTATCTTGCAGTGGGGAACTGAGCTTGTATCTCTTTCTGGCCACCTCCCTTCCACCAGTCAGAGGGGTGGTGGCTGGTAAGCTGAGCTGGCTGGGATTCCTTGGCTTCTACATGTGTGATGCAGCACATGTGATTGGTGTTGGCTTCGGGCTCCAGTGCCAGCGTACAGAAAGTGTTGCCTTGTGGTGGTTTCTGAATAGGGAATTGAGCTGTGACTACAGCTCTGGCTCAGACTGTTTGGATGATGTCAGATGGTTATGGTATGGTTGTACAAGAAACCTGGAGCAACTGAAGGCTTTGCCAGTGAAGGGTTTGTATTGCCCAGAGGATGGGATCTCCTGTACCAGAAGAGCCACTCAGCCCTTTCATGTGGCTTCAACAGCAAGGGTTTTCCAGGGAAAATGAAATTCTGTCTGTCTACCTGCTAAATGGCACGTTCTCAGCTGGGTATTACTTCCCCAGGAACCAAAGGCCTGAAGAAAACTATTACTGGGTGTAAGAGGAGGAAGGATGCATCATGTATATCTATTGCATTGCCTTCTCCTGTGCAAATGTGACTGGGGGAGCTGTCAAACCTCACTGTCCTTTGTACCCTAGGCAAGCAGTCAGGAAACGAGTAGTGGAAAAGCGCGGGGAAGACTTCAAGAAAGAAGGCAAAATATATAGACTGAGGACTCAAGATGATGGAGAAGATGACAACAATACCTGGAATGGGAATTCTACACAACAAATGTAGTTTTGAGTAACTGCAGAAATCAGTCTTGGCTTTTCTCTTTTTCTCCCTATTTCCCCCCCCCCCCCCACCTTGTTTGATCTTAGTCAACTAAAGCTTCTGGATAAGTGGGGCTTATTCTACACTGAATTTCTGAATTCTTATTCCTGCAGTGGAATATGGAACAAAGTCACCCAAGTTAGAAAAATGGTGGGTGTGTAGCCAAGACCTAGAAGCAGAGAGTTGAAAAGACCGAAAATCTCCATCAGCTTTCATAATCCTAATCACTACTGCCACAGAAAGGCACTTTTTAATCTATAAATATCCTGCTACATAAATTTAAGGGCCAGATATATTAATATAAAGGTCATGGTAGGCAGTGACTGATTAAAATGTGGGTTTCAGAAGCACTATTAAGTAGTAAATCAGGAAACTAATTTATGTTGCAACTTTTTTCTTGCTTCTGCAACTGCAAGCAAAAACTTGTAGTTTTTAATTCCCTGAGCACTCAATAAACTATTTTCCAGAAAACATAACTGTCTCTTCTTGTGAAGTACTTGGTCACATGGAAAAAAGCAGTTCAGGAGCAAACACTGGAATTTGAAGTACAGCAGACAAACTTTTTGTTCTGCTTTGTTACCTTACTTGGGCATAATCAGCGTACTACTCTGCTCTGGTGAGACCCCCCCTGCAGTACTGCATCCAGCTTTGGGGTGCCCGGGACATGGAGCTATTGGGTGAGTTCAGAGGAGGGCACAAAGATGGTGTGAGGGCTGGAGCACCTCTCTTATGAAGTCAGGCTTGTTCAGCCTGAAGAAGGCTGCAGGGAGACCTTACAGCAGCCTTCCTTCCACTACCTGAAGGGGCTACCAGTCCTATTTAAGGAGATTTAATTAAATATCTGTTCAAATGTGAAGGCATAGCATGATAGTCACTTTCAGTATTTATAAGTTAATTTTAAAATGTATTTGAAGATATGTAACCAATACAGTAGCTGCACTGGACCAATATGTTCTAGACCAGTTTTTACCAGCATAAACCCCTGCACAGCAATAGAGGTGCTAAAGACTGCTCTTAGACCCTTTAGGGAGATCCACCTCATCCAAAGGCAGATGATGAAGCAAGAACAGATTCAAGTTCAGAATCCTTACCTGAGAGTGACAAGCAATTTGACTTCTGTCTTTAGGAAATCCAACTCAGTAATGCCTGGGCTGAAACGAAGCTGTTCCCACCAAAAGAAAAGCCTGCAGCAGTACAAGCAGGTGCTTCTTCCTGCTGCTGCAGGGCTTTTTTATAAAGACCGAACCAAACACTTAGCAAGTAGAAACACTACATTTTACTAAGAGCAATGTGGGATGGTTTCTGGGACCTTTTGGATAATTTTCCATACTTGTAGGCGAACAGAGCCAAGGCCAATGCTCCGACTGCAGAGAGAGCAAAGAGCACGTACAGGGCTACCTCAGCACTGTGTGACGTCAGAGCTAATCCCAAAAAGTGCACGCTGCCAGCTGGTGTGGTCACTGTCCCTGGGAAAACAATAGGCAAGCATTAGTACAGAGCCCAGAGTGAACTCTCACCCACGTGTGCATCGCTGCTTCCTGCTGCTGCAAGGCTTTCAGCTATTCATTACTCCAGCAGTGGCTGTAATTCTTTGGGATTGGTGATTGACAGAATTTTGGCTCACAAGGAAGCTTGCTGTGTAACTTGGGACTCAGGAGCAGTGAGTAGGTGAGTATTGTCTGGCAGCTACAAGTGATTTAAGATTACCACCAAAATGCTTGCTGTCTGGTGTTCAAGAAGATAACTGACCAAAGAATCAATATTTTCAAAGGCTTATGTGCAAAACAGATTTGTATAAAGTATTAAAAATGGTTTAGAAATAGTGATGTGGGCATGCAGGATGTGTGTGGCTTGGAAAACATCCTGGGCAGTAGAAGGGAATAACTTGTTTTAGTGGGTTTTTGAGACAGGCATGGATTGAGGTGCTATTGCACAAAACACAGTCGTTGTTCTGGTTTTGCATGGCAGGAGTGGTATAATTCCACATGATTGTCTTTGGCCATTACAAAATGATTAGCCAGAGTGCTGCTGGGGCCCTTAAAGAGTACTATAAAAACGGTGGTGGTGGTATAGATGATGGAAACCTTCTGGGGTTGGATTCAGTTCCATGCAGAAGTGCAATTTCTGCTGCATCACTTACCTTCAGGCTCCAGGTCCAGACAGGGATGGGGGCCCATTTCTGGGTCTGGAAACCCGTTGCAGTTTATGATCTGTGAGTAGTACTTGGCAGAGGCCTTGGGGTGCCGGGGCAAGTTGGGGTCTGTGAAATTCACGTTATAGAACCCAAACCTTTCATCAAAGCCCACTGCCCACTCGAAGTTGTCCATCAGCGTCCACGCAGTGTAGCCTCGTAAGTCGACACCATCGAGCACAATGGCTGTTACAATGAACAGAGAGAACAGGTTAGCTGTGCAGCTGGGTGACAGGAGGCACTGCTGTCAGGCCAGCAGTGCCACAGACGATGCAGGAGTGTACCATGTTGGCCTTGGGGAGGCACTCTCTCTCCCCATCCCCACCTCTCACACATGCTGCCTGAGCTCAGGTGCTTTGAGGTAGTTCAGCTACCACCTTGCAGCTCATGGGGCAACCGAGGTAGCTCAGTCAGCCTGCCAGCACTGCAGGCTGCTTTCATCTGCTCCAAAAATATCAACGCTTTTGTCTGATAACCAAAGGTTTAGGGGCAGAGAAGAAAAGCCATTAACATGCAACCATTGCTTAACCAAGTGCTGCTGAGAGGCAGTAAACAAGCTCTTCTGAACAGTTGGCTGGCAGCTCCAGCCCTTCCCTGATGTTGTTTGGTCACTGTTGTAACTGAAATCAGTTTGGGTTTTTTGGTTTGGGTTTGTTTGTGTTTTTTTTTAAGAGGTAGTTTTTAGACACAGCAGTAGTCAAACCAGAAGTTAGAACAGGTATTTGTAATAGTTAAGGTGTCAAGTAGTGGCACCTTCACCTGCCAGCTGCAGCTATACAGGGAGGCTGCAGTGAGCCTACCCGACCCAGGAGTTTGTTCTTCCTTTAGATCACTTTTCCCTGCAATGGCAGTTTCTTCTAAACTCAAAGGCTCCCATAAACAGGCACAGGCTAAACCCATGTGGGTGTGCAGCTTCCAGCTGTGATGGCAGTGGTCTTTCAGCTCCTTACAACCTGCATTATACAAGTTGCTCTGGTGGCAAGTCACTGCTGCTCTCCAGAGGTGCTCGATGTCAATGATTCCTACCTTTCAGCGCTTCGTTAATGTAGCTCCGGTAGTAATGTGTTCGCCAAGTGTCATTGAAATTTATGGCTCCCCTTTCTGAGACCCCATTTTCAGTCACATAGATGGGAGGGTTGTTGTACTCTTCCTTTATCCATCTCAGGAGCTTTCGGAAACCAAAGGGTGTCACCTTTAGCCAGAGGGAACCAGAGTTCAGCCAGCTGCGGTCTGATATCGAAGCGACACCCCTGAGGAAGAAGACAGGCTGGTCAAGGAAGCAGTCCCAAGTCCATGCTGCTGTGCCTGGTACCTCAAAGCTCCAAACTGTTGCACTTTGACACTATCTCTGCTGATCAGTGTGGGACATAGTGCCTGAGCACACAAAATTGCCATTTACCTATGTACAGGAATGCAAGATTAAGCCTGGTGTTGCTCCCCAGGGCTAAACTGCAGGCACTGGGACACCACAGCAGAGGGAAGTTAGAAGAACTTCATATATTCTCTGTGGAAACGTTTCAGGAAACAGCCTGGGTTCACACCCATGGGTGTCCCACCATTACCTTAGTTCTCATCAGAAAAACTAGTATCATTTAGGTTTTGCAGCTGGGGAAACAAATTAGTATCTAAATATCTTAGTTTGCATATACTTAACCATGAAGTGAGTTAGCTATTTAGGCTTTGTGCTTATATTTATCCAGTGTCTTGAGGGATAAATCTGTTCACTGCAACTGGAGCAGTAGCCATAAACCAGGATAATCTATCAGTTCATACTGCAGATTGGGGCAGAAAATACCATAAATACTGTTTACAGCTGATCCAAAACCACTGGGAGACTCAGAAGCACCTAGTCCTTTCTTCAGTAGATCCTCTGATTTGCTTTGTTCTAAGTACTCATGTTTATCATGAGGTCTGTAAAAAAAGGGGCTGTTGCTGGGCTTTTGTCAGCACCACAGGTACTGTTTGAGGGTTTTTTCCCCTAGTATTGGTTATAACAGGTTAAAATAGCTGTCTCATGGCTTTATTTGCTATCAGTTTACACGGCTCAGTTGGCCCAGGCTCCAGCTGTCCATATTTTACTTGGCTAATTATTTACATTGAGCTCTTACCTATCGGAGTCATAGGACTGAACACCAGCTGGGAAGTTAAGGTTGTAGGCTAGAACTGTGGTATAATGATTTAGCCCAAAGTAGTCATATGTGCCTTTAATCCTCTGCTTCTCACTCTCAGTAAATTCTGGAAGTCTGCAATAGGAAACAGAGAAAAGCATAAACCCCTGAGGAGACTTATGTTTTGAGGATTTCCCCTCCTTTCATTTTTACAGCAACACTGCAATAGAATCATTGAAATTTAGTACTTCTGTCAGAAAAGCAGGTCTCAGCACAGCAAGTAAGCCAAAATCAGCCATGAGCCTGTGCTCTTACCGGGACTGGGTCAGGCCCTGAGCCAGGCTGCGCTCCCGAATCCTCCTCTTCATGACTTCATTATAATCACCGTTGCTGAAAATGGGGTGAGCAAACCAACCTAGGAAAAACTAAGCCAGGAAATAAGGGAGGATGATAAATGATGTAGCAAAACAAGGGCTTTCACCATTCCTCCTTCATGTACTGCTTTCTAGCAGTACCTGAATTTGTAATCAACAGGCATGTGGAGATACCCAGGGATGCCTGTATAACAGCCATAAATGCAATAAGCTTTTGGTACTGCAACCATTTCTTGTCTTATTTCTGTGGCATACTTGATCAGCCACCATGAATGACACATTTCTTGGCTCATCCTTATCCTTCAGTGAGATAGTGACCTAGGTTCTGGGCATCCTCAGCACCCAGAGAAGGGGTAGCACCATGAACAAACCCAGGAGCAGCAGGGAGAGCTCTGTACCTGCAGGTATCGCCTGGCAGCGTCGACATCCTCCTGCTTGTGTGGGTTCCTTGGCTCTGCCCAGTCAGAGTTGATGGTGATAGAGATTAACCCTCCTTGTTTTGGCCGGTAGGTTTCATTGTAGAGGTGCCAGGCTTCTGCATGGGCCTTTATCAAGTTGTGCCCCACCACGTAGGGAGCTCGCCCTGGCCGAACGGAAACGCCTGCAGGGACACAGAGCACAGGCAGAAGAGGAGGAGGAGGAGTACCCAGCTTCTTCACTGACTGCTTCCCAGGTGAATTACTGGACCTGCTCACTGGGAAATGAGCAAGAGTGCAGCAGCACCTGGTGCCCTTGGGCCCAGCCGGCACAGCTGCAGTAGGCAGGTTGAGCAGGACCAGCATTGCCCCTTCCTCCACCCCCCACAGGAGGACATGGGCTGGTGGAGCTTACACAGGGGCTGTCAGTGTGGTGAGCAGAAAACTGTGTGTTCAGCTCCCATCCCTCCCCTTCCCTGGCTTCTACCCTGCAGCTGAGCTTGGTGCTCCTCCAGCCCTCTGACCCAGCACCATGGTGCCTGAAGCTGGTCTGGAAACGGGGTCTGCTCCAGGCAGCAAGTGGAATGTGGAAGCTGCTGAGGTGAGGTGTGTTAGAGGAGTGATAGGAGGATGGGTCTTGGAGATGACAGCAAACTGAAAGAAGGTCCTGTTCACTGCATCACAGCAGTCCAAACCTCACTTTTCCCCACCACACCCTCTTCCTTGCTCTACCTTTGCAAGCCCCTAGCATCTACTCTGCCACAGCAGGAAACAGAGCTGTGCCTACAGTGGAGGTTCTGCCCAGCAGTCTTACCTGGAGCAGCTGTGCCAACACCATAGCCCAAATATGCGGTGTTGTAGGGTTCATTGAAGGTTATCCAAAATTTCACTTTATCTCCCAGCCTCTGGAAAAGGAGCTCAGCATATTCCTTGAACCTCTGAATTATAGTATCATTCTCCCACCCACCGACATTCTGCAGTGCCTGTGGGAGGTCCCAGTGATAGAGAGTTACCTGTGAGGAAAGACAAGAAGAGAAAGGACTCAGCCAGTCACCCTTACTTTTGGAAATAAGGACAGTAACCCAGTGTTAGTTATGAACATAAACAAACTGTTTTGATCTGCATCTACCTGTTCCAAACAGTGTTTGAGTATGTAGCAATCACACGTGTACCCATATAAAATACCTTTTTGCCAGTGTTTCAGGTTTTTCAGGCCATGGGGACATGACTCAAACTTGAAGATGAAGCTTTTACCACAAACCACCACAACCTTGCAATAGCAAGAACTTGTTGGTGAGGAACTGCTGTGCCTGCACTGACTCTCAGGTGATACACAGTCCAACAGAACAGCTCTTTGGGCTGGTAGATGTGTAGGGCCAGTCCAGAGCAATGCCATGAAGGCACTGGTTTGCTCAGTGTAGATGTTCCTGGACTGCCCCCACCAAATGCACGTATGCAGCATTTGGTGCAGCCATGTGCACTGCCTACATGTACCAGCGTGGTTTGGGGAGGGCAGGGACAGCCAGCAGTGGGGAACCAACAGCAGAAGAAAGCTACACATGCCCAAGTCTATGAGGACAGGTCAGATTGACTCAAGGGTGCTGAAAGAGCTGACTGATACAGTGGTCACTGTCCATTATATGTTACACACCATGCTGAGCAGTGGAGTTCTGTGACTTCTGGGAGAAGAATAATGTTACACCCATCCCCAAGAAAGGCAAGGAGGATCCTGGGAACTACAGTACAGGTTGGTCAGCCTTACCTCAGTCTCTGGAAAGATCACTGCATAGGTCCTTGTGGAATCCACTTCCAAGCACATGAACGATGAGAAGGTAAATGGAAATGGCCAACAAGGTTACTGTGATCTTTCTCAGTAGTAATTTCTAACATTCCACTATACTCCTGGTTCACATGCTTATGCAGCCCATGTTTCCTCACAGAACATGATGAAAACCAATTTCTTTGTGAAGGAGGGCATGGATCAACACACACATACATGCTCTGAGCATCAGACTTGGGTTCTGCTATCTTTTTTTTAAAGTTACCTTAGAGTTACTGGTTTTAGTTACCTGAGGCATAATGTTAGCTGCCAGAAGAGCGTCGACAAGCCTCTCATAGTAGTTCAGCCCCTTTTCATTGATGTATCTGGTGGTTCCATCTGGGAGAACACGGGGCCAGGAGATTGAAAAGCGATAGTGAGACACCTTGAGGCTTTTCAGCATTTCCACATCCTCCTCAATCTTGTGGTAGCTGTCACAAGCTACATCTCCAGTGTCATCATTGCTGATCTTCAAGGGAGTGTGAGAGAACTGGTCCCAAATGCTAAGTCCTTTCCCATCTGCTCTCCATCCTCCCTCTATCTGTAATTGAAGATTGGGGTGGGGGGAAATTGTTAGCAAACCCCAAATTTAGCTCTTGGCCTAGAAATGAAGTCAGCCTGTTAGTCTTTGTGGCACCACACACTATTTTGACATACCAGCTTAGGACTAACCATAGCAATGCTTTTGCTGTACCAAACTACTAAGACCTCTTAGGCCTCAAGGTAAGACATATTAGCACAGCACAATGTCACAGCACAGTCATTGTTTCAGTTCTTCTGCTGCTCCATGTTGGTGAAGCCTGTGCTGCTGTCTCAATTCCTGTGGTATAACCATGCCCTTACATACCTCCAGTTACCTCCCTTTACAGGAGTCCTCAACTATGGTAAAACCTAATGCTACAAATGCTGCAGTGTCTCATCCAAAATGAATTTGCTGTCCTCAGTTACTTTAAGAGCCTGTCTCTGTTCTCTAACCTGATATGCTGAAGTTGCTACGCTCCACCAAAAGTTCTCTGGAAACTCTCCATATAGAAATTCATCTTCTTTTGGAAAGAGGATACCATTATTGTGGATGATTTCTGCATAGTACACAGCAGAGCGCCTTGGGGTTCTTGGCCTGTTGGGATTGTCAAAGTCAACCTGGTGCAATCCAAATCTTGGCTCATAACCAAACAACCATTCAAAGTCATCCATGAAGGACCAAGCATTGTATCCTCTCAGATTAACACCATCCAATCTGTAAGCTGAAAGACCAGGAACAAATGGAAGAGCATCAGTCATATAATCCCACATGAAAAGAATCACAAGGTATTCACATGCAAGCACATACATGCTTCCAGCTTCATCAAGCTGGCACTGGACAACTAAGACTAGAAGGGACTCTTCACAGTTGGAGGACACAGACCAGACAAATGGCCATGTATGGCAATCATAAAAGCAAACATTATGTTTACATTGCTTTCAGAAGATTTACATATCAATTGCTTTTAAAAACCAGCCCCCAGAGGACTAAAGGAGCCAGAAATCTAGGGGGAAACTACACACCACCACCAGAACATAAGCAAACACTAGTACCTTTCAAAGCTTCATCGATGTATGTTTTGTAGTAAAATATCCTGCTAGTGTCATCAACATCCGATTTGGTCTTTATCCCCACCCCATTCTCAATTATGTATATTGGGGGATTTCCATATTCTTCTTTGATCCAGTTCAGTACCCTCCTCAGCCCCCAGGCCACAGCCCGATTGCCAGGAATTGCTGAGGAAGGCCAGGAGATGTCAACCTCTTCTGAGACTTCCCGGTCATACTCGTAAGAAGGGGGCTTCAGTCGGGTTGTTGTGTGGGTGACGATTCTGGTGCTGTAGCTGTTGAAGCAGAAAACATCTGCTGTGCCCCTGATGTAATCGCGCTCCTCCGCTGTGAAAACCGGCAGGCGAGAGGATGGCAGGTTCTGGAGCTCACTCCTGTTCCCAACTTTCCACTTCATGACCTCAGGGTAGTCCCCATTTTTGAAAATCGGGTGTGCAAACCACCCCACCAAAAATTGCAGGTATCTGTCTGCAGCTTCAATGTCCCTGGGGTCACTTGGTGTCTTCGGCTCGACCCAGTCAATGTTGGGACACAGAGCAATGACCCCTCCCTGGGTCGCTCTGTATTTGGCATCATACGTGTGGTAGACCTTGGCATGAGCTTTCAGTAAGATGTGGGCAACCCTGTAGGGTGCACTGCCAGGATCCTTGACGTTGGGTGGGAACTCCCCAGTGCCATAGCCAACCCAGGCAATGACCTGGGGTTCGTTGAAGGTAATCCAGAACCTCACCCTGTCCCCAAAGGTCTTGAAACAGAAGTCTGCAAAACTGTCAAACAGGTCAATCAGGTCACTGCTCTCCCAGCCACCGATGTCCTGGAGAGCCTGTGGCAGGTCCCAGTGGTAGAGAGTGACAATTGGCACGATGCTGTTTGCAACCAGTCCATCAATTAGACGGTTATAGTAGTCAACTCCATGGCTGTTTATTGAGTTGTTCCTTCCAGTGGGGAAAATTCGAGACCAGGACAGGGAGAAACGATAGTTCTTTACCCCTAAGGCTCTCAGCAGGTAAATATCTTCCTCCACCTTGTTGTAGCTGTCACAAGCTATGTCTCCAGTATCGTTATTCTTTATATTCCCTGGGACATGGGTGAAATTATCCCAAATGCTGGGTCCTTTGCCATCAGCATTCCAACCTCCCTCTATCTGGTAGGCAGAGGAAGACACACCCCACGTAAAGTCCTCTGTGAATGTCCCATAAAAGTACATATCCCTTTCAAAGTCTGTTTGAGATGAAAACTTCTGCCAGACAGCCTTTGCCTTGGAGGGAACTTCAGATGCTGGTAAATTTGGCAACTTTGATGGCATGGGTAGGTCAAACATCACTGGTGCAGGGTATCTGGCCGAGACATTTGATGGGAAACCATTGTTTTCAATAACACTGGAATAGAAATATGCAGATGCCTTGGGAGTCCTTGGTCTGTTGCTATCTTCAAAATTCACATGATGTAGCCCAAATTTTAGGCTGTACCCCTCTGGGCCTTCAAAGCCATCAACCAGGGATCGAGCAATATATGACTGGACATTGACTGCGTCTAGTTTTACCGCTGTCAGAGAAACAGCAGGAGACACTGTTAATCATTTGAACATTTTCTGAATACAGCACCACATAAACACCACAACTTGAGGGTATCAGTGTGATAAGCCAAACATCTACAAATAGTCTTTTAGGCAAAAAAAACCCCACCCAGAGTATCTGGCAAGAAAAGCAGTCAGCACTGTAATAGGAGCTGGCTAAATGCTTAGTGGTGAAAAGGCATCAGAGAAGAAATAGAAGTCAATTGATATTTAAGTACAGGGCACTGGTGCCACTGGTATCCCTTTCCCCAGGTTCTTGTTTTCAAGCACAACTCATCAGTTTAGGTACGTGGTGCCCTTTCAGGTTTCACACTGCAGTTAAACTGAATCATTACATGTATTTAGTGCTTGCCTATCTTCCCCGAGCAAAGGGAGTTTGTTTTAGTGCAACAGCATATTCAATACCAGCAAAGGCAAGTCCAGCATCCTTCCTCATCCTACAAAAAAAAGCACTAAATCACTCTCACTCAGGAAAGTTCACTTCCCATATGCAGTCCATCTGTACCTCTGCTGAGGCATAACAGCAATGCTAATTGTTTTCCACCTTTGAACAGTTTTATCAGTATGTTGAGAACTAAGTCAAGAAGATCAGATGCTGTAAGACCAATGACCAACATATTTGATAGAGAACATATAATAAAGTTTTCCCTGCACTATTGGTTTGTGTATCTCAGAGTGTCAGTCCAATCTCTGTTTGAAGTCTCAAACCTTTATATGTATCCAGAGATTCAGTCACTAATATTAGTTTTATGTTGACTGATAAGCAGTTTGCAAAGATGTAGGCATAACTTGAACCTTGCTCAAAACTATTAAGATAGATAGATATGAGTATCTCCTTAAAAATTCTAACCTGAGATAGTACAGGGTGCTGTCAGTTAGATCTGCTTAATCAGTCAAGACATTGTTCAGTCCTAATCTATGAGATCCCTGTAGGCAAGAGCCTACATCTGTAAGGTAGCTGAAGTACAGACTGTTCTCACAGAGGGACTAACTATTTAGGGTCCAGGATACATTAACCCATACATACGAAAAACCTGTTCCCATATCTAAACAGAACGGAGAGATCCATACTGACCTCACATCACTCCACAAGTGCTGGTGTTTTAAAATTAATCACCATGGAAGGTGATAGAGTAACTAGCTGCCATTATAAAAAAAAAAACTAAGAGTAAAATGTCTCCATACCTTTTAGAGCCTCATTAATGTAGCGGCGGAAATAATCTACTCGCAGGGTGTCGTTAAGAGGATCCCCTCTGTCTTCTGTCGGCATACCATTTCCTGCTATGTAAATTGGGACTTCTGTCCCTGTGTATTCCTGGGACACAAACTTCAGCAGCCTTCTTAATCCCCAAGGGACCACGTGGATCCCAGAAGAGGCAGCCTGTGGCCAGGAAGGATCTACGTGCACAGAGAAGTTGCCGATGCTCTCGTAGCTTGGCGCGCATGTCCCATTCGTCCCAGCGCTGACCAGATGGGATGTGTAATGGGAAAGACCAAAAAAATCTGCAGTCCCTTTCACCCAGGACTTCTCCTCTTCTGTAAACACAGGCAGCTGTACACCTGTTGAGGGGCACTGCTGGTTTACTTCCTGGATCTGAGCCTTCAGGATATCTGGGTAATCACCATTAACAAATATAGGGTGGGCAAACCAGCCAAGCATGAACTGCAGGTACCTCTCAGATGCTCTCACGTCCTCAGAGTTGGTTGGAGTCTTGGGTTCAGCCCAATCTGAGTTCAGCACCAGTCCCACCCTTCCCAGTTGCTTAGAACGGTATTTGTCGTCATACAGGTGCCAGACCTTGGCATGAGCCTTGAGAATTGTGTGAGCCACCTAGGGCCAGAAAGCACAGGAATATGTGACACAAAAAAACTTCACACAAAAACTCTTTAAGTGTTGAGATTATTGCCATGTGAAAATGTCATCTCCACCCAAAAGAAGAAACCTTGACAAACAACTAATCATAGCCAGAGAGTAGTAGGTTTTGGATTAAACAGAAGACACTGGCTATCCATCAACACCAGCTTTCAGAATAGAAAAACAAACCCATAGAATCATAGAATATACTGAGTTGGAAGGGACCCATAAGGATTATCAAGTCCAACTCCACCCAGGGCCAAAGACAGACATCTAGCACCCATTAATCCCATTTTCTGCAGGTATAATAAATCCAACAAGCACAAAGCTGTCTCAGAGGCCACATTAGCCTTGAACACAGTTAAAAGTATGGAACCACCAGAGGAAAATACCACAATGGCAGTGGCAGGATCCTGGTTATTCCTGTGCCCCTACCTTGTAAGATGCTACTCCTGGGTCAGTGATTCCTGGAGGATGCTCTCCAGTGCCATAGCCAGCATAGCTGATAACCCAAGGCTCATGGAAGGTAATCCAGAATTTGACCCGATCCCCAAAAGTGGCAAAGCAGAAGTCGGCATAGTTTACAAAAGCATCTATGATACTTTCATTCTGCCAGCCACCAAGGACCTGGAGAGCTTGTGGGAGGTCCCAGTGGAACAGAGTCACCATGGGCTCAATGTTTGAGTCTAACAACTCGTTAATTAATTGGTTGTAATAATCAACACCCTTGGAGTTGATGGTCTCGTTGGTTCCAGCAGGGAAAATTCTAGGCCAGGATATGGAAAATTTGTACAGCTGGGGATGAAGACCCCTCAGGAGGTAAACATCATAGCTGGTTTTGTAGTAGCTGTCACATGCCACGTCTGCAGTTTGGTTCATGTAGACATGACCTGCATGCCCAAACTGATCCCAGATGCTCTCTCCTTTCCCATCCTCTGCCCAAGCTCCTTCTATGTTCAAGGCACCTGTGGATGTGCCCCAGAGGAAACCATTTGGAAAAACATCTTGCAGAAAAGAATCCCTCTCTGATTCAGGCTGCTGGGCAAACATTTCCCAGACTGTTTGATAGGAGGAGCGAGAGGCAGGACCAGCGTCTGGATACTCCTGTAGAGTATCTGTTTTCCTAGAAATAAAACAAAGTTAGTCTCCAAGGTGGGTGCCAGTGCCACAGAACTTGCAAACACTGAGGATAAAAGAATTGTTTGTTTCCCATTCAGCTGGCATAAGGCACTAAGTGGAACAGTTCCCTGCCATCTCATCAATCCAACCCACTGCCTAGCAGAGGAAGGTGGAGTGCAATGAGCTAACTGCAGAGCAGCTCAAGAGCTACCTATCTAATGCACTACTTTGGAGGTAGATTCTCATAGTTGGCAATTCATTACAGCTAGGTCACAGGTGCAGACAAAGCCCTTGCAGTGTGCAGCTACACACACATGCTACATCTCTCACGAGTGTCCAGAGGTTAAGCTAAACTAACCAACCCTTCTTAGCATCTCCCTGTGCAATGACATCTCCTACACTTCTGTATGCCCCAACTGGCTTCTCTCTCACAAAAGCCTCTGCTTATTTATTTATTTAAAACTATTTTGCTCTTGAAAATAACAGAAGGCTTGGAAAATGTTCCTGTTACTACTGGCTTGAAAGTGCAACCTGGGTAACCAAGGATGAGAGAGTGGAAGAAGATTATGCTACCTGTAGGACAGAGGCTTGCCTGTAGCAGCAAAAGGCTGGCATCAGCAGCAGGCATTCCTTTCCAGTCCTTCCACAACTAACAGCAGACTTTACCACTAAAACTTCCTTGTGTCTGCCTGCACACACATTTCTAGAGGACACAGTTTTTATTATAGTATTTAATTGAAGGGACAAAACCCATACCTTAACACATGAGATGGTGAGAAGTCCACGAACTCATTAACATTGTACCCAATTGTACGTGTGTCTCCTTTATTAAGGGCTGAAAACAAACAAATGGGAAGTGATGGACTCAGTCACAATGTCAGTGCTATGGACTGCATGACACTACTTGTATATACAATTACACCTTCAGAAACAAGGTGCTTTTCATAACAAATAGCTATTCTTCTCACATCAAACACCTTGGGGTTTTATTAGGTATTTCCAATTTCATGTAAAAAAAAATAAATCTCAGAATTGTTTTCTTAAAGGAAAACACCTTTAAGGTCATTGAGTCCAGCCATTAACCCAGCACTGCCAAATCCACCACTAAACCATGTCCCCAAGCACCACATCTACACCTCTTTTCAAAACCTCCAGAGATGGTGATTCAATCACTTCCCTGAGCAGCCTGTTCTAATGCTTGACAACTCTTTTGGTGAAGAATTTTTCCCAATATCCAATCTAAACCTCCCCTGGCACCACTTGAAATTGATGAGAACAATGAAAGGCTTTGGGAAACACTCCATCAACACTTAACACCCACCCTTAATTGTCCAAGAAGGCTATGAAAGAAATCATAAAGTTATTTCATCTAATCAAATCATATAACCACAGAGTGCTTTGGGCTGGAAGGGACCTCAAAGATCATCTAGTTCCAACCCCCCTGCCATGGGCAGGGACACCCTCACTAGAGCTGGTTGCCCAAAGCCCCATCCAACCTGGCCTTAAATGTCTCCAGGGATGGGGCTTCCACAACCTCTCTGGGCAGCCTGTTCCAGTGCCTCACCACCCTCACAGTAAAGAATTGCTTCTTAACATATAACCTAAACATGCCCTCTTCCAGATTAAAGCCATTGCCCTTGTTCTATCACTACACTCCCTGGTGAACAGTCCCTCTCCCACTTTCCTGTAGGACCCCTTTAAGTATTGGTACACTGCAATTAGGTCACCCTGGGGCCTTCTCTTCCCCAGACTAACAGCAGTGGTCTGGGCAATTTTGAATTTCCTCTATAATTTGCCATGCAGAGCTTAGTTAAAAAAATTCTCCTCCTTCTGCCACTCACCTGCAACAATGTCAGCTACTGGTATGAAAGGATTCTCTTCCGTGGAACCACAATCAAGGTATTCTAGACTAAAAACCAAGATCTTTGTGTCCTTCCAGAAATTCTGCAAAACCAGAAATCAGGGACTTGTATGAAAAGAAGCATCAGCCAGCTAGTAAAACCATGTTCTTGGCATTGGTTGCTTTTGAACACAGAATAGGAAATACCTAGAAGACTGGGAATTGGTGATGCAGTTCTTGAAAGCAAAATTCATAAATCAACAGGGTAGGCTTTCAATACCACCTACTATTTTTCTCTAATCCAAAAAGGGCTCAATGCAAATCACAGTATAAACCCCAGGAATCTTCAGTATTCAACCTGCCATTGAAAAGGCACAAGGAACTATGTCCTTTTTTGAAAGCTTACTTGGCAAGAATCTGTTGCCCACTCCAGATTTTTAGCGTAACTGCAGCATGTTGGGACTCTGAAGACAGAGTCTCACATGGATAGCTCCTTACTCTGTTACTCAGTCACTGGATGGGTCGTGTCTTATGGATATTAAGGTTTAATATCAGGTACTAGCCTGGAGCATCATGACATTGTTGCTGCCATGTGACCTAATCCTTTCACAAGCTCATCCTCACTAACATTTCTAGCAGTGCCTCTACTGATGAGGACTTGTGAAGCTTGGTAGCACCACTGCAGATCCCATGTTGGAATAAAACAGTGCCTTTTACTGTGCAAGTATTAACCTAACAGCTTATCAAAGACTTAGGACGTAAGAGAGAAGGTTTTTTGGTCCTGAACAAACCAAATGATGCCATTCCAGTCATTACTGCATCAGCGAGCATTGACCAAGATGACCCTTTCCAGCACTTTCGAACACCTGTTTTAAGTCAGAATAACAACAGAGAAGTGAGCACTAAGCAGCTGTTTCCTAGTGTAGCTGCTCTATGAGCTCTCACACCAAACCAGAACTGTTTAGACATGCATCAAGAAACATGAAATTCCCCTTCTATTTATGGTCTGTTGTCTGCTGCTCTACTTTTATCACTGTAAATGCTGTTACCTGGAATTCACCCAATTTCCTGAAGAAATCCGTTTCATTTTCACAATGGTACTGGAGGCTGAGAGACAAAAAGTCTAATGACTCCTGGAAACAAGGAAAGGAAAAGAATTATCCAGGAGTAAAATGTATTTCTTGCAAGTATTGCATTAAAAGTACATTAAAAAAATATGAAATGTTTGATAAAGATACATTGCTTGAGTAGGAAGCCATACAGCTGTATGGGAGATCCAGACCATAGAGTGAGTACAAACAAGATACTGCATGGGAAGATGCATTTTGTATCTCTCCTAAACAAAGTAAAATGTAAACAGCTAAATGAACTTCTAGGAGCATTTTATTAATTTAATATTAACGATTTGCAGTTGATTTTTTAATTACTAAGGATGTCTCTGATTTATCAAACTGAGGAACCTTTGCAACTATATGGTTCAGGTAAGCCTTCTATCTAATCCTTTGGGGAAAGTCCACTTCAGAACTCTTGAATCATTTCAAACTCAAAGCATTATTGCACTGTTACCAAGTTCAAGGGAATAGATCGTCTCAAATGACTAGAAAAAAAAATGATAAGCTTTCAGTTTGTTTTTCAGTCCAAGGTTTTTCTTCTAGCTTAGCCAGTTTACCTAACACAACATCTCTGCTCTCTTATGTTGTGGTTTAAACCCAGCAGGAAGATGAAACAACCTCACAGCCCTTCCACTCCCTGTTCTGCAGGGGGATGGGGGAGAGAATCGAAGAGGAAATGGTAACACTTGGCTGAAATAGGACAAAAAGGGAAGATAATAACAGAACTATAATGCTAAAAGAATGTACAAAACAAGTGATGCACAGCACAACTGCTCACCACCCAGAGCCCATACTCAGCAAGTTCCTAAGCTGCCCTGCCTCCCAGCCCACCCCTCAGTTATACATGGAACATGATGCCATATGGCATGGCATATCTCTCTGGCCAGTTTGGACCAGCTGTCCCAGCTGTGTCTTCTCCCAGCCTTTTGTGCATCTCAAGCCTCCTCAATGGTGGGCTGAGGTGAGAAGCTGAAAAGTCCTTGACTTAGTGTAACCACTACTTAGCAACAACCAAAAAAATCAGTGTGTTATCCACATTCTCATCTCAAATCCAAACCACAGCACTACACCAGCTGCTAGGAAGGAAATTAACTCTATCCCAGCCAAAACCAAGACACCCTCCAAGCCACACCTTGCTTATACCTTGAAATGTCATGCCTACAACATTGCTTACCTGATTACTAAATTTTGAAGGATTGTGAACACAAGTAAGAAAGCTGTACAGTCATTTGTTCACTGTATCCTACATCAACACCCTCTAGGTGAGGGTAACTAACACAGAGTTTGGTCTTTACAGAAGGGATCTCATCATCTTTGTAGAGATTATGTTCTTGTATTGTGCCATCCCCATACAACTGGAACACTTCTAGCACAGTCTGTGTTTTAACATAATAAGCAGGTGGGGTTTTTTTAATAGCAGTAATTTAAAATGAAGTATCTCCTTCTCTGGTGGTGCATTAAGTAGACTTGCAAAGAAAATAACAATGGGTACCACTTTTTACAGACACTTTGTCATCTAAGCATGCATATTGCCAACACTGCTGATTATGAAAGCAAATGTCACCAGTGCTTACTAGCCAAAAAAGGATGCTGAAGTCATTTTTATAATCAGCAAACTCAACTTTATGATCAGACTACTCAACTAAGTAAAATTGGTCAGTTGGCCAACTTCTAAAATTTTTATTTAATTTGGAAGAAGCCACTCAATCCTGTGCATAAAAATAAAGCTAAATAAAATCAAATGCATATAATTTTGGAAATAATTTCTATTAAGGTGTTACCTGAAGAGAAACTGAAAGAAATTCTGATGAAGCATTATCCAAGCCATGATCCATTCCTAAATCTATGGACAGCTTTCCACCTTGGGGAGAAAAACAAAGAACAGGCAGTCTATAGGTAGTATAAAGACAAACAAAAGATTACAATTCACTGCAGTGATTTTAAAATCAGTCAGAAATTTTTGAAGATGTGGATCATCAGGCAGTATCCTAGGTTGCTGATTTTAGAATAGCCACTATGAATTCAAGGGAGAGTTGAAGAAAGCAGAGCTTGAGGTGTCTCTGTCAATAAACCTTGTGTTAGAATAGCTCATAGACATCCTAGCCCTGCTGCTGGCAGGGAGGTGGATCTGCATACAGCTGTCCAGTGGGTACCTTTCCACTCCATGCACAATTATAAGGAATGCCTTCAATTTTCATGCCTTCGTGGTGGTTCTACAGTGGTTGGGTTTTTAAATCCAGCCTTTGCTGGGTGGTGCTGAGAAGCTGGGATGCTGGGAATCTGGGGGGACAAATTACATTGGAAGGAAGTTGAGCCACTTCTAAGGGCTGTCACCAGATGATGTGAGCTGAGCAGTAAATTATTCCTGACAAATCTAATTTAAAATTCATTAATTAAAAATATTAATAACATCTCTGCTGGTTTTCTGCCTGGGAGAGATGAATTCCAAGCTCAAAGAAGGCAGACCCAAGAGGACCACTGCATAGAAATTCCTGGGTATCCATCACAGAAGAGGTGAAAATTCTCTTGCTCTGTGTAACACAGGTACAGTTAAGATTTAATTACTTAAAAATCCCAGTGTCTGCAATGAGGCAAATCAAAGGATATTGCAGACTTCCTCACACTATTATTAAGTCTCAGGAGACTTCTTGTGCCTTGTTTCTTCATGGTTTGAAAGTTTTTACTTTCCTCTGTGGGTTGGGAAAAGATGCACAAAAATATATTATCTACAAAATAGCTTGATTATTATGGCTTTGGCATTGTATGCACAAAAATTAGAATGAGAATGGATTTGAGTAATCTGAAAGCATTTTTAACTGATAGTTTGTTTTCATTTTAGGCTGAAGAGTAACTATTTTGTTCCATGTGTGTGCGTTTAACTTTTAAAGTTAAATAATTTCACTTCAATTAAATGGTAAATGTAATTTTAAACCATGATTATTTTTGTTTAAGTGGATTTTTGTCAATACATTTTTAAGGATTTCTGCTTTTTTGGTGGAAAGCTGATGGCTGAATTTGACCTGATTCTTCATCTAGATCTGGACCTCCAAAGCTGTATTCCAAGCCTTAATGAAAGAGACCCCACCCACTGATATAAGTAGTAAGGCTTTAAAAATGAGAAAAGTGTGCTCAAATCAGAGATTCCTCCAAAGTCCCAGTCCCACTTCTGTTACACAACACATCTAAGGTTTGGTATATGAACAGTATGAGATTGCAGCTCATCAGGGCCATCTGCTGATCTTTAAATTAAGAGCATAGGGACAACAGTCATTAGAGAAAAAGCATATAGAAATATTACAGTTTTTGAAGTACTAGTTTCTGCTGCTTAAAGTAGCTGGAGGCTATTTAATACTTTTCCCTGATGCTTAAGATAAAACACAAATATGCACACATACACTTATACATATATATATTTTTTCAAGGCCAGGTTGGATGGGGCCCTGGGCAACCTTGTGTAGATCCAGGCCTGCAGGTTGGTGGCCCTGCCTGTGGTGGGGGGTTGGAACTCTTATGTTCCTTGGGGTCCCTTCCAACCCAGACCATTCTATGAGTCTGTGATCCTATGATTATCCTCAACTATTTTGGCTATCATTCCAAGTAAAATGCAATTCCCAAGAAATTATAAAGCTAGCAATATAAGGGAACTAGTTACTCAAGGATTTCTGTGTAGTTCTGAAAGCACTGATAGCGTGTTCACACAGAGATTGTATGCAGCAGTTACTATTAAATCCCATCACAAAATACTTGTGAAAAAGCCATATAAAAATCACAGAATTACAGGGTTCTAAAAGACCTTTAAGATCATCAAGTCCAACCACTCCTGTCCTTAGCTAAACTATATCCCTAAGTACCTCATCTACCCTTTTTTTAAACACATCCAGGGAAGGTGACTCAACCACCTCCGTCGGCAGTGGATATAAAACCCCCCTCCTGCCATTCTCCTTACCTGCCAGTGAGTATTTCTCATGATAGATGGAGTAAGCTCTTCCATGAGCAGCAGCTAGGGCCTGGGCTCGGTGCTGGGGGTCATCATAAGGCAGGCTTTCAAGGACCTCTGGCAGGTCACTGAAGGTGAGCCACACATCCACCATGGCGCCGAAGCTGCGGAAGCTGAACTCTGCGTATTCCGTGAAAAGGTCAGCAAAAGCACTGGGTTCCCTACCCCTGGCCTGCATGGCCACAGTGCCAGGGACACGCTGGCCATGCAGGACTACCACTGGCCTCAGGTCTGCAACAACAATCTTCTCAAGCAGCTCCTGGTAGCACTGCACTTGAGCTTCATCTGGCTCCCTGGCATCCCCCTTTGGAAGGAGGCGTGCCCACGGCAGGAAGATTTTGTAATGCGTCACCCCGATCTCACGAAGGTGGGAGAAGTACTGGGGCAGCTCAGGTGCCACAAGACCTCGTTGGCACAGGTAATCATGGGCTTCAGCCACAGCAGGGCCTTGATCTTCCTTGGGTAGGACTTGGTCCTGCAGATGCAATCTATTTACCAACTCGCTGGGTAGAGGTCCAGCAACGGCGATAAAACTCTGAGCAAATTCTTCATCTGTTCCAAGGCAGGAACAGACTAATAGAAAGAAGATGACTGTCTTACAAGCCATCTCCATTTCTGGACCTGCCTCAGAAACAGTTGTTCCACACTACTTATACTACAGAATAAGTAATATTTAACTGAAATTATCTATTACACAGATAAACGTACCCGGAACTGGCTGACACTAGAACGATAGCAAATCAGGACAACCACAGATGAATGAACAAACAGGTGAATACAAACCAACAGTCAATTAGCTGGAGAAAGGTCATATGGAAACAGTTTCTGAGATGCTCAGGTTCCCCTTCGTACTTGAACATCAACTGACATTTGCTGATACTGCCTCCATTTCAGAGGAAGATAAAATAGGTGCAGCTTTTAATGGCCCCTGGACAGCCTTTTTTGTCTTAAAAGGAACACAGCTCTGGATGCAGGGAATGACAAGAGCAGAGTTACCTGCATTGCTGGTCCTGGGTGCTACCATGGCTCAGGGTGGGCTTGACAGTGAAGAGGCACATTTGTACTGTAGTTCTTGGGTGCATAAAGGAAATCTGAGCTGTGGCAGCTTTCCCACTTGGAAAAGCATATGTGAACCAAGCAGCAATAACATGCACCCTTGTGCCTCGTAACATCAAGGAACTTGAACAATAGCATTTTATTGCTTTCCAAAGTACTTTCCCTCAGCCTTGAGAACACATGCTCTCTGCAGGGTGGACACAGATCACCAGCCTGAACTGCTGCAGGGAAGAGAGCTTTTCTACAGTCAAACACAGCAAGACTGAAGCGCTGACCTTTACCTGAACCCGCCATCTGTGCTGCCTAAATACAGAACGTGTTTACATCACCTAAACACAAAATTCTACATAACTACACTGAAAAGTCAGTTCTATCTCCCAGTTTATTCCCCTTTAACAATCACCTTGTTTGTTTAAAGCATACCTAGAATCACCAGTTCAACTCCCTGCTCTGCCACGCAGTATTATCTTGAAGTTGCAGTAGAAAACATCTCTCAACACTTGCTGTTGCTGAAGTAGCTGATATACAGCTCATCTAGGGATTGTATTTTGTCCACTTTCAGCTTTTTTTTCCTTAGGAAGCCTAGAAAATCTCTGTTCTGAACAACTAAGTACTCCACTGTTTTGTTTTTTCCCTGAGCAATCGGAGTCTGAACGGGAATTCTACAGCACCACCTGCTGCTTATTTTTCAGAAGAGCAGTGTTAACTCAAAGAGGACAGCCCCCCCTAGCCCATGAAGTACATAGAACTGGGGAAAAGACAAGAGAAAACCTACTTACTTTACCTATTTATTATCAAAGAAAGATGGGGGGCAGAGGAGGGGGAAAAACATGGACTGAAGTACAAAAATCTTCATGCCCTTGTTTTGAAAGTAAAGGAATACACAGTAACATTAAACTGTTGTTGGAGGTGGGTGGCAATGTTTAATGAAATCTAACATTTAACAGAGGCAGTTTATGAAAGAAATTAGTGGAGAGGTGTTACTGCAGTATTGAGTTAGTGATGCAGTAGCATTGCTGGGGACAGATCTCTATGATTCTTTCTGTTTCAATACATTATGTTAACTTTAATGATATGCTTAGTAAGATGGGAGACTCCACTAGGAAAAAGCTGGTCTTACAAACCAGCTGGTCTTACAAACCAGCTCCATTTCTGCCCCTGCTTCAAACCCAGTTATTTCACACCATTTAAAAATATACAGGTTTGGTATTTTTCATATCTTTCCTGCTACCACAAATGTTTCTTAGGTGCTGGTATCAGGTTGACAAGACAAATATTCAGTTTATTAGTATATTTAATAAACATGTAGCACGCAGCAAATAACTGTGAAGAACAGAAATTTAAGTAACATTTTCTAGTAGAAAAATCTACAAACAAGTTAATAAATACAGTCTTTTAAAGTCCTAACAAATGATGGCAGTTTTCAGTTCACTTACAAGTGAAGACATTCACCAAGATGGGGCTTTCTGACTTCCTGATTTAAAGCCTTGCTTTGGGCTTGGCTATTTTCAATTTTCTATTTGACATATGCAACACAAGCATACACATCTTTAGGCCATCTAAAAAGAAAGAGAAGCAATCAGAGTTTCTCATTATCCATTACTAGAAATTTTTAAAAAGCTTTCTGCTTTCTTAAAAAAACAGCATCTGTCATCCAAGAAATTTAATCTTCAAGACATTAAACATGTAGATCACTATTTTTTCAGCCTCAAAGCCCTGGCATAGAAAACAGCAATCCCACATACAAGTGACAACAACTCCACCCCCAAACATGTCCAGATATTTATCTTTTATTTATGTTAATAAGAAAAACAGATAGAAACTTACAGCATAAAAAGTCTACTAAATACAATAGAACAATGCAAAATTCCTCTCATTTAAAATAGAAGCATCTACATAGCTTCATGCTGAAAAGAGCTATTGAATGATAATCTTCTGCATCTGCATGGTGGCATTAAACCCCAGAATTAGTAATGAAACTAATAATTCTGGTATATCTTTAAAAACTTTCTGGCTATGCTCAGTGTAAATGAGCAATCATATATTACTAACCATACACTGGGGTACTCCACAGTAAAGCTTTCAGAGGGATTTAAGATGTTAGCTATACAGCAACCCTGCAAGAAAATAAAGTTTCTTCCAACTAGCCAGCTCTACAGTTCAGTTCTCAGCCCTTAGTCTTCCAGCAGATAGTTTGGGTTGACAACCAGGTATGGATCTTCATCGAAAGTCTCCTCTTCTCTGGACCCTCTCAGTCCTGACTGGGACAGCTCTATCAGAATATGATCCTGCAACAGACAAAAATCTGTATTCAAGCAAAACCAGAAAGGTTTATTTGCACTTTTTGAAAGGCATCTCCTTTCTATACTAGTAGCACTTCTTACTGATGTATTATTTAACTGTTTTCATTGTGAAAGCCCTCTTTAACATGCTACTAATCTTAACAATTATGTTCAGTGGGACTCTCTCGTTGCATGCTTTCTGGGAACAGGTCTATCTAGGGAGTTTGCACCTTTAGAAGTGAGAAGTATTTTATATTTTCCTATTTTTTCCTCCAAGCTGCCCTAGTGCCTCCATGACCTAAAGCTATCTATTGAATAAGCCCTTGTTTGTATTTCTGTATCCTAAAGTGTAACCGACACTATATAAATACAGGGGGAAAAAAATAATCACACTTCTACAGGGACATAATATAGCACTTTGAAATTCACCTACACACATCTCCCATTATTTCGGTGGTTTTTCTCTACAATAACTTTTAAGAGGTATTAAACAAAGAAGGGATCTATACTGCATCAGTCAACAGCACAGAAGCACAAAACATTTCTCTAATCAGGACCTCATTCTACTAAAAATTACTCATTGCACTATAAATTAAGAGCCATTTCCACTCTGCACACATCCCTGTACATACGTAATGCGTCAGTCGGTGAATGACTCTCTCTACGATCTTCTTTTTATTTATCAGTTCTTCTTCAGATTCTATTTCAGATTCAATTTCCTTTAGATACCAATTAATAAGTTCACTCTTCTTTAATGATGAATCATCCTCTTCTGTAGAGAAAACAATTTGCACACACACAACAGCAGTTAGATACCATTTTGCACACACACAGTGTTACAGCAGTTAACACAGCAGTTAGATAGCATTCAAACTGCAAGAGAAAAGGATTTATATGTAACATTTAAAATGCTGAAGAGAGAAACATGTTGTTTAAGAAACATCAGGCTTTCTTCTGCTTCTTAAATCAGCACATTTTGTGCAGGAGGCTGTGGTACATGGTTCAATTGGAGATACTTAAGATTGAGAATTGAAGCTTCCAGTTCTATGCACTGAAGTAGCTTACAAATTAAACAAGCAGCCCAGCAATCACATCAGCCTTCAGCTTCAAGAAAAAGCAGTCCTAAGGACTTGCACAACTTTCCTCTAAGTAAGGGCAAAAGAAAATCACTGTCACTCGAAGCCGAAGAAGTCATCCTAAGTTCTACATATACTCAGCAGTTTGAATAGATACTGTAGTCTCCACACCCTTCCAAGAACTTTGTAGCACTGGTATATGCTATGAGACAACCAACCTCACTTTGTTACCAGAGCAGCTTCACTGTAACCAAAATATTTCACCTCCCCAAGAAATGATGCAGCCATTTGGCACATATGGTTAAGTATATACTTTGGGCTGTGGTTGCTGGCACATATTAAAGCTCTTGCTGCAGCTTTCATTGCTGCTCACTCATCTTAAACCAGCATATGCTACAAACCCTTTTCTACACCTTCTCTGTTGACAGGGACTTACTGGGGTTTGAGAGTTACTAAGATACCAGAGCTAGAAAGTCTAATAAACTCCCCTTTTATCACCAGATGTAGCACAGCCACATGTATACGGGTTCACACATGACCTACTAAGTTTGGTGTCTCAGTAGGAATGAAAACCCCAAATGCAACAGCATGAGATGTAACAAGAGTGGCTCCCTGAACTCAGAGTCTGCTGTCTTTTTCATGAACAAATTCTTACCTTCCTCTGCTTTCCTGAGGTGCAGCACCAGGAGGTTGGAAATGCGTCGATACTCAGAGAAGCCCAGTCTGAGAGAAGATTTGGGTGCAGCATCCTTGTTGACATCCTCAGAATGACCACTGATCCCATTCACAAGACCATTGACCCCAGCTGGAGCTTCTGCCTCACCTGTTTGGACACATGCCCAGGTTTAGTCCTTAAGATCTGTCAACTCTTTAATATTCTCAGCACCTGAAAAGTGTTGCACTGACCAGCCAGGTGAGTGGACCCACAAGGAGGCCGAAGAAGTAAGAGAGTTAAGAACAGGAGTCAAGATTCCTAGACCTCGTAAGATGAGAAATAAGTGAGAAACTGAGAAGCAGCATGCACTCAAGGGAAGCTGTAGTGGCTGGAAGTACTTTCCCCTTTGAAAAAAAATCTATGAGTAATTTACCATTGACCCCATCTTGATCCTCCATTTGCTGATCATCATCTTGGTCTAAATTGATGTCAGGAGTCTCAACTCTAATGATAGACTTATTTAAAAGCCTGAAAGCTTCCTTCACGTGTTTTGGGTGAACCTGGAGAAGATTTGAAGAAAAAAAACATGTATTAAATAAGTACTGTTGACTCTTCTAGTGTTAACAGCTGTTTTCCCCCAACAGCTCCCAAAATGTAGTTCTATCTCTGACAAAGGGTCTTTCCACCCATCTCACCTGACTAATCCTAAGCAGTAGACTATACAAGTCAAATCATATCCCACTACAAGCACTCTAAGTTCACACAAGGTCATCGAGGGAATAAACAGCCTGATGAATCTTTCAGGCTTTAGTGATCATGTGGAGTGAATGCAAGTTTTAAGTCAAGAACATTCTGAAGAAAGATCAGTGGAGCAAGAAACATGAAAAAGTGGGTCTGAACAGAAACAACATGGGGAAAAAAAAAGATGCATTAATGAGAGTCTCCTCTGGAACTGAAAAGCAAAAACTTGAAAAATCATCTCTAGCTGAGCCATAAGCTAAAAGCTATCTGTTTCTTTATTAGCTGGATTTAATTAAAAAGAACCCAATGGGTGTCCTTCTTACACAACCAGTGAATGAATTTCTGTCACTGCATGTGTTACATAACCCCGTATCAACGTTTCAAAGGCCTGCTGAGTTTTAAGGCAGGGACTAGATGGATGGTAATCAGATGGAGTTAACAGCCGTAACACAATATACATTTCACCACTGGTTGATGTGAGGAGGAGCTCAGACCACAAATACAGGCAGGCTTAGGGGGGTACAGATATTCTGATGAACTTTGGCTTTTTAGACTGCAGATGGAAAAGAGCTGTGAGAGGTTACAAACTATGCAAGATTAGGAGAGACACTACCAGCAGCCCTGGCTGATACTAATAGACAGTTATTAATACTACTACTACTACTACTAATAGACAAATGTTCTTCCTATGTGTTGTGAACTGACAAGTAACAGGCTGAGAGTGCTGATACAACTGTACTGCCAAAACATTCCATGCTCTCAGTATGGACCAGCTGACCCCAGTTTTACAAGACAAACCATAAGAACAGCATTTCTGGCACATAAATTCAGACCAAAAGCGACCACAAGTTAAAACACGTTCCAAGCCCTCCTTCTCACCCACAGGATCTAAGTATGCACAATACCACAGTCAAACAGCAAAGCAAAAACTCACACAACATTTACATAAACATTCATCCAAGCCCTGATACCTCATCACAGCAGTGCATACGGGCCATGGCTTCAGAGAGCCGAATCATGCTTTCCAGCTGTCGGACTGTGATCCTCCAGGACGACTTAGTCACTCCAGAGCCATCGCGCTGCCGCAGTCGCTTATACTGCTCCACTATAAAGTCCTCAGACTCCTTAGATATCTTTGTGACATAAGACAGTATGAGAGTTTGTCATGTGAACAAGTATTGAAGTTTATTCTTCTTTGCATTAGGTGGGCAGTTCCCAGACTTTTCTATACTAGCTACTGCTTTTCTCTGAAATATTCCATGTGACACACATAGGGCAGAGAAATACGAGACTCATGTTAAAGTTATATTGCAATATATTGCCATTTGGGGAAAGCAGAAAAATCTGTACTTAGAACAGTTCCCTATTCTATATTTTATATATATTCTATATTTTATATATTCTATATATATTCTTTATTTTATTCTATATATATTCTTTATTTTATTCTATATATATTCTTTATTTTATATATATTCTTTATTCTATATATATTCTTTATATACATATTCTATATTTTACCACAAAGCAAGCAAAGAATTATCAAGGAACCATACCCTTTAAAAATAAAACCAGCAAGGAATTATCAAGGAACCATACCCTTTAAAAATAAAACCAAACAAGCTCTGATAAAGTGCTAAGTCAGTAAGACATAAAAATCTCTGCAGCAGCTGTGTGGAATAACCCATGCCCTTGAGGTATGAGAAAGCTATGAAATGACCCCTCAGTTGTTGTAGACAGAGGTTAAGAACTGCCACGAAAGCAGTTAAGACTACTGATTGAGCAGTCTCAGCTGAGCTGGCTGGGTGTCTGTACTTCAAAAAGAGTACATAGCTCCAAACTATGCTGTTTCTAGGTAATAACTGAGTTGATGGCTCCTTTCCTGAAAGGACATTATGCTGTCTTTGCATTTGCTGGGGAAAAGGCATGCTACAGAGCAACTGTTCCTTTGGGTGTCCTCATACAAAACGACTTAGACAGGAAAGTAGAATTACCTTTGGTTTAAACTGTCTTGCAAACAGCAGATACCTTCTGATATCATCTAATGAATAGACACGATCCACAGATTCTTCTACTCGGGAATGCAGATCCACTATGCGCCTGGCAATGGCGTAATCTGTAACCTGGGACATTATTGCTCTGTCAGATCACTTCCAGGACATCAGCCAAACATCAAAATAACAGCTAGAGTCTTCCTTCCCACTCCCCCTCCCCTGCTTGCACTCCTCATGGCAGAGCTGGTCTTTCCAGAAGCCAGGCTCTGCCAGATCCAAAGTGCACTGGAGGTTTTTAGTACAAGGAAACAGCAGAGAAGGGATAAAAGGCAGCTTTTAGGATTTATGACCTCTTGGAACTCTCCAGGGTGACAAGTTAGCCAGAGAACACGCAGAAAGCAGTGCTTTGCTGCGTGGGAACTGCTTCCTCCCTTTTCAGCCTGCCCTGTCTCTTTCATCAGTCCCTTCTCAATGAGACAACCACGCTGAGCCAAACAGTGGAGAGAATAGGACTGAACCAACATTAATCTCTGCATCTCATATGTTCCCAAGGCAAACAGCACAGAGACAGGTGGTACCAGTCCTAGCCTTAGTGACCAGCGATTTGTAACAATGACTAATGGCCTTAAGTTTACAGGCCAAATGACTACAAGATGAAAAGGCAGTATCCTTGTATTCAGCAGAGCGTGTTCAAATTTGTACTAACAGCTTTTAACTTTGCAGGCAAAGAAGAAAAGCAGAAGCAAGACACTCTCATGAGATTAGCTTCACCTAAAATTTCAGAGGGCCACCAAGATGGTTGGAGGGCAGAAGCACAAGACGTATGAGGAAAGGCTGAAAGAGCCAGGTCTATTCAGCATGAAAAGAAAGCAACTGCCTCACTGGTGAGTATAGATGTGATGGAGCCAGGTTGCTCTTAGAAGTACAGACTGACACAAAAAGAGGCAAAAGACACAAACTGAACGGCAAGAAATTCTCATTAGGTATAAAAGTTATTTTTTTTAACACATCAGAGTTGTCAAACATTGCACCTATAAAGGCTGCAGAATCTCCATCCTTGGAGATATTCAAAACTCACCAGGTCAAGGACTTGGCAATCTGTTCTCAATGATCTGCTCTGAGCATGAGGTTAGACTAGAGACCACTAGAGGTTTCTTCTGACATAAATTACTCTAAAATTCCTCAGAATTACCTCATTACATTCATCCACAAGGATGAAGAAGAGATCGAAGCGAGACATGATGGGAGCTGACAGGTTGATATTCTGTTTCAGTGATTTGGATCTGTCGTAGCGCCCACCAACTGGATTTGCTGCAGCCAAAATGGAGGTCCTGGCATTCAGGGTAGCCTAACAACGAAAAAAACAAGAATACTACCTGTGATCACTTGCTAAACCAACTCATCACAATTCAAATGGATCAGCAGAACATCTTTTAGATGGAGTTTCAGTGGAGGTGTTATAAACAGTCACTCCTCAAAGAGCCCAAACTCTTTTAACCAGTCCTTTCTAACCAAGTCACTGTCCCAAGGAACAGGTTGATGAATCAATATTTTAATGCTGACACACTCTTACTGACAATACTGAAACAAGCCCTTGAAAATGCTTTTCAAAACACCCTGTTTTTAGCAATGCAAATATCCCCTTTACTTCTACAAGCCCACGTAAGTCAGTACCCTCCTTTGGGGTTACTTCAGGGTTAGGTTTTCTCACTTTCTGTTTCCTCCCACTACAATCTCTTTTTTTACTTTCAGTCATGTTTCTGACTCTTTCTGGGTTACCTGCACGTAAACCTTGCAGGTAAGTCATCTCTCTCCTGCCATGGTAGGGCTGCTGCAGAGCTGGCACAAAGTCTGCCAGGTGATGTGAGATTCAGTCTATGCAAGAACCACTCAGGTGGTCGTACAGACTACACAACCAGAATAGCACAAGTTACCTTTACTCCTGCTTTAGTAATGGATATAGTCTGCTGCTCCATTGCCTCATGAATGGCTACTTGATCCCCCATGTCCATTTTGTCAAATTCATCAATGCAACAAACCCCCTGCGGAGGAAGAATAAAAAATAAATTACCCAAATTCTATCACTTTTGGGAAAAAGCATTAGTAAGACAATTTGGGGCTCTTTGTAATTAATCAAAATCATTCTAGGGATGCAGGAACATCCCCAAGTTCCTGGACTCACATTATCTGCCAGCATCAGTGCTCCAGCTTCAATGACAAATTCATGAGACTCTTCATCTTTGACAACAGCCGCGGTGAGACCGGCGGCACTGGAGGCTTTTCCACTGGTGTACACAGCACGAGGACTGAACTCATCCACATGCCTGTGGGGAGAAATAGCAGTGAGGAACAAACTTAACAAGTCCGATTAAAACCTGCAAGGTAACTGTAATGCAGTGCTGCTCTCAGGCCAGGACTTGCTCCTTCCTTCAGGAAGCAATTAATATTTAGGTATGCCCTCCCACCTCTCATGGTGTTTGAGCAAGCCTTTGGAAACTAACCTTCACCTAACTGCAATCTTACACAGCTCTGTTATTCACTTGTGGTTACACCAGCAGAAAAAACAACCCAGACCACCTCCTGTACATTTTCTGCTGACTTCATGAGCTAACACAGCTCCTTACAAGTCAGGTAATAGTCAGCACAAGGGAAGAAATGGCCTCATCGCAGGATGCAGCGAGACTGATCACAGGCAGCCTACAGCAGCTTTCGTGGTGCCTCTGCATTTCTGAGTTCAGTGTATGCTGCAAGGACCTCAGCTTCATGGAGAACAGTGCAGAAGTAAACGATCAGCACAATCCAATTAAACCATATTAAATACAATTTGAATTAAAAAGCATTATAACCTAAGATGCAGCATAAAACTAAATTATTTCACAATTATTTTTCACAGCTAATAGTTGTCTATTTGTCCAAAGTGCTTGGACCTACCAATATAGACTAAGCTAAAAATAAGGGGGAAAATCATTATTATTTTATCTCTATCTTATATTTTAAGTTGTGCAACAAGTTTTCTATTTTTAATGTTAAGTCTTTTGAAAATATTTGGAAATTCATACTTTTATAACTACAGAACATAAAGTCTTAATCCATTCTCTGTTACCACCACTGGGGCTTATTTGCTTCAGCCCTGTTCAAATAACTTCAACCATACCCAAACAATTCCTGGAAAAAATCCCTAAATATTTTACTTCCCTTTCCTCTGTTTAACACGTGAAAGGCACAGTACACATGGATAGCTCTAGTCACACTGGACAATATTTAAATACTGAGTTTTAATGAGATGCTTACTTTAGAAATTGACTCTTGGCTGTACTTGGATCACCAACAACACAAACATTGATGTCCCCACGCAGCGAAGTGCCTTCTGAAGTGGTCTTAGGAACTCCTCCAAAAAGCATCAGCAGGACCCCACGTTTCACTTCATCGTTACCTGTCCCAGAAAGGCAGTCAATTTAAAAACCAAGGAAAACAATGCATTTTTCCTAGGTAAAAAAAAAAGAGCCAGCTGGCTAGAATACTAGTGCCTTTGGACACATCCACTCAGAATTTACCTATTTGCTAAATATCCACTGGAACTGCACTTACAAGCTTGGTACAGCTTCAGGGAAGAATCATTCATATGCCACACTGGCTCAGAACATGGACAAAATTCAGCTGATCAAACTTTTCAGGCATAACCAACATATGTGCTCTAAAGTTCAGAGCCAAAACCAACTGCAAACCTATAGATACACATGTGCTTTCCCAAAATGGCACTGCAGAGACAGCAAAAAAGAGTATTTTCCAAGTGAAGTCTTCCCTCTGAGGCAAGAACTGGACTCTTACCGTGGATTGTGGGGAAGAGGCTGGTGCACAGATTATGGTAAAGGTTCTTATCTTGGCTCATTTCAAAAACTTTTTCCCACTCTTTCACAGACATTTGGTTTTTAATGCTTTCTGCAGTCTGCTCTTCATCTCGGAGCTCCTTTCCACCAAACTAAAGACAGGGAATTTAAAAAGCCAGTAATTATATGCTCACTACTGAATTTGAGTACTGCAGAGAGGAGGTAACAAAAACTTGCTCTGTAAGCTGAATGGGAGGAACACATTCAGAAAAGCTGACCTTAGGCTATGGAACCTCATCCCCTATAACCTTTAAAAAACAGTAGACAATTTACTAGGGGGCAGAATCAAGAGTGTTACCTCAGTTAGTGAGAAAAACCTAGGAGAGATGCTTGTCCAGATATTAGAACGAGAGTAAACCAGTATGGCTTCCTTGGCTAAAATTTGCCTTTGTAAGCTGTCTTCATTAACTGGAATTTACAAGGTCTTTAATTACTCTGGAATGAAGTAGGAAACTTCTTACCCAGAAAATAACAGATTCTACTTTTAACATACGTGATGATTAAGCTGGTTGCAGAATTATAGATTAAAATATCATACAGTGTTATAACGCAGCTACAGTCAGTATTACACACATTGCATTCCAAGATGTTATGTGATAAACCAGAGGGAAGAAGCAGCATCGCTGTTCCCTCTGTGACAAAATGAAGCAATAGGACTTCCTGGAGGAAAAGGAAATGCTGCAGAAATGGATGAAAACTGGTAAGAAATGGACTGGATCACAGAATCATAGAATAGCAAGGGTTGGAAGGGACCCCAAGGATCATAAAGCTCCAACACCCCTGCCACAGGCAGGGCCACCAACCTCAGGCCTGGATCTACACAAGGTTGCCCAGGGCCCCATCCAACCTGGCCTTGAACACTTCCAGGGATGGGGCATCCACCACCTCTCTGGGCAGCCTGTTCCAGCACCTCACCACTCTTTCCGTAAAAAACTTCCCCCTAATATTCAATCTAAACCTTCCCTCCTTCAGCTTTAATCCATCCCCCTTGTCCTGCCATTATCTGCCCTTTTAAAAAGTGGATTCCTCTACTGTTTGTTTAGAATAAACTGAAAACAAATAATTACACCTGTGAAAACTGTTAAGAACAATAAAGGCAAGGAAAAAAAGCTTGTTCTATAAATCCAATCAGAATATAACAACAGTCAAATGCACAGGAAAACGGTACACACATGCACTTAAAGCTTTACCCTTTCCTGCTCTCTAGGTTGAGGTAAAACCAAAAAGAGCAGAAATCATCAATATCTTCACATCAATTTTCCTTCCAGACTCACCCGTGGATTTGTTGGTGCAACGTAACAAGCTAGAAAGACTAGCTTATAGGACAGCTCTCTGACTCCAAGGGCACGAAGTCCTCGGATGCCCTCGGTTTCGTAGCCCGCCTTCCCACTCACCCGGGAGCCGGTTTCTGCGCGCACCCCTGCAATTCAGAGTGGAAGTCAGAACAGCAGTTCCCTCAACAAGCAGGGGGAACAGGTCATCGAGGTCATGAGTGGCAGCAACGAACCTGGTGTTGAGAGCTGGGAGACATCAGGCACGACGATCAGTGACCCTGTGAAGTCACATTTGTCACCTGCCTGCGCAGACTCCACTGCTTCCGCACGCAGGATCACCTCCACGCTGCGAGGGATGCTACCACGCGGCAGCTCGGCCTGCGTCTCCTGGATGCGAACCTGGGGAGGGAGAGAACATCAAGCACTCAGCAGATGTCACCACGTTTGAAACTCCTTCAAAAGCTAAGCTGCTAACATAGTGAGTAGCAGTTGATTGCTGCTATCCATGTCAAACATGAAATTCCTCTTACAATCATAGAATCACAGACTGGTCTGGGTTGGAAGGGACCCCAAGGATCATATTGCTCCTACCCCACCAACCTCAGGCCTGGATCTACACAAGGTTGCCCAGGGCCCCATCCAACCTGGCCTTGAACACTGCCAGGGATGGGGCATCCACTACTTCTCTGGGCAGCCTGTTCCAGCACCTCACCACTCTTTCTGTAAAGAACTTCCCCCTAATATCTAATCTAAACCTTCCTTCCTTTAGTTTTAATCCATCCCCCTTGTCCTGGCATTGCCTATCCTTTTAAAAGCTGATTCCCCTCCTGTTTGTTTGCTCCCTTCAGGGACTGGCAGCCTTCTCTTCTCCAGGCTGAACAAGCCCAGCTCCCTCAGCCTCTCTTTGTAGGGCACGTGCTCCAGCCCTCTAATCATCTTTGTGGCTCCTCTGAACCCTCTCCAACAGTTCTACATCTTTCTTGTATTGGGGGCCCCAGATCTGGACACAGTACTCCAGGTGGGGCTTCACGAGGGCAGAGTAGAGAGGGACAATCACCTCCCTGTCCCTGCTGGACAATAAGACAAACATGCAAAAATCCCTTCACTCATCAGTTTCTAAGGAGTCTTGAAGAAACTTGAGGATACAGAGGGGCCACAATGATAATTCTGAGGGCTAGGAAAAGCCCCTGAAGAGGCCAGGTAATCTGACTGACACAAAGTGTTATTGCAGGATGTGAAGTGCTGAGGATTTGGCAGAGTACACCAATCTGGAAGAGCAAAACACTGCAGATACTAACAGACACCTCTTTTCAGACTCACACAAAACAACTACACGATGTACCTGCAACACAAGACTAACAATGGCTTGAATACGTGGGTTTGCAGTGGCTTACTTATATAATAAATACCATGCAATTAAACTGCTTTCATAATATTAATGCTTAAACATAAGCCTTCCATAGACAGAAACCATGTGCAGAAATTCCAGTGCTTTTTCTTGAGGCCTTTTAATGTTGACAGTACCAAAAGCAATTGTGTTTAACATGTAGCAGGACAAACAACATCTTTCAATTAGCACAGGAACATCATTGTTTGCTGTCATCCCTCAACCTCACTACTGTACCTTCTGGAAATCAACAAATCTGGATTTGTTTGTGTCCAGCAGGAATCTCCTTCTATTGGCACAGACGGGATTTCTGCAGATGCTGGGCTGTGTGTATTTAAATTGCTGTTCCACATCTTTAATCACTGTCTGGCAGTCGAGGCACAGGAAAGTTCCACTTACAAGCTCAGGATGGACAGGGTGGGTACGTACTACCTGTCCACTGATACGCATCAGAGAGCCAATTTTTGCTGATGTCAGTTCCCGAATTCTGTTTAAAACAGAAACTCACAGGCATTAAATTCTTGAGTTGACATTTTTAGCCCTAAAGTGCTAAGATGCAACATAGTTTCATTCAGTCTGTGACTACAGAGCACTCCTGACAGACAAAAGAAACAAAATTACAAGAATATATTCGCATTTTAGGATTTTTTGGTGTAAATTACCTAAGTTGCATGTGGTCCTGGAACGGATGCAAGTCAGTACCTAAGTATGATTCACAATTTAAAAACAGTTTAAAAAAAAAATACGCTGCACAAGACCAGGAAACTTCTTCACAACTGTACTGCTCAACCATACATTTCACACTTCATAGCCAAAACATTTTCAGCATGCTTTGACACTTCCATCCCCACTAGTAAAACTGCACAGGTTTCTAGAATTAGTAATGACCTTACTTGTGTCTGGTGGGTAGATCTTGGAATGCAACATAAAAGTCCTTGTTGGAAGGAACATTCCCATGGTCTCTGGCAAAAATCTTCACTGCTCGGCAGAGGTATGGGTAAACCCTGAAACACCGGAAAGAAGTGCAAATTTTGCAGAAGCTATCAAAAAGCCTTCTCTGCTCAAGACTGCATCAAATATTTGTACCAGACAATACCAGGCTCTGGCTTATACTGACACGTTACGTCAGGACACACAAAAGCTGATCTAAATACACTAAATATGAGATTACTGCAGAGTAGTGCCACATTTGCTTTGTTATCTGAAAGTGCACTTTTTCAAGTCTTATTTTATGACATTTTATCCTTATATTAAGAAGTAGATGCTCAAAATAAGCCACTTATCCTGCATTCCTGTACTGACCACCTGCATCTTCACCAGAGTAAGTGCAACCCCCTAGTTAACTGCTGGTTTCCAGACACGAATCCATTAAGAAATAAACTTTGATCCAGTAAAAAAAAAAAAAACAAAAACAAACTAAAACTTCTTAAATATATTTTCACAGTACAGAGAGCAGATAAACCTCTGATTTTTTACAGAAGGCATAAGACATCACAGGCCTGAGACCTCAGCTTTACTGGGCTCGCAAGGCACCTCCGCAGTTTACCTGTAAAACTCCTCCTGAATAGTGGTGGAGAGCTGCTGATTGAACTGCTCCAGATCCAGGAAGCTTATGATCAGTGTGTTTCTCTCCGGCCGAATCAGTTCTTCAGCATCACGCAAGTATTTCACCTCCCCATCGCTGTTCTGGAACCTGAAAGTGATCCAGGGAAACATCACAGAGTTAGGTTATCAGGCTGGCGAGGAATACTCCTGAATTCAGGGGAGAAAAGAGCAGGGAAGGGCCGCACACCTCAGGGAGCGCGCCAGGCAAGGACAGCACCCCACAGCGCCTCGCAAACACCTCTTCCCACAGTATTTCCTCCCCGCTACACGCATTCTGGTAACACCTCGGCAGGGACACGCTGGGTCACACTTCATACCGCTGTTCCGCCACACAGAACCGGATTTAGGGCTCAGCAGTGACTCTGCGCCAGCAGAACGGCGTGTTCCTCGGGGTGACACCCACAGCCCCCCGCCGGCTGCTGAGGGGTCCCTCGGGAGCGGGAATGGAGGGAGTCAGGCCGCTGAAGAGCCCATCGGCCCGGCTGCCGCCGCGCTGTTAGAAGGGGCCAAAAGGGCCTAGCAAAGTCCCATCGGAAGCTGCTTGGGAAGGATTTTACCAGCCGAGGGGGCACCGCGCTCCCTGCCGAGGCCCCCGGCGGGGCAGGCTCCTGGCAGCAGAGCAGTGCCTCGGCGGCAGAGCTTTTCCGGCTGTAACCGGGCCCCCCGCCCTGACGGGCTCTCTCTCACCCCGCCAAATGGCGGCCCCTCCGCCGCCTCCTGACGGCCCTGCCCGCCCGCCGCTAGGCCCGACCCCTCTCACTCACTCCTCTAAGAAGTCCTGGAACAACTTCTGGCACTTCTCGGCCACCTCATCACGGAGCTGTTGGTACTGCTGCGTCGCGCCCGCGTCCCCCGCCGCTACTGCCAAATCCATCCCGACCGCCGCCGCCACCCCAGACCCCGAGCCGGCCCCGCCGCAGTTCGCGCCACTGCGCACCTCACGTGCGCCGCCGCTCCGCCGCACCGGCCAATCGGCAGCCGCCGGCCCTCAGAGACCCGCCCCGCCGCTCCGGCTCCACCTTCCCTCACGGACGTTTTCGCGCCAAAGGCGAAGGGCGGGCTGGGGCTGGGGGCGGGGCCTGTGCCGGGGCTGAGGGCGTGCCTGGCGCGCGGGGCCGTTGGCGGGCGGTGTCGGCAGCGGGAGGCGGGAGGCGGGCTCCTGCCGGGGAAGGAACGGGGAGGGCACAGAAGGCAGCAGTGGGGAGCAGGGTGGCCTAGGGCTTGTGCCTGGCTGCTGGGCGGTTAGGTAGCTTGGTTCTGTAAGCACAGTGGAGGGATGCGCCCTGTAAGCGCGTCTGTTGGGCGCGGTGTGTAAGCGGCGGCTCCAGGACCTGGCGTTAGGGCTCCACGGGTGCAGCCAGGGCACCGCAGAGGGGGCACAGAGCCACGGCAGCCCCTGCCTGCCCTGGGAGGGGGTGGCCATCTCGGGCAGCTTCCGCTAACAGGAGCCGCTAGCTAGGCTGCTCCTCTGGCTTCTGAAGGAGTAACCGCGGGTGAAAAGGGTGTAAGCTAGGCAGGGTGAGGAGCAGGCTTTGGTTTGCCTGTGAGGCTGTGTTTGCAGGTAGGGTGACAGCGCAAGGCAAGGTGTGCCAAGTGCTGCCGTGGCTGATGGCCATGGCTGGTGGCCATGGCTGGGCAGCAGCTGGTGGCACGCGATGCCTGCCAGCAGCAACTGCTTCAACAGCTACCAAAAATGGCTCAGGCTCGCTCTGCCACCTGTGCAGTCATTAATCTCTGCCCAAACTGGGAGTTTTGCTGTAATTAAGGCAAGGAAGGGCTGACTTTCTTCACTTGCTAGCACAAGCTTCCTGCAGTACTGTTCTTTCACCTTACGGGCAGTCGCCATCGAGTGAGTGGCCTCTTGTCTTACTGCAAAATGGCAAGGGCTGCCTGGCAGTTTGGGGTTTGGGTGTAGGAAGATTAAAGTCTGCACGGTCCACTCCCTCCTCAGTGCAGAGGCTGGCAGTCTTTTTTAGTGCACGTTCTTGTGTGTTTTGGAGCATTCCTACAGCTCTTTTAGGGGGTTTTGTTGTGGTTTTTTTTCTCTTTGAAAATGGCTAAGGGCTAAAGAGGTAGCAAAGTAGAAGAGCTAGCCAATTGTGTATAGTCTATCCTATGCTTCCATGCTCTTTATATATACAAAGAAAGCGATGGTCAAACTTGATAGCTTTTAAAAGCCTTGTAGTGAATAAACTCCACATTTTGTCAATTCATACTAGCAAAAATGGGTGCAAGTTGGTTGTGAGGCTTGATCATTTTGAAAGAAACAACCAACTCACCCTAGATAAGCTGCTTTTTTAGAATTTCTCTCTAAAAAAAAAAAATCCCTTACTTTGTATGCAGATAATACCCAAACAAGGAATACTAAATAATTACACCCTGTTTGGGTATGCTGTGTAATCTAGAGATGGCTGTGAAGCAAACTTCTGGGTTGGTTTCACACACACCACCCCCCCCCAGTATACCTGGAATCAACTGGCTGGGGATGGAAGCACCAAGTTTTTCTGCTTCCATTCTCCTCTTCCCTGTCCCACTGGGAGGGAGCAAGCAGCTGTGTGGCGGTGCACAGCTGCCCAATGGCATTAACCCCCAAGAGGTGCGTGCAGCCATTGGGGAACCAGTCCTGCACTTTGCTTCCAAAGAAACAGGCCAAGTCCTCTTTCCTGCTGGGCAGATACAAAGAGCTCAGTGAACACAGATGGGTTTTCACAGGAAAATGTTAAACTTCAGAAGCAGACTGAAGCTTTGTGCTTGCGCTGAGCAGATGACTCCTTGGCTCCTCCTTACCAATATCCTTCAGAGTTCATTAGTTTAAAACAAAAATAAATCACATAATTGCAATTATCAACATGAAAGGGGAAAAAAACCCCCCACAACACTAACTGGTTGAGCCAATGTGGCCTCCATCTAAAATGCTAAACTTACTGCAAGTTACTGGAAATAAAGGGCTATACAGGTTTGGCTTTTCCAGAGCTACCCAACCAGAGCTGCTACCTATCAAGGTAACAAAGTTCTGAAATTACTATTTGCAAGGTTTCAAACTAAGGTCTAACAATGTGCAGCTCCCACTAATGTATCCTGTTAAGATTACATTCAGGGCAGATGCATTTTGCATTTTGATTTATGATTGTAATTATTTTCAGCTAGCTAAGAAAACCTGCATGAAAGGATTCCACATGAAAGGGATCGAGATCTCCATCTGAATTCTTGTTCTTGAGCAGTGCTGTGAATAAATCAAACTACAACATGAGCTCGACTAACAGCACTGGGATAAGCAGGTTGTTACAGGAACATATGCACACAACTTGCTGCCAAATTTAGAGCAAAACCCATAGTTCTCAAGATACTTTTTTTGTTGGCATGAAATCTAAGTCAGTAATTTTGCTCCTTATTAGAAGGATGTGTTTCTGATGCAGAATATATTACCAGTTTTGTATGAACAGAAGTAATTAAATTCATTCCAGTTGGCTTAGCTGGATAAACAACTGTTTTGAAACCTGGATTCATCAGTAATAAGTCTGTGATGATAAGCTGTGTTTATAATCCACTTAGCTTTGTAAAGTACAATGGAGGACACTGTTAGATTTTAAAGTTAATAATTCTGGGAAGATTCCATGGTAAATTAATTAAACAGACACATAAGCAAAGGTGCAAAGAGTGCTACTCCTCAAACTGTGTGACTTCCAAACAAAGTTTAGCTTCTACATTTTCTGGGACTTCACCTTACTGACCTTTAGTATGGTTGTTTTCTAATGGAGAACTCTTGTCACAAAACATGAAAATTATGTCTTGTTCAATGGCAGCTGCAAAAGATGATTTGCCCTTTTGTGAAATTCTACACAATTTATACACAGCCTCACTGACCTTTCTGTAGCATAACCAGCATGTGACTTCTCTGACATTTAAAAATCAAGGTAACAACAGTAACACTGACTGTCTAAAAGCATACCTCCTTCTGAAAGCTCTTTATCATGTAAGATGTTCAGCAAAAAATAAGTCAGGAATTACAAATATGCATGAATTCTGTAGTGCCCAAATAAGGAATTTAATCCTTTACTCTTTGGCATTCACACTTAAAAAATATTTTAAATTTGAAAAAAAACCCTGTCAGATGCTGTCCACGAAAGGAAGATTCAAATACAGTGATGGTTCTCCAAAGGCAAGGCACATCCTCTGGGTTGGGAGAAAGAGAAGCAGCTTTGTGCATCATTATCAAGTGAGGAGGTTCGGGGAGATGATTCATTTGAGAAAAAGGATGTCTAGAAATAATTTTTTAAGTACTCTGACTTACAGAAACACTCAATTTCTCTAAATGTACAACATTTTATAAATAAAAGCTGAAATAGGTTGGCTTACATTATTTGCTTTTCTTTCACTGGCAAGAGAGCCATGAAATCCTTCCTAATTTGTTTTGTTTGTTATCCTAGAGGCTGTGTCAGGCAGGAAAACACATGGTGTGTGCTCATGCTTGCTGTCCATTTATTTTGTGATAATAGTGTATATCCCTTGTACATTCCATGAGTGGGACCTTCTATCCATTCTCAAATAGTAGCATAAAGAACAGGCCTGTGGCTTGTATACAACTTTCAGAAAGGGAAAAACTTAAGCTTTAGGCAGGTAAAAAACCCCAAAACAACCACCCTTATCAATTTATGATTTTCTTGTGAAGATACAAAGGAAAAACCAGAAAGACAAGATACTGTACCTAATTTACTTCAAGAGATTTATTGCAATCTATTTTCATAATTTCACACGAAGAGGCTTTGTTCAGGATCATCTTCTCCCCTGCTTCTCTACCTGACACTCATGTAAATTAACAGTTGGCTAGTTTCCTCCTGACTTTTAAACTGCAAACATCCAGTTATTTTAGCTCTCGGACAGTTCTGTACTTCCAAATATTTGATCTTGCTGACGTAAGTTAAAAATGCAGAATTCTTATTGCATAATTTATTAAAATGTTTAGAAACATGATACAATTTAATGTGACACTAGAATACTAACTCAAAGTAACATATTTTCATTAAAAATGTGCTCAGCTGCCAATACAAAGAGTCTTGATCTGTTAAAATATTTTCTTTTAAATAAACAGCTAAAGGTAAAAAAAAATATTGTGGCACTTAAGTAAATGAGTTTTTTTTTAAATTGCATATTATAATGCTCAAATCAATACAGGTTCATCAGGAGCAGGGGTTATGCTTGTAATCAAGTCATATTTGCAGGGCAAATCTTCTCAAAGGTTCAAAAGCAGCTCACATTAGGGTGTCAGTCGTTTGGGATCCCGTGGGAACATGGAGGTCTGACGAACGTTGTGCAGCCCCAGGTACAGCATGGTCACTCTTTCCAGCCCTACAACAAAGGAAAAGAAACCCCATGTCAGTATAGGCAGGTTTTTGCTCAAAACTCTGAAGGAGCTGCCTCACTCATCAGGACACTCACGTTAGCATGTCTGACTACAGGAAGGAGCGAGAACCAAAACTAGGGAGTGGCATAGAAAGCCTTCTGGTGTGACACAGACTTCCTTTGGATGGAGCAAGTCTCACTAAGTGATGGCCCTGGAGACTCAACCCTGCGCTGAATCGCTTTGGGCTTTGAGGAGAGAAATGGGAGAGCACATCCTGAAGGCAGGACAGCAGTATAGTCCCTGTCCTGGTTTCAGCTGAGGCAGAGTGAATCTTTGTTTCTTGTAGCTGGTATAGGGCTGTGCTTTGGACTTAGTATACTATGTTGATAACACTCTCTTAATATAACCAGTGTTAACAGCTTTGGAGGCACCATGTGCCATAAGCCACTACAACAAAAACCTACCGTTGGGGAGGGAAGTTAATCTCAAACCCTCTACAGTACAAAAATGTAATTCAGCAATATGTACCCATGTAACTGCTGATACCTTTATGATACTAAATATCCCACTGGTTATCATGCTCTTCCTGAAATCTGAGAGATAATGGGTGTACTGTGGAACATGGAAGGGCTTCCTCACCCATGGGCTACATACACACCCTTGCCTGCTGAGCTGAAACCCAGATGCACACTCGTTTTCACACACTGCCCTCCTGTGTTAAGGTTTTGATTTCAAACAGCTTGAAACCAGTGTTAATTCTCAGTGCATCTCCTGTTTGACTGGTGCTTGCCCTGACTTCCTGCACATGCTGTGCAAGGAGCATTTACTTTGCAGAAGAGATGCAGCTTCAGCTTCCTTGATGTCACTTCTGACTGGCCTAAATGATTCTGGATCACCTGCAAATGCTGCAACTCCTCTGTTCACAAGACCTGCATGATCACTGATGCTTACATCTTGTAGGTATTTCAAAATGCTTGCTGCAATAGCAGATCTAACACATGTGCTGAAAGCAAAGTTGTTCTGGGAACATGCTGAGAACGTACTAAAGATACTTTACAAAAGTAAGGCAAATGCAGAAAAACTGAATCAAATCATTGTGTTCACTCATCAGGACCTACAAACTGTCCAATATCCATACACATGAAGGGATTCATTCTGCTAATGAAAGGAATGTGCATAACTGAAAATTATTATCATTAAAATGCCTAAAAACTATGGGCCTTTTCCATTTTAATAGGTAAAATACACCCAAGACTAAAACTAAAGCCTCAGTGCCTTCGCTGAAACAATCAGCACCAACCAAACTGATCAATGGCACCAAGTCAAATCACTATGTAAGACAGAAGCAAGCCCTAGCTTCATCAAATGCACTAAGACCAGTGGCTTCTGCTATTAGTGGACTATGATAAATTCATACATAATACAGTATTTTCTTGCTTCCTTAAATTTTCCTTACTGGTCATATTTGAAAGTGATGTGCCTGGCTAATAAACCATCATTTTTTCCTGTAATGACTTACTTTTTAAACTTCCCAGACCCTGCCATTAATATTTTGCCTATTTGTTTTAAAATGATCCTTACATTTTAGCTTTTCTCCTTAAATTCTACAGGATAAACAGCTGCACATGTTCATCTAACAAGGATACTATTCTGAATTTCATACTGAATCCTGCTTATGCCTGAGCCGTTTAAATTAAGCTTAGGGTAACACAGAACCAAATAAAATACTGACACTTACCTATCCCACCACCTGCATGTGGAGGTGCACCAAAACGAAAGGAATCGATGTAAGCCTTTATCTTCTCCAAATCTAGAGGAAAAAAGATACATTTCTCACCTGCTTAATGAACCCCAAGCCAAACATATGAGGGATTAGAGGACTGCAAGCACAACAAAACATTTACCAATTTAACCTGCAAACTAACAGTGGGGCTTTACTCATTAAATATATAAACTAACCAGGGCTAGCTAAAAATTTTAACTGTTTTGGTTTATAATTCTGTTACTAATTTAATCAGGGAAGAAATTTGAGAACTGATTAAGACCCAGACCTAACTCTTCACTGTACCTTATGGAAAACAGTGACTTCTTAAATAAACTGCAGTGAGAAAGTGAAAATTTAGCAACTGTTTTTTCCATCTTGCTACAGTGGGAGCTACTCCTTTTTTGCTTCTGCCTACCTGCTCCTTTACTTTCCCATTCACAGAACGGGTAATTGTAATCTACATTTCACTGCAGTGATCTCCACCTAACTTACTATTTTACCCTTGTACTACTAGCTGGCCTTGTCCCCACTAAGTGTTTTAAATTTTAAAAAAAATTCAACAAAGGGACACTTCTTGCTTATTTGCTCTCCATTCAAGATTGAAAAAGGACAGCCAACCAAGCCTCTGCTAGAGTATTGTGCATAAAGTCTGTGAGAGTAAAGGGAGGCATGACTGAAGGAGACTTGTTTGTCTACCCTTATTCTGCTGAAGGTATTTCCTGCATTACATTCTCTCTAAAGCCCTCGGAAACAATTCCTTTTCATCAAGGGTGCTGCTGGGAAACGAACTAAGTTTCTTAATACCACCACTCCAGATTAAAAAGGTTACACAGAATGAGATGCATTAACAATGAAAATGAAACAGCACTGTGATTTTAGCACTTCTGCCCCAAATTCTTCCTCTAACAAAAACAAATCCAATCATGGTTTATATTCTTTTAAATTCAGGTTTGTGTTGTTTCACTTGTTACCGATGCCATGGTGCCGGGCTCTTTCTGTCAGCAGCTGAGGGTCGTGAATTCTCTGAGCTCCAGACAAGATCTCTTCCCCTCTCATGAACATATCATAAGAGTTAGAGTTTTTCTGAAAAAACAAAGGTAAGTTTATTTTCTACCTACAGTTGCTTCATCCTTCAGTGGCAAACATGCAGCTCTCAGTAACTTCAGTTATGATATCCAGAACTGAGCAGTAAGAGTGCAATGTATCTGGAGTCTGCCAGGGAATTACAGCCCTTTGGTTTGTCTCATTAGACTAGAATTGATTAGAAAACCTTTTCATTCACACACCCTTTGAGAAACCATTACGCTTAAATGCAGTTATCCCAGAAAAAGATGCTCAAAAGATATTTACCCTGGATATAGGAATACACTGGGGAATTTTTAACAACATGAAAAAGCTTATTTTCTTATTGTCTGTTTCCCTGGAAAAATGTTTTTGCCTCTTTTTAGTGATAGCAGCAGTGCTCTGATCATGGAGATCTCTTTATAAAGATCTCCTAGGTTTGTTTCTTTCTACTGTGTTTTCACCAGAGTAGAGTAACTGTAAATTTTAAAGTGTCCATTACAGGTAACGCTGACCTAATCTTGCTATGAGCATTTTAATTAAAACAGAAGATCATATAAATACTCTGTATCTATTTTGTTGAGTTATCCCTACATGGAATAATTTAAACTACAGACACACACACACACACACACACCCCCCTCCCGTTGGCAACACAAAAAGAATTTTACTTACAGGGTTTACTGGGTCTGGCATTGTATAAAAAGGCCTCACAGCAAGAGGGTATTTGTCAAGAATATAGAAGTCTGTGTCATACTGAAAGAAAGTCATTTCAAGCAGTTAGGACAATAGAAAATGCTGTAAAGAACAATTTAAAAGAGGAAGACATGGCCACTGAATCTTTGAAATAAAAAGATCTCCCAATAACTTGACAATATTATCTTTAAAAATTATAAACAAAAGCTTATTACTTTTCAGTTTTCTAATACCACCTCTAGTGTAAATTTACAAATGTTTAGCAGTAAAATGTCTTGCTGTAGTAACAGGTACTTTTCTTTTTTTTTTTGCTAGACATCTCATTTTCTCCTATAGATTTAGTTAGAATCTGGTGGGGTTTTGTTTGTTGGGTTTTTAATTACCGTATGTAAGATCTGGTTTTGTAACGTTCCATCCTGTTTGATGTACTCAGTATAAAGAGATGATCAAAATAAATAAAAAAGATTAAAAACTGTTTGAAAGAGCTTATCAATGATAAAGATAAAAAGATCAGTAGACCGCATAAGCAACAGCAAAATGGGAATGCAATCAGTCAGAAATGCTTGTGCTAATCACCTCTCTACAGCTTCCGCATGTTCTGAGATACTGTATTCTTGATCAGTGGGGAAAGAATTGTTTCTCATGAAGTAACCATTTATACCAGCTAAAGGCCTCTATGACATCAGGTTTCAGATTCAATGACAAATTTATTTATGCTAAAATAATCATTACCTTTTCCTTTACCAGGCGTCCCAGGAGCTTTTCATTCGGTGTGCTGGAAAAGATTATCACCATTAAAATTAAATGGCCTAAACTTGGACTAGATACTTCATAAAGCTAAAAGGCTGTCAAGCTACAGATTTGCACACCCCACCCTTTAAAAATCTAGTATTTGTTTCTGAATGTTTTGGATTCTCCAGGCAGAAATTTCAGAAATATATTCTAAATATATTTATTGGCCCTAGAAATCCCTTAAATTAACTAATATATAAAGATATTCTTGTTCTTAATATAACGACTTCCTAGTCTGATTCTGGTTACTGAAAAACTGTGTAGTCTATTTCCTACTGGCATATACCTTGTGCAGCACTTTCTTCTTCTGCACAGTAAGAAACACCATAAGCAGTTGCTGAGGAAATTATTTTGCTCCAATCAAATTCCTATGATTTAAACTTATTTGATGCACAAATCATTTAACTGTGAAATCACACATTATTCTAATGGTACTGGATACCATAAAATTTCTGGTTTTCATACTGTATTTATTGTGACTCTTTAGAAAAGTTTGTATATAATCCATTAGTTAAACCCATCTTTCAGTAAATCAGTGAGAAAGCACTGCTTAATCAGTACAAACCCGACAGGTTACTATCACTTTCACAAGACCTTCCCACATTTGTGTACTGCCCAAGTACCTTAGATCTTCTTCATCGCCCATCTCAACACCAGCCTCTCTAAGCATGGCCACAGCTTCACGATATTCCAGCCTCAGGGTTGGTTCCAGAAACTTAAATGGCTCACATGGGAACTGTTTGTTCACTGTCTGAATTTCAGTTTGGAATCTATATAGAAGAAAACAACGGCAAAAGCAAAATATAAACCAGCCAAGGAATGTGCCCTTCCAGCACCCAATAATGACTTTGTGGTGGCAATACAGTTTTGCCACAAGAGGTCCCTCCTGCAACATAAAGAACTGTTTTAAAGCCACTTCTGGAGAAATCCTGCAAAATCCTAATGAAATGTTTCATCTAAGTTAATCCATCTACTTCAATGATATACATGTTAATATTTTACTATTGCTTCTGGTTTATTCCTTTTGTAAGAAATAATTGACTAGGTCAAATTTTCACAGTAAAGCCTCTGAGAAATCATCCTTTGATTTGTAATATTTACCAGAGTTGTTCTTTGATTTCAGTAAATCCTATTTCAAATATAAAAGAGAAATTTCTTTCTAGACAGATGAAAAGATTTGCATTTCTGCTGGCAAAATAGTCTTAATTTGTAAGCAAATTAAATCCACGTCCTGAACTTCTGGCCTGGCTTTGTAAGAAGCTAGACTGTGAATAACAGAAAAATAATATTTGCTGCTTTCATGGTGGAAATCATGATTGTTACAATAAATGTGATTCAGAAAAACTATTCATTTCAAAATATTAATTAATACTATGTTCAAAAGAGAACAATCAGTCTACCAATAGTGGCACAAAAAGAAGGACTCTAAATTCATGATGGATCGTTTCTGTTAGAAGTCCTTGCAACAGTAAACAAGGTTTCCTAGTGCAAGCTAACGTACTCTAGGAGGTGCAGCTTGGGCTAAAAATAGTTTGCTGGCTTGAGTGAACTTCAGGAGTCAGGCACAAAGAAATAGTTAAAAGAGTAAAGCAAAAAATGTTTGGTTTAAAGTTCTGTTGTAAATCAGATTATTAACGATCATCTGACAAGCTGAGGATAAAGTGCTCACCTGTTTCATACCACAGTGCAAGAGATCGCAAGCAAACGAAATTGCTCATGAAATGGAAAATGCTCTCATTACCTTTCCTGAAGTCCCTTGAATATCTGCACCAAGGTATCTGCAATCTCATCTACCACTTCGTGATAGTGATAGTTAAAAGCCATTTCAATATCCAGACCAACAAACTCAGTCAGGTGTCTGTGTGTATTGGAGTCCTCAGCTCTAAATACTGTAAAATGAAACAACAGAAATGCTAACTGACCTGAAATTATAATAGTTTTGAAAAATAACATTCACAATCAATCACATCAGCATTTGGATCAGGCAGACAACACTGTCTTTTGACATGACAATTCTCACTGAAAACCAGAGAGACAACTAGCTGCCTCAGAGCATCATTTACAACAGCAACAGCGTTATTGTAGCTGTGGTGCTCAAAGGATACAAGGCAGACAAGACCTTCAGAGAGGCAGTAACTCTCGTTAAACTAACAGACAAAACCAGACAAGCTTTCATGCACACAAGAACTTTCAGATTTGAAAACTGCCTTTTTCAGAGGAAATGGACTTGTGCACGTGTCTGTGTTGTGGGCTGCTGGTTGGTTGGGGTTTTTTTCAAATACACAAGGTCTAACAGAAACACATCTTCCTATATACCGTGACTCATTCGTTTGTAAATAAGATTTTCCAAATTTCTGGCATCTTTTTGAATTATTTTATAAGCTGTTACTAACTTTTCCCAGCAATTCCAGCTTACCTATCTTTAGACCCGTCTGTGAGGTCTTAAAGACGACAAATGCTTGTCAGCTTTTTGAGAAAGAGAGGGCATGAGACTGGAAGTTACTAAATACTGCTGACAGCGCAGTTAAAAGTAACACATTTTCGAAACAAAGTTGTTTGGTAGCTAACCCAAAAGCAAGGGATAAGCATGTTACTATGCAATCTTAAGTACGTAAAACCCAGCTTGCCTACTTTAACTACTTGCTACTGGGCAAGTAGGCAACTACTGAGCACTGTTAATAGGATACTATGGCTTCAGTAATCACAGTGGTGTTCCATGTTTTACTAACTTCATCACACTTTCTGCCTATCTGTGCAGTATGAGCTGGGGAGCTGCTTTGGCAGGGGGGTTGGACCCGATGATCTCTCGAGGTCCCTTCCAACCCCTACAACTCTGTGATTCTGTGATTCTTTCAATTTCCAGTGCAACTCTATTCTTTCTCCTCACAGAACAGCAGGCAGTGCAGAAGATCACTCCACCCTTATTTCAGCATTTTAGTTTTGTTCCAGCTACTTCTTTGTCGACTTTACTCTTATTAGTCACCTCAACTGAATTTTGTGTTTGTAAGTGAAATAGTATTATGTGAAATCATTCAAAGCTTTCAGTATGTCTGTTACCTTATTTCTAGCACAGCTGCTAAAAGGCATCACTGCACACTTTGGGTAAACCAATGCTTTCCTTACCTGGCCCAACACAGAAAACCTTTTCAAAGTCAGCACATATACACATCTGCTTATACAGCTGTGGGGACTGAGCCAGGTAGGCACTGCTTTTGAAGTATGATACAGTAAACACATTGGCTCCTCCTTCACTGGCAGCTGAAAAGCAAATGCTTGCAGTAAGTATTAAAATAAAAACATACAAAAGAAATCAAAGGTAGAATGATAAACTATTGGTCTTAGGCTAGAGATCAGAAGGAAGGTTTTTCTTAAAAGCGTATTGCAGGGGAAAGATATATCTGCATCTATTAATGCTACAGGAATTTTTGCAGCTCAGGATGGTCACACATTGTCTTACAAATTTGCAAATTTAGTTGGGGTAGTTTAAAATGTTACCATGTCCAGCTGTCCTTCACCTTGGAGTGAGAACAGCAGACTGTATGCTTGTACCACCACGTCTACCTGCAGCCCAGCATCTCTGTGGAAACCAATCTTTATCAGTGACGTAGGCTTCCAGGGGTTAACTGCAGAGGCCGAGATGAAAGTGCACATCCTGTTGTGCCAGAAATATCTCTCAGAGCCAAAACTGGATTGACCAGAGAACAGCTGCCAAAGGTATGCTCCTTCTGAGTTCGAGGCAGTTTTCATAGAAGGTTACCTTGCGAGAACAGGAACCAAGAACACAGGCATCTGAATCCCTTACTGCAAACTGCCCACCAAAACTTTCAGCTGAGTCACTTTACCTTTCCATTTCCCAGTGTGTGATATGAGAGTTACAGGTACAGAACTTGTTAACAAAAGCGTGCCAGACTGAAAGATCAGCTAATAACCTTTAAAAGGTCTGATGTTAAGATAACTGTAGGTAAAGTACTAATTATTATTATTATTACTAATCACTCCACAGAGATTAGTGTTTCTTTGCTTTCATGACCGACCACTACTCCCACTGAAACAGTTTCAATGAATGTTTACAGTTATTTTTGAATACAGGTACCTTAAAATACCTAATCTTAGCTATGATACTTAAATTTGAAGTTTAGTACGGATTGCATTGACTTAACTTAGTTATCTTTATAAAATATGATCTCATTCAAACAATAGGATGCTTGCTTGCTTGCTTTCAATGGTACACTGCACAGTAAGACCAGCACACTTCCTCAAAGGTCCTATGTAAATAAACTACATGGGAGACTTGTACTTTGTGCTGTTTCAACTGCCTCTGTAGGAAAGAAGTTATCTTATCTCATAGCTCAACGATACTTTCCATTTGGAAAGAATAGTTGCTTACATGTGCTTTGTTTAAAAGCCCTTTACCTCAATCAAGACCTGTCTTCAAAAAATTTAAATACAGAAGTATAAAATTCAGTAGGTAACATGTATGCATATAATGAATACACTTACAGAGAGAATAAGACACATATTCTGCCCTATGTTTTCCGTATCATGTGTCTTAGCAACATCCACAAAATCTCAAAGAATTATCAGTAAGGTGGAAGAAAAACATCCACTGGTAAATCAAGTAAATTGACTTCTGAAAACAACACAGCAGACCATCAAGAGAACTATAAGCAAAATCTACATTTCCAGACTTCTAGCCAGGCTGAAGTTGTTATGTCACACTTTCAGAAAGATGATCTACCACCTTCTATTCAGCCATATGCTCATTGCTAAGGAAGTGACAAATTGTATATAATGGCATCATCTTTTATCCCATGGTGTGCTTGTTACAACTTCATTATGATGGAAACTGCTTTTCATCTGAATTAGTTTCTTGGGGCTTTTTATACTGGGCACGGAACTGGCAGTGCTCAACATAAAGAACACTGATTTGAAGAACAATGCATATGATCAAACATCTGTATTTAACCAAATTAGAACTTTAAATGCACCACAGAGTACATATATCAGGTATAGGTAATATTTGTCTTGTCGTTCTTTTTACTTTTCTCCTGACTTTGGATGTTAAGGACAACTTTGATACCTGCTAGAAGTAGTCTGTTATGTTGCATCTAAATTGGAATCAGATTTTTTTTATTTTTAAAATAAAACTTTTTTTTTTTAGTATTATTTTAAATAAAACTTTCTTTTAAAAATAAAAATATAAAAATAACAGATAAAGTTGTTTAGTTGTAAAAGAAGCAGACCTGTGGCTGCTGGACCACATATACAATACCTGAAATTATTTTAGGAGTCTGAATTTCCACAAATCCCTTGCGAGTAAGAGTTTCTCGGAAAAGCTGACAAATACCAGACTGAAGGCAGAAGATTGCCTGACTAGTGGCGGTCTATAAGAAGAAGATAAAATAATGAATCCTATGTTAGTTCTTCCTGACTTTTTCTGGAGAGCTGGAAGGATGAATCTCTTCTCTTAGGAACACTTCATTACTGTATTTGCTTAAACAAAGAAAAGTGCAAATTGGTAATATTGTTATTACACAAGAAAAAAACCAGCAAAGGAAACAAGAGAAACTCCTCATTTCAATTTATGGCATATATTCAGTTATAAAGTAGGTAATATGGTCAATTCTACATTTAAAGAATCATTGATTTATGAGATGTGCTTCTGCAAATAAAGGTTTTATAGTAAGAAATTGAATAAAAACACTAAACCTATTAAAAAGCTTTCAGCACACTGAAATAGAACAGCTGCAGTAATATACAGTGCATGATAAAAGCAAAACCCTTAATAACTTACATAAGGTAGAAATGTTTGTGTCTATTAAAGGCTACCAAATACAATGTTTTTCATGTAAAAACAGAGTAATATGCTAACTGTTTACAACACTGGCACAAAAACTTCCCAAACCCAAGGTCTAAACTCAGAAGGCCAATGGTATCCTGGGCTGCCTGAGAAGAGGGGTGGCCAGCAGGGACAGGGAGGGGATTGTCCCTCTCTCCTCTGCCCTCGTGAGGCCCCAGCTGGAGTCCTGTGTCCAGAGCTGGGGCCCCCAATACAAGAAAGATGTGGAACTGTTGGAGAGGGTTCAGAGGAGCCACAAAGATGATTAGAGGGCTGGAGCACCTGCCCTACAAGGAGAGGCTGAGGGAGCTGGGCTTGTTCAGCCTGGAGAAGAGAAGGCTGCGGGGGGACCTCATTGCAGCCTGCCAGTACCTGAAGGGAGATTGTAAGCAGGAGGGGATTCAACTTTTTAAAGGGTAGATAATGACAGGACAAGGGGGAATGGATTAAAACTAAAGGAGGGAAGGTTTAGATGAGATATTAGGGGGAAGTTCTTTACAGAAAGAGTGGTGAGGTGCTGGAACAGGCTGCCCAGAGAAGTAGTGGATGTCCCGTCCCTGGAAGTGTTCAAGGCCAGGTTGGATGGGGCCCTGGGCAACCTTGTGTAGCTCCAGGCCTGAGGCTGGTGGCCCTGCCTGTGGCAGGGGGGGTAGAACCCTATGATCCTTGGGGTCCCTTCCAACCCACACCATTCTATCATTCTATGATGACAAACTCCCAGCGCTTGTAACAACCCCCTAACACCTGATCACACAAACTCCAGTTCTTCTGTCTTTTCAAAATTTACTCCAAAAGTGGATTTAGCTGAATTTATCTTCATCTTTTTGTTTATGTGCGTGACACAGTTAAGCTACTACCTCTCTGGTTAGCAAATACCTACACTAAATGTTCCTGCAACACTCTTGGGCTTTAGTGTGAAATTTAAAAAAAAACACAGTGCTGTCAGCAAAGCCTGAAAACTCTGCAGCACATCCACACCGAACCCGTATCTGATTCTGTGCTTGCACCATTGAAGACGTGAGAGTTAGCAGCCCAGGAGCCAATATAAAACCTAACGAACTCTTGCAGACAACTAAGAGAACAGACAATCTGCGTCATACCACTGTTTACTTCTCCTTTCTACAAGGTACCCAACTTTTCAGTTAGGGTAAAACCAGCCTTGTGGGCTTTTTCACATGACTCCTACCAAACCACAAAACAAAAAAACCCCAATCAAAACAAATTATATAAGCAGACAAATTTAGGCAGGCAGGCACTACGTACGTTGAAATAAAACTACAACCATCGTCTCTGCAAGATAAAGATGTCACTTCAGTGAAAAAAGAGAACCCCCTAGTTGTACTGCAGATCTGTAGTAATTGGGAGCTATCTGCAATTTCAGCCAACTGATAAAATATCTCAGGAATGTAAGTGGTTGATGCTAGTAAATAATAGCTAGCAGCTCTCACTGTCTGATAGCATTAACCACTACTTTCAAAATGAAGGAAATGATGTTTTGAGCAACAGTTACAAAAGTACCCTCAAACTTTTTCACCTTTTTTACATGGGTGTCTGAGAGTCAGACATATGCTGAGAATTTGCCTGAATCCTGAGCATAATTCAGCAGTTAGATCAAAGCACCGGATATTCAAAGGGATTTTTTTTTTTCTTTTTAAATTTTATTTCCCATAACCATCTCCTACTCAGAAAGTGAAAGACATTTTCCAAGAGATGACCACTTAAACTGTCACATCTGGGGTTTTGGTTTGCCAATACAGTTTTTGATAACCTAGATAAATTTCTATATATGAGATAAAATATGTAATATTTATTTAAAGCAGGATTGTAACAATGCCTCCTCCACCCTTCTGATGAACCAACACCTGTTTCATGCCAAAGCAGGAAAGAATGGAGTCCTAGGTCATACAGTCTTAGGAAAAGTGGTTGCAAAACCCAATCTGAAAGCAATTGCCTGGTCTGACCTAGAAGTGAGCACAGAAACACAGCCAGTCAACAACTAACACAGTTCTCCACCAGCAATAGTTTGTCAGGTGTTAACTCCTCCTGGCTTTAAGTGAGGATACAGAGCAAAGACTCTGTCTTCCTAATCCCATCTATAATGACAAATTATGCTTAAAAAACAGTAGTTACAAAAGCAGCCAAATTGACAGATCTGGACACTGAAGCTTTTATTTAACTACAGATGACGGAAAGAGCAAGCACCAATTCTCAGTACCTCAAATTGCATCTGACAAGACCACTCTTCTTTCTACCAAAGGTAGCTGAGCTTCAGTGCCCGTTCATTCAGAGACTGCCAACAAGGATAAGTGTTGAGGGGTTGTGATACTGCAGTCTCCTTTTAAGAATTAAACAAAACAAGGCATTTGAGATGAGCTCCTAAAGAGCTCCAATTGTCAAAGTGCAGTGGAGTCAAGTGGATGACCTCAAAAGTTTTATGTGCCACTATAACTTTCCGAAGATTTTAAAGATTATTCTGTATCTACACATGGAGCAAAACTTTTCAGTTTTAATTACATCCTTTGCACTGCTGTAGTATTTAGGACAAAAAGAGACTGAATTTATCTGAAGAAAATAAGCAAGCTGTTACCCTGTCTTTAATGGAGGCGCTGGTATGTGTATTACCACATTTGGTACCATAGCAGGTAGCTCAGTTACCATTTGAACTTCCACACTTAGGTACAACACAGCAAACTAAAGACAGAGACAGCTGTCAAAATGAATTTTTACCTTTGTCTTACAGAAGCTTTTGCTGTGGCATTCTTCCCCTGCAGTGTTTACTCTGATCTGAACTCCTCCGCGTACATACTGACAAACTATCTTATCTGAGACTATGCCAAAGACAGGAAATACTCCTTCAAGAGTTAAGCAGAAACAAACTTGTCTGTCTTAAGTGCTGCTGTGTTAACAGTGCTAATGTTTTAACTTGGTCTGCAGAGTTGATTTTACAGGAAAACTCCTTATTTTTAATAATCACTTTTGTTACAGACAGCAGAAAAACTGTATAGCCAACTGCTGAAATATGAGTCTCAGCCATAACCTCACCCTGATTTCACCTGTGTGTTTACTATTTAAATGCCACAAAGGAAAATATTAGTAACAATAGTACAGAGCATTTTCTAACACTCTAAGCAAGATTATAGACATAATTGCCATGTTTTATACAGCACAAGCTGCAGAGTTAGCATAATCATAGCCATGTAAGTTGCCAGAGACCACAACCGTGTTTCAATAGAATTGAGGGCAGTTAACACCTTACATGATCGTATCTCAAGGGGTGCAACTGAGGCACAGGCCTGCAAAGCTGTGAACTTTGCTTTTTTACTCTCACCTCAGCTGTGGAATTTGTTCCACTCACACCTCCATTTTGCTTTTCTGTTTGCCTTTTGCAACTACCTATCTTCTGCCACAAACAATCACTAAACGTGTGAAGTAGGCTAAATAAATAGGGAAAATAAGATTATCTATATTTTAAGTAATTTAATTACTTAAATAATATAATTTTGCAATTCCTCTAATATATGTTTTTTATACTTACATATATGTCTACATAGATAAACATATATTAAAGAAGTTTTTGCTAAGAAATAAGATTTATGTTAAATACCATTTTTTAACATCAAAGTGAAGTCAAATTTATAAAAATCTCAATACCTCTGGTACAAGAAGAAGATACAAACATGAAGTTTGCTGCCTAAAGACCTGGGACTACACTATGACTTCACTACCAAATCACTACCAGTAATAAAATAAATTGTACCTCTGCTTGTTCATTACAGCTTGAATTCAGTCAGGAAAAATACAGCTTTTGCAATGAGTAAGTTGAATCCAACACAATGAATCCAGCTTGAAGTAATCAAGTATTTGGGAAAAAAACCTGCATTAAGATCCATGCATAGTTGGATTATCATATAAAGTTGCCTGACATCCATAAGCTACTAAAGATATGGTTTAATGTTTATGCTCTACCCTGAGCAGTTTAAACAGGATAGTATTGACCCACATGCTTTGCTTTCAATGAACTGTGCATTAGTAGACACAATTATAGCATCAGGACTGCAAAATGTGTATAATTCAAGCCAAATTTGGACCAATACTGTTAAGATAAAAACATTGCTGTACATCAAAAATAAGCCAGAGCAAGGACATCAGTCAGACCACCGATGAACCATTGATGAACTTGTTGAACCTGAATTGATTTTCTTCAGAGGAAGACATAAGACATACTAAGAAGCAAAACCCCAAACCCAGCGTTTCGCTTGTCTTTTCTTCATCGTTTTTCATCTACCACAGATCTTCATGAAATATGGTTTCTGTAGGTGTTTTTAGAGGAACACATCGTCTGCATATCACTGAATACTTCAGTTAAGAACAGTAGAAAGGATTTGAAAACTCAATCAGTGCTCCAATTTGCCTTTTTAAATTTTTCCAATAAAGGAATGTAAATGAAACATCTCTAGAGCCAACTGTTCTGACTGTCATTAAGCTATCATGAAAAACAGATACGTAGGTCAACAGCAGCTCCTTCACTGTCATCTGCGGTTTTGTGAAAGCAAATCTGGACTATACAAGGGCTCTTCGTCCTTCTCACCAGCTCTCCTGTCTCTACACCCACGATTTTTCTACTCCACAAGAATGTAATCTGTATTTTATGAGGTATCCCACCAGAAACAGGTTAATTCTTCCTCCACCCTAAATAATAATCATTTTCCCTCCATACATCAGAGTCACAACTACAGCAGTATTTTGGGATCTTGGAATTAAAGTACACCCCATCCCTAACCTCAAAAACCCTACCAGACACCTCTGGGAAATCTCTGTCAGCAACCAAAATGCAAGACTGTTAAAAATACAGAATGCTATTCAGTCTATTTTCACATGTGCACACGAATGGAAGTCTTGCAATCTTTGTAGAATACTTTGCATATCTATCTCCACTAGTCTTAATCACCATATTATTAATTGCACTCCCTGTATTGCATTATAATCAAACTCTCTTTGGTATACATTGTAGCTGGAAGGAGGGATGCCACTTCTGGAAATCCAGTCCTTTCATTCAGGCAGTAACTGACTTTCACAGCTCCAATTTATCATGATTTGGCCCTATCCAATGAACTCCATGGTTAATTGCCACTTAAAATTAGCTAAACTACTTACTGCTTTCAAGACTTTATTTAAACGGACAAAACTCACTTTAATTCCATCCCAAGGACTTTTTAGTCTTTTAGCCAAGATCTGTGCATTTATTTTATTAAATCTTTCCAAAAAAAAAAAAAAAAAGAGTATCTCTCTTTTTGATGTTCAATGACCTCCTTCTTCCTTAAAAAACTGGGCCACTGTGGAAACCATAACTAGACATACATATATATGTGGTTGGACTTCCTCCCACATTTGTAGGAACAGATCATCACAGCATCTCTGTTAGTTAGAACTATTTTGTTAACATTTCTTCCCTGCTGACCATGATGTGGTTTTCCTAGAAGAGTTGTGGGATAGCAGTGGCTAACAATGGTTTCAGGTATCTCTCTGAGCTTTTAACACGTCTTCTAATCCTCCTTAGAACATGCCCACTTATGCAATGCATTTGAAACACCAGGACACCCTGAAGTCCCATTTGTATTACAACACCAGTCCATGCAATCAAATCACTGAAAATCAATTATTCCTTTTTTGGGTGGGTATTTTTTTAGTTACTTTGAAGGTCAAGCTGCCTTCATACCCCTGTGCTTGTGATTCCACTGCATACAGTGCTCAGGATGTGCACATATACCTAAGTGCATGTATTCTCCCTGAGATTTCCCCTTTATCCACTAAATAGCTTCTCTGCTTATTCAGCTCTCCCTTTAAAATTAAACAGGTCAAAGTAACACACAATTTATTTAGAATCTTCTTTTGCACAAGCAAAGCTCCTGCAGAACAAACAAGCAAACTTATGAATAGGCATGAGCTTACTGTTCCACAATATTCTGCTTTTGGTTTGAAAACAAGTAACATAATGTGTGACAGAAGAGACACACAGAAATGTCACACAGCCAGAGATGGAAACTTAACCCATACATAGGAGTACAGCAAGATAAAATACCTAAGCTTAATCAAGGGGAAAGCTGTGGCCAGATTACATCCAGCCACAGGCGCATACAGAGGGCGGGACACAAGGCACTGAAGCACTGAGATTTGACATTTCGTTCTTCCATCAAGTTCATAAAAGTTAATCTGAATTCCTGTTCAGCATAAATCACTGTTTGGCACCACAGTATGGCAGCTGATGGAGCTATGGAATAAAAAATAGCTTCTGTAGACAGCAGAGTTAAGGTCCAGACCATAAACCAAGGTACCAAACACTGCTGCGTAAATGCTGTACCAACAGTGGTGGGGTACATCACACATATATATATATATATATATGCAGCACCCACTTAGATCATAAGTTGTACCCTCTGGGCAGAATGCTGACAACTGATGCCCTATTACTATACTGACAGAGGTACAGAAGATGTACTGGGGGAGTCCTGCTGGACTCCTGAATATGTACACAGAGGAATTTTAGCCCACCCCCTTCTTTTCCATCTCTTCTGTTTATTCTGTCATTAGAATCTCCCTTCTTTCTTTGTTACTATACACCTTCTTAGGTTTTACTCTGCAGATGCTCTTCGCTCAATAATCACAGCCAAGGACATCTGAATTACAGCCAATGATACTTTCAGGCCATTATTTTCAGGTAGCATTTTTAACTGTTATTTCCCTTCGTATTATTTCTTTGTTCTCTATGGGTTGAGATGGCTCTTTCCAGTTTATTAAACAGGTATTTTATTCATGGATTTTCTTAAGTTTCTCTGGAGTGCTGCTGAGTGTTTTCCTTCATCACCAGAAACTCCACTAAAACTTGCACTTGGAACATTCCACAGCTCCCCCTTCAATTTAGTACACTGCCTTAGCACTACCATAACTCGATGATCCCTTAAATGATTTTCACTTTCAACCATTAGTACAGAATTCTTTTCATCAAAGGCTTAAGTTAAGACATAGAAGAAGAGACCAATATGATGAGATAAATGAGTATCCCGAAAAGTAATCACAAATTGAAGTTTTGCAGTATTATACATAAGGTCAAGTGAAAAGCAATTAACTTTGGACCAAGAAAAACAATTTGCACAAGTTTTAGTTGACGAAATAAGATCAGATGATCAAATTCTTTATGCATCTCAGTGCCAGAACTTTTCAAAATTTTCCAATAAATAACTATTTTATTTCCCAGGCCCATAGATTGGTTTACTGAGAAACTGATGTTATCTGAACTTCAAAGGCAGCACTAGTCACACCATAAAAATGAGCCATGCACACTCTTCATTCAACAAAAGTTAATTAAAAATTTATCGTGGAGAGCCAAATATGGGAAAAACCTAAAAGCCTCATGTCAATATGAACTGTTAGTTACTTACACACTTAGCATTTAGTTGATGTTTCATTAAAAAAGAAGAAAAGTTCTGTAAGTGATTTAGTAGATAGGGTTTTTTGCTGTTGATCAGAAAGAGTTAAGTATTTGGGAAGTACATGAATTCACAGAAGCCTTTGTCTCTATGACCTGGATGAAGAAAGATGTTTCAGGGGGAAAAAAAAAGAAAAATGGTGTGAATGCTGTGGAAGAAACAGAGACAGTGAGATTGGTATCATGGCCTGGTACAATTTCACTTGTGAGACATGCATTACAGCACCTCAGTTACACGGTAAATTCAAAACTTCCATCTCATACTTCAAAGCTGAGCTCTCACTGCAGTTTTTGGGTATCAAAGACTACATATGAGAAGAAACGTTGTCTCTAAATTATCCCTATTCAGTCACCTTTGATTTTTGAAAATAAAAGCACCCACGTGTATGTGGCTCCATGCCAAATAAATATTCATCTTTAAACTAATACATGTTCTTTGATAATGCCAGGAAAGGTGAACATTCAGGATTAAAAATCCCTGTGTTTTTACAATGCCACTCACAAATATTATTTTTCCTTTGGCCAATAATAAAGTTCCATCGAATCCACAACCTACTGCTTTGTGGATTAGAAATGTGAAGAATACACACTTGCAGGCAAGCATGCAACACAGTACTTTCCTTACCCTCAGATCAATGACTCTGTTGTCCAGTCTTGTATCTTGATTTACAGTAGCTCTTCCATCCTACACAGTTATGCAAAAATACATAATGAATACATACACCTCCAGAAAAACCCCAAAACAAAACAAAAACCACCTCAAAAAAACCCAACGAAACCAATGGAGAAAACCATCCTTTGGCTAAAAGCCAAGGGCTCTTTCTAAATTGAGTAGAATGTCTAGATCATTTCAGAAAGAACACACAGCCAACTGGCAGCGTAGCAAATTTAAGGCGTAACTTTTCCCAGAAGTCACAGGCAGAACACAACTACAAGCATCCAGGAGACAGGCACGTAAGACTGCAAACCTTCTGGGTTTGACCTTCCACTGCAGTTCAGCAGACATCAAAGCTATAGAGATTTCTAATAGAGCTCTGGATAGCATAAAGGAAGTAAAATGCAAGCCTAACAAAACCCCAAAATCACTGCATTAAGGAAGTTGCCTGGCTTTCATGCTTTTGTTCAAAAAGTATTTGAGGATGCAAAGTTTTCACCTCCTCTCCTTCCACTTCTGGCCGAACAGCATCATCCAGCTGTAAGGGCAATCGAGGTTCAGCTAAACTGATGACGTAGATCTGAAATCGAGACAAGAACAGGAATAGCATGATACGCAGGTCAAAAGGAGGCACAATTTACAGAGGGGTATTTCTGGCATAGAATTGAAACAAGGTTTGCATAGGCTGTGATTTTATTTAAATACATGGGTGCATTCTCATGACAATACTGTAAATGCTTAGTTCTCATTTTCCTCTTGAAGAGTTAAAAATATCAGGGTTTTTTCTTCTGGGAAGCACTGAGTTGAGCAAGTACACCCTGCCTGAGAGACAAGCCTATTGGCATGCATGCCAGGTCTCAAACTACTAAATTTCACATGTTTAGGTTCTGGTTCCAGCAAGATCATCCTGTTGTTATTAATGTATTATTTTACTTACAATCTGATTGTATCTGAAAGAGCCATTTCAGTTTGAAAATGTGAGGTAACTAAAATACAGAGAATGAAAAACACCTTGCCCTGCCATACAGGCTCGTCACAGGTGCAGCAAATTTGATAGTCTTTCAGAAAAATCAAGCATACAATAATCTGTATATATATTAAAACATATTTCTCCAAAATCTGCAGATTTTCCCAAGTGCTGTCAGCTAAAAATCTACCTTACTGCTCTAACTATAATAGTCATTATATTTGAGGTAAACGTGTTTCAGCTACATTGTAGGCATACAGTTTGGTTGAAAACCTTTGGAAGGAAAGGATATTACCTAACAGTTTAAATATACTTTCTATTTAAACAAATTATAAAGTTGCACTTCCTGCAGCCCTACAGCACAAGCTTCAGGAATCTTAGATTTCAAGAGTTTCCATACTGTTAAGCCAGTGCTTTACTTTTGCTGAGAGTTACGTACTTCATCCCATTGTACTAAGGGAAAGATTGTAACCTTCTGATAAAGAAACTTCTGACTTGCACATAAAAGGGGCAGTCTTTTTTATTACAGTATCTGTGGCAGTTAAGAATCAAAACTAGAATTATAAGCACTTCTAGCCAAATTAGTATTCTATTTATTTTACTGTAATTCAAACAGTTGATAGAATTAGGAAATTCTAAAAATAAGATCTCTTCAAACCAGAAATATTTCCTGCTTACATCCAATATACTGAAATTTATAGTTTAAAGCAGCTTATTTCTCTGGTATGGGACTGCTTACTGACAAAGTTTATATATGGATATAGACAGACAGCCTAGACATATAATCTCTCAATTTTTTTGTGCCATTTGCTCAAAAATTTACCCTTTGAACGTGAAGCTCAACATCTTGCTGAGTACAACCTCCAATCTTCTGATACGCTTTCCTCACAACACCTTCTACATCCACAATGCTCTCTTTGTTGATGCTGTCAATAAAGATAGGATAGGGGGCTTACCAAATTTCATCCCACACTGCACCCAGCTCAGTACTGAGCACTGGAACATTTACATACTGTGTAGACTGCTGGAACAAAACAGAGTCATTATATATACAGATCATAACCGAGCTAAAATATTCCCAGCCACAATAAATTCAAACTGAATAGAAGACTTGGGAGGGAAAGAATTATGATTAAGCTTAGTGCTCTCTCATTCTTTGTGTGTGTATACATAAGCTGACAAGTTGCATAGTTCTTTTTCTAGGCCACATACACTCTTGTATGTGTCAGCTGATGCAATTATCTGAAAGATGTGCCTTAACCAGCAGAAAAACAAACTGAAAGGAAGTGCTAGATCTGGAGGGGAAAATCAAAACTGACTGAGCTTGTTTAAACTACATGACTTGTTACTGAAAGATGCAAGATGCTTCTAAGTCATTTCTCTACAACAGGGGACATCTTAATTGCTCTCCACCAACAGTCACCAATAGTACATTAAAACACCATATAACATCTTGAAAGTCTTCCACAAATATGATATAAATTATGTGTGCTGTAAGCAAACTCTTACAAAAGCCTCAAAAGTCATAGGTGAGAAAACAATTTGTATAAGCAGTTTTTACTTAGGTATTTAAGGTGCTGTACTTTAAACCAGTAATTTCCCAGACAATCTCATCCCCACTGGAAATGTATTTTCATTTTGTGTCTTTGCTACCTTGCTTACAAAAGGCAAAGTATCAGAAAATATTTATTTCCTTTTTATGAAAAGTAACTGTTATAGTTAACTTAATCCTAATTAAGTTATAATTAACTTAATCTTTCTCTTCTCAGGCCTTCCTGAAAAGCACTGTGTGTTCATTGCTTGACCACATAAGCCCTTAGAAAGCAGGAAAGTAGCAGACCCACAATTTAACTGCAAATAATAAGAGGTGAAGGAGGACATCAGACAAGCTGGCCACTGCTGATCTCAGTAAAGCAAACAGCAATTAGCAATCTTCCAATTCACAAGGTTGGCTTTTTTTTTTTTGCAGTGAGACCCCTCTCCATGTCCCAAAGGGCCAAAACCAACAAAACCCATAAAGCTATACTCAAGGGTGGTGAGATATTTGTATGCACAGGAGGGGGTTTTTGAGGGGCAATAATCCCCAATTAAGTGTACCACAGCTAAGGATACATGGTGGTACAAGCTACTGCTGATGGTGACTAAATTCCTAATGCATCATGTTATCTAGCACTGCCTGGAATCAGTCAATCTAAGAGCTGTGATCAAAATCTAGGCATTCTGGCCCTATGGTCTTTGTGTACAGCTACAGTAAAACCACATGAGAAACTTGATAGGATTGAGGAGCTTCCCTTTAGAAATATCTATGGTTAGATTAGTCACTCTCTCACATTTTCAAAGTAGGATTTACCCAGCTAAACAATTAAGTTTATCTTTTAAGTTGATGAGGGAAACTTAGCTTTCTTCTGTGACAAAGCCTGGGTGGCATGACCTGGAAGCAGCCAAGATAGCAATCACCAAGTGCTGCCAACTATGACTGCCTGTTTGCCCTGATTTCTACTATTCCTGAGGCAGCTTTATCAGCCCAAAGAAAAGCAAGATGGATCTCTGGTCTAACCTGGGACAAACTTTTAAATGTTATAAAACTGAGTTCAAATTTAAGTAATCCAACAGGATTTTTAAATAAAATTGATCAAGTTTTGAAAATTCAGATGATATAAAGAGTGGAAAATTCAAGCATGAACATTCTCAAAACCTAACAGCATCACTATAAGTAAACAAAAGTAACTTCAAAAAGCTAATTTTGAGCATTTAGTTGATTACACCATTTCTCTCATGGAATACTTTCAGGTGATGGAACTCACCGTCAGCTGGTCCAAAAGTTATACAGATCATGGTGCTTCATAAGCTTGACATGCTGAGCCATTAGGTAATTAGACATACTACACAAAATTTGTGAATAGTATGTTTTTCTGGTACATTTACACTGTATAAAGTGCTACAACTGCTCAGAGTAGTATAATGAACAAACAATTAATTTTGTACAAAGCAGAGGTCGACAGCAGACTTTAAATCAGTATTCATTTAGTTAAGGGTGAGCCTCCATTCATCTCCATTATTTAAGCAGAGGCCACAAATTCAAGAAAGACAAGAAGAAATGAGACCAAGTGCTTAGAAATAAATACACTCTCTTAAGAATGATTCTGTTTAAAATTCCTTAAAAAGGCTGAGGCAGGAATACAACACTTTGAATGCAAGGGAATGTGATAAGAAGAAATGAAGGGAGGATATATCATGCTAAAATAGTGACAGACATTAACTAGAGATTCCCTTTGCTTTTCAAGTAAGCAAATGTTTAACAAAAGTTTTACTCTTGTGCTCATTTTTATTCCCATAAACAGTTCTCCTCTATTCTTCCCACTTCTTTTTTCATGTCTACATTTTGGCAAATGCCCAGAAAACACTACTAAATGATAGGAATAGTACTGTCTTCATTGAAAAATCTAAGTTTCTAAACTGATGAATAAAAGCCTTCTCACTAATAATTGCAAAGAAAAATAAGGTTTTAAACTTATTGGAGGAAATTCCCTGCACTGTGAAAAAGAAAATAATAGTTAAATGTTAATGTGTTGTGTGATGGGTTCTTAATCAGATTGCTGATTTCATGGCTGAGAACTGGTGTTAGTGAAGACATCACAGAGCTTTGATCAGAACATGCATGGAATTCAAGACATAGAAAGTGGTATCAGTTTAAAAATACAGGAAGAAACTGACTTTACATCATTGTAACTGCAACACTGCTTTGCAAACTTGCATAACAGAACTTTAAAGCTTCATGCTTATGATTAAATGTGCTTTTTCTCTCTCTGTCTCTAAACTGGAGTTGCAATTAAACTGTGTTTCTTGGTCTGAAATGCACTTTAAATCTTAACATCCTTTAGTCATTAAACTTGCCATAATTTTTAGGATGTATTTCAACTTAGTTCCTACCCATGTAGTTCTCTGCATCCAAATATGCATGTAATTACCTGGGCACACAAAAGCACTACTGAGTTTTTCACTGCATACAACCATCTTAGCATTTACTAATGTTCATCATCTACTCTAACCTTTCATTTGATAATTAGAGAGCATACTTTTGCTTATTCAGACTACATATCTAATCTGGTATGGAAGTAGAAGGTCACATTTTGAGTTCTGTTTGAACCATGCTCAGCAAGATGTAGCACTGGAAAAATCTGAAATCCCTAACACAGAGCATCAAATGTAAACTACAGACTCCTAGAAAGTGCTGCTTTGATCCCAACAGGTAACTTCAAGAATGTTACTGGAATGGTAGTTTCAGTTAAAGTTACAAGAAGTAAGACACTTTAATTAAATGCTGGTAACTACTGCAAAGCATTCTCAGCAGCAGCAGGACTAGGTGATTTTCTGACAACATTCCCCTAGATAATAAAAAACCCCCACACCAAAAAAAGTGAACAAGTAGCAGAAAAGCATGCCAAAGCTATCACAATTCCCATTAAAGACAACAATTATGTAATTAAAAATGTAATTAATATTAGAAAGGACTAGAAACTAAATTAGGACACACAATGCATTAAGAAAATAGAGACATTTTTATATTATTTAATCCTTAAAGACTCTGTTTTTGTAATAGATTCATACAGTTCAATGTGAAAAAATTCCTCAGCTTAACAAACTGCTTCTTTACAAGTAACTATAATCACTAAAATGTCCACTGGATGCCTTATGTCCCTCTTAATTATCTGCACATCTATTAGCCAAGACTTTCTCTTTTAACCACAGGATTGCATTATTGCAATGACAACATCTTTCATCAACAGCTTCATGTTGCAAGCTGAACCCCACGCAGGCCTCCCTAAGTGAATCACAATCAACATTTTCTTGATCAAGAGTCTGAAGAATTGGAAACAGATATTTACAGGCTTTAAATAGAGAATGTTTTAGTTAGTGGAAGTATCTATCCTTTCCTTGTTTTCTTTTCTCAACACAATTTTCTGTAAGCAAACTGCACAAATTATCATGTTAGTACATTACTGCATCTAAAAATATATTATTGTCATAGACCATAATAATCAGACATCCTTCATCTGAATGTTAGTGGAAGCAGAAGGCAAGAGAGTTTATTTTGAAAAAAAGGGTTCACTTTGTAAACAATTGAAAGTATGCATTTCATACTGAACAAGAGCAACTGTAATACTGTGTGCACAAATACAGTAAGTACCCATTTAGCCCTCTGAAAGGGGAGTTGATTGACATTGCACACACCAAGGCCGAGTAAGCACTTATTCTCTTCATTCTAAAAATATAGTAATTTCTTTCCTATACCTACATTCTAACACATGGATAAACCTGGTTATCTTCTGTGGCAAAAAAAAAAACCAACCAAAAAAAAACCCAACCCTATATTCTTTTAAACATTCTAAATAAAAAAATCCACTATGCATTTTTAATCATTTTCACTGAAAAAAAAATCCACTTTATTTCCCTCTCAAATTTGCTTCACCATCTGCAGTTCACTGCATCTTGTCACACCTTTGTATCTGCACGGTGAAGAACCCTCCATCGACAGAAAATCTTGCATCAGCACCAGCAAACTGGGATTAAAATTATTTGCTAACTTCTACAGTAGACGAGTTTTCTTTAGTCTCACAGGAAGGCAGATTTGCCTAACCACATCATTTCATCTTGCAACTTCACCACCAACCTTTCCCAATTTGACATATATTCAGAACCAAAGTCAACATAAGTGGACAAAACATTCCAGAAGCATTCTAATGACTGGAACATGTTGGTGGTATGTTAGTCCTCTTAAAACTCAAAGAGAATTCTTAGCACAGTAGGCAAGAGAACTGTAGGGACTCCTATTAAATCAGTTATCTATCATGATCCCACATATCACTTATTTGCCTACATACTAATTCTGAAAACATCCAAAATATCGGAACTAATGATCACAAAGTTACAAATTTACACTGAAGAGCCTAAAATTATTATTCTAAATGAACCCTGATTACTATATAATCCTAATCCCTCATTTACTATTTCAATATTTGTGTCACCAGCAAATGTAACAGCTGCAATTTGGAATTTTCTTCCGGATCACTGATACAAAAAATAAACTGGAAATGTTTCTGCAATATCCAGCAGTTTTCCTGGTATTGTCAATTTATCCAGCTAACTAATGTACTTTTTTCTAATTGTGATGTATGTTCACACAGGTTTACCCATCTTCCCCCCTCTTTTTAATCTCTTTGCTGGATTGTCATTCTCTAGCCTACTACAAAGAGACATCAAGTTACTTCCTGAGCGAAGGCACATTGTTTGGGCCTAAATTAGAACCTGTTAACCACCTCTCCCAACCGCTCTATCTACCGTTTGGTGATGGTACAAGGGGCAGGGAGGGGAGGGAGGTTCAATGCTGATATAGAACAAAAAAAAAAAAAAGAGAAAGAAAACCAAAACTGGCCACACCCAGTGCTGTAGAAAAAAAGAACAGGTTGATAAATTACAAATTGCACCACGTGGCACCTCTGCTGGCTGTGAGAGACAAGTATTATTTTCTCTTATAAAGCATCCCTTGCAGGACTACACTGATGTATTTTCTACTAATGAAAGAAACAAGAAGTCCACAGCTGCCAATCCAACATCTCAACTGGCTTTACATTGTTGGCTATGTTCAACTAGAAACTTGTGACAGTTAAGCTCAGAAATGAGCTTAAAACTGAGTAAAACTGAGTTAAATCAGCCTTAAGTATCTTTCGTTAAGAACTCACATTCTTACGACAATGGAGATAATTATTATATGAATGTTGCTAGACCACAGAAGGTTATGAAAGTTCTTGGTTTCTATGTACCAATATCTAAAAGAGGAACTGGTTTGTTTATTATTTATGAAAAATTGTTTTAAAAAAAAATCAATCTCATGATTTAATCAGTTCTCATAAAAAATTCAAGATGTGGAATTCCACAAACTATTCTAAATAAATTTTCTCAAAATATGAGAAAGTAGCACATGAAAAATAAAGTTTAGGTACTACCAGTGAAAAAGCTTAGTTTAAAAATTTAACTGGAATGCGAGGTATTTAGGTCAACTGTTTTCTTCTAGAAATGTGTGTTTCCTCATTTAATGTGCAAGAAACAAGAGAAGATGATGAAAAAGGACACTGAGAGTGGCAAAGCAATGGTTTAGTTATGCTTAGAGATCTAAGACCAGCCTCATCAGGTAGTAATAAGGTCACGGTTCCACACCAGGTGAGAACTGGCAGGGAAGTGAGCGCAGACAAGGCAGGTACCATTCCTGTGCTTCTGGTACTACTGACACGGTGGCCACAAGTGCACTGGGAAGTCAGGGCACAGCAGCAGCCTCTGGAGGACATGAGGCCACCGGAAGATAAACCACTGGAAAAAGTGAGAGCATGGCAGGATATTAATTAAATAGGTTCATTGGTGGGAAGGAATCCTGAGAGGGTTACTGCATTAATGGTGTTAAGAAGATGAAAGCAAGCCTCTGAAAGAAAACCCAGAAGGCGGCAGCAGAGGAAGTTCTATCATTCAAAACAAATGATGATAAGTATGTAAATATCCACTAAACAAACTCACAAATAATGAGTAAAACATGCATGCTATAAATTACAGAGGCTACAGGATTTAGCTAGCAAATGCTATCACAAAAAGAGCAGAATGAAAAGTCAAAACACCAGACCCACATCATGGGTCTGGTTACTCGGAGGAAATCAGGTCTGTCACATCAAGACAAGTGAGGAGGTGACAGGGAGTTGGAAAGAACCTAAGGATGAAGTTCTATCTGATTTAACAGCTCACTGCTTTCAGAAGAGGAAGGAGCTTTCCCCTCTACTCTCCTGACACCCTTTTCCACCATTTACGGCTCCTTGTTAGCTCTGGACCTCCACAACCTAGCAGTTTAAATAACTAACCTGACAGAAAACTAACAAAAGTAAAAAAAGGTTAGTTAGTGAATTTAAACAAAAAAAGGTCACAGAAGACTTTCAAGTGGCAGAATCACCTTGTGTAAAAAAGATTAAAGACCAGCTCTCATCAGCTCCTAACCACTCTGCCACTCAGGAAACCTAAGAAATACAGTTGTGGAGGAAAGAATCAAAGAAAACTGAAGAAGAGATGTTGGAGAGAACTGGAGAATAGGAGACAGCATCACAACTGTAAGAGCTGTTTCACTGTTCTGTAGCACAAGTTCATTGAGAGAGCACAGGCAGACTGCTGGTAGGTTAGACGGAGATGAATCGGGGAACGAGTAGATTACACACTTAATTCTTTTCAAAGATTCTAAGCACTGGAGAGAACAAAGTATTTCATGAAGAAACAGAACCCTTCACTTTGGCTCATAAACACCTGTAAACAGCATGCTTCACATTGGCACTGTCAACGCTAAGCACCGCCAAACAACAAACACTGCTGGTTCTGTTTTCCCATTTCCTTGAACCTCATCAGCAGAAGCATTATCCAAACCTTCTTAACTTGGCTGCTGGAAGTCTATACTGTCATGAATCCCTCCTCTCCCTGACATATTGAAGGTTGAAGGCTGTAGCACTTCTGCAGCTAATTAGTGGGGGCTCCCTTCCCAGGCACGAAAGTAGTGCCAAGAACCACACAGAAGCAACTCAAGTGCCACATGTTAAGCATATTATTGCACCGAACTGATCCACATTTCTATTTGTGAACAAGTAGATATACACGATTAAAAACTCTACCAGAAAAACACCTTTGTCATGCAAGCATATTAATGCTGGGCAATGTAAAAGCACAATCTTGAGGCAAGTAGCAGGGGTAGGTGATTTTTTTTAAGTACAAAACACTCCAAATAACTAAATTTAAATTGCTGCCAACAAACACTTGTTTAATTGGCAAATCTAACTATTGCCCCAGTATTTTAGAAGTAACTTAAATCACTCACTAATCATTCCAGTACCAAAAAGAAGGTGCCAGATTAACTCAGTGCACAGAAGCTACCTTAATTTCTTCAACCCAATAAGCCACTTGCAATATGGAACTTATTTGCATCAGTTCCAGCTATAAAACATAGTACTACACTGTGGATCTTGTAGAAGCCCTGAACATATGCAGACACAGATATACGCCAGACACAAAATGAAGTGCCCCACTAAGCTCAGCTTGCCAGACTTTTTGTTAGCCAGCTTGAAAGTAAATGTAGGTTGTCTATGGCGAGAGAATGCTGCTTCAGCAGTTCAGAATGAATTTCAAGCCTGTTCTCTATTTTATCTTTTGTCAGTGTAATGTATTCAACGCAATAGTGAGCTGACAATTTAAATAACTACATTTTAAAACAAACGAAGCATTGATGTTAATGTGTGAAAATGGTCCCAACCCCTGGGAGTCCTGGTTCCCACCATTGTTTACTCTGACAACAGGATATAATTGCTTACTTACTTGGCAGCAAACTTTACCATCTGCTTGCTTGCATGCTGTCCCACAGCCACAAGAGCCTGGATATTAAACTGCTGCTGACGCAGGACTAAGAAACACTGCTTCCCTGAATACAAAGAAAAACAACACAGGTGTATTAAGGACAAGTTACTTGAGGTCTTTGTGAATGAGAAAAAATGTTTTACTACTTTAATATTAAGCTGAGTTTTTGGTAGGGTGGGGATGTGTATATGTATCTGTCTCTCTCCCTTGCTGACCCCCCTCCCAATACCTACACCAAACTAGTCAGCTCTGCATGTACACCCCCCAAACATTTAGATAAAGCAAGTAATTGCACCTTACATCTATAAACATGTCAATCGACATTTTCTAAAAATAACAATAAGCCTTCCAAGACAAGTATCTAGAAAAAACCCCAAAAACCTGGAAATCAGAACTTTTAAAATATTTATTATTCTTCAACTGAAATAAGCAAATCATACTTTGCCCTGTGTCTTTGCTCACAACTACTTCAAGTGTACATTGTTTTAACTTTTTTCTCATCTTCTCAAATTAAAGCTGTAGAATTCACTTTACAAAGCAGCTCTCAGAAACAGACTTGATTTTGCACCACAGGGACTAAACCAACAATGTTCATTCTATAATACACCACGCATTCAGAATGAAGGGGAACAAAAGGCGTATTGATTCTGCTGAATGACAAGAACCTAAAAGGCCCAAGTAAAAATTCCTGTACGAGCGATTTATTCAAGAACAGTTTAGGGAAAAAAGTTAATAGGAATTAAAAATAATTTACAAAGAACATAATGCACTTTGTTAACTTTTAAAAAGGGTATTTCCAATTAAACAAATCTCTTTCAAACTGTTTAGCCAACAGTTAAAATAATTTAATATTTCTCCTCACATATAGAATCACAGAATGGTTTGGGCTAGAACAGACCTCATCTAGTTCCAAATCCCTGCTTTTGGCAGGGACAGCCTTCACTAGACCAAGTTGCCCAAAGCCCCATCCAACCTGGCCTTGAATGCTTCCAGGAATGGGGCATCCACAGCTTCTCTGGGCAATCTGTACCAGGGCCTCACCACCCTCACAGAGAAGAATTTCTTCCTAATGTCTAATCTAAATCTACCTTCCTTCATCCTATGGCCTTTACTCCTTGTCCTATCACTACACTCCCTGATTAAAAGTCCTTTGCCAGATTTCTTGCAGACCAGTTCAGGAACTAGAAGGCTGCAATAGGTCTTCCCAGAGCCCTCTCTTCTCCAGGCTGAACAAGCCCAACTCTCACAGCCTGTCTTCATATGAGAGTTGCTCCAACCCACTGATCATCTTCATGGCCTCCTCTGAACTTGGTCCAAAAGCTCCATGTCTTTCTTGTACTGGGGACCCCATATCTGGGTGGAGTACTGCAGAGGGTAGTCTCAACAGAACAGAGGGGCAGAAATCCCTCCCTCAACCTGCTGGTCACATCATGCTGCTTTTGCTGCAGCACAAGGACACAGTTGGCTATCTGGGCTGCAAGTGCACATTGCTGGGTCATGCTGAACTTCTCATCCACCAACAACCCCAAAGTCTTCTCCTCAGGGCTGCTCTCAAACCATTTCCTTTTCAGCCTGACATTGTTGCCCCGACCCATCTGCAGGACCTTGTACAATTGTTTACTCCTCAATTTAAAGAAATACATTTACTTAAAATTCTTTTTCCTCAGAGAAAGAAATTACTAAGAAAATCTTCATTGTTGTATGAGTACCTGATAAAATGCATCGATATAATTTTATTTCCAAGTTCTGACTTCTAACAATTCCATTAAGATGGTGAGAATAGGAAGACAGCCATTTCCTAATTATCACTGATTGAGACTATAAAACATTAAAATCAACATATATCTAACTTGAACACTGACACTAAAAACACAGTTGCTGTTTTAATTTGTAATTATGTAATTGCCATTCCTGACACATAGCTGCACATAATTTGAACAGTACCAGAAGATAAATGCTGAACATTTGACACACAATCTGATGGAAATTAAAAGCAAACATAAAAGTTACTACAAAATATTCTTTAAAATTAACAGTAGTATAATTGGAAACAATGAACCCTCTCCTATGATTCTGATTTCAGAAATGCAACAAAATTAATTCTGTATTTCCAGAAAACAGGACTATTTCTGTATTCCAGAGGCTGCAGTATCTCAGTAAAGAAGTTATATGGCCTGGATGCATGTACTTCTTGCAGGCAAACATTAAGTCACAGATTTAAATTAGAGAAGCACAGGCTTCAGAAATTAAAGAGAGCCTTCAGTGGTATACACACTTGTGTTTCAAATCCCACAAGTCAGGAGGAGGATGGGCTCAGCCTCTTTTTCAGTGGCACCCAGTGACAGGACATGAGGCAACGGGCATAAACCTGAATATAGAAGTTCCACCTAAACATGAGGAGGAACCTCATGGATGTTGTGTTGTCTCTGACTGTGGTGACATTCAAAACCTGCCCGGAAGCTGTCCTGTGCAACCTGCTCTAGGTGATCCTGCACTGGCAGTGGGGCTGGACCAGATGATCTCAAGAGGTACCTTCTAACCCTTAACATCCTATGATTCTGTGAAACAAAGTACATTTTTTCCATAGAACACAATATCCTAAGTTTCTCTGCCTAAACTAGGTGTATCTCACATCTCTGTCAACTCAGTATCTCTTACAGTGTGGTTTGATACAGTATTTCCTAGAAAATAGTATTTGTTTCCATGATTTCTGTCACAAATAATTCAGCAAAATATGATTGAAGTGTAAGCAATGATGTATTTGGTGTTCAAACAAAAAATACACAGCTTAAGACAGCTACAGTGTCACTCAACCACTAAATAATTAAGGAGAAAATGGTGAAGTAAGTGGAGGGACCTGCTATCACACTAATCAGAAGCAAAAAATTTTGGCAGCTGTATTTAATCCCAAACACTAGAAGTCTGAACAATATCTGCATTGTAAGAGGACTCTTTTTGTCATGAATAACAGTAGCTGTTTTCATGAGCAAAGAGGATGTTTTGCAGAATAAACCCATTTCTAATCACACAGAAGATAAGTGATCAAACAAACCTCACTGATAGGAATAGTTAACATATCACAGTTACAAAGATTGTAGGAGCTGAGGGCGTGAAATACAAAGTATCAAAAAGACAAGCCATAATCAAATCTTGTTCATGATTAGATACCTCTTCAGATGAAGAGATGAAAAAAAGGAAGCACCAGTGAGAAAAAAAATGGGATTATGGTATGTTCTCCATGTGTTCCAAAATATTTACATGCTATTTGGTTGGACTTGATGATCTCTCGAGGTCCCTTCCACCCCTACACCCTGTGATTCTGTGATTTAAGTGAAAAGGATAAGACCAACTTTGCTCACATTCAAGAGTAAATGACTCTAAGTTTCTATAAACCAAACCAATACTGTTAATACAACGTGTAACAGATTTAGTTCCAAAGAAATTTGGCTAAATAGGTCTCACTTAGTCTAATGCAGGGAACTTTTAGTCACTGAACAAATAATAGAAGACACCACACCATGAATCCTGTCAAAAGTAAGCATGGAAAACCAAACAGGAAAGCATTTCCCTTTTTTTGGATGCCAAGTACCAAATGACACAAAACCTAATGAGAGAAAAGGATGTAAGGAAGGAGTTTGTATGAAGAGTAATCAAATGCTTGATCATATAAATTAATACACTGCTAGTTACAAATACCTGTCAGTGAAGACAGAACTTGTCACAGTTTGTTATAAAATATGGCCCCATTCTTGGTGGTACTCTTATTTTCAGACATACTATTTTGATGTTTTACAAACCTTTGCATTCATAATCTAAAACCAAGTTCAGATCTAACATACTGACCAAGTCCCAGTTGCCTGGCAGAACTCAGAGTGATTCCCCAACTGCTTTTCAATGATAGATGTGATCAGTTGCTTAGGCTGGCTTTCAAATAAGGCCAGAAATAACATTTATTCAATCTACAATAAAAACCACAGGGCTCCAAGCACTTTAATTTTAGTACAACCCACAGAAATTCCCAACACCCTATTCTTCAGTTAATTTCCATCAGACATCATAAGTAGCTTTTCTATACAAGACAGCTGGATTCTGCAGTTGTTCACATCCTTTTTTTTTTGTTGTTGTTTATTGGCCAGAACTAGTCAGGGTTAAATAAACGATATGTTGGTTATTTATGAGTCAAATTTGAGCTTCTGAGAAAAACTAAAGCTATTTTTGTTCAAGATTTTCCTGTTTCCTGCATGACTTTCCTTTCCAAAGTGGTAGGAATGGCACCACGATGTGTGTGGGAAAGGCTAATATTACTCTTAAACATTTGCTTTTCTGTAAGATTCTTTCTCCCAAAGCTTAAGTAAACAAGCATATGGCATTCCCTAGCAGCATTCCCTGAATGTCAGAATTGTTCTGTGTTGTCAGTTCAAGACAGAACAAGAAGCACAATCAAGAAACTGAGAACACTTTGTGCCCTTAATCAACTCCTTTTGCTTTCATTCTTCAGGTTGGATTAAAGAGTTTTGAAAATAAACACTGATTTTCATGAAAAACAACAGTCTTTCCTTAGGTCAAAGGTGCAGGATGACAAATAGCTTCTAAGTTAATATTGCCATGTTACATATATGTTACTACGATTGAAGTAAATGCCTACGTCATGCAAGATGTAAACAGCCATTGGACTTCACGTGCTCTTAAAGGTCTCCATAGACACCTGTCTCTAGTAGAATAAATTCTGTTAATAGTCTGAACTCTTCCTACACTTGCAAAAGAAAAAACCATAAGGATACACTTAGTTGTATACTGGTAATAACATTTAAATTAGATAGAGTGTCTCCAGCCTGAATAACTTCAAGTTGTAATGACCAAGGCTTTCATAGCTTTGGGGGCTGCCCATTTCTATACATAGCAAAGAGAGAGACTTCCATATGAGACCATGGTAGAGAACTATTGAGGACATCACAGAGGACTCCCTAAATTTAAAGATTCTATTACAAATTAAAATGTGCACTGCATGTGTATATTTGCATGCAGTTTCTTATTTTAACTGACTGTAGTACTGACACTCATTTAAGAGGGATATTTTTTAACACAACAAAGCCTCAAGAAGATAAATGAATCTGTGATAATAATCTGTACTGGTTTCTCACTCCTAATTCACATTATTCCCAATTCTAAGACTACTGTTACATTCTATTTGTGAAAAAAATTTCTTTCTGCTCTTTTCTTTCAAGCCTTGGTAAGACAGGGTATTTATATCTCACTACAGAGTTGCCAAACACAACTGAAACCAGTATAACAATTGTCAGCATCTGATGTCAACTGAAAAGGCCAAAGCCTATTTAAGTTTGCATATGGCAAACCAATCTCCAGAGAGAACTTCTACTTCCAGGGAAGAAATATGGCTGTCAGACAGCCAAGTAGGACAGTCCAAGCTTCTGAGAACCTGCAAGAGGATTTTCCCTTTGTCTTATTAAAGAAAGATGATGTATATTATTTTAAGTTCAAATTAATAAATCAAATACCAGTAATGGAAAATAAAAATTCTGAAATTTTAAGAGATATTTTTGTTTCCTGTTGAGGAAAAGAGTAAATGTAGCCTGTCTGGAAAATTATAATAGAAGTACATTTTACAGTAGAAGCTTGTAAGAGCTTTATCTTGCTATTGTTAACACCCAAAGGAGAATTACTATAATACTTTAAAATTCCTATTTTTTACAACTGTCAACACACTGTTTAGTAATATGATAAAACCAAAATTCACTTTTTTTATAATGTGACAGTAATACCCAATTTCTACTCAGCTAAAGACAAAACTTCCTTTTCCCCCTTGGGAAAAGAGAGATGAAGGGAAAATAATTGGTCAAAGTGAACACTCAGTGAACAGTGAGTAACCAAGTGGCAAAGTTTTGTTGTATGCAAGACTTATCTAACAGGACATGAAGCCAAAATAAACATTCAGGTTTATACTAACTACATGAAGTAATAAAAATAAAAGCCCTGGAAGCATCTTACCTTTAGCTCTGCTTGTATGTATTCTACTACGAACCCAAACCACTTCATCAGCCTTCTCCTCTGTCAAGTCTTTTATTCGAATCAAAACTCTATCTGTATTAGAGGAAAAAATTAAAAGTTTGGGGTTTTTTAGAAGCAAAATATTTTTCACATTAAACTCTAAATACATTTTCTATCATTGCTAAAATTTGAAGTAAATCTGAAACATTTTTTCTATCTACAGTGTAGTAGATGTACTGAAAGCACACAAGATCACATTTCCTTTCTCAGAGTACTGTAGTTGATCAAGTATTTTTAAATTAGTTCTAGCTCACTGTTTAGCTTACACAGCAAGGTCAAACTGCACTAAACCAAAAGCAAGACTTACTGTAGTTCACAGGTGACAGAACCCATCATGACCACGCAGGTTTTGATAGGACTTCCCTGTGCTGCACTATACTACCTGCACATAACAGTCTGAACTTCTGCTAGCTAAGGAAAGTCTGCCCTGCTCCACTGTGCAACTTGAAAGTTGTTATGTTGGACACAGCAAAACAAAGGCTCAGAGGTGACATGACTATACATCATACATAAGTAGGGTGAATATCAGCAAAAAATTATTTAAAATAGAGATGTTGACAATAAATAAACGTGCATTAGAAATTAAAATGTTTATTTTTATAAAAACAATAGCATTTTGGAGCAAAAAAGAGTATTACTGTGTAAAACCCATAAAATTTAAAATGAATTTTCTCTCTTACAATAAGAGAGAATCTCTTCAGCAACCTCATCAAGCACTACTATCATTGTAGGAGCCAAGTTTCATCAGAAAGAACCATTCAAACTCTGTGCCCAAGAAGGCTAAATACCAACAGGAATGCATGGTTTGGAGAGGACAGATTTTGGACAGTAAAGGAAAAAATAAAAACTACCAAGGAAAACACTGTTAAATAATTCAAGACTTTAAAAATTGTACACAACCATTATGAACTGCCAATATGCTGGCTGCATGCCACTGTTCCTTGAAATGTACTTGTTCAGCTGTTATTTTTCCATAGCTCTTTGGCCAAAGGTATTTTTTCATGGTATCAAACACTTTTTTTACAGGATCTACAAATCAGAGGATATACCCAGCGCTGCATCGAACCTCAACTAACAACTACACTTATTTACAGTTCGTATGCAGTTAAAACCACTGCTTATTAGACACACAACAAATCTTATGGGGAGATATTGATCCTTACGGGCCTCTTCCAACTCACGATACCTTGTGATTCCACAGTATGTAACACAAGCCTTTCATCACAGACTTCTCCCTTGTTTCAAAATACCATTAAATTTGCTAAGACACTTCCACCCTAGAGTTTTCCTGCCAGAACTTTTCCAAAGTTTCCCTACCCCAGGTTACCATCTGTCATTCTGGACCTCTTCCCTCTCTCTGTCTCTGAATACCAGTCACAGCTTGCCCTGCAATCCTGTTATTCTGCACTGGAAATTTTGGGGGGTTGTTTATTTGCTTATGTTTAGGACAGAGTAGTTTTTTACTTCACAGACAGATCAAAACCAGAAGAGAATGAAAGTGCACAGACAAATGTGCTAAGAAATTGACTCACATATATTGATAGTGTGTGTGTGTGTGAGTGCATGCACTGGAGAAGGGGGAATAAAGATCCTACTGCAAACATGCAACCAGCACAACCTCTAAGCTTTAGTATTTCTAAGAGTTTGATATTCAGACAGTTAAAATTACCTCAGTCATCTTAAAATTGCATTGTTAGAAATGTAAAACATTTTCCAGGCACAAGCATAAAATCAGAACGAGGTGTCAACCTTTTTATGGATCCTTAGTGTTTCAGGAACCATCTGCATTAGATAAATATTTTTCAAAGTCTTTTGGATAAATAATGGTTCATGTTTTCTCAGGACTAAACAAGACATCTTTAACAACATTTTTACATGGTATTAATAATTAGAAATTACTTCACCTTTCACAAAAAGGGTAATAATATCCAAAAAGATAAAACACAAGGTCATTTTTTCCAAAAGCACATCAAAGAATCACAGCATGGCTGAGGATGGAAGGAACCTCTGGAGGTCAAGCAGGGCCACCTACAGCTAGTTCTTCAAGACCATATTCTGATAGCTTTTTACTATCTCCACAGAGAGACACTCCACAATCTCCCTGGGCAACCTGTGCCAGCGCTTGGTCACCCTCACAAAGGTGTTTCCTGACATTCAGAGGGAACCTCCTGTGTTTGTGTTTGTGCCCACTGCCCTGGTCCTATCAGTGTGCTCCACTGAAGAGATCTAGATGTAGCAACTATTCGATCACTCTTTCCCTCCTGCACTTCCCAAATACAGTCTTTTCTCATTTCTGAAGTGCCTGTAGTTCATCATCTCTACATTTGTTCATGCAAGCAATTACATGCCTTTGTCACTCATTCTGTTGTCCAGCCAACATACCGTAGCTCAGATCTTTCCTCTGTACTCTCACACACTGTTTCACCTGGAATTGCTTTCAGTTCATTTCTATCTCTTCCATGATAAAAACAAAGCTCCTTCCTATCACCTTTAAGGTCCTCCCACGCTCCTCTTCAGAATACCACCTGCTTGTTCTTTCACATTTGCAAGCTTTACTCATGTTTTCGGTCCTCTTGCCACATAAAAACTTACAGAAAAATAATGCAAAAATAAAAGATGTTTCAAACCATGCTGTAGTTGAAATGAACACATGGGAACAAAGATTTTAAACTAAGTTCAAACAAAACATTCCCTAAGTCTGAAACTGCACTTCCAGCTCCAATTCCATATTTCTGCTTTCTCACCTTCAGTGACACTGTGAATCATGTTTAAGGAGAAGCTGGTTTTTTGTTTCCTTCATGTATAGCACAATCTCTATAACCTACTAAATACAGTTATCCTTCTCTCAGAACTCATCTTTCTCTGAGAACTCTAACCTCTGCTAAACACGGGAGGAGAGGATAAAACCCCCAAAAGCTGTGTGGGTTATAACTGACTTTTCCACTCCCAGCCTCCCATTCCCTGCCTGTTTCTAATTTCATTATCTTGCATCATAAAATTTTGAACATTTCTGCTATGCCTGTGAAACACCAGCACCTTTACAATGATGGGTAAACCTGAAAAAAAGACGGTAAGTTCAATAAAAAGACCTGAAAGCCAAAAGCAGTATAAGATGAAAGCAGCTTCCAGGGAGGGGAGATGAAAGTAATGAGGCTGAAGGGAGAAAAGGGGAAAGGCAAATGGAGTTTTACTAGCAGTCATAGCCTCAAGCAGGCAGGAAGGACTTAAAGACATGATGTAACAGGAAGTGAGAGCATTAGATAGCCAGGGCAGCCAACATCAGCAGAAGAAAGACTAAAGTGGGCCAAGAATGAAGGCACAGGGGTGTGTGAGATCAGTTGAGCAGGGTGGAGCACCCATGCAACAACTCTGTGAAAAGAGTTTTAATTTGCCTGCAGAGGAATGAAAATCCACGAGTACTGTAAAAGCACAACACGCCTATCCCTTGGAAAGGAGGAGTAATTTGTTCTCAGCACTCTAAGCTTTGTAAATTCCAATGTCCAGCCAGTGTCCTCAGGACAGTGCAGCTACTACGCAAGTTGAAAAGCAGCAGTGCTGCAGACATCCAACCGAGCTCCTGCCCATGTCTGTGCTGTCTCTATTGTCTGACGGCCTCAGTTACCAGACGGTATGCGGATCCCCCCCATGTCGTACCACAGTCTGTTACTCTGACTGGGAAATGGCAAGTCCTCACACAGACTTCAGAAACAAACAAAATTAATGCAGTACAGACAGATGGGAACACTCCCATTTGTGCTTCCCCACCAGCCCCTGCCCTAAGCAGCAATTTTTCCAAAGCACTCAGTGCAAGCAGTGTACTTTGGGGAAAAGTATATACACCCTACTGATGCTAAGTGATGACTTCACCCTCCCGTGTGTCCTTTGATAAGAGCTCTCCCTGGCAAGAACTACTGGATCTTTCAGTAAGAGGACATTAGTCTCATGAAAGGGTCTAGGCAGATCTCAAACTTTTTTGTTATAGGCATTTTGGCTTTTATTGGTACCTAATTTTGGTGTTCTGAATAAACATCTTTAAAAAACCAGGAGTGTTGTACACCGTATCTTAAGCCTAATGGAAAAACTACTCAATCTTGTCTATATACTGGCTGAGACTTTTTTTTCCCCCAAGAGGACTGAGGGTCAAGAGGACAACAGATCTAAATATAGAAATCTGATTTCTTCATATAATTTCCTGCAGCTTTCACCATTTTCCTTCTCAACATATTTTTCTCCACAGTATTTTTAAGTATTTCTTTTGAATAAGAGACAGTTGGTAGGGCAGAGTTTCTCCATGAGCAGGATTTGATCTACCACTTCAATCTGTCAGTTGGGTCTCCCATACAGTTGTTTGCTACAGGGTGTGAAACTGGCAAAAGAAATACAGCTTGCAGAAACTCTAGTGAGTCAAATGCCATCATAGAGGAATGCAGGGAGGTGATCCAACAAGGCAATCTTTCAGCCTAAGGTGCTAACTTGGAGAAGTTATATTTTCCTTATTATTAAACCTTTTAGGTTGCAACAGCACACCAACGTATGGATTGTTACGCGGTTACATATATCTATGCATGGCTGTGTTCCTGCCCCTTCCAACAGTCATCAGACCCCTGGCCAACTTATTTCATTTTGCTAAGATGGCTAAACAAGTTGTTATTATTAGCATGTTGAAACCCATCAGCAGAAGACCCAGCAACAGGAAGAGGGAGACCACAGCAGTTGGGACAGCTTACAATGTGATTTCAACTTTAGTTCCCTTTGACAGCTGGCATGGATTTTATACAATAATGACTGTTAATACAGTCTCTAGTGATTTTCTTGTCCTATTGCATTCTTGACATCATGTTCCCCTTCAGTTGGTTTCAACCTATAACCGCTTTTGTGGCTCGTTACCTTCTGCATTTCCCTTCCTAAGGGAGGTCAACCAAAACAACCATTCAGAGAAGAAAAAAAAATAATCACCTCATCACAGATTATGTTCCTTTTTTACATTTCACTAAGAAAAAGTTACAAGAAGCCAGTCTATTACCTTCCCTCGTTCCTGTTTCACGCACTGAATAATATGAAGATTAATATTTCTTGGGATGTTGGCTGGGGAGATTGTTCTCTTGCTGACAAGTCTTTCTGAATCCCAATTCCCCATCAGTAGAAAATGAGGATTTCCTGAATTTACAGTGGTGTGAATAATGATAAAGCCCATAAATATTAATATATAATATTAATGGAATTGGTTCCCATATGCAGGAGTAATGAAGGCTGCATATATAAGCAGACTGATATTTTACTCAGAGAGATCATTGTTGCAACAAGACATAGCAGGATTTAGTCCAAAGAAAGAAAACACTGACATATCAGGACTCAGAAAATTATAAATCATGAAAATTTAATCCAAAAAATAGTCAAGTCTCCAGTGATGTGCAGAGACAAAAACGGACACCCTGTGTACGGCGTGGTCCAGTCAAGGGCAAAGACCGAAGAGACTCCATGACTTTTCTGGACCCAGCTCCAATATCTAACCACACTCATGACTTTTTCTTTCTGCATAATCAGAATTTCCCATGTTCCAACTTGTGCTCATCACTTCCTGTCCAACTATCACATACCTTCAAGAGTCTGGCTTTTTCTTCTCTCCCACTAAGTAGCTTTAAACAGTAGTAAGATCACCCCACAGCTTCCTCCAGGCTGAACAAGCCCAGCTCCCTCAGGCTTTCCTGAGAGACCCAGTGCTCCAGCCCCCTGAGCAATCTGGTAGCTCTCTCATCAGACTGACTCCAAACTTCTAATGTCTTCCTTGCAGTGGAGAGCCCAAAACTGGACACAGCACTCCAAACACAGCATCACAAGTGCCAAATGTATTCGAATAAAGGGAAAGAATGGCAGCAGGATTAGAATGGAAAAGTCTGATAAATGATTCCTCAAACAAGTACAAGTTATCAAGTACATAATTTCTTTTTTCCTTCTTTTTCCCCCCTATTTAAAAAAAAATACTCTTTTGTTTTTTCATTGTTTAACTGACCTGGTTTCTCTCGGGATTGTATCATTGATGAAACTCCGTACCTTTCCTTAGCATAATCCTAAAATGGAGGTGAAAAACATGTATCAAAGAAGCATATGCAAAAAGACAAGCAATATCATTACAGAGTTAACTGATGTAATATAAACCAGCTGCAATATTAAAGGCAAGAAATTTTGGTTTAGACTCTTAGATTCACACAACTGAGAGACGATAATTGGAAAACTACATTCCAACACTGACAAACACATCAGGATCGTTTTCTACAGAAGTTGGTACAAATACCTCTACAGCAAGCCTACTCCTGGACTAGAGTCCTACAGCAGTAAATCTACTGCAAAGTATCTCCTTCCCATATTTAGGCACACTAAGAAATCCAGCCGGTTATTATGACAGCCAAAGCAAGCTTGACAGATGGCTAACAAAATCCACTAGGTAAGACACATACAGATCACAATTCCAGTTTCCCAACTAAGCCCATTCATTTCCAACTAAAAAAGGCCTTTATTTTATTATATTCATCTTATGAACCTAAGTTCATTCTAAATATCTTATTTGGGGTGGTGGTGTCTCTGTTTCTCTTCTAATGAATTGTGACTCATGTATAACTTTACGGCAGCCACCAATGCTCAAAATTCATCACTCCTGATGCATTTCAACAGCAAGAAAAATTGATTTTATAGCAAAATGAACTGATGCTGGTTATTAATACTTTTTTCTTTCTTCTTCAAGAGATACTGCCCTACAATTTTTCCACATGGATCTGTTATCTTTAAGTACTAGGCAGAAACACCTGCCAGGCCAGCAGGAGCCACCAGTGCCTCTGCTACGGCACTGCAGCCGCGGTGTTTCCATAGGAAACTGCAAAGGAGGGGAGGGGGGACGGCGAGGGACGGGGCAGGGTTGTTCTGTTTCTCATCTCTCAGGCAGGGCCTCCTCGCCCGTACACGCGGAGATCACGCTCCAGCAGGGCTCGGGAGACGCGGCGTGACCGGAGAGGGGCAGAGCTCTCCACTGGAACACGAAATGACTGGGCCCGGCGAAAAGGGAAGCGGACAGGCAGGGCAGAAGCAAAAGGCAGCTCCGCCCTCAGGCCCGGCCAACAACCCCCCCCGGGCCCAGCCTCCCCACCCCGCGGGGGACGCTGCCGCCTGCCCCTTCAGCGCCGGCCCCTCAGGCGGCTCCAACCCCGCGCTAGGCCGGACCCTGCCCCTTCCCCCTCTCGGGACCGGCAGCCTCGAGGCCGCCTCCGCCCCTTCCCTGCAGACACCCACGTCGGCCGCCGACGAGTCCTCATTCTCCGGGCGGCGGTCCTGGCCCTGCCCGCGGCCAGCGGCGCTCGGCATCCTGCTGCGGCCGGCGCGGTCCCTCACCACCCGGCACGGCTCGGCCTCTCACGCCGCGCCGCCTCCGCGCGCTCGCCTCTCGCGAGAGCCACGGCGGCCGCTCTATCGCGAGAGCTGAGCCCTCGCCTCAGGGCTGTGCGCGGCGCCGCGCGGCTGGCGCGCGGCCAGCGGTCGCCGCCGCGGGGCGGGATGAGGACGGGGCGGGAGGCGGGCGGCCGCCTCAGGGCTGCGGGCCATGTTCCTGCCGCGGGGGAGGGTGTTCGCCGCCCTTTCCTCTCCTCAGCAGGCGAAACTGGCTACCGTCCTGACGAGGCTTAGCGCCTCTAGCCCTGCCCTGCCGCTGAGGGGGAAGCTGCCGTGCCTCAGCGAAGTCGTACGGAGCCGGGCCGCGGCTCTGAGGCTGGGCGGCGGGTGGGTTTGCTCCTCCGTTGCCCTGCTTCACGACCTGAGGTAACGTGTTGAGCTGTGAGGTGGCTAGCTAGGCTCAGCTTGGTAGCCAGACCTGAGCACACTTTTGTGCCGTCTTGTCAGCAAACTCGGCTTGCCAGCACTTACCCTGGCAGCAGTTCAGTTGCCCATCCCGCTGCTAATCCTGCTGTTTATTATTAGTTAGCTAGAACCCAAATTAGGTCTGGTGGTTTGGGGAGAATGAGCATCGGTGCAAATCCAGGTGTTTCCCTCCAGCTGGGTGCTTAAATCAATGCTACAGTACTGAGGCCGGGGCTTGCTGCAGGTGCCAGCGTTCAAATGACAAACCTAGTTGTAAGCAGCTGCCGAATCCTATGGCCGTAGGTTGTTTACTTCGTGCAGAGCAAGAGGATAGAGTTAACTGTTCTGATTTAAATTTTTTATTTTGAATTTTCACATTTGACTGACTAATACCTCCTGCGGTATCGATTAGAGTTCTTCATTTCCTGTCCTGCAGTTGTTTGTTTTGCAGCGCTTCATACAGCATCCCGTCTCGTGGGAATCCCCTCACAAAGTTCCCCTTCTGCCTCTGCCTGTGAGAATTACGCACTTCGCTAGAAGACCACGTAGCTTTCACAAAATCCTTTCTTCTCGTACAAAACAGCATTGCAAAGAATTAAGATCCAGTAACAGAGTCACTGTCGGTTTTCATACCTCCCCTCCCCCCCCCCCACCTAAGAAACAAAGTTCTGTGATAGTAGGGTGTCATGTAGTGTACATCAACGTTAACAGTAACAAAACACGTGGTTTTCTTACAGTGTGTCAGATGTGCATTTTCTGTTACCTGTCACTGGGAACACAAAGCTAAGCAGAACCACTGCTGAACGTTAACTAACAGACAGATGCAAATCTTCCTCGCCACGGAGTAGACAGTACCATCTGTACAACAGAGTGCTCTGTAGTTCTCAGCATTTCACTGACTTTGCTGTGAAATTCAGTCAAAACAAAGCAACCCTGTAGCCCTTATTTTTATTCCAGGAGCCTTCCAATAGTGAATAGCATAATGAGCATTTCCTCTGGGGCAAATAACCTGAAGGTGGTTCTGAAGGAAAAACCCTTTTAATATAATGAGGGTGTTAACTGAAAACAAAATACGGGCATTTAAAGGGCACTAGAGCTAATTATTCCATTGCCAAACTTTCAGGAGGAGCATTTTCCAGAGTTCAAGCTCTCAGGTCATTCGTCCATAATCCCTTTGTCTTGCGGCAAAGAAATAGGTTTTTTGAACAAAATTCTACAGTGCACTAAAAATAGGAATAATAGGGAAAAAAAATAGGAATTACTACAATAGTTATTTGACATTTGGTTAAATAAACCCCTCAAAATTCTCCATTTCATTTGGGTATGCAGCACAAATTTATTTTTCCATATCCATCTCTACTAAATATGTTGCAAATCCGTTAAGAAAACAACATACTCCGTGCAGATGATGTAGCTCATCTGCTGCACCTTCTGTTCCACTGCACTATTATTGAAAATCATGTAATTGGGGCAGTACCTGCAGTGAACCTTAGAGTGATAAGTAGGAGCAAAGCCAGTGCTGGGCTTGGGTGGGAGGCGGCGGGGCCAGGGGACCTGCGGGGCAGCCAGCGCTGTCCCCTGGGCTTTCGCAGAGGATTACCAAATGGAAATGACATCACCCGCAGCCAATCGGGGGGCCCCGGGGGTACAGCTGGATGGAAGCCATATTCCACTTAAGTAACAAGACATGACATACCATGTGCTAATGCTAAATAATTTATCCCTCAGGCATATAGTGAATTGCAAAGCCAAGCTGAGGCCTGGTCAACAGTTTGTAGTTTAAATTAAAACTGGCTTTTCCATCTTCAAGGGAAGGAGGGGGTTGTCAACTGTTGTGATCGAACGTGGAATGCAGAAATCTGTTTGCTCTTCTCTGCTCTTTTGTTATAATTTGATGCAATAAAACAACTTTTTAGTCATTTGGGAATGTATTAGCATGCAGGAAAATCTTAGAGCAAGTTTTAAGTCACTGTGAATAATGATGTCCAATAAATCCGTGAAATTTAGGCATTAGCACATGCAATATCCTAAACTGAAGCTATTCCAAAATCTGGTCATATGTGCATTCATGCTACAAATGTTATAAGGGTGTTTCCATAACAGAATCATAAATAAGTCTCGTTGGGAATCCCAAGGCATTTGCTTCTGCTTAGGCTGAAGATCACACCCAGTTGGCCTCTCTACTGGACAGTTTGAGTTAGCAGCACACAGAGGCTGACTAGGATGTTAAACACAGCATTCCCTGCCGTTGGCTCCTGGAACATGTAGCATCACCTTTCCAACTTAGTGGTCCAACCAAGCTTTGACATGCTTTTGTTAAAATACAGTGCTGATTTTACTTAAGAGCTGGGTACCACAGTATGCTAAACAGCACTTCTGCTGAAACCATGAGAATTTGCAAGTAGCTAGCACCTTCCATCATCTGTTTTTACGTAGTACTTCACAAAAATAGTGGCTCAACTATTCTTTAATCTTCCAGTGTACTATTGATCAAGAAAGGAATAGTTAAATACACACTGTGTTGGTAGGAAGGAGATAGGAATTGCCTGTAAGTTATTTTAGGATAAAAAGAAAAATAAAAGGGCCTCTAGCCTATGGAATAAGCAAGAATATGTTTACCTAGTTGGTATATGTTTACCTAGTTGGTATATGTTTGGCTAGTTAAAACCTGGAGAGCATGTAGTGGTACGGGGTTAAAAGGAGCATGTAGGGAAAAAAAAACACAACAAAAACCCAAAACAAATTGGTAGTGTCTCTGAAGGGTCTTCAGGGAATTTAGCATTATTGCCACAATAGTACACTTTCCAGTATGCAATTACTCGTTGTCATAGAAGAGGATTTTGAAGATTTCTCTTATTCTGAGTGTTGCAAAGCATGCTTAATTTAAGTGAGAGGTTGCATTCGATTTTTCCTTTCCATATTTTTTTACTTATCTAAGGTTCTTGCATGATTGTCAGGCCTGTACACAAGCTCCCCTTAGGTAACAAAAAAGAAAAAAACCACCCCACCCTGAAAAAAAGCAGCAGCAGCTTTCAAATTAATATATTATCTGGGGGTTTTTTTAACTTAGGTAAGGTCATAGCGTGCCTCCTGTAACAGGGAAAACTCTTCTATTAATAATTTTAAACCTTGGCAAAAATGCATTTTTATAATTGATCATTCTTTTTTTACTTGAACATTTGTACAGTGAGTAACAAAGCCTTTGCATCTAAATCCAAGTAGGAACAGAATTTGGCAAATCTAATTCCTTCCTGGATTTTCGCAGCTCTACTTCCCTTAGGAAGTTTTTAGTCAATGGGAAACAAAGGCTTATTGAAAGGATTAAAGTTACAACTATTCTCTTTGTTTTAGAGCTTCTATCAGGGTTTTCCTCTAGTAAACAACATTTGCAATTAATAAAACTTCTAAAAAAACAGGAACTTTGTGGAAGTACGTGCTTATGATAAGCAGCAGGATTTCTTTTAACAGAACTCTATACAAAGGTGTAGTCTTTTTAAGTCAAGACAATGATAACAATTGACTTTCTCAATGCATTTTGAAAGTGTTCCTTCTGATAAACACAAGACAACATGCTCTACAGTCAGGGATGTGCAGTACATTTAAATAGGATATATCTTGTCAACAGCTTATTGCGTCCCAAAATGATTTTAAATAGCTGCAAACAACTCACATTTCATATCATGCATAAACCTAGTAATCATGTCTTACACAATGAAATATCTATGCCCATTGGACATACAGCACTGCACATATTTATGAACTATTACCCATAAATTGTTTATTGTTTCCGTTATATGATGCTTGAAGAAGGCATTTGGATCGCAGTTATCTGTGCATGAATAAAACCACATGGAATATTTAATCTTTATAATTTATATTTTACTGGGTTTATGTCATGAGATATCTTATGAATATTTTCATGTTTATGTCAGCTATATTTTTCTTACTCGCTTTATGTGTTTACTGGGAAGGAATTATCTCCTGTCAGAGGGAAACTGAGGGAAACGTCGTAACTTTGTTGATGGCCCTCCCTGGAGGGCAGTGTGGAGCTGTGGGATGACTGGGACTGACCGTTGCAGGAGACATTTCATAAACAGCTCCACTATTGTTCTCACCCAAGTGTCCAGCTCTTTTTCTGGGGTGGCTTGTGTCCAACGGGTGCTGAAAACAGCAGGCTGGAGGATAAAGGAACTGCGGTTCTGACTGGCCCCTGAAGCGCAAGCGCACTGTTGTTGTTTCTTACATGTGGTTTCTCATTTCCAAAAAGCATATTAAGCCATTGATCTTCTGATGTTGACTTTTACACTTTTATCTCACACATAAGCAGGTTTTTTTCTTTCATTTCTAACTAGATGTTCCTGTGAATTGAAAGTATCTTTGCTAACCTCTAACCCAGAGTCAACTTTCGGTGAAGTTATAAACCTTTAGAAACAGGAGGTTTCTATGGGAATCCTGACTCAGGCTTTATTTCAGCCACAGGAACAGTGCTGTGTTATCAGTAAAATGTGACTCAGGCACCACAGTAAATCTGATCTTTGAGATCATCCATTAAGAGTGAATGTTCTTTGTTGCTGTCTGAAACAAACAAGAAACAGAGACGAGTCATCTAAATGATTAAATGTGTCACAGAGGATGTTAAATACTATTTTTCAGACATTTTCCTACAGTAATCATGAGCTAGTTTGTAAAGAAAGTGTGTTACTGATTAAGGGTGCTATATCAGGCATTCTGCATATACACATTGAATCAGACTTTGAAGATAGTCACATAGAAATTTGTAGGTTAGTGTAAATGGACAGACTGATTCCTAGAGGAAATAAGTGTTAGCATGAGAACAACAGCTGAACTAAAATCCCATAAGCCAGGAAAAACAGCTACACAATTACACTAACAGGTGGTTGGTTTCAAAACAAATTTCAAGGTCTGACAGCTCTGTGCACCTGCTTTGGGCTGATTTCTTTTAAGGACTTGGATTTGGCATGAGCCATTGATAAAAACCATAATTCTTTGTGTCTGAGAAAAGTCATCATTACCATATAGTGATGATAAACTGCTAAAGCTTGCTAAAAGTAGTACTTAGCCAAAAGGTAATATGGGTCATTCTGCACACTCTGTCATTATAGCTCAAGCTTTTCTATATCAGAGAGCTTCAGGCAAACACTGTTAGGATCAAACCTCTCCTTTAAACTGAGATAATTCCATCTCACTAGAATGGTGCGATTTGAATTACTTAGGACTTCAGCCTTTGCCTTCACCATCATAAGAAAAATTGATAGGGGATTTCAACAAAGACATTCAGCAATTTCTGTTAGTTCTTTTATAAAGGTTTCTTCTAAATTTCTTTTAATTGCTAACATTTCATTTGAGTAGTTTTCTTCTTTGCTTGTATTTGTACTCAGTTTATCAGCATTTTTCCTGAGTTTTGGACAGAAGAAGGATGGTCATTTTAATTTTGTGGGGGAAAATGAAAACATGCTTTTTTTATTTGAATGCCTGTACTGGTGATCCTTTAGGGATGGCTCCCACATGTCAGTATGAAATATCAGAAATCTTAAATTTGACATAAACAGGCTGATAAATGTTGCATTTTGGGTCGAAATTATTGCTGCAGAATTGGAATAAGATTTTCAGAATGGTGTAAATACCTAGAAATTCACGTTCCTCTAGTTTTCAGGTAGCAGGAGTACATACAGTGCCAAGTTTCTCACGCTCTGTAAACCTTCATTTTGAACACCTCACTTTGCAAATCTAACTCATGCATTTATGTGATGCAATCCTGAGTTCTAGCAATGGTTTTTTGTTAGTTTCTTCCAGAGGCAGCAGGAATAATATGATTCCAATTTTAAACTCTTCTCAACGGGTGTGATTAAGTGGTATGCATCAGTACAGCTTAGTGCAGTTCTGGGGACACCAGTATGACCCACCCACACACACACACTATGAAACTGCAGCTACGTTTCACGCTGTACTTCCTCTCTCCTCTTGTTTGTTGAGCGAAACTTGTAGGCATTTATAACTTTATGATGTTCAGAACTGTGAGGAGAGCATATAGTTCTTTACCTTACTGTGGGGCTTTACACTCTATATTATGCTGCTTTTTATAAGACATTAAGTGATGAGTGAGTATATGGTTCACAGCCTGTACCAGAGACTCAGATACACAGGGTGATTAACCTGGCATATCCCATCTACTTTTAACAAGTGAAAATGCAAACCTACATGATAACACATTTTTGTTTTAACTGTCCTTCATTCAGAATGGTTAAATACACTACCTGACAGCAGAGTGAGGGGTTTTTTTGGTGAAGATTCTGTTTCTCAGACCTTGATAATTCCTTCTTTTTGGATTGCTGAGGACAATCCTGTTACTTTTGCTTTGATTCTGTATATGATTTAACTGTGTGACTGTCAAGGTCCATCTGTTAGATTTTCATATTTTTGTGTAAAATTCCAGATTCCATGACCTGTAGACTTGAACCCATCTAACTGGAAAATAAGACGTGAAATAGACTTAAAATGTACATCTTTCAATTTGCTATATCTGTTGTCTAGGTTGTGGTAGGTTTGCCTTTGTGTAGTTATTCAGCTAATAAAGACTGGGGCACCCTTTTCTTTTTTAAATTTGTTAACTTAAGACAGACTCTAACACAAAGCCAAAACCTCAGTTACTTTCCTTGAGGAGGAATAGCTAGAAAAGCTGAGCATTATGTTCAAGAGCCGGATGCGAGGTTTTATCACTTGGAGGATCAAGCTACAGGAAACAAAATTAGATAGGATCATGCAGATGAAGAATCTGAGGATCTGCCAGTTTTCCCTAATGAATATCTAACAACAGCCTTTTCTCCTTGTGAGCTAGTAGAGACTGGCAGTCCACAGCACTATCTTAAGGGTTAGCTTCTGTGGTAACCTGCATTTACACCAAACTAAATTCAATGTGAAGCCACATCCTCAGGCTGAACTACTCCTATAAATGCACCCCTGTCCATTTCAGACAACAACCAGGTTAGCAAAGCTCTGCCATTCGTTTAACCTGACAGGCCCTACTTGAAACACCACAGGAAATACTCTAGAGTAGATTAGAATTATCAATTTACACTGAAGTGTAGTGTGATGAACAGTTGGGGAAAAAACAGTGGGCAGTAGCTTGTACAGTACAGCTGTTTGCAAAGGTGTGTTTGAATTGTGTCACTTTGGGAAGATCTGCATCTTAGGTTGTGTGCATTTGGAGCCTACCACTCTGCTCAGTGCACTGCTGTGACTAACGGTTTCTTCATCCAGTATGAAGGCTGCTTAGAGTTGTGTTGTATTTTAACATGTTGGTAGATTTGATGTGCTGTGGAATGTTCATTTGTCACTTTCTTAGAATGCATCTCAATGCTTTTCAGAAGATGAGGACATCTCAGGGCTTAGCATTGAATGCTTGTCTCAGAGATCTGACTGTTGAAGAGGGTTCAGATTTTAAATTGAAAGATTTGATCCACTTTGGAGTAGAAATATAAACCAAATAGAACTAGTAGTAGGAAGGTCACCTATAATAGCACATGAACTACTTTTTAACAAGATTTACAATTGCTTTGTTTCTTCCTCTCCTAGTGCTGTAAACATGACTAGCCAAAGGAAGATCTTTGAAAACAACTCAAGGAAGCTATGGAAGCTGTGAAGGCTGTTGAGAAAGCAGAGAAGCCAGCTGGACCGGTTAGTGTTACACACATTTTCTAATAGTTGTGGTGGTTTGATTTCTCCACAATTCTCAGTAGCTACACATGACATTTTTTTGAACTGGTACAGTGAAACAAGTGAGGGCATTCTCATTCAGAAAGCTGTTTTTAATGCATAATAATAGGCTGGGTTCTATTTGTAGTCTTCCTAAATCCCTGGTAAATAGACAACTGCTTAATACAAGGTTGAAGAGAAGAGGAAGGTTTTTTCTATGTCCATTTTCACTTAGAATTTAACCACTGGGCATTTTGCTAAAAGAGACCCTCTCATTTTTCTTGGTTTGGGCACAATTACTAAAGCAAGCAATGAACTGAGAAATATGTAATGTCAGAATTCTGAACCCCATGCTTAGGAGGCCTCATTGTTTAGCAGGAATGTTGAATGCAGGTGGTATTTCTCTGTAGTTTGAAGCAGCCATCCTGTATTTTCAGAGTACCTGTACAGAGTCACTGTAAGGTTATATGGCATCCATGATACCTGTCCCTCCTTTCCTAGTTGCATAAGTAGGAGGATGAGTTGCTCAAACAACATGCAGTGCCTTTGCTGTCCAGGGTGGTTTGCACTATGTGCACTGCATAGTGAGAGGACTTGATTTTTCCTGGCTCCCTGATCGCTTTCCTTTCCTTTTCATCCCTCCACTGGGCAGACTGTGTCAGTCTCCACAGTGTATCAAATCTTACAAACATAGTTATTTGGTACCTGTCAAAGAACAGCAGTAGGGGCAGGTGTTCCTCTGTCACTGTGTTCTACCCCTGCCATGGTATTTAATCTCTCTCCCTCTATTTCACTGCCTCCCATTTAAAGTCAAAGAGACATCTCTGATGTAAATAAAAGGATGTTTTCTTTTCCTGTTATGTCTTCAAGAGCCCAATGCTCTTTGCATACAGAAACTCCTGTTTGTAAATGGTAACTGTCTCCATGGTTGGTTAGGTTATTGAACCTCTCATTCTGCACTTCATTTTTGTTTTCAGAAAAGCAATGTATGGCTCTTTACATTAGGAATCAAGGGAAGGTTTTGCTAGAATATGTTTTGCAAGCTGAAATGTTTCTGACAGTAAACCCAAAATTCTCATCTCTGTTAAGGGCTTGTATATATTTAGAATATAGTTTTACCTAGAATAATTTATCTCAAGTTGGAGAAAAATTTTAATTCTGAGATGAAATAAAGTGAAGCTTAAGTCATGTATGCACAGCATGAACAAAAGGAAGTGGTTCTTTATGAGAGACAGCAAAACTGAACAGGAGAATGCAGATTTTGCAATGGGAAAAAACCTTTTGTGTAATCAGTGTAGCAAACAATAAGAATAATAACAGGGACATAAATGCAGCAAACAAGAAAGGATTTTAAAAGGCTGTTATACTCACTGAACTGATTGAGCTAGAATTGCCTTTGTATCATCTACTGTTTTGTACTTTGAATTACATTAAATAACAAAAATGGGAAAAATTACTAATAAACAAGTTTTGACTTTGAATGTTTGAGCTGTGAAATGCCTTTGTTTCATGTATTTATTTGTTTGTGATGTTATCTGCAATTGGTGACAGATTTCTTCCTGTACAATATCCATTCACTACAAGTAAAGAGGGATGGGACATTCAACCTTTGTCTTTGGAGTGAGAAAATAAGTTGTACGTGCAGAGAGAACAGATTATCTGTGTTATTGCTGTGTCTATCCCAGTGTTTCTATATGAAACTCTCAGCCTTTATAAGTTATAAATGTCATATAACTTTTTCTAGAGTAGGTTGAATAATATTTTAAATTATGGTCTAGTGATAAAAGTTAAAGGTGTAAAACTCAGGTTGAGATAGAATAGCAAAGGCAAATAATCTCGTTTTAACTTGCTCTGTAGGTGGTACCCAGTTCTAAAGAAGCACTGAACCATTACTTGCTCTCTAATTGTCCTTCATTTCCCTGTGCTGAGAAGCTATTAGTGCAAGATATAAATTGTGTCTGTACTACACTTCTGCAGCCAATTGGTAAAGAATCAAATTTTTGAACTGTTGCGTAAAGCTCATCAGACATCTCTACAACCTCAGACCAAAAAACCTCCTAAACTTAAAGTTTTTGGCATCACCCATCTCATCTCATAGTATTGCTATTTTAAAAGGTTTTCTTGGTTGATTCCAACTCGGGGACATGTTTTCTGTGCAATACACTGCTTGAAGATCATGGATTTGTAAATAGTAGGAAAACCAAATTCCTAAGGCTGTTCACTGTTTAAAGTATCACAGTTTAAGCTCAGGAGGCAGTTTATTACAGCAATAATATACCTTTCTCTTCATCACAGTTACAAAAAGTGTTTTTTACATGTTGTGTGCATTTGATCCAACTGAAGCAATGATCTCATCACGAACCCTGTAGTTTTCTTCTGTTCTGGTTTGTTTGTCACAAGCCTCTGTTCACCTAGGTGGTCCATTGTAGGTCTGCACTGGAAGAGTGTTGGTTCTGGCTTATTGGCACAAAAGCTGTGGTCTTAAATGGAGCAGGGTATAGCATGAAATCATTTGAAATCCTGTTGCTTCAGTAACCTTGAAAAGGCTCATAAAAATATGACATGAGCTCTGAAGAGATAAATGGAGAGATCTGAGCAGGAAGAAAAACTTTCTGCCCAGAGCAAGTTATTAAGCTTCATGTCTCCATTTCCAAAGCTACTTCCAAAGAATATCAAAATGTTCCCTAGGATATGCTTTAGCTATTATAATCAGTGCTTTTGTTTGCTGTAATATTCCATTGAACAAAAAAGTGTGTATTATATATTACAGAAGTAGTATTCTTCTTTTCCATCATTGTGATCTTTTTCTAATTTCAGTTGGGTTTTTCCCCTTCTCTTTTCTCCTGTGTCTCTTTCTTGAAGTTCCTCTCTTGATTTTCTGAGGATTTTTCTCAGGGATGCTCTCAAGCTAAACTTCTCAATGGCACAAAGTCAAAAAGATTTTTTTTTTTAAATGTTATTTAATATTTCGTATTCTTTTCATAGTCTTGGTATGTTTTAGCCAGTTTGGAAAGGCATTGCATTTAAATGTGTGCATCATTAGTGAAGATGTGTGTGTACAACTGAGAGCAAAATTGGCTTAAAGTCTCCTTCAAAAGGAAATTGAGTAGGATCCTGCAATCCCAACCTGTTTCCCTTTCCAACTGCAATGAGCTGAATCAGAAGGGAACTAATGAATTCTGGTCGATTTCCTTCAACGCACCAAAGCTTTTTAAACACCTACTGAAGAAGGGAAATGAAGTAGGATTAGTCCATTTCCCTTTGAAGCCAGCTGTGTGTTCACAGTGCGAGTGCTGGAACATTATTTCACTTGCCACTTTCTGGCTCTGGACCAAACTGTAGTGTCATCTTGAACTGATGCAAGATCCAAAAACATGTAGAGAAACACATAGACTGCCACTGGACAGTGAGTAAGGAATTGGTATCCATATGGTGAACTGCCTTGTATTCCTATTCTTCAGTTCTTTACCTGTTTGGCAAGGTGTCACCTAATTTTTAAAGGGTTTTTTCATTAGCTTTGCCATGGCCATAAGCAGTTCTGGGGCCTTATTTACCCTTTTATACTTACTTCAAATGGGAGTGTAAATTTTTAATGTAATGCTAAGGCATTTTGCTATTTTTTTAAGTTGTGGTTCTGAGGGAGAAAAGCCCTACATGATTCACCTTTAGCAGAGTGTGTTTGGGGAGGAAGGAGGTTCGAGGAGTTGTATAATACTGAAATGTATGACTCATGCAAGTGCTTACTATTGTTCTGCCTGTATATTGCACCTTTCTTTCCAGAAGGTTTCAAAGCATTTTGTAAATAATTGCTCCAAAAGGATGAGACTTTGCCACTCCGTTTGTGCTTAGTGTTGCAGTGCTGTGGCTACCACACAGTTGAACAATTCTGATCCTTTGTGTAGGAGATAAGCAAGAGATGATAATAAGGCACACAGAAATTTATCCACAGCACTATACACACAATGTAAACAGGAACAACAAGTGGCTGTGATCTCAGAAGCACTGTGCCATTGGGAAGAACTGGAACATTTGGTCCGGGACCTTTCTTCTGCAGAGCTGTGGAATCTCTTGTGTCTCTTAGAGTCTTCCCTGTAGCGTGTCCACAGACACTGGCCCTGGTCTTACCCATTGCAGGGCATCTGTGCTATACATTTTTCCATGCCTCTGTGGTTTTTGTCTGTTTAATTACAGGACACTTCTCAAAAGCACAGACTTAGCTATAAATATGCTGCCCTGATGGCATAAACAAGGCTGAATGAGGCCTTTACTGGTTGTGGCAGCATCAGCTGGAGGTTATACATTTTTCACAGCTTGTGTTGACGTAGCTATGCCGGCAGAAATTTGCAGTGTAGGGCTGACTCCGAGGATTAGTGGACGAAGAATCTTGGCTGCCCTTAAAGTAGATGCACACTAACCAAATCAGGGATTTGTAGATTAGGACTGGGACTTTAGACTTGGTCCAGAAGTGAGGGGAGGATCAGAGAAATACCCAGAGCACCAGAGCAATATTAGACTCTGTCAGGCTGAATACAGTGCAGCTCCTCTCAGAGGTTCGTGTTTGCTTGCAGGTTGAGTGAGCTGCTGAGTTGGTACCAGAAGTGACAAAAGGCAGCTCACATAAGCAGTCTTTGTATTAAAAACATGCTAGTGGTCAATTTTAGAAAGCTAGCAACAAATATAAGGAAACTTGCTTCTTATTCTGGCTGCTGTTTTTTACCTAATGATAATACTGTCTGTAACAGACAGTGAATGATTGCAGAGCTAAATTGAAACCACAAAATCTGAATCTGTATGGGCTGCCTTTTGAGAAGATTAGGCAGCCTAACACTAAATCCATGGATAATGCAGTGATCTTTCTCCAGGCTCTGGAAAAAACAGAGGAATTTCTTAGTTTGCTGTGCTTTGTTCTCAGAAAAGCACAGTGAAAGGAGGGAAAATAGGAAAGGCTATGCTTGCATTCCTAAAGAGGCCTTAAAAAAAAAAAAAAGCCCACTAAAAAAACCAAACCACCCAGGCAATAAGAGTCAGGTAGGAAAAGATGAATGGCCTTGAGAATTTACATGCAAAACTGCTCTTATGGGAGAGCTACGGGAAAGCTTAACAGATCTCCATAAGTGCTATTAACTCAGCCAAAAGCTAAGAGAAAATTGTCAGTATTCCACAAAGCCCAGTGAACAGACCCAAAAGCATGCAGATTAGATGTGCATGACTTCTGGGGGCCCTGAGATGGAAGGGGATGCACCGATCAGGAGAGCCGGGAAAAAACAAACAAACAAAAAGCGCAGATAATTCAGTACTCCCTAACCCTCTACTCTGGAGATGTTCCCTTTTGTATCTAACACAACAGAGGTAGAAATTAGGCCACAGCATCACTGGAGCAGACGGGCACGCTCTGTCTGTGCAGCAGCAGCATGTGCTTCTTTTCAGGGAGTTGCCTGGCAACGGAATGCTGTCCGCCTGAGTAACTGCAGGAGCCCATTGAAACCCACCGACGGGCAGAGAGAAGGAGAGAAAGGAAGAAAGAAAGGAGGAGGGGGGAGAGTGAGCTCACCAGTTTAGAAATTTCTGGCAGCAAAGTCAGGACACAAAGAATGAGAGAGGGAAAACAAACTAGGAAAGGGGAGAAAAACTCTTGCTATTCAAGAGTAAATCTCTCCAGAGATACCTAGTTCTATTTCGTATGTGTCAGAGAGGGATGTATTTTTACTGCCTTTATAGAGCATGTGACTTCAGATGGTCTCACCCAAAGAATATATTACGTCTAGTACATAGAATATGCATGCTTCACACACACAGGGTGGCTGCAGGTAATGAGGAGTACTCTCCAACGCAGCTACTTCCCTTGTATCGCACTCTGGGTGACTGGGCTTTCAGGCCAGTGAACTGGGCTGCTATTAGCTCAGCGGGACAGGACATGTGAGCTCCCATAATGACGTCATTAAGTGCTGTGCTGGGGACTAAATCTATTATAGGGACCAACAATTAGATTGCATCGTTGTGCCAAATGACTAATTTCTATTAGTGTGGGAATTAGTTAAATATCACTTCATCTGAGATTTTGAAGAACCTAAGGGAGTCAAGTGTTTAACTCTCACTGAATTTCAATTGCATATCTCCCAGGGAAAATTAATGAGTTGAGTCCTAAGAAGCCTTGCTGTTTACAAAGCAGCCTAAATTTCTTGTTTGTTGTCCATGTCTCTACTTCCTCTCATTTATAGATCCGAAGAATTCATTTTTACATGCAGAAATATCAGTAATATCAGTTATTAACTGGAAATTTGAAGGCCTTGGTCTAACAGAATGAGCTTTCAGATCATTCAAGCTAAAACCTGTTGTCAGAGATGGAAAGTAAACAGTTGTGAAGATGAATATCTTGACCACTTTAGGAGTTAGAAGCTCACTGAACTAAGTGGTTAATTCTCCTCTCTGAAGTCAAGATCAGATTCAGGAAATGAGCACTGATACACTGGAGGCTGTTGCTGTGTGCCTTCTTAGTGAGAACTCAAGCTCTGGAGAAAATACTGGAATTAGTTAAATAGCCAAACAGGAAATACTGTATTCAATCAGACCAATATTCCATCTGATATGGAGCCAAATTTTGACAGTTACCAGAAGCACAGGAAAGTATATTATAAATTATTTTTTAAAAGCTTGCCTATAAAGGGAATCACTTCCAAACTGTAATCTATTGATGGTAGGATTTATACTTTTTTTAAAATGTAAAGGTTAAAGAAAAAATATATGTTAATATGACTGGTCATTGTAAGAATTCCAGAAGAGCTATATGTCCCTACAGACAAATGCATCCATTATAAGTTTGAGTTATTTTTCTACAGTGAACAGTTTCTCTGATGCATGCTGCCAGGAGCTCTGCTCCCACTAGGTTGCTCAATCTTCTTTGGTTTTCCTCTGGGTATGTATAGGAATCCAGCTAGTAGTATGAATGTGCTTAATATAGTCACATTAATTGGACAGTCACTATTATACATGAAACTGATGAAATGTTAAAGACTGATTATACTCTCCAGGAGTTGGAATATGATGTCATAATGTCCAGTTGTGTGAAGGCCAGTGTTCTGCAGCAGCCAACCACTTATGCCTTTCAGGAATGATACTAACAGACCTGGTGGAAGCAGGAATTATCTTTTCTCAATTACATAATTGGTTGATGATTTATAGTGAGAGCAGGGATTAGGAAGATTTTTTATTTTTAGAGGTTTAGTTTTGGTTTCTTTTTTTCAAAAAATAGAGAACTGGGAATAATTTTTCCATTAAATCTGAAAAATTCCATCCTGTGAGGTAACAAACCCAGATAATTACACTTTTTTTTCATCATGAGGCATGAAAAGAAACTCAAATAAAATGTAGATAAAAGAAATAATTTTGTTTCCTTTGGAAGCCAAAATGTTATTTACTGGTTTGTTTTTGTGTTGTTGGTTGTTTTTTTTTCTTTGTTGTTGGCTTTTAGTAACTGTTTGGATCTTTTTAGAAGTAAGTTAGAATGTCAGGGGAGAATTAGCTATCCAGGTAATGGGTGGTTGTGACAGTTACAGCTTATAGGGCACTGAAGGAAATGAATCTTTTGGGATCAAGCATCCTACATGCTGTCCCTATGACATTCATATTTCAATTCAAAACTGCATTCTGGGGTGTTTTCTAGGTACTGTGTTGCTGCTGTCATCCAGTGTATAATTCCTATTATTCTCAGTTCACTGGCTTGTGTAAGAAACACTTTTTTCTCCCAAAGCCCAGGAAATGAGCCATGTTGATTGTTCATCAGAGAATTCAGCTGAAGTTTAGCTTTATGTTTGACTGCAAGAGAATTTGCTGTAATCAAAACCTGTGCATCCATTCTATGTCTGAAAGTAGGATCAGAAATTCCCAGGTTTTCCAGGATATGTGATTATTTCAGCCATTCTGATACAATAAGACTGGGCTCAGTCTTTGCTTTTCTCTTATCAGATTTGCCATACTCTAAAATACAATAAACGCCCACACAAAAAACAATGTTAAAATAAGGTTAAGGTGAGGACATATACTCACAAAGGAAGGAAGTTCTGAAATACTGTTTTCATTAAAATCTTCATTCAACGAGCAGAATGTTATCAAAAGATGAAGGGCCTGTGGCTGGGAACTGAAAGTATCCTAAAAATTTTACTGCTGTGTTATAATCTTTATTGTACAAAATGATTCTTCAGTGATCTGCTCAAGCTTGATAATCCCATCCACGATCAAAATGAATAAAAAGTTACTGCAGTAGGTTAGTTGCAATACTTACTGCTGTATATTTTTACGCCTTGGTAGCTTTTTCTTTCATGTCCAACCTTTGTGGAGAAGGAACTGGGAGTTCTGGTGGACAAGTTAAGCATGAGCCAGCGGTGTGCCCTTGTAGCCAAGAAGGCCGGTGGTGTCCTGGGATGCATTAAGAAGAACATGGCCAGCATGTTGAGGGAGGTTATCCTTGCCCTCCACTTGGCCGTGGTGAGGCCACATCTGGAGTTCTGTGTCTGGAGTTCAGGGCTCCCCAGTTCAAGAAAGGCAGGGAAACACTGGAGAGAGTCCGGTGGAGGGCTACAAAGGTGCTTATGGGCCTGGAGCATCTCGTATGAGGAAAGGCTGAGAAAGATGGGTGCTGTTTAGCCTGGAGAAGAGAAGGCTGAGAGGGGATCTGATCAATACTTAGAAATATCTAAAGGGTGGGTGTCAAGAGGAGGGAGCCAGACTCTTTTCAGTGGTGCCCAGTGATAAGACAAGGGGCAGTGGGCACAAACTGGAACACAAGTGTTCCATCTGAGCATGAGAAAAAACTTCTTTACTTTGAGGGTGACTGAGCACTGGGACAGGCTGCCCAGAGAGGTTGTGGAATCTCCTTCTCTGGAGATACTCAGATCCCACCTGGACACGATCCTGTACAACCTGTTCTAGGTAGAATATCTACCATTTTTAAGTTCTGTAGAAAAGTCTGAAGTTGCATGTAAGTTTGTAATCCTGTACTGAAGATTTTGCTGCTGTGAGGAGCTTTGTATTTTTTCTCATTTTACTGTTGATCATATTTCCTGTTTGTTTCTGTTTCTTTCTCTTTTCCCTTCTATTTTTAATTTTCTTCCTCATGCTAGATGATAAAATCAGTGAATTAACAGACAAAAAATCCACATAAGGTAAAAGATTAACAGTTTTTCAGTCATAGTGAGAATTTTAGTAATTGTGAATCGGGATGGGTTTCTTTAAATGAATGTAGTTAACTGTCAAAAGTATGTTGGGGCTATCAGATCTGAGTTCATATACACCTATACATAGGTGTATACCCTTTGTTGTCTAAGTTGTAATAGCTGATGACTTGGTGAACTGTGACGTATTACTCCAGCTGGAGAGTGGCCAGTGTAGGAATATCGATGGATCAACAGTTCAGTTTTTCTTTCATTTTGTAATGTTGTTCCCCATGATTTTCCTGGATTTACTCTCCTGTGTTTTCCTCTGTCTTTATCTCATCTGTGTGGTTATTTAGGGAACAATCATAGTGCATATAGGGCTGTTCAGTACAATACATGTTTTCCCATTTAGTTTGGTATAAAATTTACATATCTGTGGCAGTGTGGTGTCAAATGAGAGTAAATCCTAAGGAGGTGCCCCTTACTTAACCCAGTGTCTTGTGTTATCCAAAGAATAACTTCAAAGCTGATTATTTTACCAAGAGGCACCACACAGGGCAACCCTTTGATTTTCTTTTTTACTGCTCACAAGCTCTGATACAACAAATTAAAATAAAATTTCTCAAAGACTGCTTTATATTTTTAGTTGCCCCAATAAAAGAGATCACCTCCACATTTTTGGGTGTGCTGTAAAGTGCTTTTCTGTTGAGCTAGTGTGATTACCATTTGCACATTCCTTAGTTTAAAGGGAAAAAAAGAAAGCTTTATAACACGGAGCCGGCAGTACACAGCCCTGTCATTGTGTTTAACGTGATTCAGTACTGCAGCTGTTTATTCCTTTTATTTTCTCTTCTCTGACAACAATTTAAGATGATTTTGGTTAAAGTGAAGTCATGTTCCTGTTATTCACCTTTGTAAGAATGATCCTACCGTCTTTGAAAGTGTCATCAGTTCAGCAAATGTTTGAAATTGTCCTGAGAATTTAATAGATATGAGCAGATGGGTCCCCAGTTTCAATCCCTGTAGTGAAAGATGTGTACTGCAGAGAACCTGCCTTTAAATAACGACTATACCATATGTTGTTGTAAAGAAACACTTTAGGGTTTGGCCTACTGTTTAAAAAAATACTTTGGATCATTCATCCTCTTATTTTAAGGTTACCAACGTTATCTCAGCACATGGAACCAGTCATTTGTATATCAAACACTTTAGGAGCGCTGATTAGCATTTACCCTGGCATGTTGTAAACTGCTATGTGGATAATGGAGAAAGACTTAGAAAATTGCTAGGGCTGTATCAAATTGTATCTTGGCAAATCATTTAACTGGGCTGTCCTGAAGTTTTGTTTGATATGTGAGAACATAGCCATCTCACACTGTTTTTATTATGAATGCAGGAAGTAATGGTTATTAGGGCCTGGGAATCCTGCTAAAACATACACTTGAATTAGCATGTTACCACTGACAGTAGTTAACTTTGTTAGCAAAGGAAAGAACTTGATGTGTTCAAGTATTAGAAGTATTAAAAAAGCAAAAGATACAGTAAAAATAATATATTAAAAAGTAAATTAAAAGGTTCGGTCAACACCTATCTTTTAGTGCATTAAACGTAACCACACACAACATGTGAACTCTTAATTTACAACTGGAAACAGCAAATAAGAGAACGTGAATTAAGTTACGGCTTGTGTGAAGAAGTACTGTCTTTTACTAGACTTAAGTGAAATAACAGCTGGACTTTCTGGGGTATAATCTCTTATTTAGGCCTGAAGTAAAGCAACTAGTGAATATATTGTTTTGTCTAGTAAAAATAATAAATGTCCCTATACAGCTTAAATAATTTATATGCACACACTATCGTAGTTGCAGCATCATTAATACTAGTAACAACATGTCTGTGAAAAGAACTTTTTTTTTCCTAGTTATTCTCCATTGTGCTTCACGAAGTGGTTCCTTTACTTTCCAGGAGGGAACTCAGATATGCAAAAAAGTGTGGTCAATAAGAGCGCCACATCCCATACAATCCCAGTTAGAACAGGTATGCTTTGAGACAGAGTTCCTTAGATGCAGCTTGCATGGAATTACCATCAGATTCCATTAGATATATATGTTCTAAATTGGGACCACAGTCTTTTCTAGAGACTGTTCTGAAGACTCTGCTTCTGTAGTCTGCAGCTGGACATTTGGCTTCCAAGGCTTGAAGATAAACCCTTGATAACTTGATATCGTTTTAAGTCCCAAGTTGTATTCTTTACACAGGGAAAATGCCAATTGTAATTAATATTTGCTATTTTGAACCCTGTTCTGAAGTCCTTACTAAATTTTGTCTCAGTACGTATCTGAGATGCGTAGTAAGATCAGTGGTGTCCCCTGGCAATCTTTTCAGATAGAGAATTGACTTCCTCATTTAGGCTGAATGAGCAGTTGTGTTGAATTCTGAAGTCTCATGGGAACATCTGTCTATACAGTTTTTGTACTCTTGCTAACTCTCCAGGGGCACTTTAGATTTTGTCATTGCTTACTAAGATATTTAAGGCAATGTGACTGCAGTATAAATACAGTACTCTTTTATAATACATAGTATGTATGGCTTTTGAATTGGAGGTGAAAGTTTTTCATAGGAAATAATTAAGTGGTGAAGGAATGTACATTTAAGGATGGAGAAATGTAATGCAACATGATGGTACAAGTGCATCTGTAATTAGTAGTAGTGTTGTAGCTATGGTGATCTTGTACAGAAATACAAGCAAGGAAAGGCTCTTCTAGGAACAGGCAAAATCTTATATCATTATTTAGCTGAAGAAATCAATAAGCTTTTGAGAGTGCAAGACAGAAAGGGACATAAAGTAGAAGCAGCAAATGTCAAACTGTATTCTGTTTGAGAGCAATTGCTTCAATAATTTAAATAATTATGTTAAACACTTTGAAGAAAAAAGGTGGCAAGTACTGCTGCAGCACAGGGAGAGATGGAAAAGTCATTAGTCACTGGGAGACTGAAGGATGATGATGGAAAACGACAATAAAGGGAAGGTTTAGAAGCAACTACTAAGAGGAAATAAAATAATCTACTGAGAGAGAGAGAGTTTAGTCTAAACAAAACCACAACTACACTCTTCCAAAGTAACCCTGTGAATTTGAGTAGTTCTTTGTGGGTGTTTGTCAGAACTTCTCCACCAGCATCCTTCCAGACTGATTTACTATCTTTAATATAATTGTCTTCACATTTGTATTTAAAGTAACTAGGTTCTTTCTTTGTTCTTTCATTTCCTTAAATTGAATGTTTTCCCTCTTTAAGTGTGACGTACTTGTTCTTTTATTTGGTGAGAGAATCAAAGCAGCTCAGATGGATTGCATAGCATTGTCTCTAATCAAATGAAAGTAGATAACTCTGTAGTTTGAAAGTGAAACCCAGCAGCAGTTCCAATGAAAACAAATCTCATTAAGTGTAACTATTTTTTCTATTTATATTGCCTTGTTTTCAATCTCCTTGCAAATTGCTGTTTCTTCCTTCTTCTTTTGTAGTTCTAACAAACCAAAATGAAACTAAATATGCTTTGATTGCACTTGCAACATCATTCAAAAAATTCAGTGACTCTCATATCATATGGAAGGTATATGCTCAATTTCTCTGAGCTTTGTAGAAAGTTTGTTTGTTTGTATTACCAATCAAAACTTCTTCCATAACAAATTTGTCTGAAATACTTTCAAAGGCAAATATTCAATAAAATTTTAAAAGAAGACGTGGTTGGAGTCGTACTGAAGTGTTTCCTGTAACAATATGACTCTTGCACAACTGTTGCTTATTAAATGCCTTTCTTAATGTATACTTTTTATTTTTAGTCATGACGAATGTACGTGTTTTCAAAGCTGCTCTTTTTGCCTATCAAGTGTCCTATCAAAATGGAATAAAGTTCTGCTGTAAAGCAAAGATCAAGGCTTATGATTAGCATTGATCACTTATTGCTGCAAATATCCCTCTGAAAATCTACTTCTTATAAGAAATTATATGTCACGTTACTAATACTATACATTTTTAATATGAAATCGATAGAATGAGAAATATTGGTCTGATTTGCCAATGTATATCATAACAATGAACCCAATACCTAAGCTGGTTTTCAAATTGTCATTGTCTGTGAATACTAGCATCTGCACACAGCATTATGTGCTCTACCCATACCTGTACCTGCATAAGAGGTTTAATATTTAAATATGATCATTTGAAAGCACAATTCCTCATTTAGCTCAGTACTTCTAATATCAGCAGGAGGTGAGGGCAGTAAGAACTGGGTAGTGTTAGGTCATTAAACATTTCTATGAAGATAAAAGGGCTGTATATTCAGCTGGCTTGTAACATCGCATCCTAAATATACTTAGTTTGCAGTAGACATTCAAGGATCTAAGAGGTAAGATTTTTGTGTGCATATTTAAAAAAGAATTTCTTCTGAATAACCTGGATTCTTCTGCATCAGGTCTTGCATGAAATACCTGTTATTCAACAATAGCAGTTTTAATAAAAGGTATAAAATATACCAAAGTCATCCTCTGTGAAACAGTGAAACCTACAGTCCTGTAAGCAGCTGCATTTTTTAAAGGAGAACATAGAGAAGTGCTTACAGTATAAGGTATGGTAAAGTTTTAGAAAAACATTAGTTTAAAAAAAGAAATTGTCTTAGCAGTTTGAAAGGGAAGGGATTGTTCCACATGAAACATATCATGAATTAGAATACTTCTGTGCTCTGGAAACTTAAGGAGGGAAAGGAAGAAAGAAGGCAGGATGGTGAGAGAACAAATAAATGAGATTAGAGGACAGTAGGATGAAAATTACAGCAAACAGAAAACTTTGGAAATCAAAACAACCATAATGACACTTAGACATTAGGTATTTTCCACATTCTCAGAACCACAGAATGGTTGACCTCTGGAAACTGTCTAGTCCAAAGTCCCTGCTCCAAACAGGGTCAACTAGAGCAGGGTGCCCAGGGCTGTGGCCTGCTGGGTTTTGCATATCTCTGAGGATGGAGCCTCCACAACTTCCCTGTGCAGCTTGTTCCACTTTTTTTACCATCTTCACAGTTTGGGGTTTTTTTCTTATGGTTAAATGGAAGTTCCTGTATTTGTATTTCTTCTCATAAAGAAACTAAACACTTAACCAACTGTCGGTCGTAAACACTGCATTTTCAGTAAGTAATTTCTTTTTTGACACTGTCTTATATAATACTGGATTTTCAGTTTAAAGTAACTTTCTCCTTATGTACAAAAGTTTGGCCTTTTGAGGAAAAAGTCTGAAAATTTCTGTGCAGAAATACTTTTTGTTAGATGGCACAAAATAATAGCTAGCTTTTGAGTGATTGCTGTAACAAGTACTTTTTATGAGAAGAAAGCTACTAACCTACACAGCAGGTTTTATTTTTAACATGTGTAATAGTCCCACCTCTATCAGTATTGCTGGACTGTATCTGGCTAAAGGGTAACTGGTGCCTTAAGATCTGGATCTCCTATCAATTAATTTTATTTTGAATAATTGCTTGCTCTGGACATCTGGCATGATTACTTCTATCCCATTGCTTTTGTCTTTATTTCCACCAGACATCTGCCCTCCAGACGTTGTTTTCATTGCCAAAAAAAGTCTAGAAAGTCTGAGTAAGTCTCAACTAGAGAACAGGCTATAGGCAAAATCTTAGTGAACATAAATCAGTTTGTGGTTTCCATAATGTTTCTAGCTCGTTATAGTTGACCTGCTAATTTAGCTAAAATTATAAATTGTGTCATATTCCTCTCAAGCTCAGAACACTCATTTTTCTTAATCCTCTATCAGCTATATATTTTGCCAGTTGCAACTCATCACTAGGTCGTAGTGCCCTAACGATACTGTCCAACAAGATTTGTTTCTCTAACATTGGCAAAAGGCCATTGTCACAGAGATGCTGCAAGAAGACTTCAATTCTGAATCATGATGATAAAGAATATTCCTCCATTTGCTAGATACTGACCACCTGATGGCTTTCTTTCTATTAGGTATAATAATAGTTCACTGATAGATTTGAAAGCAGCATAAAACAAATGATAAACTTATTGGTTCTGGTTTTATTTAAAATGATTCCTTATACTATCTAATGCAAAAAAATCAAGTAACATGTTATGTATTACATAGCATCACCCAGTTTTGGTGTTAGAGAAATGTAAGCATCTTCACAGTTCTAAATTAGTAACTGAAATAGACACGCAGACCCAAAATCTGCATATTAACAATGTACACTATGCCTTCCCCAATGTGGGTTATTCAATTGGCTGGAAGAAGTTGCTGAAAGAGGAAGAAAATCTCATTGTATTTTCACATATCAAATTTACTTGGCTATGTCTAATTATATCTTTCTTGAGCGTCAGCAGAAAAAGTGTTTGGGTCATCTTTTTGAAGTACGTAATAAAAAAAATGTAAAGAATAAACCAGCAATGCTGCTTTGGTTTTGTTGGGGGCTTTTTTGTCCCTATTCTGTTTGCAGTGATCATGATGTTTCCCTTTTAGGCATTTCTGATTATTTAAGGGTTTTTTAATTGTAGCTTTGTGCTAAAATACTTCATTTTCTACCTTCTCCATTTTCTTCTACCCACTCAGTTTCCCATGCCAAACTGCTTTTACTAGGACAATCCCATGACAGTTCAGGAATCTAAAAAATACTTTTCTGGACTTTTCAAATGATACATTTGTAATCTGCTACTGAAGTGTTGTGGCTTCTTTCACTGTGTCATGTAAATACTTAAAATATAGCCTGCTTTTCCACTATATTTATTTTAATCTGTATAATCCACTGCTGTTGCCTTCACCATAGACCTTCCAAATAAAGTAGCTGCCCTTATAATCTAGTAGCCACAGATTGTCTTTTATATCAAAGAAAAGGAGTTTTACGGCATCAGGAGGAGTGTAGCCAGCAGGTCTAAGGAGGTGATCCTCCCCCTCTACTCTGCCCTGGTCAGGCCCCACCTGGAGTATTGTGTCCAGTTCTGGGCTCCCTGGGATAAAAAGGACAGGGATCTCCTGGAGAGAGTCCAGAGAAGGGCTACGAAGATGATGAAGGGCCTGGAACATCTATCCTATGAGGAAAGGCTGAGAGAGCTGGAGCTGTTCAGCCTGGAGAAAAGAAGACTGAGGGGGGATCTAATTAATATTTATAAATATCTTAAGTATGGGATGCAGGGGGAATTGGCCAGCCCCTTTTCAGTGGTCTGTGGGGACAGGACAAGGGGCAATGGCTGCAAGTTGGAGCACAGGAAGTTCCACACCAACATGCGGAGGAACTTTTCCCCAGTGAGGGTGCCAGAGCCCTGGGACAGGCTGCCCAGGGGGGTGGTGGAGTCTCCTTCCCTGGAGATATTCAAGACCCATCTGGACGCCTGTCTGTGCAGTATGAGCTGGGGAGCTGCTTTGGCAGGGGGGTTGGACCCGATGATCTCTCGAGGTCCCTTCCAACCCCTATGATTCTGTGATGCTGTGATTCTTTATTTATTTTCCAGTATCAAAAGCAGAAAAGAGGCTAGGGAGCCATCTCAGACTTTAGTTGGATGCTTTCACTGTCAAATTCAAGACCAGGAAGATGATGATGTTAATAATACAATCATTTCAAAAGTTAAATCAATTTTCTGTCTTAGTTTATTTCCACATTATAATCCATTTGATAACTAATTTCTTCACTTTATTGCAGGCCAGTATCACTGTACAGAATTATGCATTTCAATCTTTTTGTTACCTTGAGGGTCAGTATCAAAGGTTCTTGCAGTGACAGTTGCTCATGTGAAGTTATTTTCTATCCTTATCTTGGTAGCTGGCAGGTGAAATGTTTTACAAACTCCACAGTCTGTTTTGCACTTCTGAACTCTTTAAGACTCAGATAATATGTAACAGTCTCCTCAGAACTTCAACCCATCTTGATTTTATTTCAACTAAAACTTATGTGCCTGGAATCAATTCCAAATGTTTAGGATCTATCCTTCAAAGGGTGGAGCTTGTTCTCTCGTGTTACAGAAGACCTAGTTAGCTTTGGGAACCATTATCTTCCCTTGAAAGTTTTTATTCCAAGCATATAAATATGACTTTGAACTGTGCCTTTCCAGGGCATGGGTGAACACAAAGTCTGTAGCAGTCAAATTTTTCATTAGGTAGTGGAAAATACCTCAAAGTGTTATCAAGGGAATGTTCTGTTATCTTTGGTCACTGTCTAGGTCATCACTTGTGTACAATTCTCTTGGGTCTGGCATTTGGACAGCCTATGACACCAGGTGTCCCCTGAGGACAGCAGTCTGCATGCAGGTTTATGCAGTTTGTAATACTTTTCTTCTTTTTACCAGAGGTTATAATAGTAGCAACAGATAATAACCACTGATGCATTTTGCATCAACATACAAACCCAGTATGTTCTCTGCCTGTAAATGTTCTGATATTTAAACTGGCTTGTTCAGTGTCAGGTTCCCTTGACTATTCTCTGCCCCTCAAGAGTCCTAGACACATTACTGTACAACCTGTGTTGCTGAAGTCTGATGAATTACAAATGAGACCTGTGAGGCAATTCTCAGAGTTATCTTCCAGGATTTGCAAGAACCCTGTAAGTGATCTCCTTCCCTTCAGGACCTAAAAGAAAAGCCACTCTCTGGCAGAGTTAGACTGTCTTCTGAGTTCTTGGTATACATATTCCAGCTGCTGAGAGAGAAGGTTTCTATATTTGCAGCTCTGCCTGAAAGATAAAGCACACAGCAAACAAGGTAATTACAAATGCCAGGGTTAGCCAAAGCTGTTCTTTTCCTGAATTTGTTCCAGCTCTTAGAGGAGGCATACAAAATCTTGTCTTAGTTTCCAGGCTTGCTTTTACATCATCTCACATGCAAGCTATATGCCAATTGCTCTTATGTTTAGTGCACACTCGTTCCTCTCTGGTGGGGCCTAAACTCCTTTCAACTGTTATATGAAGGATATCTGATGGATGTATATATTCCCAGAGGGCTGTGTTCTCAGTGTGGAGTTTAACCAGGTCCCAGTCTTAGCCAAGAACTCTGGTCCACAAAATTATAGATGATTTCTGAACTTGACACCCTCCGTTACTTGGTTAGCTAGCCAGCTTTTTTTGCAATGTGTCTCCCTAAAGATAAATACTCTGTGTTCTTCCTTCCTGCAATCCTGAAGAGCCTAACATTCTGGTTGTGGACTCCCAATGTGAAAATAAAATGGATTTACATCCTTCATTCTGAGAGCTGTTTGAACTGTGAGTTTATTGATGAATTCTTCTTTTTATGAACAATAATGTTAATTATGCCTTTTTCTTCTTCTAGAAGTAAAAGTAGAGATTTAAGCCATGTTTCTTCCCACTCAGCCTTTTATCCTGGCAAAATCTTCACAAAATTCCTTCTTGGTTCAAGGTAAATCATAATTGTCAGTTAAGTCAAAAGATGATTTTGCCTGAGCTTCTTCCAAAAACATACTCTTGAAAAGGTGAGAGACTGCTTCCTGCTGTAGACTTTGAATGCCACTTTATTGTTTAAATACACAAACAGTTTTCATCTCTTGAAGCCCCTTTAAAAATATTGGAGCTGAAAGCAACTGAGGGATGGAAAGTACAGTTTATGCTTCTGTGCATAGGTGTACACAGAAAACTGTCATTAGGTCAAGCATGTTCTCCTGGTATTATGGAGACAACAAAAAAGGCCTCTGCTGTTTTGAACACCTGGTGTTTACACAAATAATCTGAAGTAGTTGGGCAGTAGATGCAGGAGGAAACAAATTCCATTTACTAGCAACAGAGGTGCTGGAGGCCACGTTCATGGACAAGTTGGCTTTCTTACTTACATATAGGCAAGCTTGGATTTTTCTGCTTTCTCCAACTTCTATAAAATCTTGTTGTATTTTTAAAAATATAGTAAATGGAATAATTTGATAATGTCCTCAGCCCTTCGAAATGCATTGGCTTTGCATGCTACCTCTAATTGTACTTGTGATAAGGTGTCACAGTTTTGACTTTTATATGCAAATAACAAATAGCTGATTAAACACATGGGGTAAAATATCTTCTGTCTCTGTATCTCTGGTCTTGTCAGTGCTTTTAATGTTGCTCTTTTTTTCACCTTCAGAACCAAAATGCCAGTTTTTCTTCTTATACTAGGTTCTTTCATACTGGGTTCCCCTTCTTGTTGAATAGCTTTGCCTGTCATCATCCCTGTGCTGTTAGCTATGGACACTGTGCTTCCACAGACTGTAGATATTTATTAGTCTCAGCTGTGACAGCTATTATATAGCCTCTTTCCATTTAATTGTCATGCTGGATTTTCTCCCATTGATTTTGTGATACCATTTTTTGTGTACCTATAAAATGTTGGCATTGTTAGCAAAATAAATATGATCTATTAATTGATTAAATGGCTGAATCTTGGGAAACATTTTATATGTCTGGATTTCATGATAATTTTTAAATTTGAATCTTTTGGTCATAGTTCTTTGATTTGTAAGCTGTATTACATACGGTTTATTACTTCAGTGTTCAACATCCAACAGATATCTTGAGAGAAAAATCAGATGGGCTTTCAAGGTAATACAAATGCTGCTAACTATTAATATTTTCTTATCTCTGAACTTTCTATTCTGTCTACCTACCTAGCTGGGGTTAGTCACCCATTGCCTTTATTTCATTAATGGATTCAGCCTTTACCTTCCCTTCTCTAAGCCTAGCACTGGTTAGTTTCTTCACTAAGCAGTTTGTTAATATGCCATTGTTTTGTCTTCATGAACTGTTCTTGTGACTACATGTGCATCAGTGTAAAGCACCTGGTAATATTTATTTGTGCAAGATAGACACTGTTGCAAAATTGTGTTTATTACATAGGAGAATCAATGCCAGGGAGGAGAATGTGCTTTCTTTAAGGGATCTGTAGATGGGAAATGAATTTGTCACATTGGCTGCAGCAGAGTAAGCATGCAGGTGCTATCTAGTGCTTGTGGGGGATGCACACTGCTTGACTCGCTCAGTACTCCAGGCCAGCCATTGTACATGAGTATGCTACAGCAAAGCCCCTCAGAGACAAATGCCTTGTCTGCGTGATGGAGAATCAAATAGTGCAGCAAGTAGTTCCCAGGAGGAAAACATGAAGCCAGGAAAAAGAGAAAATGACAGAAAGATATTAATTGAAAAGAAGTTTCTCCCTTAGTTCTTTTTTAAAGAACTTCAGTTTTTTAGCTACATGTGGCAGCATGTTTTTACAGTTCTCACATATTTTATTCTCCTCTCATCTCTTTGCTGTTCAGTCCTTTTCCTGCCTACCTTACTACTCTTTACTCTTGTCATTCAGCTTTTGATTGCTTTATATTTACTTTTTCTTTGTTTGTATCACTTAATAAAAGTAAGCAGCTACTTTTCATGTCCCATTAGCACTTTTGGAAGCTTTCTTCTTGCACCCAGTTTCTGGTTACAGAAGCACGACAGTTTTGAAACCAGTGTAGTAAATAATGGAATTTGTATGGTTGCATATTTGATGAACATATAATATTCAGTTCCCATAATCAGGGAAACTGAAAAGGTTTTAGCATACAAATAAAAAATGCTGCCTACAGTTTAGACTTGTGAAACTGCATGCACGCAGCTTCAGAACAGCCACCAGCAGAGGTGCCAGCAACAGAATCAGATATCACTGCTGGGGAAAAAATACATTCCTGAGTTTGACATCTGGGTCCTGCAGCTGGAGTGACTAGAAGAAGAAAGGGAAACAGTACAGACTGTCATCAAAAGGAGGTAGTGGTGCCAAGTGAGCATGGAAATTACATACAGATGCCACTTTTTTTTTTACTTAAGACAAATAGCTCAGCTAGATAAAAAAACAACAACAACATCCAAAGATGTGCTTAGCTTAGAAGTGCCTGATGGGTAAATAAGTACTGCTTTTTGTAAATATAATTTGCTTATAACCAAAGGTATAAGATTTTAAAGTCAAGTTTATAGTTGGTGGGTACATTTTAACATTTGAACAAACATGCTCAAAAGACTTTTTATGTATAAAAAGGCACAGAACAAACATGGTGTATTCCAACTGTTTTCTGAGTAACTCATTGTTTCAGCTTTCCATCCCGGTACTTCATTTTGCAATGTATGTCTTGCTCAGCACATCAGTTAACCACACAGGGCTCTCTGTAATGACTTCTGAAAAGCTCCAACTATCCAACAGGAAAATTAATCAATTACTTAGGTAGCTGTGATGGCAGTAGAAAAGAATGGAGAAAGTCAGTGGCGCAAGAGAGCCTGTGTTAATGTCCTGATCCAAAGTTTAGCAATCCAGTGTGAGTCTCCACTGATTTTAGCAGGTGTTTGAATAAAGTTCCAGCCTAATGTTCTTCTGTTTAAGAGGATGAAGAAGGGTATGGTAACTGGGATGACTGGTTATTACAAAATGTGCTAGAGAGAAACATTGTACCTTAGTTCTGCCTTTTCTTTTTTAAGATTTTCTATTTTAAGATTTAAAAGATTTTTAAAAAGATTTTAAAAAATATTTTAAATTAAGATTTTAAGTAGTACATTCATTGCACCATTCTGTTCTGTCTCAAAAGCTTGATTATTAGTGATTTTATTGAAAATAGGATCCATTTTATGCATATACTCTTAACTACACCTTGCTTTTACTTCTAAACTATATATTATATCTTAATTGATAGCCATATTTGCCCATATACAAACCCCCTGAAATGAGTTACTGGATGGACTACTATTTTTCATTTCTTTGTAGCTAGAGTTAGTCATAAATACTTTCATTTTATTTTTTATTGTTGAAAAATTAATATATTTTATTTTACTTTGTCTCTTTTGTGTACGTAACAGGCACTGCTCTGCTTCCTGTCTCAGTCAAAACACAACTCTTCTAGAACAGTGTGATTTCTCAACAGAGAAATAGTGTGCTTTCACAAATAAAATTGAAAAAGTTATCTAGACTTTAAGGTGGTTTGGGAGTTGTTTGGCTGATCAGTATGAACTTCTAGGGAAGATAGATAATTGGGTATATCCACTAACACATATGTAGTGCTGTGTGATGTGTGATACCTGCTGTGAATACAAAAATATTGTGTGCCCTCTTTGTAAACTGCAGTAAAGGCAATAAGAAAACACAAAAAGCAATAGCATGAAAACTCATTAGGGATGCTCTGACTAGAAAAAGTACTAGCAACAGCTTTAACTAGACTGTTCCTGGAGAAGACACTAGATGATGCCATAGAAATAAAGGAGAAGAAGGAGGATTGTTTGACTCAGAAATTCTGCAATGGGATAAAACACTATTTCTCTTTGAGATCCAAAAGTAAGCTGTCTTGGAAACAGCTGAAAGCCATCCATCAGGTGTTAACTGTCTTGAAAGAAATTAATGGTCTAAATCTATTGTACAATTCCATACACTGGAAGCAGTTATCTCCTCCTGATAATGTCAGCAGGAAAGCTGGATAATCTAGAGGTCCTAAGGATTTTCTCTTGTGTACACGGGTGCTCTCAGGAAAGTTGCAATGACCTGAGTGTTGCAGCTTTTCATTATATGTGTACAGGTTGTACAGACTTCAGGATCATCAAACCAAGCGTCTTGTACAGCAGTAAATCAACCTTAATTAATAAAACCATGTCATTGCCATAGTATGTCATTTTAAAAATAGCATATCTAAGGCTTCTCTCTTAAGTATCAGAGCTTCAGCATCTGCAAGGAGATTCCAGGCTACTTGACTAAGAAGAGTAAGTAGGAATGTTTAATTGGGGAGTAAGCAAATGCATAGGTGGTTTTGAAATTCTGTCTACTGACGTATTGAGGAAAGGTAATTTAGTTTGGCAGCTAAATATCTTCACTGGAGGACGCTACGTAATATACTAGAAATTGAAAGGAAAAAAGCTTGAGCCCAAATCAGTCCTATACAAACAAGACCCTTTCATGTTTAGCTTGTATTATAACTTGCTGTCTTGGTGCTATCTGAAGCAGCATCAATGGGTCTTGCTACCATTTGGGAAACCTGTGTGTATTTCAGTCACACATTGTTCTTGCAGGATTTCCTTAGGCTAAGCTGCAGAAGTGAAAGAGCTCCATTTAAGAGAGTCTGTGAATAACTAGGAAATGAGCATCAAGCTAGGCATTATCTGAAGATGTTTGTTAACATGCAGGATGTTCCTTAAGGCTTCTATCTTGAATGAGAAGAGTTTTTATTCAGGATTGCTTTTAGAAAAAGCAAAGAGTTCTTTTGCATGCATGTCACTATGGGCCCTACTCAGGCAAAGAACGCTGTTTGATGCTCTTGGCACATGTCTACTTCTCTGGTTTCCTTGGATATACTGCTATATGCAGCCTTGTTTGGAAGAAGATGATACCTTTTCAGTAGTGAGAATGGGCACAATTTACAACCTTGCATACTCGCCTATAAACTATTCCTTTGCTATTGCAAAGTTGTTACTGAAATAATAAATCAAAACCAGATCTCTACTGAGGGATCTCTAGAGGAAACAAATACTGTGGAGAGATGGCTCTGCACTTTCAGTAGAAGACCAACTGTGACCATTCTCTTATCCTGATAAAATACTACATTTCATCTCTAGCTGAGAAGGTGGAAATACCTTTGTATAGGCAGTAGACATCGCTTCTAGGGAGTGTTAGGCAAAATGATTTTTTATTACATTGTGAAATGACATGCAGCTGGAGAAACAAGTTTTAGAAGGCTTCCAACTGAAAAGGACAGCCATGGAGATAAATGAAATTGAAGTTTTCCTATCAAAATGTAGGATTATGACCTAGAGTATAATCATCGGCTTTGTGTGTGTGTATGCCTGTGTGGTTGGTGTATGAATGAAGAAGGCAAACAATATAACTTTCCAGAAGAATGTTCTTACTTGAGGCCTTGCCTACAAAATTTATAGCAATGAAAGAACATTTAGGTGGTTATACTGATGTGATTTTCTGGAATATTGTCAAGGTCTCAGAACAGCTTCAAAGGAGAGAGAATTAACATTTAGACTGTGAAATCCTTAAACTGTGAAAGCCATCCGGTAAAGTTACGAAGGCATAAAGTGTAACCTTGTTATGCAAAGACAAAAGGGATCCATTCATACGTTCAGTCTTGTGTTTAAGCATTATCCTCATCTCTAGAGGAGTAAGCCTTAAAAGAATATACATGCCATATTTGTACTTATCCAGTTAATTTATAGAGAGATTCCTAACTCACCAGTTTTTGTGTATCAAAGTCAAAGGTCCTAACATATGTCAGCCCTCTTACACAGATGTCATACATTTGATATCTAATAAATAATTAAACATTAGATAAAGCAAAGCTCCACAGGATATAGATTTTGGCCAGTTTAATACTTTGAAAGGTACTTATTTTTGACAAAAATAATTTAGATACAACAATTTTAATAGGGCAAGGTGAATTTGTTGACAATATTCACTTTGTCAATTTGTGTTAATACATTGCAAAAACCACACTGGAATATTGAATACATTAACCAGTTTCCAGTCTGTGCCTTCTGACTTGTAAATCTTGAATTATTAGCTTTTTACTTCAGATGGTTTTATCATTTGCCTATTTTGGATGGATAAGATCTTTTAAAAATGTTAGAACACCATAAGCTATCCAGTTCCGTGGCCTTTTCAGCTACTTTAAATCAGAAGTGAAGCCACCCTTTACTGCATATGTACACCTGCAGTTCAAACACAAAAGAAGTGTGACTGAAGTGTGGCTGTACTAGTACATGGGAACTAATTTCTCATCCTTTCCACATTGTAAACAATTAACTGTTTCTCTTCCGTAAACCCTGACTATCTACTGTAATGTAATGGAAGAAACACAAAGCATCTGGGAAGAAGAATTATAATTAAATTAGTCTTTCCAATTAGAGAAAATGGTGGAGCTTTCCCTTGATTTAGACTTATTATAATCATTTGTAATCTGATTTAAAAGGGGCTTATGGTTTCATTCATAAAACTGGGAGACATTAGGATTGACATGACCTCTTAGGTATCTGAAATTATAGGCCTACAGAGGTAAGGATATACCACATCCTGAGCTGACAGCATTTTTTATTTCTACTGACCTTTGCTTGCATTAAATCCAGTCATCAGAAAATAATTCTGTTTCAAGCAGCTGAGAGTTATTAGCAGGTTTTGCTGAGTCAGGATTGAGTGTACCTCAGTTGCTGAAGAGCTCGTTAGGCTAAGTCCATTCATTTATGGAGTTTATGAAGAGTACTGAGGAAAACACATAGCTGTATTATTTCTGGTACAGAGCTTGAATTACTGGTGTATGAGTATCATCTCCAGCTCTATTTTGTTAATGTGGAACAGAGTTTAATAGTCTTCTAGACTCCATTTACTGACAGTTTGATAGATTTACAATACAAATTTACATTTCTACAAATGATGTTGACACCTAAGTCCAAGGTTAAAGCTTAAAATGCTTCTGACGATTTCGAGATCTAAGTACCTAAGTATCTACTGCTGATAATGTACAGAACTGCTTCAGACTTGATAGTGCCAAACAACAATCTGTCAGACCCCCAGCAGAACTCATAAACAAAACACTTCTCAGCTTGTTTGAAAGGACAGTGCTTATTCCTATAGGTGCTTTTTTAAAGCCACACGTAATCCTATACAAAACGTTGAGAGCAGGAGGAGAAGCCCTCTTGCAAAAACAATGTCCCTTGTCAAGGGACATCAGTGCAGAAGCTTGGGTTCCCTTGGCGTCGCAGAGAGCGAGCTCTCTCCTGGGAGGGCGCTTAATCTCCATGCTATTGTATTTGGCCTTGTGTGTCCTTTTGAAAATGTTTAACTTTGCATAAATAAATATTCACCGAGTCAGAGAGAGACTAATTGTATAACCCAGTGGTCAGGACAGTCAGGATGGATAAAGGGACAGGTAATCACAGCTGCTTCTCTGGCTGCACTGCTTTCTGAACTCAGTCAACATCACCAGTCAGTACCACCTTCAGCTCGGTCAGTGTAACCTCAGCATTTCAATACCATGTTCCAGTTCAGGTAGATATACCTCCATTTTCCTTGCAAGGCAGGAGTTATGGAGGACATAATGGGCCCCAGTTTGGTGAGAAACTGAAAGCGTACAAGAAGAGTAAAGTGTGTGGTACTAAGAGGATTTAAAAATGGATTACTTTTAAAAGCTGAAAGAATTCAAAAGAAATACAAATATCTTTGTTACTGAAACTGGTGAATGAATGAACAGGATCTCTTTCAAACACTTGGGCAGCAAAGTGGTTCTTAAATATCACAGACAAAGGATCTTGTATCCTTCATCTGTCACAGTTTTTATTACAGAGTCCCCACAAAGTGCTTGATGAGGGGGGCAAAGTTTCCTAATAATCCCTCCATATTAGCTTGTAGGAAGAAGCAAGAATGCATAAATTCAAGGATTTGTGGCTCTATTGACTGGTATGGTTAGACTGTTGAATTGGTGTACAGTACACTGAATGTTCATGCAGTTGCCAGGCACTCCCCTTCCCTGCAGAGTATGAGAAGAGCACAATCTGAGCATATTTAGTTTGGCTGCAACACAACTGATCTGACTGCATTTCTTCAGTGGAACTAACTTCAGCTTGCATTTTTGCATATGAAGAAGGACTTTAATGTTTTTTCATGAGCACATTTCATACCAAGATACAACTTCTTCTTTCCTTAGCTGATAGGTTAGTTATAAGAAGGAGAGACTCGCAGCGTAATACTTAAACTAAATGCCTTGGGTTTGGTTTTGGGCTTGCTTTTTGGGTTTGGGTTTTTTTATTATATGGTTTGTTTTTTGAATAGGATGATTAGGAGAAAATCTGCTCTTTACTTTTCTGGGATTCTGCCTTTAAAAATCATACAAACATCTATCCCATTCAAAAACTCCTGTGAACTATATGTATGAATGTAGATGGACAGTGTGCCTTAACAAACAGCTACATTAAATCTGATGAACAATATAGGTTATAATCAAAAACATGCTTAATCATGCTAATCTAGATCTCTTTATTTAAAAATACTTGCTATTAAAGAGCTCTTTCTTGAGCCTTGTTTCAGGGACAAGTCCTTTGCAGGACAGGGCCATATATTCAATAGGTAGTTGCATTTTGGTTGCAGAGGAAGCAGAGCTCCCTTCCTTTAAAGGGGGGGGGGGCATCTAAATTCTCCATACCTTTTCAACCTTTTACCCTCAACCTGAGAACTGGTTATATTTGTTTAACAGTTTGGCTATTTCCTTACGGAAGTTTGGGCAAGATAGCTAAACCAGTCTAACAGCTTGCTGCTCCCAAAACACAGGGTCCCACTTCTTTTCTACCCCCACAGCTCATGGGTGCATGACTGCACCCTCACTCCTCTTGCAGCAGCTATGGCTTTTGACTTAGTGAGCCAATTCAATTCACTATGCTGGCTGAAATCTATCCACTTTATTTTGTTGGTTCATGTTCTGTGACTGGTGGGCTTCACGAACACAGGCCATCAAATTAAGAGCTCATCATTGCTGAGAGAAAAAGTGCAAAAAACTTTGTGTTGTAAGTTCTTTCTTTGCTGAGACATGTGCCTGACTGCTTATTTTTTTTTATCTTGGATGTAGTCAACCCTCTTTTTAAGCTGACTAACTTGATTAAAATAGTATAAAATAAATTAGAAACAAATTATCTATTTAGTTCATTAAGTCTGTTGAAAAGAAAGTGTGACTGATTCAATAGACAATGCACAGCAGGAGACTGGTCCACGGGACTAAGAATCAGAGAGTACTGAAGATCTCAAATGAAAGGATTAGAAGAGGAAGGAAGGGAAGAGGGAGAGGGAGGCTGAAGGCCTTCCCAGCAGAGGAAGTTAGATTGCTTCAAATTCCTGTGAAATTCCAGTCTTCAAGAGCTGAATTGGCTTGCCAAGGAGTCACATGAACAGCAGAGATTGAAGGATCTGCAAAGCTAAAAAAAAGAAGAAAGGGGACTGTGAGGTGTGACACTATCCTTTTTGGGTTTGTTGATCAGCTAGATCAGCTCAGTTGCCTTGTGTCAGTGCACTATCAGTGCCCAGTTCCATGCAGGATAGCATCTGCAATGAGCTTGGGGAGACAGAGCAAGCAAATGGGGGTGGGGGGCAAGACCTGAAAGGCCGTGGAAAGGAAGACAGTAAACACTGAGGGGTAAGGGAGGGCAGCAACTCATTAAATCTATGTTGCTGTCAAGTGAAATCTAACATGAAACCATGCCCTTGTACAATAATCCTTTCTTCGCTTCTACTCATGGTAGAGGCTCTAGCTTCTCTTACCAGTGCATTCCTGTACTGAGTTCCAACAGTGCACTTAACACTTGTATAAGAAATGTGATTCCTCTTCCAAAAAGTAGGAGTAGTAGGTTTCAGGCTTTGCAGCAAACCTAATATAGACAAGACACATCTATTGCTGTCACATCCAAACATGTCTATACAAACCCAGAACTACTCTCTTGCTTTCCACAGATTTAGTGGTGGAGTTGATCTGTGCAAACTGAGGGTCCCAGTCTTCTACTATTGAGCTTACTAACATCTCTCTTTGGTGAACTCATGTAGACAGACTTGGCAGAATAAGTATTTTTTTAAGTTATTTTAAATATTTTCCCCAAGGAAAAGAAAGCAAATATTAACCTGAGATGAGCAGCATTGAAAAAGAATAATGACAAGAAGGGTGACAGGTAGGATGTCCAATAAAAGGTTGAGTAGTTGTGAGAGTTAAGGAGAAATGTTTTACTTGAATTATTCAGGTTTATTTTGTGTCTGTGAGAGTGTCATGCTCACCTTTGCCAAGGTGACATGTTAGGAGTATTACTAGTGATAATTATTGCTGTCCAGTCTTACTGTAGCCTTGCAGAGAGCAAATTTACAGACAGCCTGTGTTCTTGTAGCTGTGTTGGCATCAGTGCCATGGGGGTCCCCTCAGCCTTTCTTATCCAGACCTTTCTTTGGGAGATCTGCCCAAAGATCTCCCAAAGAAACCAGGAAAGAACCAAGAAAATAAACACATGTGTGCTCTGATTGCACTTCAAGAAACTTGAGAATAAAACCAACCTTTGAGTTTAAATTTTTTATAAGATACAGAAGTCATTTATCTTTTTGCTAAAGGAAAGCAGATGTTGGAAGGGAAATGCACATGAGAAGATGTAGAAACTATTGTGAAGACTACTTTTTATTTGAACGTCTCTCTTTACATTTTCCTATTGTCCAGAGTATCATGTGTAGTTGTAACAGAACAGATTCACTAGAAATTAGATAATGTTATTTTTTTAATGGAAAAATCAAGTAGAATGGAAGCTGTGAGAAGCAAATAGTAGAACAGGAGAAACAAAAGGCAACATCAACAGCAAAATACCCAACCCAAAACAAAACAAAAAAGCAAAGAACTCTTCACAATGTGACCCTTCAAAAATCCCCGTAATTTCTATTTAGTTTGACATGTTTGCGTGGTGACAATCTGTTCCTGGTGTGAATTCCTAAAGATAAGGATATTTAAAATGTTGACCTATTTCTTTCAAACTGTACCACTGAAGACAAATTACTGTCAGACTGTTGATAGCTGGGTATGCAAAGCTTGCATTTCAGTAAGAGAAAACCATTTTGCTGAAAATTTATTTCTGTTATGTTCAGCAGAACAATTCCACCTGCTACATACTGAAAGATGTGATTTCTTCTAGATCTCTGACCGCAGCTGAAATCAGAGGAACTCATAATTTTGCTTATAATTGCTTTGGACTATAAAGTTATATGCATTAGGAAGCACCATTCGTTAGGTACTCTATTCTCTCTGAATTCAGTGGGGGTTTGTCACTGAAGCTGCCTGCCCTTTTAAGGAAATAGTAATTTTAATCAATAGCTACTGGCTCGGTAATGAATGCTGACTCCTCTGAAGTCAGTGGTAGCTGTGCTGAAGCCTGAAACACGTGTACCAACAATTGAAAATTATGTTTATAATCTACATTCTTGTATATATATGTAGATGTATTTATCTAAAAATATATATACAAAGTATGCTTATAGTCAACTGCTATTAAAATATGCTTTCAAAAACAGTAATCACAGCATTGTTTTATTCTATGTTAGAATGGTGGAAAGATAATGAGAGAGTTGATATTAAAACAAATGATCTTTAAATTTCATTCTGTTAAAGATCTTCAAAGAAAAAAAGAGGGACATAACATTTGTTGCACAAAGGATTTTAAGAAACCTGTGCCTTCTTTGTAAGAAATAATCCCATTGCTCGTGTTCATTTCAATTGACATGTGATTTATGGATGTGAAAGAGACTGTATAGCTCTTTCAAAACATAAAGTGAGGGAGTGGCATCCTTTGAGCAAAAACTCTGGTGCCCTATCTGCTTAAGTGTTTCCTAAGTTTCAGCACTATGAGAATATGAGAATACTGCATTGTTAGGGGATTTTGGAGGCATGCCTGGATCAAGGAAGTACTTCCTCGTCATGCTGTTTCCTTTCCCAAACAATATAAAAAATGGCCTTTTCAACCAAACATCTAGAGTTGGTCACTTTGTACATTGTCCAACTCGAGCTCAACATCACAAGATAAACCATTCATTTGTATGAATGGCTCCATGTTATTACTGCTACTTCCTTCTGATTTTCGTGGTGATTTTGTTTTGATTTATGTATAGGCATAGAAGTTGAGCCCCTCTTTGTAATAATTGTGTCATAAGACCAGACAAGAAAGAGCAGCAAACTCCACCTTACTCCCTGCCCTCTATAGCCTCCATACATCAGCTCTGACACCTTCCCTACCGCCACTTGTCTTTTCACACGCTCCTCTCACGTGGACTCCGTACAACCTGATTAGACAGAGTAAAAATTTACCATACAAATATTGGATTATAGTGTAATTTTATCCCACTGCTTTAAGTAGTTCCAAACAGCGTTTCAGAGGAAGCAAAAGTAAGTTCATGTACATGTTCTGTTCTGGGTTTAGCCTTGCATGGTCCAAAGGATTTCTAACTAATCTTAACACTCAAAATGTGTGCATTATAGTATTAGGTGAATATCCATGATTTGGTCCAGCATTGCTGTTAGCACACTGTAACAACCACTGCAAAATCTTTAGTGCCTGAATTCTGTGGGAAGTGTCTCTGTAAATACAAGATAAATAATTAAAAAACCCAAAACTAACTAAATAAAAATTATCTATTTAATCTCATATAAGTACATTATAAATCTTTTAAATTACCATGTAACATTTAAAACTAATTTGTAACCACTGCTCACCATACTCACATTTGTTTTCTTTTCTGTGTCTTGAGTTGCATACTTTAAATTACTTGGACACAGCCATTACTTTATGACATCAAGAAAACACTGAGACTATGTATTGTGTGTATCTTAAAGAACATCATTATGATTATCCTGTTTACTAGAGAGGAATAATTTGGAAAAAGACTTGGAAAGTCTCTTTGAAAACTGGACTTGTCCAATGTGTAAATTACAAAATTGCATCTATTCACTTTCATCACTGAATTTACACTTTGAAAAGTGCATTTACAGGGACTACTTTTGATTCACAGAGATGTAAAAAGGTCACAACATCAACAAAAATAAACTTAAATGTGATTCTGTTTTAAAAGGGAACTAATTAGTGGGGTTTAATGTGGTATATTTAGCATGGCTCGGTGGCTTTGGAAGAAATTTGCCTGATTTGCTCAGACTCATTCAGAGGTATGAAGACAGAACTTGATTAATAATTTCTGTTTCCTCATGACAACTTAATTCAATTTGCAAATATTTGCTCTGTAAACAGTATAAATACATTATATTATAATTTAGAGATATAAAAAGCCTTAAAATAAATACATGAGGCTTTTGACTCATTTTGCTTGCTGTAGCAAAACCCCAATGATCTTGCAAGTCTCTTTCAAGATGTTCTTCTGTCCATAATTTCCCTAATTCCACTGAAAACAATGGCAGTTTTATAAAACTAATGCAGATCTCATCCCTCTGGGGCACGGGTTATGTTTTAATTTTGCTAATTTATTTTCTACACAAATGCTTTCTGTTGTTTTGTGTCCTTTTAGTGGTCTCTGGCAGTCACATGGACGGCCGAGTTTATTCTGTCTTCCACCCACTTAACCGCTAATTCTGAGGTAACAGTTGGTTGACTGAAGTATAATGGTAATAATCTAAGTTAATGCTAGAGAGCTCTAAACATTTCCTCAACAAATAAGCATCAGCATGTTGATGGCCAATAAGTATTTTATAAGTGCAATTAAATCACGGTGATTGATTGGACTGGGGTGGAAATCAGAATAATTTACAACAACAAATTCTTCACGGGGAAGCCCCTCACTGAATTAAGAAAACACACAGAGAAACAACATAAATAAACCATTTAAGAAGGTCTGCTCCTCTACCACGTTTTCCTCATTTCTTAATTCTGTTAATGAGAAACAACTTGATGAAAGCAAGACGTTATGTTTCTCGAGAATGCATCTTTTCTGTTGTTAATTTATGTTCCATCGAGTGAAGATAGTCATTAGAGTTAACAAATCTAACAGGGGGACCGGCTTCCTCTTTGTTTTTATCTCACTTTTCTCTCCCTGTGCCTGGCTCCAGATTACCCAGCCTTGCACTTTTGTAGTGCTTGCCGAGTTCCTCATCGAGCTCATTCACTTCACTAAATTGCTGGAAAATAATTTTTTCCTATGCCAGGTTAGTTTTGTGCTGGCTCAGCAAACTGAATCAGCTCAACATGGAATCAGATGACTACTACTGTCATTGCAAGGGAAAAAATGAGCAGGATGCAGCCAAGGTTGCAGCCTCCTGACTGAAGAGGGAAGCTGAGAACAGAAAAGTCTGGTATTTAGGAAAATATCCAAAATGAAACATGCAATTTAATATATTAAGTACTGTGGTTGTGAAAAAACATTCATTCTGGGTAATGTCATTGCAATATCCATGTTGCATATTTCAGTTCTGTGACTAGTAGGTTTTTTCTTTTTGCTTTTTTGACTTCCAAACCATTAATTATAGACCAGTAACAGTTGCATGTGGTTTTTTTAATGTGGGAACACACAAATAGTCTGAATGGCTTTCGCCTCTTGGGTATTCCTTACTTTTGAATGCACTCTACTATGAACATAGGCAAGTAAGATTTCAACAATTCCAATTGTTGAAAATTCTGTGGTCTACCAGTTCCAACTAAAAATATATTTTTAGGAACTGGTACACATTCTGGATTTTAAAAAACATAAGTGTTTTCTTATTACAATAATATATGAAGAAAATCTGGATGTATATTAAAATCTGGATGTAGTCAAGATAGGAAAAGCTCTGTAAAGAGGAAACACTGACCTTCAACAGGAGATACATACCAGTAACTTTAGTCCAGATGCAATGTCAAATAGCAAAATGGCTGTGATTCAACTACCCTGGATTGCTATTAACATGTGGAACTAAATTTAGGAGAACAGCAAAGGCAGAAATGTGGGATTGACAGCATAAAGGTTAGTCACATGCAGTTACCTTAGTTTGACTCGAAAAGGCTGCCAACTTCAGCAATTGCTTAAATAGATTGGCTTTCATTTGTAGATATTTTGCCCTCAAAAGGTTTTGTTTATAAAATGATAGTTTAAGTAATTCTAAAGATATTAAGTGGAGTCAAATGTATTCTGGTGAAGGAAAACAAGAGTTCCATGACTTGGAACTCTCGGGTGTCGACTAAGTAATCAATATTTACTGAAACTCATTTTCCTGCTTTTCATACAAGAGCCAGGCAATTTTCCAAGAAATTATTGTGCATTGAGAATTGTAAATAAAAGCACTGAGAAAAAAACATTTAACCAGAAATAAAAATACCACTCAAAATAATTTTGTCACATACTTTTATTCACCTTGAACAGAAAATTTTGCAAACCATCAATTACTGAGAATGGTAAAAAAACCCTAGCATGTAACAGAGGAGGCTTTGGTTATAAGTGCCATTTCTACAGCAGAGTTAAGCTATTGTAAACCAAACATCTTGCAGCAAGGTAAAAATCTCCAGACAAAACTTTAAAGAATTTAACAGCAACACTTAAAATATTTACATATAAACAACAGAGAAATATTTGCTAAACTTTTAACAGCCACTTGCTACAATCCACAAGCGTTTAGTTCACGTATCTATACATACAAACACTAAAACTTTTGTGAACTAACCACTTGTCCACAGGACCTGCCTAGACAGTTTGCCATCAATACAAAAGGGGTTTTTTTTTATATAAATAAGTCAATTAAACTTCACAAGAGACTAAAACAAACAATATAAAATTCCAACTGTAAATAAATCTGTACATTATGGTCAGTCTTGTTTTTCTTTAACGTTGCCCAACTGTAAAGTGTCTTATTTATAAAGCGATGGCAGGGAGCAGCGTTAACTGGAGTGGAAACTCGAAGACTCGGACTCTGTAGAAACAGAAGAATGTCCCCCACGTTTGCTTTTTGAAAGGATCTTGAGGCTTGATCCTCTACTAACTGATGTCAAGGCATTTTGTGCTGATGTTTTGAACTTGGCTCCCAGGAAGGCATACAGAATTGGATTCAGGCAACAGTGGAAGAATGCCAGGGCTTCGGTAATGGAGATCCATTTATGCACTATCGTCTCCAAGCTGCAACGATGTCTGATGACTCCTAGCAAGATGAATGTGTCGATACTGATGCCAATGTAATATGGCAGCCAGCAGGCAAAGAAGGCAAGAATGAGGATAACTGTTGTCTTCAAGGCTTTGCGCTTCTGGTGGCCTTTTGAATGGGACAGCTTAGATATTATAATACAGTAGCAAGTCAGGATTATTAAACCAGGCAGGACAAGTCCTACCAAGATATGCTGAAATCTGAAAGAAATAAGCCAGTTTTCATGAGGGTACATACGATCACACAGATACTTTCCTTCTACTTCACTAGTACTGGCAAAAATTATATCAGGCACTGTCAAAAGCACAGCTGGCAGCCACACGCCTATATACACCACCTTCTCCGCCAACAGCTTTCGCGGTCGCTGGCTGTTGGTAGCATGGACTATTGCCAAGTAACGATCTAAACTTATGAAGGCCAAAATCAAGACACTGCTATAGAGGTTGACTGTGTAGATGACATGAACTGCCTTACACAGAACATTCCCAAAGTACCAGCTTATGGCTGCATCCACAGACCAGAATGGCAAGGTGATGACAAAAAGGAGGTCAGCCACAGAGAGGTGCAGCCTGTATTTATCAGTCATGCTTCTTTGTTTCTTCTGGTAGCCCATAACAATGATAACCAATCCATTGCCGATTATTCCTGTTAGGAAGATGATGGAGTAGATTGTTGGCAAGAAGATCCGGTTGAAATCTGCATTCTCATGTTGAAAGCATGGCTCTCCATAGTCACCATAGTCTCCAGAACCACTCTCATCCGTGCCATTATCAGAAAATTCAATGATTAAGCCAGAAGACAGCTAAAATAAAAACAAAAAAACAGATGTTAGTCCCCTTGCAAAGCTTATTTTATATGGCAGTATATTAAGAGTTGTCTGAACTGTCTCCATCATCACGAATAAGCAAACTTTCACAAGATCGGACAAAAAAATACAATTTAAGAAAAAATGTATGTATAAAAATATACAGGAAATAAGAAGAAGTTAAAAATTTTCCTTTGTCTTTCTCTAAGGACTGAGATCTTATCGCTAAGGATGGGGGGCGCAAGGGAAAAGAAATGGCCAGTCTCAGAAATATCACTGGTTCTAGACACCTCAGTGCTCTCCATCAGATGGGTACTACAAATGGATGCACAAAGCCTGTCTGCACAGAATATTCCTCATGACTTAACTCTTACAGAGAGCTTAGAAACGCTGCTGCTCCAAATTCCGTTCTCATTACTGGGATGGGGGTCAAGGAGAAATAGAGAAGGTACCCTTGCTGATGTAATCAAGGATAAATAATAGCAAGAATTCCCTGTGGGAAGCAATTGACAGCTCCACACACAGAAGAAAAGAAAAAAAAATATCCAACCAAGCACATAAAGGAAGAGGTGACCTTAAGCAGGGCAACTCAAACCCTGTGGAGGGTCATGCCGACCAGCCACGCTCCCCTCCCTTTCTTCCCCACCCTTCGCGGTTGCAGGGCAGGGGTGAAGGTGGCGGTGCTGGGCTGCAACCAGACGGCTGCACTGAGTACAGCAGTGGAAAAAGGAAGCGAAATTTCTGGGGAGGGCATGAGAGCGCCTCAGGAAACCACCAACGGTTATCGCCGCCGCACTGGCGGGCGAGTGCCACCTGGCTATGTGCAATTCCTCGGGTTTTGAGATGTTAAGTTATCATGCCCTGTAAAGCACAAACCCCTCCCCCAGGGCGGGATGCGCCCCGAGGATCCTGCAGCGCTCCCCGCACGGGATGCACCAGCTCCACGCGGGCGTTAACTGCGGGTTAAAGTTGGAACTCGCCAGAGATCTCCCTTTTACTTCTAACTGCTCTCGAAAGCCCGTGACAAAAGAGCGGTCCCCGTAAGGTCGGACACTGCCTCCGCTCCCGGCCCCGCCGTGCGCGGGGGTGATGCGGCGGCCCCCGCGCTCCCGCACACCGCCAGCCAGAGGCTAGGGGCAGGCACCGCGGCACAGGGATGCCGCTCCCTTTAGTCAGATCACTCCAAACTTCCTAGCTTATTCCCCCCTCATCACTCCCGTGCCTGGAACTGTTCTAGCGGCGTTTTTCAGCCCACAAAGGCGACACATATCACTGCAACTGACGGCAAAGCAGCGAAGCCGAGGAGAGGCGCGGGAGTCCGGCAGTGCCTGCAGCTATAGCGCGCCCCGAAGCGCTGCAGCCAGACGCAGCAGCGGCGAGAGGTCAGGACCGAGTCCTGCTCGTTTGCGCCCCACAGACCCTCGCAGTTACGCGGCTGGGGAAGAAGGACGCGGCGCGGCGCCCGGCTCCGCGCCCCCCACTTTGCCCCCGGCCCCGCTCCCCGCACGTCTCGGGGCGATCGATCCCCGCTCGCCGACGCCCGCAGTCTCCGCCGAGGGCACCTTCGCAAACACCACGCACATGGGCGAGCGCGGCGGGGACCGAGGGCTTGTCCCCCTGCTGCCGAGGAGCAGCGGCGTCGAACAGGCAGCGCCGCCCCGCCGGCAGGCTCCGCTCCCGGCACTTACATCCAGGCTGTCGAGGCCGGTTTCCATGCTCTGAGCCATCTAACGGTTCTGGGCTCTCCAGTTGTCGTTGCCGCCGCCGCTGCCGCGCCTCTCGGAGCGCCGCCACTCACAGCTGCACCAAACACGCCCAAGCTTTTCTGGCGGGACGCGCCTCTTTATAAGTTCCCCTGCTGCACCCCCCCCCCCCCTCCGCCCCCGGGGCAGCCCTCGTCTGGCTCCTCCCCGGCGGGTGTCACCGCGCCCCCGGGCTCCGGGCGGCCGCCTCGGACCGCTCTTTGTCTGCAGCGCCGGGCCATGGGAACTGCACTTGCCCCAAGCGCCCGCGGGGGCGGTAGTCCTCCCAGGAGCATTTACCGCCCTCTGATTGATGCGTTCATACAAACGGGGTTTTGAGTTTTCTCTCAAGACCCTTCTTTGAAGTGTGTTGCTATGGGTACCCCAGCGAGCTCCGGGTGAAGTCACCGGTCCAGGAATCGTGATGGACGGGGAAGACAAGTCCTGCAATACCCTTCAAACTATAGTCAGCTCGGTTCTCAGAGCTGTCTCCCTTCCCAGCTGAGGACAGTGTATTGGGAGAAACGGAAAGTAAGGGAATGGTCCTTACTGAGGGATGAGACGTTCCAAAGACCTTTCAAAAGCTGCAAGGCATGTGGAGTGCAGGTTACCCAGTGAACTCCTCTGGTGTCTGCGGTGAGGAGCCCGAGGAAGAGCTGTAGGTGCTTCATCAGCATGTCTGAGATACAGTAATGGTTTATCATTCCAAAAAGCTTTGGAATGTTACAAGGAATATGTTAAGGAAACAGTAGAAATCAGGATGGAAATAAAACAATGCCAAGATGTGGTGCTGCCAGCCTTGGATTTACATGCTCCATATCTTGTCATCTAGAAATAGCAAACAGTGAGTTCTTCTTGATTTGCCCACTAATTTCAGGAACATGTCCTGTCTTTCTCCTTAAGCTTGGTAAATTAGTTGGAGAGGGTTCAGAGGAGCCACAAGGATGATGAGAGGGCTGGAGCACCTGCCCTACAAGGAGAGGCTGAGGGAGCTGGGCTTGTTCAGCCTGGAGAAGAGAAGGCTGCAGGGGGACCTCATTGCAGCCTGCCAGTACCTGAAGGGAGCATACAAACAGGAGGGGAATCAGCTTTTTAAAAGGGCAGATAATGGAAGGACAAGGGGGAATGGATTAAAGCTGAAGGAAGGAAGGTTTAGATTGAATATTAGGGGGAAGTTTTTTACGGAAAGAGTGGTGAGGTCCTGGAACAGGCTGCCCAGAGAGGTGGTGGATGCCCCATCCCTGGAAGTGTTCAAGGCCAGGTTGGATGGGGCCCTGGGCAACCTTGTGTAGCTCCAGGCCTGAGGTTGGTGGCCCTGCCTGTGGCAGGGGGGTTGGAGCTTTATGATCCTCGGGATCCCTTCCAACCCTTGCTATTCTATGATTCTATGATTAGTTTTTAAATGTGAAGGGAGAATAAGTTAATTAGGTTTTTTTTAATGTGAAGGGTGAATATCTTTAGCAATGATCTGTTTCCAGTAGTTGGATAATAATAATTTTAAAAATCCCCAAACCTGAAATTGTAGATGGAGGATATAAATCATACAATAGCAATCGTAAAATAGGTTTTCAGGAGAAAATCAGCACAAAGAAAAATGAAACAGAATCATGGATTTCCTTTACAGTTGTGTCTGGTCTGTCAGTACTGTTGATATTCATGGAGGTAAACTAATTTTCAGAAAGGATTTTCATTAGAATAATGTGTCACACACACACAGACAGACACACAATTTCACAATCCTCACTGTAGTGAGTAGCTACATTGGGAATAAATGATTTGGTTTTATGGATTTAGTCTTTACAGTTGGAATTTGGAGTGGAATGATGAAGAAGGGAGAAGAGCATTCTTTATGTAATAACAATATGCTCAAATTACCCTGGGAGCCACAAGGGATGAATAAAATGAAAGTTTGACAAAGGTCTTATTCTTAAATGCCCCTATTACCAGTCTACATGCTCCGAGTTAGCCACCAGATTTAGATGCCAAGATTATTTCCAATTATTTGACAAGAATCACTCTCACTCTTATCTTAAAAGCTCTAGAACTCCTTCTTATGCATTACAGGGAGTATGAGTTTGGTTATGATTAATAACACTGATTATCTTTCTTTTTCTTAAAAAATATGCTATGTTAGGTATGACCTAAAAATGTGATTATGTACTTTAAGTGCATCATAATTTGATAGTAATTCGTGCAGGTCTGGAATATTGCATACAAATTGCATTATAAGCAAACTTTAATTGATTATAATTCAGGAATTAGCAGTCTTCAGAAAACTCAGTATCTACTTTGAGTTTGTATCTGGAAAAATTAGACAGGGATACCATGCTAAGATTCTATAGAAATAGAAAACCTTCTACTGAATCCCCATTTTTAGATACAAATCCTAGCCTTAACATAGTTCTACTCTGCTGAAATTCTTTATAAACAAGTATGACAAAATTATAATTATTGTTATTTGTTCCAGATTTTCCACAGAATCTGTGATGTACTCACTACTTTGTAGACATACAAATAGGAAAAGCACTTGTCCCAGGTAATCTGCAGCCCAATGTTAGATGATCAGGCAGATAAATGAGCAGATGAGGGATTTTTATGTATGGATAAGTGGTATCATGTCTATATAATCAGATTTCAGGTTTTCACTTATGGAGGATGCCCAGCTCATGGCATCAGCAATTGCTTTGTGGTTTTCAGCAAGGGTATGCTGCTTGAAAGGCTCTCCAGACTACTGACCTTGCAAACACATGAACCAGATTTTCAGAAACATGTATATTGGACAGTTGCTAAAAATCTAATCAGAACATGGGGCTGCATATAGGGAAGATGAACTTTTGGTAAAAATTAGATCCTACCTTGCCAGAAATTCATGTGGGTGATGGGATGTATTTTTATTAAGAACATATTCTCACATCTCAGAGGGGCATAGAAGATTAAGCACTACTCCTTCTCTCTGTATGCAGGGCAAAGCATTAAAACATGCTTGTAGTGCTGGTGGCTTGTGCCAATGGTTGTGGATGAGCAAAAAAAAAAAGGGTATGGGAAATCCTGAGCTATTTGAGAAGTTTAGAAGTTGATGGGTTATTTATTGGGGTGGCTAGCATGGAGTGCATTGACATGTGGGGTGTCAGCACGTAGAACTGCAAGGGTAATTACAGCCCAAGTCAACACCTCCATTTTTCTGTGCAGATAGATCTGTATCAGCAAAGCTTATTACATAAAAATTGATTTTGTTAATTAATGGGATATGGGACAGTGGCTCAGTTATTTGTGTTCATAGATAACAAGAAATTTGGAACTGAGGAACGATCAGGGGTTTATGGATTAGCCCTGAGGCGTGGTAGTGCCAAGCGGTGGGAAATGTAGGGATTGATAACCTATCTGATAAGATGTCACTGAAACGTGTGTTTGGATGAAGGTCTGCTAAAACTATCATTCACACTGCTGCTTTGTAACCTCTTTTGTTTCTCCTATCAGAAAGCCCATGTGGAACTTCCTCTGTTGCACAGAGGACCATCGAGGGCAAGTTAATGATTTCCAAAGTGATAGAAGGGAGCTGTTTCTGCAGAGCACGTAAATCAGAGTTAGTGACAAATCTTCCTAAGACAGAGCTAGCAAACAGCAATTTCCAAGCTTATGTTTTGCATTACATGTTTTTCTGGTCACTGAATTACTGTGGAAATCAGACCCTTCCTAACCCATGTAATACCTACTTTTATTACAGAAAATGTGTCCTCTGAGATTCCAAATCCTACGCTTTTACCTTGTTATATCAACAATACAATTCCTTAGGTTGTGAATCATTAACCTTATTTTTTTGTCTTCTAAAAAGAGACATCAGAGCTGGTCACACAAGAGCAAAATAGTTTCTAATATACTTTTCTAAAGGGATAAAATACCATTTTGATTCAGTATCCACGGAAATAGAAAAATAAACTGCATTTTATTCAATTATTTTAAATTTCTTACTTAATTTGAATGTTTCACAACTGTCTTTAACAAAGTAAACTTCCAGGTTGATGGCACTATTGTCTGTGGGTGAGACCTAACACAGAGGAGATACGATCCCTGGTTTATGTAATATGTAATTACTACTGTGGTATAGTAATTACAATGGCATATTAATAAATTGTTTCTGGTTTTTAGCATTAATGGCACTATCCTTTCAGGATACATAGATAATTGTGTCTTAAAAACACATCACCAGCTATATGGCTGAAATTACTGGCCAATAGAGTAGGGAACGAATCATTGTCGAACATCCACAATGCTAATTCCTGTACTGAAAGGCTTCTAAAAGTGGGGGAGTATCTTCTGAAAAACTAACAGAAAATATGCTCAGACTTTGTGAGACATTAGGTTTGAGTAGTGGATTTTTCTATTCTAAATAATACTCCAGGGAACTGATGATGTGGATTTGCTGGCCGCTAGATGAAAAGCAGTTTCCTTATAAAACTCAAATGTTTATTACCATACACTGGATTGACTTCATGACAAATGGGTCTTCAAGTGGCCTGAAGTTGTATATATAGAGAGGAAAAGGATATACACTGCTTTTCCCATCTGATCCTTCTGTTGAAGTGGGAAAGGTATCAATCTTGCGCCTGTTAGAACGGTTACAAGCAGTTTGCTGGAGTTCGGTTTCAGTTAATGGCTTGCTTTGCTCTCAGTTCGCAAAGCTCCCTGTCTCCATTTCTTTCTGCCTGTGCTGCAGTGGAGGAAGCCTAGCAACTGTTACCCTGGGCCTAGAAGGAGAACGTCTGCCCACCTTATGGGCAGGGTGCCACCTAAATTCACTGATTTGAAAGCAGAAAGCCAGAATAAAAACTGCAAAGTAGCAGGACAGCTCTTTCAGTTGGCAGCGTGTTACATTTCCACAGGAGTAAATCCCTGTATGAAAGGAATGATACTTGAATATCAGTAGAAAGTTAAAGGAAAAGCCTTACACCCATGTAGGGCAACAAAAATGTTAGCAACACTGGCATAAAAGACAGATTCCTTTATGGTTCCGTGCTTTTAACAAGGAGAGTTTATTTCATTTCCCTTATGTATTGCCACAAGGCCAAGATGTCTAAAGTCAGCACAGAAAAGTCAGCAGGGAAAAAAAGTGCTGTCCTCTAAAAGGAATCAGAGTCACTCTTGTGTTTTAATCCCACCTCCATCTGTGGCCTGCGGCAAATCACTTAACCCTTCTGACTGTGTTCACCCAACTGTAAAATGGGGGTAACAATACCTACTTACCTACCTCAGAGGAGACTGGTAGGGATTAATTGGTTGATGTTTGCAAGGCACTTTGAAGACAGAAAGTGCTTATTTTAGAGCCTGTTGAAATTATTGGTGACACTGATCAGCTAAAATTCAAAGGGGACCAAACTCGTTAAGGTTCTGATCTTCTTCCTCCATTTGGCTATGTTTATGGGTTAGCAAATCTCACTGCATGCGGACAGTTTATTGTTTGTTTGGAAGCAGAGTAGACTAAAAAGTTGCTTTGAACAACAACTTTGTTAATCCTGTTAACAAACTTGCCTTCGTTTGCATATCACTGAAGCTGAAGGGTTTATCTTTGACGATTTTATAGCAGAACACTTTCTGGAGACATGTTGAAGTGTTTTTTTTTTTTTCCAGACTTGTGGTCAGATCAGAATTATGAAAACAAACTGAAACCTACCTAATCACGAGTCATTTCTTTAGTGTAACCAGGCAGAATTTTAGCTTCCACAGCATTCAGATGGATTGCTGTTTAGCTATGAGATGTCTTTCTTATGATCTTCTTTTATGCTGTAAAATGCCATCAGAAACTTGCTTGCAGTTCAGCTGGGATTACTGAGGTCAGGATTTGCTTCTGAGGACCCATGCTAAAGGCATGCTATATTCCTGTTTTAAGAGCATAGGGATAAAATTAGGAAATCTAGTTCAGATATTCATGTGTGCAGTTTCACAGTACAGATTTCTTAGTACATAGCTTTAGAGATACACTTGTATCTGGAGCTGTGCATTGCTTCTCCTCTCAGTGTAAACAGACGGGCTACTTGCAGACTAACAGACTGAACAGTGTCCTAGCCTTGAATCCAGAGGTTCTTTCCAACCTGAATAATACTATGACTCAACATAGACCCATCAGACCTTGTCCCCACACAGCTATTAGCAGTGCCCTGAGTTGCCTGGATCATACATCCACTTAGGTTTGTGTACATTAAGCCCGTTTGCTCTACAGAAGGAAAATAGCATTTTGATGTTGTGTTTCCGCCCTGCCAGGTTTTGGCCAGTCTTTTGTTGAAATGGTGTCTGTGGAGCTATGTACTTGGGATGCAGCAATGTATGCTAGAATGTGTCATGTTTTCTTCATCATTTTCACACGTTTCTTCTAATTCTTTTCTTGGGATGCAGTAGTAGGTATTGATTTTTCATGTGTTGTAACTTTGCTGAAATAATTTCTCCAGCTCATTTACCCACTTGTTTTGTGTCTAAAATGTGGCACTGAAAGCAGAGTGGGAGCAACAACTCTTCCTGTTTAGCTCAGTTTAGCAGTCTGAGGCTCACAATTGTTTTAGTTTTATTGCAACAGCTTTGAAGTAAAGTCTGTACAGATGAGTGCTGAACCTCAGCTTGGATGCTGGTTTTTGAATCTGCATGCCAGAGATCGCTCCTGTCTCTGCTTTCTCTCAATACTGGTGACTGAATCTGTTGTTCAGCAAGTAGGGAGGTTGCCCAAATTCAGTCATGTGCATTCCCATCATTTCTTTCTTACTTAGACAGTATAATTGATGGCATTTACTCAGTAACTGTCTAGCAGTTCGATGGCTGTTGAAGACATGACACAATATTTCTAAAACAACCCAAAAAATCTCCATTAAATATTGCCAAATTCTCAGTGCTGCAGCCAAGCTCTCTATATACAATACTTGCTTAAACACTGTGAGTAAATACACATATACAGACTGCTACAGTCATTTATTTGTAGTCAAATATAAGGATGTAGATTGAGAGCTGTAGGAGTATGGCTAGTATGTTCCTTTCTCTGCTCATTAATTGCCAATGAAATGAGCATGATACTACATGCTTATATTTTGAGCTGATTGTTTCGGAATCTTTGTAAATAATTACTGAGGTCACATGGTATGATTTCTTCTCAGTCCTTTGTTGATCAACCTCTGTGAAAGCAGGAGAACTGCTTGAAGAAATGATGGGGATGTTGAACCTCTTGTTTCTGATTTAACGGGGAAGTAAATCCAATTTTCAGGGTATCTCTTACTGTATAAAGAGTGTTCCAGCCACACAACATGAAGAGCTCAATTTTATGCTAAACAAGGTATCATCCACATAATTTCCACAAAGTCTGGAGCAAAGACTTTACAAACATCCTGTTGTGCTCTGCCTCATTTGACACCTCTACAAGAGAAGATGAGGCAGTATCCTTAAGGAGCATAAAGAATAGAAGATAAGCATCCTAGAAGATAAGAGGTATTAAAAATATCTTCCCACCCTTTCCTTTTTCACTGCATTTGGCTTGTACACAGGCCGTAGTGTGAAATAGCTGTGTTCCTCCCTGCCAGGGAGAAAGGAACTTACCATCTAACCTCTCTTCAGCTTTTTTTTTTCACTGTCTCACCACATTATTGCACACATAGGAGAAGCAGCTAGAAAACCAGTTGTCATGAATATTTGTTCAAGTGTGCATGTTTATTCACGCTTCAGCATACCTAGTTATGCATCAGCATGTGTTTAAAAAACTCTTCCCCAAACGTACATATAAACAGAGAACAGGTGAGAAAGTGGCAGTGAAGAAGTAAGAAAAAAGAAAAGCCATTCAATCAAACTGTCATCTGTGTTCAGCTGTATCCTTACCCTCCAAGGTATAGCTGAACAGAAGTGTGAGGAGTTTAGATGCTTCAATACTTGGCAGTGATGGTCCCAATTTAGCTTAATTTACGCTTCAAACTTCAGTTAAAGATTGTAGCTGACAATCCTGTTCCCTCAATCATGAGTTCAGTGCAGCTGAACATGGGAAGAAAGACTTTAGCCTTCAAATACTCAGTTTACAAATTAATTTGTTATTCTAGGAATTTGCCATTATTACAAGTAGATTGTTCTAGATTTCAGAGGTTATTTTTCAGTATTGAGTGACTACTGTGAAAAACATACTAGGGGGAATTCTAAAAATATTTCTAGGTTACAGTCTGTGTTCAGGACAGTCTGTACTAAGTGCTATTTTATCTTTCTTTTTTTTTTTTAAACTTATAAAAACAGGAAGAAGCCTTACTACTTCTGAGGACCCTGATAAATGTTTCTACCTGTCTTTTTCTAGAAAGATCTCTTCAGGTGACAAGCAAGGGTCACTGTAACCATGGATACTTACACTCCATTTTCCCCTTGGGTTTCTGTGAAAAACTTGGTGAAGTGCCCAGTGTAAACCACATTCTGTGTTAGGTAATCATAGATTCAGTCTGCTCTTGCTTTTTGTGGTTTTAAGTTTGCAACGGTTGCTCTGTGGTTTGAAAGCTGTGTTTTTTATTCCCCCTCCTTTTCTAAGCACAGAAGATGTTAAAGCAAAGTTGCTTGATAACAATTATTCCACCAAACTAAAGTCTTTTGGGAAGCATTGATTGTCATGTGGTTTAAAACTAAAACCAAACTAAGAAACCACTTTACTGTAGCATCATGTTCAATTCAAAATATGGAACATTTTACTGAATTTGGAAAGAGACTATTTGTGGCGTCCAGCAGGGAGCAACACACAATTCAATATATGAATTTTGGGTGAAGCCATGAAGCCAGGAAGCCAGCCATTTTGTTAGGTGAAATCACACAGATTCTATACCTTTCTTACTGCAAATGTGGCCAGCTAAAAAACTGCTAATTGGTTACACACACTGTTCACACCATATTGATTGGTTAGTGTTTATAACGAGTTCTGATAAACCTATCTTATAGCTAAACATCCTTAGTTTACCTTTAATACCTAAAAGCATCCGCACACCTGCTGGTTTTGACCATCTTGTTATGGTTGGTTCCTAACATGTTCCATTACTCCCAAATCCCTTCCCATAACTGCTTCTTGGTTTAGGGCAGCATGTACCCCTATCAACAAGGCCTCTGTGTTTTGAGAATGTGATTATTAGTATCCTCTCAGCATGAGGAACTTTTCCTCTCTCATGGGAACAGAAGAATATTGTCAGGGCCTGAATCTTAGGAGAAGAGTGCTAGGCCGCTAGCAGGCCTGCTGTCTTCCCCAACAACTATTCAGTTCCTGAAATTTGTCAAAATGCACTTAAGAATTAAAAAAGACTTGATCTGGTTTTAACAGCTGCCTTACAAGTCAGTCTTAGAAAGATTTCCAAAGGTATTTTAGTGAAAAGTGGAATACTCATTTTCTGTGCAATAGCCTGTCCTCCTTTGCTGCTTGGATTTAGATCTACAAAGGATCTAAGTCTAGTTGAAGGAGCAGTTCAGCTGAGGGGAGGAACTAGTTCTAGATTTTTCTCACCTTTCAAAAACATTGGAGGTATTGAATAAAGGGACAGACATAGGTACCTAATGTGAATGAGTATGAATGAATATATAGAAATGGAAACTGGATCTGAAAGTGAAGCTTAAGAAGTGCCATGAGATCACATCAGAAGAACCAGTTCAGCTCCATCAAATTATGAAAGAACTGTGTTAAATGAGGAGTCCTGGAACAGTTAGTTTTGAATAAATCTATCAAAACCAGGACAAAGGCATGTGGCTATTGAATGGCAAATACAGGGCCTATGTTTAAGAAGAATAACGTGGGCTGCTATTGCTGTCATTGCCTTAGGATGGAAAGCTTTAGAGCAGTCTGTGGTGGGAAGAATAATTAAAATATGGAAGTAAATGAAAAATAGAAGAAAAAGGAAGTTGAGGTCATAAAGGTATATTGTAGCAGGACTATTTAATTGCTTTCATTGATAATTTGTTTTCTAGGCAGAGGAAACAGAGCAGATTCCATATGTCTGGATTTTAGTAAAGCATTTCATATGATGCTATCTCATTGTGCATGAGCTTAGTTTGTTAAGAGAGAGTCTGTGGGAATTAATAGCCTATATCTAATATGAATGAGGAAGTTTATAAAGGGAAATAACAATGATGACACTGAAAGGGAAATAGGCTGCAGGAAGGCAAGCAGTGGAGCTCTTCAGGATTCAATGTTGGAACCAGTTACACATGCTATTTTGCATTAGCTTTGGAACAAAAACTAGTAAGCTACTAAAATTCACTACTAATGGAAAATGATGTGTTGAAACTGGGATATCCTCAGACATGACTGAAGGGGAAAACCCATAAATATATGAGCCAGTTGCAGGATGAGTCTGAATTTCTCAGCTGAGAAATGTCCTTGCTTGCTGAATGTATCAAGTAGGGTATACTGAAGGGAGAAAGGAGTAGTATTGCTGCCATACAGAGCACTGGGAAGGTGTCTTCTGACATAGTTTTTACAATTCTTAGCAAGAAAAATGATTTCAGATGGAATAGGTGCAGAGAAGGAGGATCAGGGTGAAGCGTGGAATGGAGAGCTGCTCTTGGAGAGGTAACTGAAAGAACTTCCTTTCCTTAGGTCACAAAATGAATGTTGAAAGGGACAATGAAGCAGGATTGTAGACATCTGTAAAGGAAAAGAAAAACTTGGAACAGTATCAGCACACAAACGATTGGATGTAATAACATGGTGAATACACATTGTAAAAACATGAAAAAGGTTTTAACTGTCAGAGGAACAAGCTTTAGGACAGTTTCCCTATAAAAGGGAATTTTAAACAATTGACTGCTTTGGCAGATTTGTTGGGACTTGCTGACCCTAGTTCAATCCCATTACCTTACGTTCTGGTCTGAAATTCCTTTGATAGCTGCAGCGTCTCTGAAAGTTAAAATATCATATACCTGATGATCACAGAATCTAAGCATTTGTATAACTTTTATACTACACATTTTTGCTAAATTCAAGAGTTTATGTCCCTTTCTTTAGGATTTCAGGTGCTATTAGGGTAGCAAGATCAATTTTATGTGAGATGGAAATAACTGCTGAGAAAGTACCCTTCTGGTGCCTAAAGACAAAGTAGTATTGAGTAGTTCATAAAATCCTGATTTTGCTCTAAGAGAGAAGCAATTTCCAGCCACAAATGTCAGATTTTAGTGTCCAAGCCATGAATCTTTGCCAGAGCTGGTGAGCAAGTCTCTGTTGACCAATATAGCAGCTGTACTGCTTGTATCAAGTGTAAGTATTTGTATGTTGAAAGTATGGATCTTAGAGTAGCATATAAAATCAGTCGTGTTTTGTCCTGCTGTTTGTCACGTAAACACAATCAAAACCATCAGTGTGCAGCGCCTCCTGACTGACTGTGTAAGGACCACTTCTGTAGAGAAGATTCCAGAATGGCCAGTCACAACCAAAGCCTTGGTCTTTGAAAAATAGCCAAACACAAACCATTCAAATCTTACGAACAAAGAAACAGAAGAGCCTTTTCATCATCTGTCTGTGTTATTGCCAGTGGAAGGTGGTTTTCTATAAGAAAGGTAGCAATCAAAGGCAAGAAGAGGCAAGCAACAGCAAAGTGTAAACATATAGAGCCAGAATCTCGAGGTGAGGAGAAGGTCAGTGCCTGACATGGTAACAGCAAAATTTAATTGTATTCTCAGGCTTCGATTTTTAAATTAGTACCCCATGGAGGGAAAGGCTGCAGTCAACAGCAAATCCATTGAGTGTACTACCTTAGATATTAAGGGAATACAAACACAATCACAGTTCTACTGGGAAGCTTTTTTTGTTTGGGTTGTTGGGGGTATTTTTAATTATTGGAAAGGTAGCTGGGATGCTACCAGAATATGTCTTTTATGTATATTAAATGCTCTGTAGAATTTGAATGTGCATTTGTGTCTGTTCTTCTAGATAATGTCAAGTTGATTGCAAAGCAAAACTTGTGCAACTTTTTACACTCCAATCAGGGGCAAGAAATGGCAGTGAGTGTTTAATTGGCTTCATGCCCATTTTTTGTTCTAAAATCCCTGAACAGACAGTTCTGAGAAATAAAACACTGGTAAATCTGCCTGTGAATCTTTGTCATATTCATTAAATGGAAACCACTTGCCATGCAGGTAGATTCCCTCTCTGAAAGAGAGCTTGTGAGGAGGGCTCCCAGAACAAAATTTAGAAGCCACTTAACTTAGTGGCAAAGGATAAAAGAGAGATGTGTAAAATCAATCTGTATCTACACTGCTTGTACATGTAATAACGAAATAAAGACCTTTGTACAATCATCCCAGAATAGCTTGTCCAACAGAAAATATCATGCATGAAATAACTGAAGGATCAATAGCAGCTCAGGTTTTTTTACTTACAAGTGCTAGTAACAGAAATGTTTCCTCTTTAGTCACCAGTCTAGCCTACACGGATGGCTTTCCAAAAAGTATTGTGGTGAATTATAAAAAGAGCATGGAACCAAGCACAACCTGGATGCCAGTGCTGTTCTCAAAGTGGAGAACTCACCTTGAAGTTATCAGCTTTTTATTTGTGGAATGAAGGCCACTTTGGGAAAATGTAGGTTAAACAACAAGGGGAGCGAGGAGTAGCAAAGAAGGAAAGATGAACAATAAGTTCAGAAGAAGCAAACAAATAGGAAGAGAGACAGTGGGGTCATTGAGGGACAAAAGCATGAAAAGATGGTGACAGATGAAGTTGATAGTCCCTCTTTTTTATTTTCAGTTGTCACAAAACCATAGAAAAGCAACCTTGTCCTGGTGGATAGGAAGAGGTGAAGATTTCACAGTCAAGGAGCAGGTTTGTTTGAATTGCTGCAGGCTGAGCAGAATGACAAATGAAAATGCAGGGGGAAATGGGGGCCTTAGGGGAAATTTGTCCTAGCTCAGTAAGGATGGGATAGTACCTCATTCACAGAGACTTATTTATCATCCAAGGAAAAAAGACAAGGGAAAGTAGAGAAAACAATGGACCTAAACTTTATTTCTGTGAGAAATATTTTAAATGCAAATAGACAAAGTCCTTTAATAATACATGTTGGTGCAATTGTGCTTGCATCTGCTCTAAAAAGAAAGGAATTCAGTGCTTGTAAGATCGAGGGCTTTCAAGGCAGGAAAACCTGTTTTATTCCTAGCACAAACTGAGCACAATGAGTAGAAATCAGCTATGGATCCCATTATAATTTCCATCTCTCGCTGAGTAGGAATTCTCTTCATCTGTTTGCCCACCATGTTATTATGAAAACATTTTGGATATAATTTTATCTCTATCAACTAGTAATTTTCCTTGTACAGCTATTTAAACATGAAGCCTTCATGGAGTACTCCTCAGGTCTCTTGCAGACACACAGGAGTACGCATACCCAGATTACACACAAACGTTCTCTAGCCTTTGAACACTGAAATCGTGTGGGTGGCAAACTTGCTTTTTAACTAACAGTGGGCAACCTGTAGCATGTTCCCCACCCACTGAACCACACGACAAAGATCCTCTGAGGACCAAAAACATTCACAACAGCTCACCAAAATAGCATTTTATCTGTTCTGATTGCACCAATTCCATAGATGGCTCTATTTTTTCTAGAGTAGCGCTGTCGCAGCTCCGAGGGTTCCGCCAGTCCCATTCCTGTCCATGAGAGCCTACGTACAGAATAAAGGGAGTTTATTTAGTTCTCTCCCCACAGTAGGCAACAGGGTGTCATTTAGGTCGAAGTGTAAGATGGGGCCACTTGTCCATTAGGAAGTGGAATGAAACCACTAATTCATTTTATGTAGACTACAAACCAGCTGCCAGACAGTAATAATTTTCAGTCAGTGCTGACCTGGGGTAGCTTTAACAAGTGACCTAGAAATGAAAAGCTCGGTAGACAACTGCAAATCCCCTGAGTTATTTGAAAAGGCATGCTTCTAAAAGATTTAGAAATGTATAATTTAGTAAGGGACAGACACTGTGTTTTAATTAATATGCTTGTATTTTTCTAGGTCAGATTTTCTTTTCCCGTTCACTTGATATTGTCATTCATACCAGTAGAGCACAAATGTAAAATACTAGTTCATAAGAACAGTTATGTTTTATATCAGCTCTGCATGAAGTTAAATTAATTCATCAACAGGAAAGTGATACAGAATCAAACTCCTGGAGCCCGTATTGGCATTTATGAAAATGTTAAGAGTAAGTGCAGTGCATTTTGAAACCAGCAGAATATTTCTTTGATTGTCCCTGTCAAGAGAGGGACCCAAAACTGGGCAATGCCCCTGTTTTGGGGCAAGGGCACAGGCAAAAAAGGCTGGCACTGTTAGGTTTTGAACAAATGTGAATAACAGGGAGGTAAATTATAAAACAATGAATGGCCTAGGGAAAACAGAGGAGGAGCTTATTGTCTTCTAATTTTACAGGACTAAAATAAGGGGACAGTCAATGAACTTAAAATAGTGGTGACCTATTGCTCCCTTGGCAGAGGAAGCCACACAGCTGGTGTGCCTCAGTACCAGTAGCAGGGGGAGGTCACTGGCCAGACATGTTGTGTGTCCTGCTACAATTTTCACATCACTGAAGCTAAAAAATGTGGCTGGATTCCAGAAAGGAGAAGATGCTTACATGAATATTGTATATACCCAGAGCCGTTGCAATCAGTAATACCTGTTTCCATAGTAATAAGTTTCAGGCAGAAAAGGAACAGGTTACTTTTTTCCTGATAGGGTTAATTTTCTGATGCTTTAGTTCCCTAAATTGGTTCATTGTGGAATTGGATCCAATACAAGGGAAGTGCTGGGATTGTATTGCTAGGGTCAAGACTGACATCAGTGGGACAAGCCATTAGATCTTCTCACCAGTAATGTGAAGATGAATTTTGAGAGACCCATAGAAAATATAGTGGTTGGCATGGGGGGTAAAACAAAACATTTGTCAACTGGGAAACCTGGGGGAGGGAAAGTTGCTTTTTTACTGCTGGCCACTGTCGAATGAAGAATACAGTGTAATATGTGCCAGGGTCTAAGGCAGTGTGGAAATTCCCATATTTCTATTGACATAAACCACAGCATTTTCATTTACGTAGAGAGGAACTACACTCTAATCCTTGCTACATAGAACTTGTCAGTTGGGACTCTAGGGTTTTATTAATGGCTCTACTTTTCATGTGCTGGATGACTCCAGGCAAACCATTTACCCACCACTGCATCAGCTTAATGCTTTTTAAAAAGAAGATAACAGTGTGTGTAGTTGAATCCAAGAAAACCTTGAATATTAGTTGATCTCATGTCATATGGGCTGGGTTAGGAAATAGACATGAAAAGTTAATGTTGCTTAAATTTGGGTGTTGATAAAAAAAAACCAACAAGACAAAACCCCACCAACTCCCTTCTTTTTTTATCTGTTGATAAAGGTGACCTCAAATTACCTTCCATTGTCTGTGAAAATACTGCTTTAAGAATGAAGGAGAAATGGTTAGTGTGGCCTGCTTTGCCTTCTGTCACAGGTGCAAAGTTGCCTTGTATGACCTACAAGGCATTACTCCCCGAAGGCTGGCCACACACACCTTTTCCCTCTCCTAAATCAAGGTGATCCATTGACTTATTCCATGTCTGTCGCGGCACTATCTCCTCATTTTCTGAAGCTGTAATGTCTACAAAGTATTTTTCTTTTACTTCCCTCCAGCAAGGAACTTTTAGCCACTTTATTTTGGGCTGTTTGATGGAAATAGTGAGTTTTGCAGTTTTCCCCATAGATGCTGAGGTTGTTGACCTCTATTGAAAGAGGGTGCAGGAGAGATGCTGAGCCGTTTCTGTCTTCTGCACACCTAAATTTGGCTCTTGATGTTGACAGTTTCATAGTTCCAGTAGGATAGAGCTGTCATCAAGGGAAGTTGAGATCACACAACATGAAATGGTCCCTCATTTAAAGGCACTAAAGGAGAGGTTTGGACATGGGGAACAAATAATTTAAACTAACTGAATGCCATTGATAAGAAGAATGAAGAGGACCCAACATGCCGGTGATAGTCTTCCAGTGGTTTTCACTGGTTTGAAGATTTAATGAAATATGCTTCTGAACACTGATTCCACAGGTAGCCTCAGAAAATGGGACTCCCCAGATCATTAGTTTATTAATTTCTGCAGTAAAATTCTAAGGAATTGGTGCAGAACAATTCTTTTACTGATCAAGGTAGAAAAGGTTTTGCAAGCTGTGAATTCATAGGACATGCTACACATTTTACTTAGGTTTGTATTTTGGTTTCAATGTAGAATCTCTGCAGTCCAAATGGAAATGTCTTTATCTGGGGCTAGAAGGAATGTTTGCCTGGACTAAGTTAACAAGCTGGGGAGGGAATAAATTTGTAGCTTAGGCAGAAACTCCATTTTTTGCAACATACATCCAAACTGAATGACTGCAGCATTAATAGCACCCACCTACAGCTGTCTGCAGTTGGCTAGGGAAAAATCCCGAGGCTTCTCATTAAAAAAGAAACATGGGATATTCCCTGAAAAAAATAGAAATGAATTCGAGAATAATGAAGACTAATAAACAGAGCAGGGCTTTGCAGAGTGAGGGTTTTCACTGTAATAAGTTGACACAGAAATTTAGACACGTATGTCAGTCATCCAGAGTAACTGCTGTGTGTAAATATGACATTTATTTCCCAGAAGCAGTGAGCAATCAGGGAAAGCTGTAAGAAATCTTGACTTCTAATTCCCTGACCTGAAAATTGTAACTAGATCTGATATATTGTGATCAGTTAAGTACAGGGTAAGAAAACGCTTTAAATAAATACTGAGTATCAAATAATATTCAGATCTTTAGGTATATATGGTGATATTTAGAATGCTTAATGAGTCCTAGGCACAGAAGAGATTGTATTTAAACAGAGGGTACATGATCTTGGGAAACTTTCAGTGCATGAAAAAATTTACTGTTTAAAACTCCATTTTATGGTTTGTGGTAAATTATCTTGCCGTGAATAGCAATGAAGTCAGAATATAGTTTAATGAACTGGACGACGGGATAGCATCTCTTCTCTTAAATCCTGAAAATTAAGGAACATCAAAACAATGGCTTCTGATAATCCCTTCAAATAAGGCTTAAATTCCTGAAGTGGTTCCTTTGCTGAAGTAGCTGCTTTGTGTAACAATGAGCCTTATACAAAGGCTCCCTACGGCAGGAAGATGGGCAGGATGCAGGCTTGAAAGTTTGCTGGCCCAGTCAAGATTTTTTTATAGCCTTGGGCTACGCAGCACCAATCAATTTGGGGAACTGTTTAACTGACTTTTATTTATACAATGTTCCTCTCTCTGTGTTTAACTGAACGCTCTTGGCTATACCAGTTGGCATCACCGTGGTGCTTCTAAAATAACCGGTAAGCTCAAATCAGTGAAGAGGTGTTGCAGGTACAAGTATGGGCAAATAGAATGAAAACAAAGAAATAAATTGCGGTTTTTGAGTCATTTTCCTTTTCCTCTTGCTATAGTTGGCATGATTGCTCTGCAAAGCAGCATCCACCACTGACTGCTCAACACTGCAGCTCCACAATAAAACCCCCTGTTCATCCCCTCGCTATTTCCCCTCAGCCCTCGGTCCTGAAAAACCCTCTCCAACTGACTTGTCATTCTGAAAGCAGAAGGAACCACACGGTATAGCAAAATGTTTTCAACACATCCAGCAACTAGTAAACACATTTGTATTGTTAAGTGGATTTTTACATAGAACTGGGACCCACCGAAGTTTTCTTTTGTTTGTGATGTTGCCGTGTTTGTACCTCTGAGAGAACTGAGAACACACTGGGGTATGATGTTCATGAGTGTCTTTTGTAATGAAGAGTTACTTTACTTGAAAGCTCACACCACTTGTAACCAGTGACCATTTTATGAACACTCTGCAACTTGAATACAGCCAACAACCGGTCAGGAGGGATGGCTCATATTTCTACCTTAGGACATTGGAACTCAAACTGGAAATGAGAGTACAAAGTTAAAATGGGAAAAAAAAAAACAACTAAAGATCTTACAAGGACATAGATAATATATTGGATTTTGTGAACATGCTAACTAATAATTCTGATCATTAACTTTAATCTGTTGCCTTGCTGAAATGAGCTCTGTTCATTCTTGAGAGTAGAGATTTGAAAGGGAGAGAAAGCTGCAGTGGTCAGGTTCTACTTCTGACCCTTTACCATGGCAGACCCACAGACCTCACTCATCTCTAAAAATACAGCCTCAACACGGTGTCACATCAACCTGCTGCAGAGAGCACCCCGGTTTCTGTGGTTCGTGGTGAGTGTCTTTGGTTCAGTGATGTAATCAAAAAGTGCTTGGTGACATTGCTTGATTCCAAAACCTCTTGCACACTACTAGGGTACTTTTTCTGCTTCTACCTCAAGGCCTTCCTGTGTTTGGTTTTGACTTTATCTGCAAAATGAGTGGTTAAAATTAAATTTCCCTCTTTCCAAAAAGCTGCTTTTTTGCCTCTTTTCAAAGGGGTAAGGGAAATCTAGACAAACCCAATCTGGCTCCCAATGGGAACACATCCAGCTCAGTCTCCTTGCTGTAGAATGCCTTTCTGCCACACTCTTACCCAGGGATGCTTGGAGCCACACTACATGTCTCTATGGTCATAGCAGGCATTTTGAGCCTCTTTACTTTCATGGATACTACAGAAGTGAATGGTTTAATTGATCCATTTACTTGGGTTCCTGCAGAATTTCAGTGCCAAATATATATTGCAAAGCTAACTAGGATAGTAACCAGTGCTTTCACTAACTTTGCTTGCAACCAAACTGATGGGTACTTTAGTTAAGAGTTCCTTCAGTGTACTTGTAAGCAGCATACAGAGTCTCACACAAACCCGTTGCTTTCATACTCATGAGAGATGTCCCTGGAAATCTTAGCATCATACATATAAGTGGGATGCAGGGTGAATAAGAGCACAGCAGTTCAAGTAGTTCTTATTGAATGGGCGCTACTAGATGGATGAAAAGGAAGTAACTCCAGTCCAAAGGACTGAAATATGTGATATTGCACTTAAAAACACATTTGCACGGCAAACATGAAAAGCATGCAAGTTCCACAAGCAAGCCTTTCTTATTTAGAAAAGCAGAAATTATATTTGAGAGGTGACAATGCTCCTTAACATAACTGAAACCTTCTGTGGAATTTTGAGGTTCACAAAAGCATCTGTCTGCCTACCAAAGCTGCCTGCTTGCAGCAACTACTTTGTGGTTTAGGGCCAATGGTATGGCTTTCTGTTCTGTTTCTTTTCTTGTGAAGTTGTTCTTGTATATTTTTTAAATGCTTAAGGGAACTCAGCTTGTCTGTGTGGTAGATATAGTAAAGCTTTTTGAACCATAGGTTTTGATTTTTCTGACTTGATAATGTTGACTTCACGACCTTTGTTTTAAACCTGGTTTTACATTTAACATGTAAATGTAAACTAGGAAGTATGGTCTTTGAGTGCATAATGCTTTAAGCTATGTTTTCTTTTTAAAGCATTTATTCTACAGACTGTAGTATTCATCATTGCATCATTTCTTGCACACTTTATAGCAATTACTGCATTAACCATCAGAATCACTAGTAGCTCCAGTGGGACAACAAGAGTAACGATGCATTAATGGAGAATGAAATCTATATTTCTTCTCTCAAGACACTGTCAAAGACTTGGCTGTCTGGCTGTTCCAGCTACAGGCAGCAAGTGGGATGGTGTGCAATAATTATTGAAGCAGGTATTGCAGATAGTGCTGGCCTAACGTGTAAGGACTCCGAATAAGAACCTACATTCCAGCAACATTTCCTATTGCAAGATTTCCAAGATTTTGATGAGAGCTCAGAACAAAAGCTGCTCTGTTCCTCCTGGGGTTTACGTCAACTAGTTGTCTTATTATTCCTGATACTTTGCCAGTCATATTGTACCCTTTGAGAAAGGGATAAAAAGCAGCTTTTCTCCTTTAAAGAGATTTAAACTTCAAAATCTTATTACCGTGAATATTAATTGCAGCAGGGACAGGCTGAAATGCCAGCTATGGAGTACAGTAGAGGTACTGCTGACAACATTTTTACAAGGTTCCACATAATGGCATTTCTGTATGATGACCTGAAGGTTATGAATGTTCCCATAAATTTTTATTTTATTTTATTTTTTAATGGTTAGGAGTGGAGTACAATGGATGGGAAGATGGGATTAGAAACAAATCCAGCATGATGAGCAATCTTTATTTTCTAGACTTCTTCCATTTTCTGGCATTTTGTAAATTTTGAATACTTTACTTTGCAAGCTTAGAATTATTTTAAACACATTTTTTGATGCAAGTAGATTTAATTTAGTCGTTTGCAGCAGCCTTAAAAATCAAAGCAATGCAAATGGGTATGTACAGACTTCTATGCATTAAGTGTGCTCAAAGAGAGTATGCCTAGGGGACCACAGCTGGGTTTTTTTGTAGGGGAATGTGCTTTTCTACTTGTATCTGTGGAATAGCTCTGTGTTAACAGAAATGCATTATTTGGTTTTGCATTGCATCGTGCTTATAAATATCCTTTAACCCCAGTTTCACAATGCCATGGAATAAGTTAGGTTTGAACCCATTTTTCCAGCTCTCTTTCTGCATTTTAACTCTCATTTCACAACTGGTCATTTGGTCAGAACGTTTCCCCAGCACATTTTCCCAAAGAACAACTGGACTCGTGCCCACAGAGTCACAATTACAAAGACTGCTGATGCCTCCAGCCCAAAACGCTACCAAGGAGAGCAGCAGGCTTCCTGATAGCTAAATGTACACTCTGCACCCAGCACTCCTCTCTCTTGCCTTACAAGCCCTGAGTAAAACACATGGTTTGAAGTGTTTGTCAAACAAAACGTTAAACCTCTAGTTGGATGGTAAAGAATTAGGTGCAAATGTCTCCTTCACTGGTAGTTTTGCTTCTGTTTTCTGTGCTGCTGGAGGGATTGAGAAATCTTGATCTATCCATAGGCCTGAGTTTCCCCCAGGTTACATTTCTCAGGAGCTTGCCAGGTTATTTCATTATGACCTCAGTATTTTCTGGAAAGATCTAATTTTTTTGCAGTCATTAACTAACTTTGTCTTAATCAAGTCTTGTATTTAAAGTGTCTTTTGAGAAATGAAACTCCACTGATTTATTCCATGCTAAAAATCAGATTTTTAAGACACTTTTAGCTTTACTAAGGCAAAATTGCCACTGAACATGCTCGACACAAAGTGAGTAATTCTGGGTTCAACAATGTTTTCTTAAATAAAGGCTTCAAAATTGCATTTATTAGTGTCATTAATCCCATCAGTCTTGACTGTCCTATAAGATCACAATTGGTAATAAAAAAATGATATTTCAAGAGCTCAAACCCATTCATACCATAGTCTGAACCAGTGCCAAGTGAAGTGGAGAAACTTTTGGTGATTTTGGTCTGATGTAAGAAATGTTTTCTCAAATTTTCTGGATGTGGGCATTTAGAATTGTTAATAGAATTACATTATCTGAGGCCTGGCTGACATTTCAGCATTTTTCAGTGAGAAAACCAGCAAACATGAAAAATGCCATTTTAGTCAGTTGACATCAGTTTTTAAAAGCTGGTTACCAGGGTTGTCTAGAGTCAGAAATGAAAGTGAAAGCCTGTTTGTGGGAGAAACAGTCATGTGAAGTCAGATCTCTTTTTCCCAGGACCCAAAAACATGGTTAAGTGCTTAACTATGAAGGTATTTTTCCCTGAAAAAAAGTTCTGTGGCAGATCCACTGACCACTGACAGCTGCACATACAGCCTTGGCCAAAGATACCACTGCATCTACTCACTAACTGATGACAACGTTTTCAATAGCAGTTGCTTATTTAACACATATTCCCAATCTATATATACATACAGCTTCCTTTTTCTGTAGAGGCTATGTTCTTGTATCATATGCATTATGTATAGTATAGCAAGATCCCTCTTAATTAAGGAGGAGAGACTCCGATAACTATATTTAAGATCATTTTAGCATCTGATATACCAAATTCCCATAAGGATCAACAGAAATGAAACAAAACCCAGTGGGGTGAGCTACCAGTAGTAGATTGACATTTTCATAGCTGATGGCAAAATCACATAGGTAAGACTGTGGAAGTATTAACAACATAATACATGTATGTATGGGTGGATGCCCCATCCCTGGAAGTGTTCAAGGCCAGGTTGGATGGGGCCCTGGGCAACCTTGTGTAGATCCAGGCCTGAGGTTGGTGGCCCTGCCTGTGGCAGGGGGGTTGGAGCTCTATGATCCTTGGGGTCCCTTCCAACCCATGCCATTCTATGATTCTATGATTCTATGATTTTCAGGATAACTGAAGTCTTGATATTATGCTTTTCATGTATTTACACTGTTACATAAAATACTAGAAGCAAGCAAAGGAATTGCTTTATTACTGCAATAAATTAACCTAAAAGAAAGACTTAGAAGCCATGGGTCTGAATCATAATGTTGGTATTAATGCTGCAGGAAGGCAGTGTTCCTGGTGTAATGCTGTAAGTTTCTAAAATATGAAATGTCATGCTTGCTCTATATTTCACAGATGAGAGATAAATGGAACTACATAGCATGAAATACGAGGGACTAACAGAATCTGGTACAAGCACTTTGTAAAATTATAAAGGTTAAAAAATGTTATCACAGTAGAGAAGATTCATCATAATTAAATCTAGGGAAAATGAGGTATTTGCAGAGTTTATTTCATTACACTGACCTTTCATCGTGCACTACTTAAAATGTGCTGTTGAGGACTGGCAGAGGGCATGTTGCAGTAAACAAGATCAAAGGGAAAAGTTTTGCCTAGAGACCTTATTCAGTGGAGAAATGTGTATCAATGGTGTTGAACTCTTATGTAGCATTTTACTTGTATGCATCCAGATGCTTTGGGAAGTAAATCATTATCTATCTCTCTTTTTCAGATGGAGGCACAGAGATTTAACTAACAGTGTCATACCGAAGATTATGAAGTCAGGAGTCGAATTGAGAGGAAACTCTGGATACTCCATCTCAGGACAACACAAGAGGTATGGTAATTATCATATATGACTCTCTCCCAAACAAGTTCAGTTATTTCTGGATTGCATAGCAATGCCTCCTTTCTGTTGTAAATTTTGGTAGCTTTAATTATATTGGTGCAATTAACTACCAGCAATTTTACTTAAGCAACAAGCCATGTTACAATTTCATTGAGTTTGATAGAGAGTCTTTAGGGGACTGCTCTTATGGGGTCAAGTAAACCTCCTCCTCCTCCTTTTGTTATTATTATAGTTACTCTTTGTTTGGGTAGTGTCTGCAACGTTCTGGGCAATTTCCCAACATAAAAGAAGGCAATATTTCCTTCCCTAAGAGGTTACATGATAAAAAAAAAAAAAAAAGAAAAAAAGATAAAGAGTAGAAAAGGTCAGAACAGAAACCATTAGTGTTTTAGCATCCAGTCCCATTTAGTGGGACAGAGTAACCTCCAAGATCTCCAGCCTGGCTATAATCAACATAAAAGAAGACTCATCCCATGTTTAATACTTTAACCTGTTTGTGTACAGGTGACTCTTGCCCATTCCTAAAAGTCATCTTTTTTGCCCCAGCTGTTGGTTTAGGAGGGTACCATGGAAGACCTAATGTTTAGATAGGGTTTAGGCATGTATCTGTTACTGATGGTGAACCAATCTCACCTGCTGCTCTGTGCACAGAACACTTCTATAACCTATACACACCAGGAGAAATTTTTAATGTCTGAATGGGTGCTAATGTACTAAAAACACCAGTCAGTGCACAGAGGAAAAGCTACACTAACAAGCAATTGTTGATAATCCAGTTAATAATAGCACAAAACACATCCACAAGTCAAATATTACAGAGATTAGTAATGGGACCGATTGTCTAAGGCTTTTAAGTCCCCAATTCAAATCGAGTTTAGGTCTGTATCAACCAAATGTTACTGTTGATTGTTTTTTACAGGACCTATAAAAAAGACATTTGCTTGTCTTAATTTGTATGCCTACATCATGAAAATTATGACTGCAATAAAAATCTTGTTTTAGCAGGCTTCATAGATATACTTAATTTACTGTTGACAGCATCTGGAGACTTGGAAACTCTTAATAATTCTTTTTGGGGGATTTCACCTGCATACAGACCTCATCAGATGTATATATTTATGCATTTTCAAGCATGGTAACACACATTAAAAAAAGTGTGTTTATAGAACTCAAGTATCAGAACTGGGCCAAAACCAGCTATGACACTTTCGAGCTTGATATTTTTTGGAAGTTCAGAACTCAGCCAAGTATTTAGATATTATTAATTTATTTTTATCTAGGATTATGTTAGTTACCCATATTACCTCTCTGTTCTCTAAAGTAAACACAAAACCATTTGAAATTGCTTTAAGTTAATTAGAGCAACCTATATTTTCCACATTATTCTATTGCTGTATCTTTAGCTGCCACAGAAGATTCACTTTCTCTTGTTACAACACACATTAGATGATAGATAAAAACAGAAGCAGCAAGAAATAAACATCAGAAAGGAACAGTATGCTTCTTATCACAGTACCACACAGATAAAAATCTAACAAACATGAAAGACTGGAGAAGGGGAAAGAAGATCTTCCTAATTGCTTTACAAGCAGGGTTAACAAAAAAAAAAAAAACCTGATAAAAAAATTAAAAACTCCAATGCCAGGTTAAAAATGCCTTTAATATTTTAAAAAGCAAGTAAGAAGAATAGTAACGAAAAATTAAAGGAAAATTAGGTTTTAATGATGATTTTTTTCCCCTTGGATTATGTTTCTCATATGAGGTCAGTATTTGTAGATGTGAAGTACATTTCTCAAAATGAGTGTTGTGCTGTTATTTGTTTCATTTTAAGTGTTCACTTCTGGTACATTAGGATCTATGCAGACTAGGGGATTTTCTAAACAGGAATAAAAATTGTTCTTTTCAAATACTGTAATTGTCTGTAACAGGCTGCCTTTTTTTGTACTATCTCACTTCTTGCTCAGTTATTAACCTTTTTTCCCCCCAATTTGCTTTCTGTCTAATGCTGAGCTTTCAGAGCAATTTTTGTGTGGGTCAACTGTAGATAGTCACGGAAAGGGGTGTTTTCATCTCTTTAGAAACTGGCTGAAGTAAGTATTTTCAGTGTTAGTTTCCAGTAGGATCAGTGAGCTGATCTTGTTTATCCTTTGGCTGTATGATCTCTAGAGCCCACACAAGGGAAGTGGTGGGAACACGCAGCTGGAGATAAAAGGAAGTTGGATTGCCCTGTTCAGGAGCAGTGCAGTCTTAGATCAGCTTAAATTGACTGTGAAATCTCACTTTTAGTAGAGGGGGGAATTTGCTGATTTACAGAGCTAGAACATTTGCACTTATGTCTGATTTCTGTCTTACACAGGTCTCAATTTACAGTAGCTTCACTGAAGTGAATGTGTTAAAAGAGTAGGGAAGTGCTAGGAATAAATTTAAAATTAGGAAAACTGTTATAACCATCAGGAGAGAGGAGTGAATTTGTTCAACAGTGTATAAACCAGCTTTTTGATTCCTTTCACTTCAGGCTTTGCAGGCTTCCTGCTTATGCCCAGGTTCTGATGGGGCTGTGGGATCTGCCCGGGCTGATTTCTCCCTTAATCCCTTTACTTAAAAAATCAAAACCAGACATGGAAATGTATACAGCTACTTTCCCAGTGCCAGTCTGGGGATCTGTCTAAACAGATCTTCTCATAACAGCTATGTCTGTCCCCTGCTGACTCCTCTTTGCCACAGAAATTTGTTGTTGGAGATGAACATTATTGTAGTTTTTATTTAAGTAGAGAGGTCTTACTGACTTACTGTCAGAGCATAGGTGGCACTAATAGCAGCTTACCAGACTCTATGGGACCTCTGCCATCCCACCCAGGCACAGGGACCCCTGGGACCATCAGTCCTTGCACCCATGATGCTGTAAGATGCCAGACTCCAGCCCCACCACAGCCCTGCCCTGCCCAGCCATGGACACTCTAAGCCAGGTCCACTAGCAGGCTGATGTCCCATCCTGACCTTGGTCCTTGCCTCCAGCACACACCTGCCTGGTGCTCTGTGGGGTCCCCAGCTGCCCCTCAGCCTGCCCCACTCCCTTATGGCAGTGGAAAGAGCCCCGGATGGTGCTTTTAAATAGTTCTAACTGTTGTAAAGCAGGCAACGGTTTCAGCTATTCAACTGTATCATATATCAGTATCTCCCCAGGGATGTGGTCACAGCGTTGAGCTTGACTGAGTTCAAGAAGCATCTGGATGATGCTCTCAGTCCCATGCTCTGACTTGGCTGGCCCTGTGTGGAGTCAGGAGTTGGACTCGATGGTCCTTATGGGTCCCTTCCAGCTCAGGATATTCTGTGATTCTGTGATATCATCACAGGACAAATGGATATCCTGCTGGTTGTCTGTTGTTTTTTAATTTTGCCATCTCACAGTTCTGCTGGGGAGGTCTGTTTTTATAGTAAACTTGCATGAAACTAATTGTATATTTATTACCTTTATTAAACATGCCCCAAATTGCCATTGATCAATCAACAACTATCTGATACAACAACTGCCATCAGAAAATAAATTAAATTGATAAATGGGCAATCTCTATGGTCAGTAAAGTTTAATATTTAATGAAATTACTGAACTGTTCTTACTGTGGTATTGGTTTTCTTATTTCAAGCTACCATTGGAGCCATAATATTTTATGCTCTTTTGATTGGATTTCTCTTTACACCCAAAATATATTTGTATGCTCTATGTTAGAGAAGATTTTGCACAACCCTGATGTTTCACATAGATGTCCAGCTTGAGCAGCCTGAGATTTCTTTTTGTTGTTAAATGGGGGAAAATGCTTTGTCTGTCACTCATCTTCAAAACAGGAGCAACACTTGAGTGAGAGCTTCCCTGTCACCTCGTGTCTCCTTTTGTTTATCTGACACTGTTGTGAGACATTTGGAACCCTCCAGCTCAATATAAAACATTTGCTTGGCAGGTTGGGCCTCCTCTTCCTTTGATGGCTATAGCACATGTGAAGAAGAGTTGTTGGACACACCTGATCTTGTCCTATGTGCCTGGAGAGCTCAGCTCTTCTGACTAAAGAACTTAGAAAAAATTCTCCTCCCTGTCCTTGAAAAACAGCAGCTCCCAACTCCTTCTGCTGAAAACATTTCAGTCTCAAATCTGAGCAAGATAACATGCTGCTGCTGTTCTCTAAGCATTGTTGTTAAACACTTGTTGCGTCCCATTTCTGCTCATCCTCTCTCTTTTCTCAGTGGCCTTGGCTGGGATTTGAAGCCAGCTGTGAAGTGTGCTTTCTGCCCTGGAGTAGTCTGCTCCATTCCAGATACAGCAGCAGAAGGAAGACTTTTGCTGCTTTCTGTACTTGGCAGAGATGAGGTTAGACTACAGCTGTTCAGTGCGTGGAGACTTACCTGTTCCCATTATTTTGAGTAGCTGGCCTCTCACAGATCACTTTTATCTACTATAAAGAGTTATATTTTGCCTGAGACTGTCCTTCAAGCTACAACTTGCTGTGACCCTAGTTCATGGAGAGATGGGGGAACGTATGAGTGAGAAGCCCTACGAGCTAGTTGGCACATCTGCTGGTTACTGAATCTCTCCATTTGGCCGAGTGATGGGCAGGCATGTTTGTTCAGTTTGAGGATGCTGGGTTCAAATCAGGCTGGCTTGTGGAAACCCCCAGGGATCTCAGAGGGACTGAGCACCCAGCTAGCGCTGTCCCGTGTGGGAAGCGTGCTGCGTCACAGCAGCCAGCTCCTCAGGACTGAGATGAGTGCTTTGTTACGGGGGGGTGCAGACACCGGGACGTGGGCGCTGCGTTAGAAAGGCTGGGGGCAGGGGACATTCTCTTGCCACTGAGTTGCTCTAGGCCCATGGTGAGAAGTCATTGCAACTGGCTGGGTAGAGTTGTCTGCTGTGCACGCCGTATTGCTGTTAGGATGGGATTTCTTTTGGCAGTTTGTGCATTAGAGACAGCAAAATAATAGTACTCATGGCTTTTCTCAAATATCCCAAAAGCTGACAGCCACCTGTGGTCTGAAATAACTGTATGTAAATACACGTGCACGTATGTGGCTACTGTATGTGCCTGCTTGAGAATAGATAACAACTAGTACTATCTGATGTCACCACCTGTATGTGGTGCCTTACTGAGTATGTGTATGTGCAAAAGCCTGCCCTTAAAGATAGGGCAATACTGAATTCAGTCTAAGCCCTCCCTGCTCCTGTAGGAGAGGAAATCAAACATTTATATTCGGGTAGATTACCGTATGCACTGACCACAAACCTCTAAGACAACGTAACAACAAACAGATCTGGAATCTAGTATCTGTGTACTTATCAGTACTGAACTCTTTGTGGTGTAATGCTGATAGAACAGCCACCGTTGTGTTGTAAGTCCTATGCACTGAGTGCATGCAAAGCTCTAGAATTAGAAAATCATGATTAGAAAATGCTGAAAATGCTAGAATAGAATTGGAATTCCTAATTCATGTAGCAAAACCCTTTTTCTTTTCCTGAAGTGATATTTAGAAACCTATAATCACAATTAAACAGAGGAAAATAATGATTTCCTCTTCCTAAATGCTTCTAATCTCTTTATGCCAAACCAGGTAAGGTACAGAACATTCTGTACTAATTCTCACTGATCTAATCTGGGACTATAGATAAGGCATATTTGACCTATTCTGTAAACCTTCACTATGAAGAGGAAAGATGAGTCTGAGGAGAGTGAACAAATTGGAATTGCAAATTCAGGAAACAGTATTGCAACTTCAATTACTTCAGTGAGGAAACAAATTGAAGCTGTGTCACAATTTAGGTTGCAAAACATAAAAACACCAGGCATAAGTAAAAATAAACCTGTCATTAAAATCCAGTTATCCATTTTGACAATTCTTTTCATTTTCTTACCCCAAGATTGTAGACTTTTTTACCTGAAGTGGAACTGTGCAGAAGAAAGAATTTAAACACTGTGAATATGCACAAAAGAGTTACAGAAATCATAGAAACACTACTAATTACATTTATTGAAATACACAAGGCTAACATTTAGTTAGGGTGAATTATGTTGAATAATTTACTGAGATATTTTCCAGCATATCCATTTGTATTAATACCATGTAGCAGATGTAGTGAGAGTCTGGGAGAACAAAATTCTGTCCCTAGATCTTCCATTTGTGTCACGGTTGAAGCTAACCCTGGAGCTTTAAGAAGATTGCTAGCCTTTCCACACCCAGCTTAAGACCCCTGTGCTTGGTTTTCAGCTTTGCACCTCTGTATTTTCACTACACATCAATGTACATGAGGGCACAAGTTTACCTCACCCTTTAAACAGGCACACTGCAGCTTTGTGTTTCTTGGCCGCGCGATTGCATCACGGAACAATGCGGTTCAGCCATTCTACCAAAATTAATAGTAAATGCTGGCAGTAAAACTGCCTTTGAAGCACAGGTCCATCATCTCCAGATTAGTATACAAAGTGTTCAGAATGCAAAATGATAGATTATCCTCAAAGTGCAGCCCCCATCCTATGGGCCTCTTAATTTCTCATTTACAAAATATTGATGATAAAGGGAACTTCACTCATTATTATTGTAGGTTTTGCCTTTTCTTGAAGTGCTTTGTCATCCATTGTGAATAAAATTGCTATAATGATAGGGGCATGTGGTAATGGCCCCTGTGTAATCCAGCAACTATTAGGAGGAAGAAAGGTTTTGGAAAGCTACTGGAGGAAGAAAGGTTTTGGAAAGCTGCTGGATTCACAGAATCACAGAATCACAGAATCTTAGGGGTTGGAAGGGACCTCAAGAGATCTTCGGGTCCAACCCCCCTGCCAAAGCAGGCTCCCTATCTCATATTACATAGATATTCATGTGCTGTGCAGTGTTAGTAGCTGTCAGGTGAATTAACAGTACTTTTCTAGGGTTTCAAATATTAGAACTTTTCTTTTAAATACAGAAATTGCCAAAACTAAGATTAAAAGAGGTATTAAACAGAAAGGACACTTTTTAAAAATTCCTGTATTTTATTTCAGTCTTTTCTGTTTAAATTTTCCTTTTCTGTTCCAATTTAAAATAATTTATCCACATGCTTAAATAAAAATGAATTCATTGAGAACCATTCTCTGTGTGTATGTGCTGAAGTTCCCTTGGCTTCAGGTGATCATTCACACACACGTAAGATGAGCTTACTTGGTACAGAGTTTTAGAAAGACTGCCACTTGTTTAGCAAGGTATAGTACTTTTCCAGATTCATTGCAATAGAGAAGGCAAGGTAATAAACAGAAGTTGGAAAGCAAAAAGAGAAACCAGATGAAAAAGGAACTTCAGAGAAAAAAGTCCTCTGACCAAGATTTGTGGAAAACACCAATGCTGTTTGTCTGGTAACACAAAGTATTAAATCAGCTGTGTTCTGCTGTGGATATTTGACCATGTGAATCCTATCTTCTGTGTCTGCAGACTGTAGTGCCTTTAGTTATGCAGATAAAATGTGTTTTCTATAGGATATATAGGGTGCATTAACCCCTTTTTCTCTATGGGGATAATGGGGATAATCGTTATTCTTGGGGAGAGAGTGACTGAAATTACCTTCCAAGTTTTTGAGCACAAGACAGATCATAGCAAGTGGAAGTTGGTTACAAAACAAGGATGCAGAGGAGTCATCAACTGAAGCTGGAGTGCATGGCTGGTGATTAGACAAATTACCTTGTCAGGAACCTGGGGACAAATTATATTCCCAGAGAAATTAAGTGTAGGTAAAATTAAATTTAAAATTTCCATTATTACCTGCAGAGTGGAATTAGGAAAATCTGAGTGTAACTGCTGTAGCCCTGGTGCCAAATCAAGCTCCTGCTTTTAGGGATGTGTGTAGATCTAGATCATGGCTCTGGCAGCCACCAGCTGCTCAGATGTGAATCTTTCAGGACTCCATTTGCTTCAGGGCATTATTCCTGATTTGCAGAGCCAGCATCCATGTTAGGTGTTGGACTTTTCTCCTGTCCTGGCTTATTCTGTCCCTAAAATGAAAACTTCCCCCAGCTGTAGGCATGTATACTTGTCTGCCTACAGGTTGTGTAGGAACAGAGTCCCCCAGAACATAACAGCGAGACCATGTTCAGTTGCTGGGGAAATGGCTGGGGAGCTCTGATGCAAACAGGATGTGATACGCTTCTGGAGGTGGGCTGTGAAGGCTTCCTATGAGCCGGTGGAAAACTCTAGACATCAAAAGCTCAGAAAAGCAGGTCCTTAGAGAAGTAGGAAGTGTTTTACAAGAGAGTGTCAGAGGACCAGAAAAGAGTGCCTGAGGGAGCAGGAGCCTGGCAGCTGAGGGGGAGCTAAAATCCAGGTTTAGGAAAGCAAAGAATAAAGATACCAATCCAGACTCAGGGCTTTTGAAAGGACTGGTTAACAGAACCATGGGGAGGTAGGCAGGCATCCTGTTAGAGTCAGTGTTCAGTTTGCAGTGTCCATAGGGTGTTTATGGAAATGTATGCAGATGGATTAGCTCTTTGGAATACTGTTGGTAATTTATCAACAATTCTTTGCTCTGTTTTTCTATAAACATTTATATTAACAATTCTTTTATACATTATGCCTCACAATGACATTTGGCTTTGCCAAATTCATCTCAGAGGAGCTTTATTATTTTTGTATTGTTTGTGGTATGAGCATGAACTTTGACTTCCTGCCTTCCAATTTAGTTTGGTGTCTAGCTTTTTTGCTGTCTGGGTCACTCATGTTACAGCTGGAGCTTCCTGTTTTCAAACCCATATCAGCCAACCATGTAAACCTGAGGGTCAGCTCGTTCAGAAATGATGCATGATTCCAGTCACTTGTTTGCTGAAATAAATTAGATTTACGTAATGAAAGCTGTCAGGTGCTGTATCAATCTTCTGCACTAGTCAGGGTACTTCCTTATTTACAATTCTTGTTTCGCGATGCGCAACTCAGCCACTTAAAAATACTGACATTATTTCACTTAGAGGACAACAGAGAGGGAACTTTCAGACAAAACTATTGAATTTTGTGAGTCTGAAGCTGAAAACAAGTGATAATGAAAGTTTCATTTAGAGGCAAAGGGTATTCTGTGTGTAAAATCTTGGGTGAAATAGTAATCATTTGGATGTAGTTGCATCTTTCAAACCTGCAAGTAAGGATGTTCATCTGTGTATGTGTATCATCCCCTCTATCTGGAAGAGGAAGGGAGAGTGGAGGGACGTCCCTAGATCCAGACTAGCCTGAAATATAGGATTTCCAAGGGAGGTTTTATTAGGCATTAAGAAATGCTGTGTCCTGGATCCAAAAAGGAAACTCTGTAGTTTCTGTAAGGAGGACTCATGGGTCAGTGTGAGCTCCCGGATCCATTTCTGCAAGAGTGGGAGCGCCAGGCCAGATGGCATTTCAGAGCAAGGGTCCCCACAGGGAGCTCATCTAGAGATCTGTTCTCTTTGTGCTGTCCTGGGGGTCCTGCAAGGCCAGGCACTTGGCCTCTCTGCCAGCTCTGAGTCCCGAATCATCAGAAAGAGCAGCTTTCTGATGCTATTATTTCTAAAATAGCAGCAGCACCGCCAGCCACGAGGTGTAAGCTTCTCCTCCCTTGCTCAAAAATCAGCTTCCAAAGCATCATGAGGTTTGCTTAAATCATGAGAATGTGAAGCTGCCATACTTACACAGTTCGTTTTATTTGACTTCTTGTTTTTGCGTCTTCAGGATACACCCAAGTCACACTGGCAAGCTGTCCTCCAGAAAGGTCACATGCTGACCCAGAATTACATCAGCTGAGGCCTGAAGGAAAACATGAAGCGATAGGTGAAGTGCAATCAAATGCTGTAGCAGCTGGAGTGCAGTCAAAACTGGCTTGCTCCTCCTTTTCTGGTTCGGCATGAATTTGGAAAAACTTTTGTCAAACCTGAGGAGAGCTTACTCTGCAGTAAAAGACAGTGCATATCCATCTGGTTTGTGTTGCTTGGTTAATTAGCTCCCCAGAAGAGATGATTGCAAATTTAAAAAGAAAAAGCATTTGGAACTTTTAGGTGTTGTATTTATATTTAAGAACCTTTACAGAGCAAAACAATGCAAATATGCCTTTAAGTGGATTGAATTTGCATTTAAGCTCCAGCAATGTAATAAGAATAATGCCCACTGAATTTTCTGTCCATTTAGGGGTTTTCATGACAGTCAAGGAGCTATCTGTGTTTGACAAACAGGCCAAGTATTTTGCCTGAGCAAAATGTGTATACCTTCCTCTTATCTGAGAGATTTATTGCCAATAGAGAGTATCTCTTAATCAATGCACTTGTCTCCCTTGTGTTCTTTTAAAATGAATTTATCAGGTAGATAATAATATCTGAGTTTCAACTCAGACAAAGTCAGACTGTCAAAGCAAACTCTGCATTGAGAGTGTGAGTAGGACCGATGGAAATAACTGGTCATGGATGACCATGAGGGCAATCAGAAGAGTAACATTTTCTTTTCCTTAGTATTAATTTTATATGACTGAGAGCTTTGTACATCTTTGAGTTGGCCATTGTCAGCCCCAAGTCTGAGTTTTATATTTTTATGTTCATACCTTCAGAATTCCAACAGCTTTCTGTTGGGTGCATTTTGTTTGTGTGAACGTAGAAGAAATGATAAAGTTGAACTTTATCCTGTAACTTTGGAAACTCTTTATCCTGTAACAGAGTTTATCAGTGGGATATTGCTGTGCTGGAGTTCTCTGTGAGTGGAAGTGGTGGCAGCTTGTTCTAGAAAGACTCGGGTATTACGCTCATCCCTGGAGGCCCTTCCCACTGCACCTGAAGGCAGGTGCGTGGTGTCATGCAGGGCTCACTTCCTCTCTGGGCATGTTCCCTGGGAGAAAGTGTGCTCACAGTGAATTAACCTGCCAAGCTTTTAATGCACAAACATATTTGTATATACATATATCCATACACACACATACACAGAGATACCCTGACACACATAGGTATGAACAGGGCTTTTGCTATGGTTTAGAGATAACTGAGTCAGACAAATGCAACATATACATGGAGAAGACATTCTGTCTTGAGGGATCTCACACTGGAGGCCTGTGTCAGCAGCTCAGAGTATTCTTACATAAGTGTCCTCGTTATGATTGAGGTCTGCAGTTTCTAAGCAATAAAGATGTCAACCACAGTCTTTACCCTAAAGGTGTATAAAATATTTTTTGCATCTTGCCAGCAAACTGAGGAGCACCATATGATTAAATTCAATTCTCTTGAACTTGTTATTCATCTTTCTATTGGATTCCAAGGTAGGAATGTGTTTAATATGTTCATGGCAGTCTGTGTTTTGTAGAACACATGTTGCTATATTTTGAGCTGCTAGCATTTCCTGAGGGTCACAGAATCATAGAATCCTTTTGGTTGGAAATGACCTTTAAGCACCTGCATACTCAATGTATTGCATTGTTACTTAGTAGGTGACAAAGAGCAGCCTCTCGGGTCTGATCCTAGAGGAGGATCACATAGACTGAGTCTATATTTAGCACACTGGAGGTATTCTTTTTAGCTGTGGGTTTTGTGTGTCTGAATTTGAGTGATGAGATGAGTCTCTGCACTACCAGTGTGCGGGAAGCAGTTTCACAGCTGATGGAAACCAAAATTAAGTTGCACACTGAGCACCAGGCAGAGCACAATCCTTACAGTGTGAATGCCAGGTATCACCTCAAGAGGGAAGTGCATCTTCTCAGAGGGTGATACCCCATCAGTTTGCGTTCTGCATGTGGAGGATTTTGTTAGTAACGAGCATCGCGGTAGTCGTAGGGTTGATGGACTCAGGGCTGAGTGCAGCCCAGCTTACAGGTAAGTACCAAAGTCTTCCTATGTTGGCCTTTGGATGTTTTTTTAAGGGGAATTTACAAAATGCTTGTCAGGATCAAAGGTGAGGGCCTGACAGTCATGGTGATAAGAGCGAAACTGGCTGGAACATCTGTCTGTTTTTCCTGGGTAGGACTTGGTGAGACTTGCCCTGTATTGTGGGATACAAGTAACTACTGTATCCAGATGGGAAAGTCTGTAACCTCTCCGTGTGCAGTGTAGCATTGGAATGCTTACCTAGACTGACACCACTGACAAACAAATTAGGAGCCCCTCATCTATCCTGTTGTAACGTATCTATTTATCTTCAAATGTGTTCAGCAGCATTTATACTAGGAATAGTGTTTCATTTAAATTTACACTGAGGTTGGTGAAGTACATGAAGTATGTCTTAGTTCTCTAAACTTCTGCAGAACTTATGCTGCTGGTAAAGTGGCATTGTATCCCCTGTCTTCCTTTTATTTTGGTATTATAGTGGTCTCCCATGCAGGTTAAGTTTCAGACCTCACCTAAGTAAATCTGAAATTTATTAACTCAGAGATGTTAAATTGAGAGGTTCAAGCTGCAGTGGTAATTTCCTCATGCTCACACCTTACTACAGTAGAAATTATATATACTCTAAATTTTTCCCTTCAGGAATCCTCAGTAACCTGTATGAGCTCTCTAACTCTGTCACAAAGTTTTATTTGTATCTGTGGTGATTATGTGAAACGCTGAGTCTTGCTTGTAATTCAGGCAGCTTAGGCTTCTCCTGTGCTGTGATTTCACCTAAGACTGATGCAGCTCCTCCAGGTACCGAAAGAATAAAATCATGAGCTCCAGTGGCTGCAGGAAACGTTCTGTGGTTAAAATTTTTGTTTCTCTCTTCAGAGATTGCATGTGATAACAGAGATTTTAAAAAACCCTTTCCTTGTTTCTTGGATAACCACAAGAAAGAAAAAGGACAGATATTTGAAGGGGATAAGAAATTAAAAGAACAGTACTAGGTAGCACCCAGTTCTGGATATTGATTTAACCCTAGTTTAAATCCAGCCCCTGGTGACAGTAAGCCTGCTGCTGGCTGAGTTTCTACTCAAGACAGATTGTCGACAAACTTCCTCATATTCAGCTCAAGTGAGGCAGGAGAACAGCTGGAACTTGTGGGGTTTACTCAGTAGACGAGTCCCGTGTGCTGGAGCCAGGGAGTATCTTGGATTTAATCTGGGCTAAAGATTCTGACTCATTATGTGACCCTGAGCAAATCATTTGACCTTCTTGATCTTCTGCCAGCTCAGATGGAAAATTAGGTAAAAAGCCAAGACTGGAGTGGAAATTGGGTTCTATAACTGAGCTGGATAGCTGAAATGAGTAACCATACAGGTGTTTCCCTGCACTTGCACTGTTGATACCAATGGGACCCATAGCAGGGTTTAAACAAAAGACAGAACACAGCAAAGGTTTGTCATTTCTTCTGGCTGAGCATGGTCTTTCATCGTATGTGGCTTCTCACTGGCAACAACCCATTGCCAGTGTGTTAAAATCATAGAATCATAGAATGGCAAGGGTTGGAAGGGACCCCAAGGATCACAGAGCTCCAACCCCCCTGCCACAGGCAGGGCCACCAACCTCAGGCCTGGAGCTACACAAGGTTGCCCAGGGCCACATCCAACCTGGCCTTGAACACTTCCAGGGATGGGGCATCCACCACCTCTCTGGGCAGCCTGTTCCAGCACCTCACCACTCTTTCTGTAGAGAACTTCCCCCTAATATCCAATCTAAACCTTCCCTCCTTCAGCTTTAAACCATTCCCCCTTGTCCTGCCATTGTCTGCCCTTTTAAATAGCTGAATCCTCTCCTGTTTGTATGGTCCCTTCAGGGACTGGCAGGCTGCAATGAGGTCCCCCCGCAGCCTTCTCTTCTCCAGGCTGAACAAGCCCAGCTCCCTCAGCCTCTCTTTGTAAGGCAGGTGCTCCAGCCCTCTAATCATCTTTGTGGCTCCTCTGAACCCTCTCCAACAGTTCCACATCTTTCTTGTAATGGGGGCCCCAGATCTGGACACAGGACTCCAGGTGAGGCCTCATGAGGGCAGAGTAGAGAGGGACAATCCCCTCCCTGTCTCTGCTGGCCACCCCTCTTCTGATGGAGCCCAAAATAAAGCAGTTCAGAGTGCTGAGCTTGGTAGGGTGCCATCCTTGAGCAGTGTGACTGTCATAGTCACAGTCATTTTCTCTGCTCTAGAACTTCATAAACTTCTCTGGGGGATTCTAAACAATGGGTAGAAAGGGTTCTCACCATCAGAATCGCATGTCTCATTCCTACTTCTGCCTCACACTGGGCCTCTTTTTATCTTACCTACCTACCAAATGCTTGCAATGAGACATTCTCATTGTGACAATATATTGAAATTATCAGTACTTGGAAAGCCTAAGATCAGATACCCAATTTGAAAAGAATAAAAAAAAATCAAGAGTTTTTGTTTGTTTGTTTTGAGAAAAATGTAGTTACTTGTAGAACTGGGATGAAAGCAAAGGCTGTGATGATTTCACATTGGGTTTTAGTGCCTTCAGGAGGGAAGATTGGAGAAAGACATGGTATAATTCAAGAGAAGTTAATGGCATAGCCTGAGCAGGAATTGAAAACAGATAAAAAGAAAAGTTTTTCCTTATACTCCTTCTCCACCCATGTTCCCAAAGCTCCTTTAAAAACTGACATTCTGGAAAAAATGGTTAGCCATTCTGGTTACATCACAGGCCGCTTGATCAAGCTTGTTATGATGTCACTACAACTGCAAAATCTTTGAAGCCTTGCTGCTCACACTGCCTTTAGAATTTTTCTCTATGTACAACTGTTACATTCAAACCTGTAAACACCAGCTGTAAGTTTGTTTGACCTTCCACTAAGAATTCAAGAGTGACTGGCTTGGTCCCAGTCTCAGTTTTATGGCACTGTTTTATTTTTATGACCATGCCGTGGAAAACATGTTCGTATTACTGAAATCCATCTGAGAGAGATCTTATTACCTGAAAAACAATTTTTTTTGATCTTTATACATCAAAGGTAATCCTCTTCTAGTCTACAATTGGTTTAGGGCCAGCCTCATGAATGCCACTTTTATACTTGTTTCCTAAGAATGGCTAAGTCAGAAACTCCCCCTCTTCCTCAGTGTCCTTTAGTCTTCATGAGTCTTGTTTTTCTCTTTAAAAATGTATGACTATATATTAATTCTATTTCTTTTTCACTGGTGCAAAGCAGGCTCCAGCCATCAACATCTTAAAGCATTATCTGGGAGTAAGGTAATTTTATTTGCGTTGTTATTAAGCCTGAGACATTTGCCCTGTTTTAGCATTAATGAATTCTTTTCCCATGTATTTTTTTCCAGTCAGCACGTGAGCATGAAATTATTTAGAGTTTTTTGGCTCTGAATATCTATTGTCTCTGGTGAACTTCAGCCTGATGCAAACTACCTACAGTACAGGCAAGAGAGAACCTCAACCTCGAACTAAATCCTACCCTACATAAACGCCTGTCTTTGAAACAGAAGTAAAACTTGGATCTGAGCTTCTGAACAGAGTGTTTGGAAGCAGGATCTAGAAGTGAATTTCATGGCCTGAGCCCTCCTCACTGATTTGAATTGTCCTATAGTTACACTGAAGTTATTTTGATTAGGGCAGCAAAGGAAACTGTTTCTGGTTCAGTCTGATTCATCATGGCCAGGCTTCTTTCTCATGACTGATTAAACAAAACACCATTTATTGTGTGTGCTGGTTACCATGGTAACCAGAAACACTGAACATCAATGAAACTGATTAGGAATTGTGATTCTTTATATTCAGAAACATATCCTTTGTGTGCAGACTTTCTTATAAGTTTGGATTCATGAGTTAGCTTTGGGAAAGCGACCTCTCGAGTTCCCCCCGCAGCCGCCTATGGACATAGGTGCACGCCAGTAATTTGTGTGTGCAAATTAGCATTTTCAGAAGAAGCAAACAAAGGCAAATCATTTGCTTAAGATGTGGATCTGGGAAGGCTGAGTCCTCTCCTGGATTCAAACACAAACATCTTATTTGGCCTTGGACTTTGTCACGTAAAGAATTTTTTTTAAAGGCCCGTGCTTTTGGGCACTTCTGTTTTCAGGCACAAGAGGTACCTTAAACCTCTGGGGTTTTTCTGATGCTCTCTATCTCTGTCGTTTTACTTGTCTCCTGTGAGTAACTTTAGTTGTTTCCAGCTTCAAAATAAAGTTTTAAACAAAAATATATTTATATCTTTGCAATATAAAGCAAGGCGACATAGCATAAATACTTTGTTTTCATGTAATAGCCCACTGTGCAGAACATCTTTTCACTTCCCTTTTCTGAACCATTGATGAGATTTTCTTTAAATAAGAAGGAAGTTGTTGTTTTCTTCTACCAATAGGTTCCAGCTATTAGGTTTGTTCTGGGCTGCCTTTTTCAAACCAGTAACATACGAAGTAACCAGACCATATACAGCTCTAAGTGATCATACATAATGGATGTCATTTGACATGAACATTATAGTAAGATGAATCTGACTTTCAAAAGGAATCTAGCTTGGCCTGAAGCAATTGTGTGGAGAAGAGAAGCAGCTTTGATCTTGCCTCATGCAACAATCTTCAGTGAATTACCCTGAAGCTGCCTTCCAGTACCTGAAGGGGCTACAGGAAAGCGGCAGCGGGACTGGTTACAAGGGCAGGGAGTGACAGGACAAGGGGAGAATGGGCTTAAGCTGAAGTGGGGGGAGGTTTAGACTGGATATGAGGAATAAATATTTCCCTCTGAGGGTGGCAAGACACTGTCACAGGGTGCCCAGAGAAGCTGTGACTGCCCCTTGATCCCTGGCAGTGTTCAAGGCCAGGCTGGATGGGGCTTTGGGCACCCTGGGCCAGTGGAGAGTGTCCCTGCCCATGGCAGGGGGTGGGACTGGGGGGTGACTTTGAGGTTCCTTCCAGCCCAAACCTTTCTATGGTTCTGTGATTCTATGACTTTTACTGTTCTGTAAGTGCACCTGCTCAGACCTTGGAAGAGGATGCTAAATGTACACAGAAGTTGCTTTTGCAATGGGCATGTCCCTCTTTCTTATCCATGTCTGGAGGGCGATTCCATTATCTTTCCCTCTGTTGACATGAATGCTCCAGGGACACACATCAGCTCCTCATGCCTGAGCCTTTATAAACTCCTAGTAGACACGTTCAGAGATCTGAAATATGAAAGCAGCCTGGCTAGACTGTGATGGAGAGGAGTTTAACATTGCCAGAGTCTGAAACCTTAACGGGGTGGGTTCACTGTGAGCTATATGAGATTATTTTTAATTTTTTTTTTTTCACAAGGAGACCCGAAATGAGCGAGCGTGAAGAATGAATTTACAAATTCCTTATAGAACATGATTTGTCTGGGCCATGGGAAGGTCACTGGTAGGGCAGTGTAGGTAGGATTAGAGATACAGACTTGGCTTGATGATTTATTTTTAGTTTGAAATGAATATTACTTTTCTGTTATAGTGTTCAGTTGCAGTCCATGACAGATGGGAAGAATCCACAGCCATTTGAACTGCTTATAATATTTCAGCATTTACCACTGAAACCCTGTAATTCATTGTGTGTTATTTTAGAGAGAAGTGATTAAAACAAAAAAAAGCACAAAATCCATAAATCAAATTTTCTTTCTCTCTTTCTTTCCTCCCTCTCTCCCCCCACCTCCTTCTCTCTTTCTCTCTCCCTCCCCTTCTTTTCTTCTTTGGAAGAGCTCCAGGAGATACATTAGGAAATCTAATCCCAAATGCCAACAAAGACTGAACTATCAGGATAAGACTTTTAAATATTTTTTTGTTAGCACATAAAAAGCACATACAAACTAAAGGCCTTTTATTTTACTGGATTACAGATGAAATGTCGAATGCCCAGTCATCTCAATCAGACATCGAGCTGTTGGAAAGAATTCCACTTGACTTTAATTGCATAACAGCCTTTTCTCCAAAGCTCTGCTTAAAATAAAGCTTGGGAGTCTGACACCCAGATGTATTTCTTCCAACCACCTTAGAATAGAAGTGTTTGCTACTCTTTAACTGCAGATGCACACAAACTTTAAAAGGTAGGGAAGGGTTGTTAAACACACACTGAGACAGAAGGAAGTGGTTTGTTTAGCTTTGTATTATTTTATAAAATTATCCAGAATATGGCAGAGTAGAATTCAGTACTCTTGGCTCTGTTCAGCACCCTACCTTTGGAAGATGGTGCTGCATTATTCATGTGCTCCATGGGAATATTAACTTCAGAGCAAACTTAGGAGGGTAAACTTGTATTTGCCTGTGTTCTTTTCCTATTGATACTCAGAAATTAATAAAAGCATTAATGAGTTACAGATATTCTTTGTCATTGTCCCTGTGGTTAATCTCTCCCAGAAGATGATGAAGCTGGAAGGACCCCCAGATAAAAGGCTGGCACTTGTTTGACTGTCCATGTAGTTGTCTCCTAAGGAGGACAAATCCCCACGTTCCTCTAACAAACATAAACTCTGGTGTAGGGAATGGGATTCTGCCTGGCAGTGCTGAAATGCAGGACTGTCCAAGGAGGCAGGTTCCAGCCTCACTCATGGAGTGGGCATTTTTATGGGTAGGAAGCTACATCGTATCCCACACGGTGGAAAGGTTGGGTAGGAAAAGGTTATGGAGGGAAATGGCTTCATTTTGCTGTACCAGCAACGATGATCGTACAAGAATGGAAGCGGGCTGATGTCTTCAGGCCCTGCCTAAAGGTACTCTCCCTTTTGTAAAGCTGGGGGACTGTCTAAGATTAAGACTTAATTACTTCATGGTGGGTATTGATGAAAACCCGAGATGCCTGCATGATTTTCAGGGACAAGGGATGGGTGAATAGTGAAGTCACAGTGGGAATGCTGAAATCCAGTGAAAATAGAGGGATTTAATGATGCCACTGGTGTGTCTAACCTCCGCTAATGCCACTAATACTTTCTCTGTAGGTCAGCTATTCTCTCTGTGCCTTTCTCCAGCACGTTGTACTGAGGCCCGAGCTTAGGCTACTTCATTCATTTGCTGGTGGTGCTGACAGACCTCCTCGCTGACTACACTGGCAATGATCAGATACTGCTGCCAAAGATAGAGGGGGGAAAATTGATCTCACTGATCACATTCTGCCCACTTCATATAAAAAAAATTCTTCCTCTCCCAAGGGTTTATATAAACTCCAAAGCTAATCAGCACTGCAAAACAAGTGGCCTTTAGTAGACAGCAATTAAGGAATTAGGGGGGTTCCTCTGAAAGCGAAAGTCCTTTGCAGTAAAATAGGTGCCATGAAAGTGACAAAGTGATTATGTGGCTTCTTTGGTGTTGAAAGGAAATGCTAGTCACACTGGCTCCAAGGCCCAGCAGGTGGGTTCCCTACCTGAATGGTCCCTGGGACATGTGGCTGGACCTCAGAACAAAAGGAACGTAAACAGTCTTGGAGGGGCTCACAGACACGGTCTGAGCCATGAGATAAAATCTTGAAAGAAAGAGACCAGATGTAAAGGCAGGTTGAAGGAGAAAGAGAATTTGGACTAAGATAGATAACAAGGAAAACAAATGCCAAAAGGAACTGTAAATAAAAGTAGATTAAGATAAAGATTCAGTGTCCACCGTGAAAGAAGCTGCTTCTCAAGTTGCTATGGACCAGCTGATGGTACCATAAGAATCCATTAACACAAACCTTTCTTGGTATTGATGCTAACCCATTTTTTGTTGGCCTGTTGTTCCAATGCCCTGTGCTTTAGGGACAGTGGCAGGATAGAAGTCCATTAGTGACAGATGGGAGGGAACGTCAAGAATGAAAGTAGGTGTGTGATGGACTGTGGAACGATGTCACTCAGGAAGAATTTAATCTAATTTATTTTGTCCTTTTCTGATCTCTCTAATTCTGTTCACTTTTGTTCATGTTAATTTAGTTTCCTGCTTATCATTTTCTGTATTCTAGCTAAGACAAAGAATGAATATCCAGCCTGAATATCTGGTTGCTGTTGGATGTTGGAATTGGAGATGAACAAGAACCCTATAATATCATAAACTATAATGAATTATAGTTGGTTTCCTGCTCGGGTTTTGCCTGCTTCGTTTGATTCCCTATATACCCACTTCCCTATGACACTCCTCTGTATTCTTTTCCAATTTTTGTTTCTCCCCTTTTTTGCCACTCCCAATATGGAGGTGACTTCTGTACAGTGGGCAGCTGTCCACCAGGAACTGGTTTCACCCCCCAATTTACTTCTCAGCTGCCCAGTTGTAGTGTCTTTCAATCACTAGTGACCTGGATCCCATTCATACCTCTAACCTGAGCTCAATTTTTCTGTAATGGGCTCTGATTAGCTGCTGACAGAGGCAGAGAGGAGAAACTACAAATCCTTCTATTGTGAAATGGAGCCTGGCCTTCTATTCACTTAAGTCAGTGATTCCCAGGGAATCAGGATTGGGTCCAAAGTCTTGAAAGAAGCTTAAGCTATTTAAATTTTTGTGTGTAGCAACAGAAGTGGCATTCTTGGCTCTCTAAATTACAGCTTTCACAAGGCCAGCACTGCTGTTTATTCTCTCTTGCCATACTATGTTGGTTATGAATTCATCATGTTTGAGACCCTAAAATACAGAGTCAAACAATGCCACTTAGAATGATCTGGAGGCCTCGTTACCTGCCTCCTTTAGCCATGGGCAGCTACTCTTGCATACATCATCCTAACAGTATTTACCCAAAGCCAGGAAAACTGCTGGGATTGTGCTTTGCCTCTGCTACACAAAGTACACTTTTTAATAGGCAGGGGTCAAAAGCAAATTGATGTTTTAGAAGGAAACAGGCTGCTCCTCAAAAACTATTAGGGATTCTGTCATCTGGAATATCCCTCTCCTGTTGACCTTATTTACAGATTTCATGAAAAATACAGCATCATAACATTGATGTATAGACCCTCTAGCATTCAATTTCTTTAAAGGATGCCTCCATATGAAATAAGGATGCTGGTCATGAATCCATGCATGCTGAGGCAATACTAATGAGACTAAGCACTGCAGAATATATTGCACACAAAGGCTTTTTTAAAATGTAGTCATACACTTTGGAAATAAAGCAATTTGGCATCTTACCACGGCTACAAATGAGGTAGTGTTATGGGAGGGAGAGTCAGGTAATAAAAGTGACAGTTGTGGAGTGTTATTGACAGCTTTTTTTGTAATTGCAAACTAGGTCTGCATTTATCCACCTTGTCCCAGCTCTGGTGTTGTTTATGAGTAAAACGCATCCATGGGATGGTAACACTTCATTTGGCCTGCTGGAATAATACTTTATCACAAGCAATTAAACCATCTTTTATTATTATTTTAATGCTTTTTTATTATTATAATCATGCTCACAACCATAATGCAAATGCTCTGAGGACCATACAAAACAAGTAGGTAAGACAGGCAGAATGCAGGGGTTATATAAATTGAAGGCACTATTTGAAGGCAAAAAATAATAAAGCTGGATTTTTTTGAGGGGGAAAGACTAGGCAGGCTCCATTAGAAGCAGGAGTCTGCCCAGTGGGAAGCAAAGGGAAAGGAATTGTGCAAGGGAGACAGAAAAAGGAAGGGTATTTTAACAGCTATGGGTGAGGACCAAATCTGGGGTGTAGAGAAGGTGAGAGAGGCTAGAGGAAATCATCTGGAAGGAAAAAGTAAATCAGTAGAGCTATAGGAAGTTCTTTCTGGCTACCCAGACATCCCTGCTTTGGTTTGGATCTGATGTTTATTGGCCTTTCTGCAGAGTCTGTCACACTGTGCACAGGGAGGGGAAGTGCTGCCTGGTCACTGCACTGCCCAGTGCAGATCTGTAGCATACATCTGAAGCTGCTTACCCTGTGGATCCAAGGCCCAGCCAGGAGGCAAGCAAGGGCTGGAAGCCTGGACTTAAATGGAGCCTCTGGTCTAGGGGCAGGGGAGTGGGGCCCAGGGGAGGCGGGTCAGGGCCAGTAAGACCTATTAGTGCCTGCAGAACTGCACGGGGATTGCTGGCTGAGGGCTGGCACCAGTTTGGCCTGGCTGGGATACTGCTGCGTTGTGGTGTCTGAGGACACTTGGCAGTACCAGAAGGCAGAGCAGTGACCTGTGTCTCTCTGGCTGCAGCAATTCAAATCATGGGCAAAGATGAGAACATTTCCTAAACTCAAGCAGCTGAAGTGCAATTTTAATACCAAAGCATGAAGACACACATCACAAATTAATTAGCATAAGTACTGTGCTTGGATTACTAGATGGGAGGCACAAGTCACCCCTTGAGATTTATTAGGGAGTTACTGAGCAAAGGGGAATGCCAAGATGGGAAACACAGGGAAGGGGGACACCCAGACAGATGGGAGAGCAAGGCTGACCCTGACAGTAGCCATGGGTTGAGCCTCCCATCAGTAGTCACAGGATTCCTTGCAAGCTTTAAGGGTGGTGAAAACAGTGAGCTTACAAACACAAATAACAGTGTCTCATACTGCCTAAAACTACAAACCACAATTGCTCTTGGAAAGCTGTGCAAGAGAATAGACTTGAAACAACCAGGCTTGGGATTCCTGAGCCCATTGCTGATAAGGGTTGGTAAACTGAAAACCTGTGGTCTGAAGGATCAGCCAAAGAACAAGCATGCCTCTCCTTAGGCAAATCTGAATGGACATGGGGGAAGTGCAGGGAATGGCCTGTTGGAGGGGGGTTGCCAGGCTTCTGACTTCTCCATTTGTTTTTAGTGGCTCCATCTTCTCTCTTATTTAAGCAAACTTAGCAAGAGAGCCTGGAAGGGCTGGAAGTGTTTATTCTGCTAATCTTTCCTGTAATTTCAGCAAATTCTGTGCTTGTCTGGAACGGTCTAAAACTCTTTGGGTTACAATACAATGACAATCATTGTAAAATAATAGTATTTATGAATAGGAATGTGAATGTGTCTTTATATTTGCCATGAATGTATGCCATTAACAAAGCAATAACAAGATACTAAGGGGATTATCTAATTATCTCTAGGAATATCTCTGTTTTCTCTTTTAAGGTGAAATGTAGGTGCTTTTTCACTTAATTTTGTACCTGTTTGTAAAAGTGATGCTCTATCTTGCAAAGAAAACAATTTCTGTGACAAAATTGACCATAATTCAGCATTCAGAGGTACAAGGGATCACATATACAAATAATACACATTCTGAAGAGCTTTCTAATATAATAAAATAAACCAAAAATAAATAAAATATAATAAAACCGTGTTTCTGTGATAAAAAAATGCCCTTTGCTTGTAAGGATAAACTTACCAAGAATGGGGGTCTTTAGATTGAAAAAAGTATGTTTGGTTAGCTCTCCAGACCTCAAGCAGCAGTGCATTTTGTGTCTGGCCTATAGGAATCTATAGCAAGTGTTGCATGCGCTTCTAGCCTGTATTTTTTGTATGATCAATAGATCCTTATTGAATGATATTAGTAGCTTAGAGTCAGCAATTCAGCTTAATAGACAATTTATGAAATTATGTACCACCTCATAGGCCTTTTAAACAATGTTAAAAATCAATTTCAAACAGTCGGTGTAGCTCTGTCAATGAAGAGTGACACGCTGAGGTCATGCAGCAGCAAACTCTGCTCTCAGGTGCTCATGTAATGAGAAAATAGCACCATTAAAATCAGGGGGGTGACTAGCTTTACAACAGTGCACAATGGGGCAGGACGTGACTATGGGGAAGAGTCTCTTCCCACTGGAGTGGAATAGTTAGGTGCTTGACATGGATTATCGACATGAATGGAACTGAGATTTTCACTGACAGATAAAGACCTACCATTTTTGCTCAGAGGCTGTCTAACCAATATGTCAACACTTATCATGGATTATATATATATAATATATATATATACTGATATATTGAGTTCGTTCATATGTAATCATTCTGCTAATAAATTATAAAAAATATGTCCTATGCAACAGTGTAACAGAAGACATACAGCATGTTACAGGACTCCATCCTGGATTTCTACATGTAATGGAAGTTTTTGGGGCTCAAAAATTTCCAGGTCTTAATTTTCATCTGGAGGAGTTTTAACAATTAGTGGATAGAAACTTCAAGGCTGTAACTGAAGTCTCTCTCTCTCTCTTTTTTTTTTTTTTTAATAAATTAGTTAAATTTATTGCTTGGGATAATTACAGCACATCGTATGAAATTATATTTATGGGTGCTAATCTGTCTTAATCACTTGTAACAGAAGGCATTTTGTTGGGAGGATTGAGCAGGACTTCAGAACAATTGATTTCACCTTCAGTTGTATAAAGGAGAAAACCAAGTAAGTTCCACATTATTCTGGCTTAGTTTCCTCCAAGATTGAAAGCTAAGTCATTACTGCCGCTATTAGAGCACATTTACAGATCATTATTTTGTGTCAGGGAACAGCAAGTACCTGCTACCACCTAAGGGAAGGTGTCATGGTGGCAGTGCCCTCTGGCACAGCCCCACAGGGTCTGACCATGGTATCAGAGCCAGGAGCTGGTAACAGGGTCCATCCACAGCCCCAGAACAGGCATGTCATAAACCAGGTTCAGGGTCCATCAGGAGTGAAGGGAGGCAGGGACAGGGACAGGACTAGACACAAAGCTACAACATGGCTCCCAGGTCCAACTGGGAGAGGAGCTGACAGACAGGGCCAGAGACAATCTGTGGCATACATCTGAATCTGCTTACCCTGTGGATCCAAGGCCCAGCCAGGAGGCAAGCCTACCTACAAAACAGTTCTGGCAAGGGCTGGAAGCCTGGACTTAAATGGAGCCCCTGGCTCAGGGGCAGGGGAGTGGGGCCCAGGGGAGGTGGGTCAGGGCCAGTAAGCCCTGTTAATGCCAGCAGATCCCTAGCATTTTAGACAAGATAGTCCTTTCTCTGAAGAGCTTAGTCTACAAGAGAAAAATACATGGAGTTAGAAAAAGGAATTGAGCACATCGGTTTCTAGATGCGTCTCAGTAGTGCAGGTTATCTTTCTGGGCACAGGCAAAATTAAGTAATCATTTAACTAATCTTTTAAATGTGCTTCATAAAAGGAATGTAGCTGGGGAGTCGAGAGAATAGCTGGAAAGCCCATTACAGCGTTTTACAATTTCGTAGCTCTAATGCGGGATCACCACCGAAGCTCTGGAAATAGATGCCAGAATTTGCAGCTGCTCTGTAGTAATTTTTGGATATTGTATATTAACCTACATGTTACTGGGGTGTTGAGTGCGTTAACCCAGTGTATTTGTCTAAAAGGCAGGGGAAGGATGAAGAAGCAGGGAAAAAAGACCTTGTTGTTGAGAAGCCCTTATCTTGAGCTCACACTTGAGAGCTATCAAGGGACAATAGTCGAGCCATTGGTTTTGAGAACTTTGTCTTAATCTCTTGCTGAGTTTACGGTACTGGTTTTATCTGGAAAGGGCAAACCCTAAGAATACAGAAGAATAACCGCCTTGTGACTCTGGGTGTGCAGAGATTCTTCCTCAAAAGAGAGGTTAGTGTTTTCTCGGGGCAGACAGGCCCACAGCCAATGTTTGAAAAGGTAAGGCCTGCCCACTCTAATGGGTACTGGAGTCAGCCTTTGACAAAGATAAGGCAGAAATGTGTCTAGCTTTTCAGAATCTCATTTCTTTAACGACTGCGTTGATTCTATAGTTAAATAATGAATGTTTGTACTTTGGGGAGCTGTTTTGTCAATACATACATCTCTCAGAATGTCACTGACTCTAAAGTGGGACTAAACAGGCTGTTAACAACTGACTAAATGCTGATTCCTGTTAAAATGGGCAATGTTATCAATTCAAAATATCAGCCGTGTATTTATTCGAGTTCAGTAAATAAGGCTAGGAATGGTGAGCTTTAGCAGGAATGGGGAGATCACCACTGTCTTGAGCCTTCTAGATGTATTTCCTTCTGTATAAACGTGTTTCTGTTCTTGGTGGTTGTACCCCAAATTCAACGGTATTATGCACCCTTCAATATATGCTTTTTCTTTTTAATATTGCAAACATTAGAAGTGAGAAGAAATTCTCTGCAGCTTTTTATATTACAGACTTGTCACCACTCGTGGGACCTGTTTAAGTGTAAGTTATGAACTCCTATGTGACCAATTTTGTAAAGCTGCAAAATTAAATTAAACAAATGCAACTGTTTATGTGGTAATTATTTACCATATAATTTCCATGCCACTCTATGGTACTACATTGTAATTAAGTGATCAATAGTGACTAGGACTGCCAGGAGCACTCACATTATATCCGTGGCCTGTAAATAAACTGTTATCAAATTAAATGAGCTAATCTGTGCAGGAAATAGTGAAGGTACAGACCCACACCAGAGATGGGTAATGCAGTATGGCTACATACTTACTTTGTGTATAAATTCAGACAGAAAATGCTGCTATTTCATTTATCAGAGGTGCTGTATGGGCCTGTATGCTGAGAAGCCCATATCGTATATATAGCACAGACAGGTCAGTTCAAATTGTAGCTCCAAATTGTGCTGCTTATATTCCCGGAGGATTCAGCTTTGTAACTCATTAGGAGAAGGAGTCCTTCCTTCCAAAGTTATTCACTGAGAAACTAACCAGTGAATAACTTAGTCACTAAGCCAGTGAGTTTCTCTGTCACACTGGAGTGGAGAACAGGATTTACAGGCCTCTTGTATAGATTCACATGTGTGGTAGAGAGTTCTCCTCTGCCTGGCGCTGGTACATGGGAAACACGGCTATTCCTGCTCTCCTATCACGGAGAGATGGATGGGGGTGGCAGAAGGTATTGCAGCTTTGTGTTTGTGCAGCCATTGCACAGTAGAGGGTAAAAGTGGAATTTCTTCTTCGGTGTCCTGCTGGTTGTTGGATCCAGTCTTCTCCCATACATTACTGATTCCAGCAGTTCTCGCTGTGGAAAAGTGGGAGGTGTGGTGGCAAAACCTCTGCGGACTTTGCCCAAGGTTTCCCCTGAATTAAAACTCAGGAGAAGATTCATCTCCAAACTACAAGAAGGAAGGACAAAGATGGTAGTGTGCCAGCGCAGTGAATCATACCCTGGGAGGTTGTACTTGACGTTTTGCTGCTAAACTTTCAGTGAGTGGGACCAGGAGCATTTTGAAGAAGCCTGACACTGTGTAGCACAGGGAGGCCAATGAAATACTTCTCCTGGCTAAAAACTGAGTATTTGGAATGAAGGGAACTGTAGCTTAGAAGGAGAATTTCCATGGCTTTCAAAATACACATCAGTGAGTTACTTGCAGTTTCTTCTCATTGCTTACTTAACTGGTATTTTCAAATGTCTCTCTTTGTCCATTTCTGGCATTGAAATATGAGTGGGGCATGACAATAGAAAGCGAAAAGGCACATTCCCCAGTTTTTGGGTACATTATTCCACGGATCTCTTTTGTCGTTGCACATGACCAATTGACCTTAGAAACTGTGTCAGAAATAACTCTGCATCTTGATGGATGACACTGACCTTAATAACAATAACAAAAAGAGAGTAAAAAATGCAGTCCCTTTTCTCTGTAATCAGCATGGACTGCTGGCTGTCAGACTCAGACTTTCCTTATTGTTCTTCTCATTTACAAGCCAGACAGCATTACAATGGTTTTTACTTACTGGCTAGTACAAGAGCTGATGTGAGGATGGGTAGTGCAGTGCAGCAGCCAGACTTCATGGGATTAGCAGAGCGGGCAGGGAACTCAGGGCTGTCTTTAAATAGACGGCAGAGACTTCGCAGACAGGAGTGTTACACTCTGGTGAGGCAAACTGGGATTCACTGGTGGTTTTCCAACTTTATTTCTCCTAAAAAAACCCCCAAACCTTCGAACACTGCAGTGATAAACAAAGCATTTCCCCCAAGCAGCATTCACAGATGAAGATATTTTTCCTTCCTGATAACAGACAATATATGAGTTATCACTCTGTGTGTATTCCATTAAGAAACAGACTCAGGGTAGATTCTTTTGGCCAGATTATGGAATGTTTCCTTTGTATTCATGACTGAAATGGAGCAATAGGATTTACCTGATTCAGAGATCAAATCAGGCCTTGTTTAAATGAACGGACAAACCAAGAATGGGAATGGAAACTTCTAAAATCAATCTAAGTAGAGGAAAAAAGAATTAAAATTCTCTAATGCTTTTTGTCCTGATGTAGCATGATGCAAACGATTAAAAACATTAAACACCTTAGCATGCATCCATTCAGGTGAAGGTGCTGTAATTTAGAACTGTTGATAAAAAAGAGGTGGGTAATATTGCAATGTGTGGAGGTAATGAGGGAAGCGCTGTGTAGGTTTGATAGATATTTATGTGCTTCTAAGTTTAGGAAGCAGAGAATATTCACAGTACAGAATTCACTAAAGGTGTCTAAAGAGGAGAGACTAGTACTGGGAGCTTTTACCCTAGTGCTTTAACAAAGGCCTTTGTGAATCTGTTCGATAGGTATTTTTCCAAATTTCATGCCCATTAAAGCATCAATTACCTCTGACATTTCTATCAGCCTCCTATTAAGTTTTCACTTGCTGAGTTTCCAGAAATCATGATCAGATTAAACCAGGCATTAATAATAAGTTAAAAAAGAGGAGGAAAAAAAAAGAGATCGGTATAATTTATGATAATAGATTTTCAAATAAATTGCTTCCTTTAGTTAATAATTTGTTCTCTTGTGACCACATACTTGATACTACACTGGAAGCAGTTGTTTTTCTGACGAGATCAATTAGTTAATGTTTACGCAGCACTTTGAAGATGTAAGGCATTATGTAAATGCAGACTTGCTGTTATTATTGCTAGATCAGTCGATAATCTACCGGCCCTCATAGTCCTCTCTGTAAAATACATTTAACAACTGCTGAGTTGCCTTCCCCAGCCCTGTGAAAGGGGTTCTTTCTTTTTCATATTTTTAAAGGACCTGTGGTTGTGTTGGTGGACTTTCAGTTGGAGGTCTTTTTTTACAAGAATACTGAATAGCCACTTCATTGTACTGAAGAGACCCAGGAGGGAGACAGGCTAAAGTTATTATTACTTATTATTGCCTCAATTAGTAGGTTTAAAAGCCCACTGGACCTGGAATCAATAAGATCAGAAAGGGAATAAATTAGTTACATTTACTCCGTTTATTTCCCTCCCCCTTTCTGACGGAACACCGATCTCTCAGCACAGGGGTAGGGATACATCTCAGTGAATTTGAAATGATAAGGATTAAATGAATGGAAATAAACTGTATTTTCAAAGAGGCTTGGTTTGGGGAAGCACAGCAGGGGCCATTCTGCATTGTATGCTGAAGTCTAGTTAGATATGGAGAGGCACAATGGGTAAGTAGTTAAGCTTCAGTTGAATTTAGGGGCTTGAAATACTCAAAGCTGGTGGGAGTTTGGCTGTTTGCAAGGAAGCAAATAGATACTCAGATACTAATCCAGCCGTTCCTAACAAAGAGATGTAGTCGCTGAAGTGCAAAGCTTATTTTCCTCTCAGACATTTTTTTTTAAAAAAAATTTAACCTTACAAATATTTCACTCTATTGCTAAGCTTTTATATGGCAAAGTGCTCAGTATATCACATCCTAACTATTCTTTGAGAAGGAAATGAAAGCTAAGCAAAAAAAGGGGAAAGTGGGAATAGGGACGTTGCAGACACAGACACCTAAGAAATTGTGATTAATACCACTCACCGGTTTTATAACGCTTTTGTCTAGTGGCACTGGCCTGGAACAAACAATAACAAACCAACCATAATGTACCATCCCCTGAGAGCCATTTGGATCATGCAGGAGCTGGAAAGCCGACAGCATGAGCTAGTGAAAATTGTTCTAATTACTTGTTAAGATACACTCTAAAATCTGGCAAGCTGTACAGAGTACCACAAATGGTGCAGCAGTGCCACCACCTGAAAGAAAGGGAGACTCTAAGGGTGGGGGAGAAAGCAGTGAGGATAATTAAATTACAGGAAATCCTACTCAAGGTTCGATTTTAAAATCTAACTGAAACCCTCCTGCAGCCATTCGCAATGAGACCAGCCAGCTCTGGCCTGTCTCCAGAAATCAGCTTGTTTTCATCTCCAGCACGCAATGCGAAACGTACTGGGGATGCTATGTACATGGAACCTGAGCAGTAGAGAAAGGAAACTCTAACAAGAAGGGCTTCTCTCCTTGTGAGTAGGAAGGTGCAGTGTAGGATGAGTTTTTCCTCAAGATCCTCCTAGACACCGGTGTTCCTTTTGCATGCCACCTGCTTTTCTCTTGGTCTTTGCGCAGGAGGATTCATGGGGTATTGGAAAATGAAAGGAGAGGTAAGAAGGAACGACACCTTTTCAGTCTCTGTATCTTTACATCAATCTCCTGTGGGTTGATGACTGGGTGACAAGACAAGATAGTATGCTTACCAAGGAAATATGTTTGCTAGGGATAGCAACTGAGCAACTTCAATCTCTCATCTATTAGAAGAGACAGTTTTCTGGTGTGAGGTCCCACAGCCTCTGGCATACCTGATAAGTCATCTTCACAGCCACACATATATCAGGGCCAAATACTTCAAAGGAGAAGAATTGCACTGCTTTCTGATGGCAACCTCTCTTTCTGCTGTATACCAGGGGCTGTTATTACTTTATGTTAAATTAAATGCCCAAAGTTTGACTTTTCTATAGGAAACCCTACTTACTGTGGAATCTCAAATGCCATAAGTATGGCAAGATAGAACAGCGCAGAAAGAGGTGAAAGCTGTCTATATAAATTTGTCAACTTAAAGCTTTAAAGGATTTAAGATTGACATCCTTGGCTGATTTGAAAGGCCCATATATTGTGGCTCCTGAAGACAAAGACAGGCTGAAATGTGCTGTTTAAATAATCTAAATTTTTAACCAGGAGCCATTGTAAATATTTTCTGCATGTGAAATGGCTTTGCCTTCACAATTTCAGGCTCAGTTGCCACTGTTCCTCTTCCACAACGCTGATGTATGTGAATTGGAATTGTGGACTCTTATCAAAACAAGCTGTTTTCATTAGGAACGTTATATTCTATTTAATATCAGTTACATGAATTCGAGTTATCTGATAATGTTTTGTTGGTTATTCAGGATTCAGGCAAGCCTACCCAAGCACAACGCACCAACATGCAACAAAAGCAACTTGCTGATGATCACCCAGTCACAGTCAGTGCTGTCTCAGTCCTGTCAGGTTTCCACTGTTGGATTAGTTTCCTAAAACACTGTTTCTAGAAAGTAAAGAAAACCAAAAAGTTTCTCAGTTGGGAAATAGGTTGCTGCTGTGTTTCTATCCATTTGCTGATGAAAAAGCCAAACAGGTGCACAACAGAGAGCTAAAATCTTCTGTGAGCCCAAGCCCCCCACTCTTCTCTGCTGAGGTGATTCTAAGAGGGAGCCTTCCTGTTTGTTTTTTCCCAAACAAGGAGGAAGTACTGAGCTTTATTTTCCTGTATCTTGTTTAGCCACCTTGATTAGAGTCTATATTCAGGTTCCTTAATGGACAGCATATTATATAGGTTGTTTGAGGTTAAATAACAATGGGTAGCATGGCTAGCACAGTTTCCCATGTCTCTAAATATAAACACAATAAGAATCCTGTTAAAACAATGAAGCAAGATAGAAACAGGCTCGGTGCTCAAGCACGGAGGTTCTTTTTCTTGTTTTCTGGCCATTATGTAAACTGACATTCTGTTTTTCCCATTTGAGAGCGGACCTCTGCCTTATCATCATCACAGCAGATGTGCCCAGCCAATGTTTACCAATAAGGAAAAGAGACATTGCCGTTGTCTGGGTTGTTATTTCCTACAACAAAGAATAGGGGAGTTGGGATGAAGGAGGAGGACGGAAGGCAGCCGGTGTTGAAGGCGACAACGTAAGCAGAGCCCCTGATGCGTGGTTCAGAGCAGAGCTGTTGCATAGCTACCAACTTCATTCACAAGTGTAGGTGTACGGAAGACGTGTTAGCTGCTACCCCACTCTGTGTGTGTGTGTGCCTCCCTACCCACAAGCACAATGCTGCAGTAGCTTTTGATGAAAACTAGGCACGCTCCCCCCACCCCCCTCCAGTGGCGGTTACCCCAGATCAAACCCTCCCATGTGAATTTGTGACGCCTCTGTGAGTCGGGTTTCAACCCATGTAAACCATATCTGCGGTGGCTTCACTTTGCTCTAGTGCAGCTCATTTACACCGAGATTTACTTAATTATTAGTAATGTAACCTTGAAGCAAAAGCTTCTGTGTCGGTAAGGCTCACAGAGGAGAGGTTAGTTCCACTAGAAAACAATTTCTCTGCAAAAATAGAAAATGCCTGCTTTGGAGAAAAATCAAATGAAAATATTAAGAAAGGCAGAAAATAATCACCTATAGGCAGGGCAAATGTTTGTGCGGTAATAGCAAAAGTTTAACTGTTATCTGCTCGTTAATAGATCCCAATTTAGTAAAGGCAAAGCTTTTTAATCCAGCTCAACTCTGGATCTGAACTTTTCTCCCTGCTCAGATACGAGATTTCTTTCCGCTCAAAGAGGCTGTGGCTGCTAAAAAACAACTTCTGAGAATCGTGGAGTATTTAGGTCTGGGTTTTTAGATTGCATTTCTGTCTAAAAAAGAAGTAAATTGAATATATTTTGAAAGTGTAAGTTAACTCCGACAGCTGCTAAACAGTCGTTCCAACCACACATGACCTTAAGCCGTCACAGCACTTGTGGCTCTGTAGTTTCTGCAAAATACAAATTATAATTTTCCCTAATTAAGTGCGAGGAGAAGGCTTTAACTGGTACTTGAGGAAGATCTTGGAGCATAGACAGTTAAAGAGGGTAAAGAGCTGAGAAGTGGTTTGGCAAGTACTAGGCCACCATGCTGTTCCTTTTTCAGTGAATCAAAAGGTCCTTTAAATTTCTGCTGTGGGAATAATAGGCAGAGTTCAGGTCTCACTTATCTGCCTAAGAGAAATACAAACCAGAGGCAAAAAGTGAAATACTGACCCTGTTAACAAGTAAATGTAGAGTGTCGGGACTTGAAGTCGTTCTGATTTCTCCAAACTATACATGTTAATAACCCAGCAATGCCTACAGGGGAGTGAGAATGCATCAAATTCTGTGCTGGTTCATTCTCTCTGCTGTATCCGATGCAGACGTGCTCAGCTGCAGACTGGCACAGGTACAACCAGACCCAGAATTTGTGCTCTTCAAGTTGTTTGAAAAGGTTCAGCCTCCAAGACAAAGTGTCACCATCTGTGAGCGAAGGTCTTGGCAGCTGTATTCCAGGCGGTCATTTGACTTGTATTAATATAACTTCACCCTCTGTGTTCATCCCTTTGTGACAGTTTGGAGATGCCATAGATATGGAAAGCAAGGGCAAAGGTTAGGTCTTCTGCACCGGAGTAGACACACATAATATATTTCGACCTCCTGGGATTCAATGGAGTGGTTCATTAGTGCAGTGGAACTTATTCAAGCTTTCTCTCCCAGGTATTTGTCTCTCTAATAACGCTTTTTTCTTGTTTTTATCTGAAGTACTTGTTTCTAGAGAGCTATAGGGTTAATAAGCCCGGAATTTGTAAAGAAGTCTTTGTGTAATTGTTATGGCACGTTTTATATGCACTGCAACATCATACTCCTGTAGAGAAGAAAATCTATATTTCCCCATCATACATTAAAGACTAATTCCCTGGAGTAATTTCCATTCTCTATTAGTTTATTCTAAATAAAATTGATTTTTTTTTTTCTGGGAGATTAAAACCTGCCTTGAAGATTGTGAATGGGGTTTTTTTTTGTGTGTAGGCCTTTATTAATAGACTCCCTGCAGCCAAATTCTGTTTATATTAGTTGAAAACAATAAAAAGACTTGACAATTTTGTCAGTTGTGTTTGGTAAAAAATAAATAAATTTAAAAAAAATATATATATATAAAGGAAATGCAGGCACCTCCTCCCCAGATGTAGCAAGAGACATTGCTGTAAACAAACTTCAGCGGTGTGTTTAGGCAGATCTGACTCATTACTCAGGGTAGAGTGGGCTGTTGAGTTTATCTATGAAATGTTAAATCATGCAGAAAGGGAGCCGTAGGACTCGGTGTGTGCTTTGTTAACCAGGAGATGATTGTTTATCACGATCAACAATAACTGACGTACGAGCCTGCTGGCAGAGATGCATCCTGCAGCGCTCTTCTGCTGCGAGCATCGCAGGTTTGGCTGCGGTGTAAGAGGCGCAGACATCAGAGAAGCGCAAGGAGGCACTGCGAGTGGCTTGTGGCCAGTGGCTTCCCGTATGGAGATGCTGAAACCGGTGCATTGCGTGTGAGGGAAAACGGGGAAAAAAGGTGGATAACTCGTGACTAATTTGCATTTTTCATTGCCCGAGGTCCCTGCTTTGAAAGTTGAGGTAAACCTTGCGCTCCCGGCGAACAAACGTTTACAGTTTTTGAATTGCAGATGGCAGTGCAAATTTACAGTTTCTGGTCAATTGTCTTCGAATTAAGACAGGATCTGAGATCCAGGTGTTAATGGTGAAACGTTTCATTCTAATGGTGGGTATCTTCGGGGAACTGAGAAGTCAGTTTGCAGGTGATCAGAGTATCAGTCGCCTACTTGATCTGCCTTAGTTGAGGAACTGTATGAACAATGGGTCTCTCCCATGGCATAGCATCACAATTTTTATTATTATAAAAAGCAGGATGAAAACAAAGTGTTTCTTCAAGATCATTTGAAAAATACGATTTGAGCTTGCCTGAATTTCCTTCAGCTTAGTTTTGATGTGGGGCAGGCTGTCAGAACTGTTCTGTCACCAAAACCACTGTATCTTAAAATCCGAACATGATGCTATGTATCAGCTCGTGTTCACTGGAGGTATCATCTAGGTTTACTCTGACATATTCCATACTTTCTGGTGAATGAGTTCAAAGTTTGGAATTTATACTGAAATATCTTTCAGCAAACTGCTTACAGATAAGAATGAAAACACGATGGAACTAGATGATCTTGGAGGTGCCTTCCAACCCAAACCATTCTATGACTCCATAATGTGTTATATGTTTTTCTACATGGAGCACAGTCAAAACATCATTGTAATCCACCCACTTAGCTCTCCAGCAGGCAAAACTCCTTATACGTGCCCAGCATTAATCACCTACTGATTTGAGTTTACATTGGTCTTAAATTTCATTAAATAATGCCCTGAAACTCATGATGGTCTTTAAATTGTAAGGCAGAAGGAATTTCAGAGACATCACAGCATAGGCATATCACAGCATGATATGCCTTTTTGTAACCCAAATAATAACACCAGCCCCTTGTGACACAAGCATCTTGGAGGGCTCAACCCAAAATTTAAATCCAAGCTCACAGTGCTGGCAAGTTTGTATCTAAACTCTGCTGTGCTCCTGCCCTTTGCTCTTAAGCATTTTTAAACTGAGAGGGTGTTGCTCTTTGGTGTAGAATTGCAGGAGTAGCACTTACAAGGTGCTATCATTTTATTTGTAAAAGGGTTATGTTAAATTTCACTGTGGCATGTTTTTATATATTTTCCTATATAAAGTGGAGGAAAGCAAGCCTTAAGTCATGTAGGCAATACAGAGAGGAACAGGTTACAAATGGGTGTACCTGGAGTGGGTAACTTACTTAAGTCTTCATCACAGAGATGAAAAAAGAAAAATTGCCATCTATTACTGTTTGGCCAGCAGACTGAGGGTGTGAACCAGGTGAGTTACAGATTGGAAAGTAGGAAACTAGAGAAAGAAAATTAACAAAATAGCAGTGTTTCAGAACAATCCTGAGGTCCCTTTGTTGGGAACAAATGGAAGAAGTGAGCTGTCCTGTGTTCCCTGAGTCAGAACTTAGAAAGTTTTGAACTTTAGTTATCTTCTGTGCTTTCAGCCTGATATGGGAATTATCTTCAAAGTAGTTATCTAAAGTTTTCTATCTGGAGGAAAAAACCCCCAACTTAAAAGGAATACTAAATACAACTGAAAGCAGTAGAAATCTACTAACTGCTGAGTAAAAAAATGTCCTTTTATCTATAAATAGATTATTGATTCTGATACGTCCACATCACAGTGTGGGTGGGAGGGATACTCTGGAAGAATTGATCATTTTAGAGAGGAAAAAAAAAAGAAAATGATTTTTATCCCCAGGAATGATATTTAATTTTGTCTGGTCTTTTAAAGCATGTTTTTATAAGACAGGATTTCTCTTGAGTTAAACATAATTCAAGAAACATGCTGTTATAAATTCATGGCACTATATGTTCTTGAGATTTCATATGTCACCTGTGAAAATGTATTGAATTAATAATGAATGGGCACTCCAGGCCCATAAATAGAAATACTTGGTCAGAAATACTCGTTCAGTTCTTTGGAGTGTTTTGATCTAGCTAGTATGTACAACGTCATGGATATGCTTCCATGACACTGGAGGTGTTTTAAAGCAAGAATAATAATTAGATGTAAAAAATAGTAAGAGATTTAGTGATATTATGCAACTTATTAATGATGCATTTTTCTGAAATGCAATCAATAATGCTTAAACCCAGCCTTTTTCATAGAAAAATGAGTTCCAGCCACAAGTTACAGAGGTGGAAACCAGTATTAACTGTAGCCAGCTCTGAACCTCCTCATTAATTTAAATAATACTGTTCTCAAAACTCATCCAACAGCAACATCTCAGCTCAATAATTTCCTTTTCAGCCCAGTTCATTGTCATCTGTCTTTTACCCAGTATCCTAATCACCTCATAGTGTCCATATAATTGTGCTACTAATTTCTCATGTAGCATTGTGTGAAGACTGCTGCTGAAGTCTGAATGCTGATCATAGAATCTACAAGTAAATGGGACTGAATGTGGAAGAGAAGGTTAATTATCAGTGCTAACAAACCTCTTGTATACATGTGAGCCTGATTATATGGGATGCTGAAGGCCTTTGGGAAATGCTAGACTCCTCCAATTTCTGTTAGTATCAGTCTGCAGGAGACAATCAGCAATGTGTATGTATATATATAATTAAATAATATATCTACATGATTAAATTTTTAGAGGTGCCTTGATCCTTAAGATTATTACCAGGGAACTTTTCGAGCTGCTAAGAGAAAGCTGAGTGATTTAAATGGAAACTTTATATACATACATACATATATATGTATATACAGAGAGAGAGTTTGGTGAAAGGGGAGTTAGGTCATTCTATTATCTTAGGAAGGCACATCTATGAGACAATAAAATAAAAAAAAAAGATACTTTCTCTGCCCTATTAGTATAAGCTGGGTAAAAAAATAATTCGAGTTACTGGTGACTGAGTTGCATCTTTACAGACCTTTGTAAAGCAACAGAATAATAATCAATGGTCTCATCCTATTGTTATTCACTTGGTTTTAGTCTTCTAGTGCTGTTCATGCACTGAGGTATCATGCTTACAGATGCATAATCGTTTTCAAATAAATGCTTCAGGCAAATGGTTGATGGAGTGCTGCCATCTCTTGGTTATGCAAATTATATGTTGCAAGATATCGGGCACTTTTCTTAGATGGAAATGCCCTCCCTAAATGGCTTTACTCTGTTTGTTATGTGAAGGATGATACTCAGCTGTAGTATTCAACATATTTACAGACATTTCCCATTTAATGTGTCCAGCAAGGTTATTAGTGGCATTTGGAAGATACTGAGCTTGTCCTTCCCATGAAAAGTGGTTTGAAGCGGCAAAAGCACTACAGTGTTGTTCAGATGTGTGGAGCCCTGCTCTATAGGTAGCAGTGTGGGAGGGAGACAGGACTCGGGGAGCCCCCCCAGCCCAGAGGATATAGTGTTGCTATTGCACATAGTATGCTACTGGCTTTGTCTACTCTAAGGACACCAGCCTGGGGATTTGTCAGGCTGTGTCTGGCCTGGAGTTGTGGTTTAGCTTGCTAAATTGTAATGGCATTATCTAACAAGCAGCAGGCTTTTGCTTAGCTTTGTACAATGGTGTGCTACTGCTTATTGTTGTGTTTTGGTAACTAGTAATGACAAGTAGTCCTTCATGCAGAGTCAATTGTCTAATACCCTACAACAAAACACAATGTAGAAATTACAGACAGGTGATGGAAGCAGATGCCTTGGAGGGGTGGGCACAGAAGGATGCCAGAGGCCCCGGGGTTATGGCCAGTGACTGGTCATCAGATGAAAGCAATTTACCCACTTGAAATGTTAAAGTACCTTCTCTACAGTGCTGGAAATAAGGAAGATTTAATCAGAATCTCAGGACCTGTGGAGCTGCTGGTACTCCAGAAACTTGAGACTGAACCTGCCCATGGTATTTCAACATGCAGCTTCTCATCCACTGGCACCTATTGCCTACTCCAAGTCTGACTCAACCTTGTAAAGCTGTGACGCTCTTCTTCATAGTACATTTGTCATGCAGGTTTCCTTGGGAGAGCAGTATGATAGATACTAATAACACTGTGTGCTATTTAAATGATACACACCGAGCTTTAACAGCTCAAACCCAAAGGAGGCAAGCTATACATCCCCTTTATATGCCAGTTCCTTATACATTGTGTTATGAATGATCCTCCTGGTTATTATCTTCTCTAATACAATTTTAAATTGGTTATTTATCCATGCATAAACTTGCAGAAAATTCCACCTATTGACAGCCCAATTTATTCAGTTTGTGATAGGCACCTTTAAATACTCAAGTTAGGTGTTTCCTGGTCTGTACATCCTCATATCATAGCATAGATATGTTGGGTAGATTTTCGTTGGTGCTTTGATAGTTTTCAGATATCCTGCTTGGCAGTCTATTTTCTGCCTGCTTATCAGTCACACCCCTGTTTCAGTTGCATTCAGATATAATAAATAGATCTCACATCTTTCAGGACTCTGCAGACTTTCAGCAGCAGCCTAAGAAGTCTTCCTGTTGCAGCTCCACCTACTACAGCTTTTTTGGTGTCATATCGAAGGGTTTCAGTGTTGATCTCTTTTGGAACAGTTCTAGTTTTGAAAAGGCATGAAACATCACTTTGATTAAAGTGTCTGTGAGCAAATCAGTTGTGTTTGCATGAATACTTGTTACTTCTAGGTTGTAAATGTGACTGTCATGCTATTTTAAAAACCAGTCGTTGACAATATACCTCCAACACTCTATTCAGGGAATATGGTGTCTCTAATTAGCAGAGTAAGGAAATATCTGCTGTATCCTAGGGACAAGATACATGCATGGGCTTGAGTAGGAAAGAAATAAAGAAAAATGCCATCTTAATTAAGCTTTAGTTTACATTTCCTAGTTCATCTTTCTTTACTCAGTTGATTATAGAAGGTGACACCAATGGTGGGAGAAGAAATAATTAAATGAGATTTTTAAAAAAATCCTTGTGCTCTATCTCAAAAGCTGCTGCAGTCTAGCAAACACCCTGACGGTTTGCATACTCTACTGCTCTTTCAATACTCTCAAATCTCCCATGTTACCTCTTCAGTAGGAGCATGAGATAAATAGTCTCCTTAATTGGTTGATTCAGTTCCTGGTAACATCATCCGTACCAAATTCCTTGTTAAGTGAGAAAGAATTAAGGACTGCAAAACTCTTCCAATTTTTCTTGTTTTGCGTGGGTAAGGATCAAATATTCATAGAGGGAATTAAACATTTTCATGAGACTTAAAATTGAAAATGACTAAGTGGTTTTGAAACTACTGCCTAAGGACACGTTTTCTAAAACTTAGAAAAAATGGTCTGTCTGTTCTTTACAGCTGTAATCTGTATGTGAGAGGCGTAGTAGGTCTACACTGAAAACCCTTTTCCCTCTCCGTCCACTTCAGCAACAGTGCAGCAGTTTAAAGAATGTGAAGGGGTACAAGGAGCTTCCAAATTCATACTTGTTATCAGAAAGGTCAAGATACCATTGCTCTGTTGCTGTCTGTCTGTATATTTAGATGGCCAGTGCAGATACCACGTTTCAGCAGTGCTAGGAAACCGAAGTGTTATCCCCCTCCCCTACCCTGACAGCCAGCCTGAAACTGCTCTTTAACTTTGGTGCTCCTACATGCCAGATTTCCTTCCAAAAGGAGAATCTCCTCCTGCACTGCAAGCAGCTATGGACACTCAGTCCTCACTATATGCTAGAATCTTTTAGAGCCCTGTTTAGGTCAGGGAAGCGTTTTGGAGGTAGGGTAGATATGTCTGCAGGATGTTAGTATTTTGAGATGCCAGCTACAACACTAGAACAGAAATGAGATTCCCTTCTGCAAGTAAAACCAGAACAGTTGGTGTGGCTGAAAACTGGAAAGGCTGCTGAAAATCAGGGAGCAAAATTTTGTTTTATGATCTTATTTAATATCCATTGAAGTTCCTGTGTTCTATGGCAATTGTGATGGATATCCTATAGTGCTTGTAGGATAACAACACAACTACCTGCCATGCTGGCTACACAACCTCTCTGGGAACTGTTTTTACCCAGTTACACCCTGCTAAGTGAGCTGCAGTTTTCATGCCTAGTCTGCTGTTTTAACTGCAATCAAAGCATTTCTGAATAACTTATAGTTGTTTCTTCTCATTCTCTCCAGCTCCATATAAGGATAGTTCTTGTGCTTCCTTGGCCCACGTAGGGACACATCACACAGTTTGGAAAATGCCTTAAAAATGTATTGACTAGTTTAATCAGGGGTGGTAATGAATTATTTTTGGTTTCACTTCTCCAAAAATAAAATGCTTAGCTTCTGAGATTTCTTTTTGTGGGTCATGAATAGTTTTTTGTCAGACCCAGGCATTTAGAGAACACCATGCATGAGTAGTTAACTGCTCTTACTATTAGGAAGACAAAAGTAACACCTCAGGCTTGAGAGCAAACACGTGCAGGTTCAGAGTGTTGCTGATGAGGAAGGATATGCTTCCTTCTCTAAGACCTGCAGCGTTGAGGGTTCCAATGAGAGAGTGAACGAGCTGATTCCCCTTCGAGAAGGTAGTCATCAGTGGCAGAGATTGTGGTTTGCAGGGAGATGGCTGTTTCATTTTTGTGTTCGTGCTAGTAACGGACCCTGTCAGTACACATTCACACACGCAACTCTAAGTGCAACTGTCTTTGATCGATTACACTGCAAGGAGGCTGCTTGTAATTCTCTGTTTGTTCCAGTTTATACACTAGACCATTTCTTGGTCACCTTATTATTCTGATTCTTGGGTGAATATTTAATAGATAATCTCATATTTTTAGAAATTATTTTATTTCCAGGCTTTTATGTTAAATCTAATCAATATTTATACTTTATTCAAATAAAGCATGATAATTTTTCTTCTGTGTATTTGACCTTGTATAAGTAGCGATCCTTTCTCTGCTATAAAACTCTGGTATGTTTTCAATCACCTCTTCTTTTATTGATCTAGACACTGGCAGCAAGTTTTACAAGCTTTTGTTTTATTTCCCACTCCTCTTAGATGCTCATACACAAATGTATTTCAAACAATTGGCTATGAACTATCTATATTATTCTGATCCATATGTCAGTGAAATTATATCAACAATATTTACTGCACTGAAAAGCCTTAACAGCATCCAGCAGAACATCAGTTTGCCTGGTAATAATTCCCAAACAGAAATAGATTACATTTTTCATTGCTTAAGAAAAAAAGGTTAATATTGATTTGAAAAAATCATACACAGGCTTTTTTTTTTTTAGCATATTCAATAAAAGTAGTTGTGTGTATGGGTCAGTTTTAAGAGAATTTGTAAATAATATGACTAACACTGGTTAGTATGATTTTTCTGGCTTGTAGAAACATTTAAATCTCAACATCTTCTGGCTGTATATTTTTTGTCTTGCAAAGAGATTGTTGTGTTACAAGTTCTAAGTATTTTATGACACAGTCAATCAACTTATCAAGCTGTTCTAGAGGAACAAACTAGCATAAAAATAAAGTATGGTAGAGACAGTTACATTTCTGCCATATGTGTGCAATATTTTCAGATTCAAGAAGTGAACTGGAAGTCTCTGTTTTTACACTAAAGAAAGGAATAGTATTATTTGCAAAGGAGTATGCTGTATTTATACTATCACTGTTCTTTGCAAGTCTGTTCTTATGAATTATCAGGAAATTGAGGAGAAAAAGTGCTTCTGATTACAATCTTATTCAGAAATTGGCAGTGAAATTGCTTAAACGATTCATTTTTTGTATGCAGGTGAGTAAAGATTTTGGATTATTACATACCTGCCATCTCGATTCTTTGGTTGTGGGTCATGTAGCTTAAAACATGAAATGACAGCATTGTTGGTAGGCATTTGGAAAGGAAGGCTGCTATCTCCTAGCCTTTCCAGCAAAGGTCACAGAAAACAAATAACAGTAATCGAGAAACAAATTTTCATGTCCTCTTCCCAATTTCCCATGGAATACAAGTGCAGTTTGCACAAGGCAGAAGAAAATAGAGACCTGAGCTAAATAGTAAAAAAGGGCACAAAGTCAATAAGGTTTATTAATAACACAATTTTAAAAAAAAAAAAGAAATTTAAATATATACATGTTGTCTGTGTTCCTGGTGCAGTGAAAACACCTTTTAGAGCAAAACTTACTTACAAGGAGTAACCTTGAACTTTGCCCAGGAGAAAATGGGAAAGAATGTGTTTCGAGTGAGTCCTAAAGCAGACAAGCTATGCATGACACTGACTGGATTTGTGATCTGCCAATGAAGTGAGGAACCTGCCTTGGCATGATACTGTATGGCTTTTTTTTTTTTTTCTTAGTGAACTTATAGCGTGGGCAGAAAAAGATACTTGCCAAGAAGTTCTACAGTGAGGACTGCAACACCTTGCTTTTTTAACAAGCTCTTACAACTCTTTGTGCACGAGTAATAATCCAGGCAGAATGAGAACACAAGTCCTAATTCAGCTTGACACCCATGTGAACTGTTAAAGCTCCTTTTCTATGATGCAGAAATTAATGAGAATTAATATGGGGCACAACGGTAAAGCTAGAAGTGAGAGGCATTGACTAACACATTCTTGAGAAGAAAAATCTGCTGGATACTTTGCAGGTATCTGTGTTTTTCTTTACTTGTGAGCAATTCACCTGGTAGATCTCTGCTCCTGAACTTACAAGTGTTTTGAAGAGCAATGAAAAAATGTCTTCATGAAATGGCTTGGGTACACATTTTTAAGGAGCTTGCAGAATGGAGTTATCAAGAAATTATAAGGGTTATACATTTAAATATAATTTAACTAAAAACTAACTCCCCTTGTATGGGTCACTTGAGACAATAGCAGAATGACTGGTAGACCTTTCAAGTGAAGAGTGAATAGCAACCAGTCAGGAAGGATTTCTGTATTTGCAGACACTAGTGATATTCACTTGACTGTTTCAAGTGATGAGGAAGTTAAATCATGGCTTATTATAAAAAAACCTAAAATGATGAAACAGCATTGAGAAAAATAATTAATTTGGCTATTGGGAGTTTGTTGCCTGTGGGTCTTTAAGGGTATAGATCAAGGGCAGCGTGTCACCAGAGGATGTGTGTTCTCTGTGGTACAACCCAAGGATTTCAGTTCAAGCTGCAATGCTAACAATGTCATTCACCCTTCTGGAGGTGAACAGACTGCACAGGGGTTTTAGACTACAATTACTACACACAGTGGGAACATGCCTATTGATAAAGTTACTCATAACACAGTAAACAGGTAGATGGCAAACTTCCTTAGGCCACTTTGTAATGGTATTTGCTACTGCTTTATGGTTCATTATTTAGGAGACAAAAAATGGCTGTTACCACAGGACCCAGAACCTCTTAAACTGTGCTCTGCTCTGCTCTGTGACTTGTTAGTCCATGAAGCACACCAGTGCCACGCACTGGGAGCACCAAATTAACACTGGGCTCTGTTTAAGCTGACTTTCACAAAAAGGTATTACAGAGAGTCATCCAGCTGACAACAGCTTGCTGTGATGTCAATCTGTAACTTCCACCTTGGTCCAAGTGTAGTAACAGCATCTGTCCTAGCTGATCACCTAGAAACTCAGCAGAGGCTGAGGAAATGAGTGAAAAAATGAACATAGGATTGTGGTCTTGGTTTGGAGACAGTGAGAGGAGGGAAAATGATCTTAGGATCCTGAGCCTGGAAAACCAAGGTTGTGCTCATGCCAGTGGATCCAGAATTGAGCTATATATCTCTATACATGTCACACCACATACCTCATGCGCAATAAGCCTTATGTTTATGAGAAACAACAAATAGAATGGTTGTGTGGAGTAAATCTGCTGTTTTGTAACCTCTCTATTCATTATAAACTTAATTCTTCAGAAACTTCATCAATTTTAACTGGAAAGTTAAATAAAAGGGCAAAATAAAGTAACTAAAAAATGCCCATTCTTACTATGATCTTTTAAATGGATTTTTTACACATTTCACATTTTTAACCTGCTGTAATAAATGATGATGTATTGCTCTTCTAAAGGATCACTGATGGATAATCTTGTACTACTGCTGATTTACTTCACAACAAGCTGTACCAGTGTTTGTGTGACAGCATAAGGCAAAAGTCATTCAGATCTCTTTCAGCTAGTGGAATTAAGAAAATTCATGCATATCCCAACCACTCAGTCCTTGAGAACTATTAATTGCCTTAAGTATAAGCTTAGGAACAGAGCAGAACACTTAATCTTCTAGCAGGTCTAAACCTTATTTACCATTCAGCTACAAGCTCTTTATTAAAAAAAAAAAAAAATCTCCAACAAGAGAAAGTTTTAATCTTCCTGTTCTAAACCCCTAACCAGATTCCTGGTTAGGTTAAATCTGATCTAATAACCTCATTGTTAAACAGCTGTTGATTCATGTCAAACTCTTTGTGGTAGTATCTTATGGCAGTGTTTGGAACATATGCATCCAGGTTTGTGGTGCTGTGCACGACTCTCCTCTATGTGATAGCCATATTCATATTCACAACATTTTTGTGAGATGCTTTTTAACCACAGCAGTGCTGTGCAGGGCACAATTTCTCTCCTGCTTTGCATAGACATAGTATAACTGAATAAATTCCTTACTTACCATCAGTTTCCTTCGTAAAATGGCAGATCCCACTTCAGATAGTAAGCGTACTTTGTCTTTTCAATACTGATGTTAGGAAGACCCGGCATAGCATTGTGCATGTGTCTGCACCAAAACCTGTTATGAGACAGCCAAGGTGGAATTATCAGTGATGTTTTGAGCTCATAGGAGTTGAAACAACCTCCAGTGGGAGGTTGCACTGGGATCTGTTAAGAGTACATATGGCATTAGCCTTTTGCTGAGGTCGCAAGATAATCATGTAACACTTTGGAGTTCCTCTAGTTCCCTCCTCCTAAAGATGCTCAGGTGATCTTCCATGTAATTGTGCTGGAGGATGATGCCGGAGTTCTCATTTTGGAGGAAAATAAGAGCTTCACCAAACACAGAAAGCAAGATATGGTGGCCTCATGCCTATTCAGAGTGCTGACTTTCACTGCTGGTTTTGATGACACCTGTGCTGTCAGCCAGGGAGGTGCCAGAAGCCAGAGCTGCAACTATGCTGCTTCTTCCGTCTGCATATACACAGGCACCACCTCACCCAGGAGCTGGTACCCAAGAGGGAGAGCTCCTCGTCCCAGGTGACTCAACTCCCCTTCCGATCTCAGTGGGTTTGAGCACGGACAGGCACAACCCTCCAGCCACTGTCCCAGGTGGGGCCTTTCTGAAACCAGTTTTGCCCCACAGGGACAAAGGACTAACAGTGCCCCAGGTTTTGAGGGGCATTCGAAACCGAACCGCAGCAGGTGACGCTGCTCGCCGCTCCTCTAAAAAGGAAGCTGGGTTTTTTTTTTTCATCGTGTGTAGAGACCAAATGAGATTATTGCTTTCTTCCTAATACTGACCAACCGCCTAGAAATGGTCCCAGAGAAGTCTCAGGCAGGCACAAGGCGAGTGCAAACGCCACCCCTGCAGCGATGTCCTCCTCACGGGGACGCGGCCGCCAGGCTCAGACAGAAGGCACACAGCCACCTGCCTCGCTGCAGTTCCGATTTCTCTTTCAAAACTGACGGGAAATGATGACAAGAGATGGCAAAGAACATCTCATCCTTCCTCTGATCTTTCACCCCCTAGAGCAGAGGCGCGTTCAAAATGCCGAGCAAGGGCTTCAAAGAGGCGGGAACTCTGACGCGAGGCTTGGGGCGCCTACCCCGCGCACAGGCAGCTTTCCTGACTGCTTTCGGGCAACCTAAGCTGCCTCTGTGCCCAGCCGGCTCCGTGGCCCGGCTCAGGCGGTTGCGAGACGGGTTTTGAGGGGCTGATGAGCGGGGAGAACCGGAGCTGGGCAAGACCGCCTGTGGACCGAGGAACTGAGGGGGCCGCGGAGACACCGGGTGCCGCCAGGGGGCAGCCCGCGCCCCGCGCTGAGCTGCGGGCTCGGCTTGGCTCGGCTCGTACCGGCGGTGTGTGCGGGCACAGCGGGAGCGAGCAGCGGGCTGGCGGTGTCTCAGGGCCGTGCTGCAAGCTCTCGGCTTGTGTTGTAAAGGAGCTGCTGTAATTTGTAACCCCTCCGTTACCTGTAACGTCTCCAGGCCGGGCCCGTGTGTGAGCAGGAGTTGTGCCGCCTGAGGTGGGAGCGAACAGGTGATGAGTTGATGCCAGTCATGAGGTTTGCCATTCTTTGTGGGGTACACCGGGCCCAGCTCTCTGGGTATGCCCTGCCCCAGGCCAGCTGGAGTTGACTGAGGTGGGCCTTTGGCTGGAGAAATCTGTTGCTGTATCCAAACCCCTGAACTCCTTTTTATTTCAGGTGATGGCTGGCTTCCAGCCACTCCAGGTGTAACAGAGCCACTCTTCTTTCCACGAAAACACCAAACCGTGAAAATCTGCCCATAGCTTTGCAGACAAACCTGTAACCTGTGCTTATTATGGCATGGAAACAGGTGTCATCAACCAGCAGCGAGCATCTTCCACTTTAGGGAAAATGCAAATCTTAATCCTACCATTTTACTCAAAACAATAGAGAATCATGGGTATGGTTCTGTTACCGTGCTGTCTGCTGTCACAGCACCTCTGCCAACAAGCAGCTTGCCCCTCTGGTGCACGCAGGTGAAGAGATGAATGCTGCCTCTCAAAGGCTGTGATAGAAAATTAGGTGTAGTGCTAAAGCTGAAAGGAAAAAGGTAAAAGAAAAATTAGCTACTCCCTGGTGTTTGGCATTACACATTTGGGTATAATGCCAGATGTATTAACCACAGATTACATAGAAATGTCAAAGCAGAAACCGTATGAAAGGCTTTAAAAGCACTAATATTTATTTGCTGACGCTCTTTTGCCTTTGAACTGTTATCCTATGTCTGTGTGACTACAATTTATACATCTAAGAGAGAATTTCACTAAATAAGCAGAGGAAGGTAAATAAAATCCTTTTGGAGGAACAAAAATCTGTTCTAAGAAAAAAATCCTGCCTTGTAGAAGGGAGAGCACTTACTTAGATTTTGGTGTTTGAAGCATTTCTTGCTCTGAGCAGCATCAGAGAAGAAAGGCTCGGCTTCTGAATCATGTTCTCCCAGACCAGGGCTTTGTAGCCAGCCAGTGATGTCACTGACATCGGTGGTTTGCAGGATTCCTCTGGTCTGGAGTATGCTGGTGCAGGTCAGAAGTGGTGTGGGTGCCACTTCTGCAGCTCGTGCTGCAGATGCAGAGAGGAGGTAAATCTTCTCTGTACTGCATGAAAAGCAGCAGCTGATCAAATCATCCATCTGTGAATTGCCTCAGGAGAAAACTAATCATGTGATGAGTTTAGTGAAAACAGCAATGGGAAGTTGGTTTCATTACAATTCAAGAAGGTGTCGAAGGATGACCTTCTATGAAAATGCTTTATGATATCCCTTAGGTGTTTTTGTCTGATCTTTACTGTATTGAGTAACACTTTGTAGAGGATACAGTTTAAGAAGTACCTATCAAATGTGCATGCTTCCATAGTTTCTGTAATTGGAAGACTAAAATATCCTATAATGTATTCAAAGATACAATATTCAACAGGGATAGGACAGCCTATCCCTTAATATTGTGTATGGAAATTTAGATCCGGATTAGGATTAGGAGCAGAGCAGTATGATTTGAAGATGAACATAAAGGCTGTGGTTTCACATGAATTAAGTGTAATTCTAATGTAGTGTTCTCACAAGAACATTTTAGTCCTAAATTTTCTAAGTCTTGGGAGGCTAGGAGGTCCAGGAAAAGAACATACTGGTGTTTATACTGGTGTTTGGGATCAACCTAGAACTTAAATCCTACGAACGAATTTGAATGCAAAGTCCATTAACTTTTGTTATTAGGGTTTCCTGAGTGCCTGTATAATTTATTAGTAGCCATTTAGATTATAACACCTCATACATTTTCCATGATGTCTAAACAGTTAAATTGCCCAGTAGTTTATTTTCTGTTCCAAGCACAGGTAAAATAATTTTTTTCCTGTTACCTGTCATTAGCTTCTATACATAACTATGTTAATTAGGGGTATGTAAGTAAAATTTGCAGTTGGTACTTGTGTTGTATGTTCTTTTGTGGATTGGAACTGTTGTACAGAGTTTAAATATTAAGACTTACCCATAAGATGTACAGGAAACAAGAAGATGAATTAAAAGAAGTTCAGTATCAGAATAATTTGGTATTGCCACCACTGTAGGGTGCTGATAAGATGAAGAGCAATTTCCTGTGTTCATGACGATAGAGACTTGGCAAAGAGATTGCACTTCTCAGAGACTCTACAAGCCAGCCCAAAAGCCAGATGGAAAGGCAGGGAGGAGGTCTGTAAACTCCTAGATGACAAAGCTGTCATGTCACAACCATCGTCATAATGTTTTCTAAAAATGAAAGACTGGACATGGGTAAATAGCATCAAAAGCTATACAGTCTCCAGCTGGATTCTCCTAAGTGCTCACTTCAGTATTTCAGTAGCAGGAGTTGCTCGCTGCTCCCTCAGCAGTCAGTGTGATGCTTAGAGATGAATTCATGGAAGGAGAGTCCACGTAGCATCTGAAATTTTCATTCTAATCATAGAACCTGGGTGTAACACAAAATTGCATGATTCGTCTTGGATAGAGGCATAGCTATATAAGTTGCATCACAATTGAGTCTTTTGATTAACAGATCAAGGAAGCAGACTGTCTCACAGACTGCAGGGCAAAGATTTTGTTTCTAGAGATCTGTTCTCTTTCTGATGGCGGTTTGGACTAATTCTGCTTGGGTTTGTCTATCCAGTTTGAAGAATTTTTTCCCTTTCTCACAGAGATTATTCTGTGTTCCATAGAAAGGAATAGAGCTTTACCAGATACTTGATTGATGACTTTAGATGTAATATACGAACAGCTGTAGCTTAGATAGGTGAAGGAGTCTTCTTGTAAGTCTTTGGAAAGAACATATTCTGGACAGAGTGATCCTATATGTTCAAGATGAGAGAATGGCATACAGCTTTTAGTGCCTCTGGTGACTATCAGGGTTTTTTCATGGGAAAAGGAAATTGCATAGATTTTCCTAAATGTATTTTGTTTTAGAACTTTGTGCAAGCGGAAAGAATATTCTGAAAAATGATTTTTATGAGAAGTGAGCAAACCATGCCTTGAGTAACACAGTAAATTGTCCAGGTGCTTTTGTGGGCATGTGGCTGTTGAGTCACAAGGGCCCAGGAAGCTATCTCACCTCCTCAAGAATAGCAGACCTTATCTGTCACTTACAGTAGGTGACCTACTTACAGATTCTCTGTTACACCTACTGTGCTTGGTAACGAACAGTTACACTTTTGGGACAAGTTCTGTGATGGTGGCAGGTTAGCAGTGCCCTTCTCTGTGTAGTCACCCTGGCCGACTGGTGCTGTGAAGCTTGACTTATGGGATGAAGCTCAAACTGATGGGATGCAGCACTGGTGATGCTGCCTGTACCTGGTGCTTTTCCTCTCATCTCTCATAGAATCAGGTTACGTGCATATGCTGGGATTTGGGAAGCTGGGAAGCACAGACAGGCTGCCCAAGAGAGGCTTCCCAAGAAAGCGCTCTATAGTAGACCACTATGAAGGATGTTCCTTGCCCATGTCTTTGGGTGAGTAGCTGGCACACATCCTGTGGTGAGAATTTACAGCTGAAAGAGTGAATAAAATGTGAAGATCTGCCATGTAGTTGGCACTTGTGGGATTCCAGCTTCTTAGCGTCTCTCTGGTCCTTTGGATCTGAATATTTCCTTTGTAGCTATAAAATAGGCTTGGACCAGGACAGAGATATTAAGCAGCCTCTGCTTTTGCCTGCATGAAGTGCTAGTGTTGGCTTGTACATACACTCCTTTTCTTAGGAGGAGCCATAGACTTGCTACTAAGTTTAAATTCAGAAAACATAGCCACTTGTGAGTCCCTTTTCCTCTCAGTGGAACTGAAAGAACAGCCAAGGACCAACTGAAGTAAAGTTTAATTTGACCAAAGTAGGGAAAATACCTATTATTTATTCATGGGCTTAAATGCTGCATAAGCTCCCAGCACTAAAAGTGTGAATGATGGAAATAACCCAATGATTCCCCTTTAGTCACAAAATCTTGATGTAGGAAGAAAGAACAGATTGATGTGACACCGATGTAGATGGCTCATTCCAGACAGTCGGTGTGTATTACCTAAAATGCCATTAAAGTGATCACTTTTGAAAGTCCTACAGATTAAATTTTCAAATATCCCTGGATGACTTGAATATAATGCAATGGATCTGATGTGAAATCTTCCTTTAATGGATTTAAATCCATTGCACAGTATTTGAAGGCTTAAGAAATTTTCAGGGTTTTGCCAGGCATCATGTGAGTTCTTTTAGGCTTAGAGGTAACTATTAATAATACAGCTGAATTAATGTCTTCCTTTTACTTTTCTGTAATTTATATATAAATGAGAAACTTTGCAATAATTTTGTGTCTTCAGTCTGTATCTTTGATTTCCTAAATAAGAAACATAATTCCAAATTTCTTTTAGGATGTTTATATATAATTAATTTGCTATAAATATGGGATATTAATGTCTTAAGAGGGAACCTAAGGATAAAGTTTAACTGAAAAAACCCTCTTTTTGTTAAAAAAGTGAATTGTTTCAAATGTATGAATGGTGTGATTTTGGATATTTTGGGTTTGCACAGTATTACAATACGCATAATTCTCCTCAAGCTTTGTCACGCACTGCAGACTCAGCACGATGTATCTTTACTGTAAGTCCTCTATATAGATTTGGTATTAGACCTGCACATAAGCCTTTCATTAAAAGTATAGTTTTCAATATTAAACCAATGCTGTTTTTGTGACCCTCACAGCCCTAAGCAGACAAGCCTTCGTTGACAAGTTTTATTAAATCCAGACTTTTCCTATTTTTTAGACCTGTGCTACTGAAGAGATACATTCTTATGTGCATTATTTTGAGATTCACTAATTACCTCAGTAGGTTGGAAAACAAGGTCTGGAAATACTGGTAATACTATATGGCAAACATCCATGCATATTGCACAATGATTTTATAATGGAGGGAGACATACAAATGAAGTAGAAAACAAACACACTAAGAATTACCTCCTGGGATTTCTTGAAAGGAAAGGCAATGATAGCCAACAGAGGGTGTTTTAGCCTGTTAATGAGCAGATGTAGCTGGCAATCTTCCATTACTTGCTCTTAAATTAAATCATTATATAAGTAAAGCTTAATTTCTGATCTCCCTTTGGTGAGTTGATCGTGAAATATGCACAAAAGAAAGCAGTCCATGCTGTACCAGTTATTAAGCTTCTTTAATGGTTATTTATGTGCGTGTCAGAAATGTGTGGTGCTGGTGAAAAAAGAATACACCAACAGCTGTAAAGGGAGAGCGGTGTGTTAGAAGTTGTGTTATTCGTTCCTGCTCATTACCTTCAGGCATATATTGTTTGGGTGCCCATTTTTGAGGACTCGAGATGAGAAATTGCAAGTGACACTTTTTGGCAATGCCTTGATGTTCTTTTCTGCATGTAAATTTAAAAAAAAGGAGTCTTGATTTTGTCACATTGGCTTGCCAGAAGTATTGGTATTTTCTCACAGTACGAATCGAAGAATTGATTTAATTATTTGAATTCAAACTGTGCTGTATTTTGTTTAATTTTTTTCATTTTTTTAAATTTACTGTTGTGGTCAGAAGATCCAGGCATTGTGAAAATATTTGTTTAAGTCTTAATCTTTTTATTTGATTCAAAGTGCTTCATATGAAAGGAGCCTGTGGACTTTTGAGAAGAAAAAACCCTCCCAATGGACCGTTTCAACAGTCGAGTTAAACAAGAACTGATTTTGATGTTGTGATTCTTTGCAGATCAAGTATCTATATGTAGGAATTTATTATCATATATTCCTCTCTAATCAGACAGACATATTGATAAAACTTTGAAAATATTACATATTTGAGGATGTACTTCCTCTGATTTGGGTTGCTACTTCACTTTTACATTTTACAAGTACTGCTGTTTGCTTTCTCATCCGTAAAAGAGTTTGATAGCACGAGCTGTGTGAGAAAAGATTATTTATTCTCATTAAAATGTATACCTTCTGGATATAGATTCTCTGAAGTAAGGAAGGTAATGACTTTAGTCAGAGACGACTCGTCAGAATGCCTGCAGTAATGTGAAGCAGTCCCAGGAGATGCAGATGATGTCTAAGTGAAACTGTCCTAGGCATTATCTGCAACTGGCTCCTGAATGCTGTTAAATGGTGTTTGGTTCTTTGTGTTATTTCCCCTGCTCCCCACCTTGTGATTTATTAATTTATCTTTTATCACATATTAGAAGGAATAATTTTCCTAGGGTTAGAATAATAACTTCCCTTTATAGAAAAGGCTCCACCCAAAGACCTTTGTGCTCCACTAATATTAAATACTGCCTCCTCAATTCACCACTTGGAAAAAGATGTAAGGAAGATGATGCAAAAGGTGATGCAGGAAGATTTGCAGAGACTGCACTAGTGAAGCAGCTAACCTGATATGTGCTGTAGCAAGCCTGGAGCTCTTACAGGAGCTTAGCAGGAATGCCAGTTCATCAGTCATGTGAAAAACATACAAGATATCTCAAATACAGAAATTAAAGTGAGTATTTACTTGATTGGCTGAAAATGTGATTGCATGTATATTGCCCAAAGTCACAACAGAATTCTGCTGTACAGCTAGGAACACAGTCCTGCTTGGCTTTATATTTGTTTTAATTTTTTTTCCCCAGCCATGGAGCTTACTTACAAAGCCAAGCCCAGCCTTTTAGAATAGGATCTTGATGTGGAGCGATGGTTCTTTGAGCCTTTATGTGCAAAAATGTTTTAATGTCTGTGTATTTCTCAACTATCCCCGTGTCTGTTGAGAGTTATGTTTAATAAAGTTCTCAGTGGCTTTTCATCCATGAAACTGTGGTAGAAGGGTGTAAAGATTTTCCTTTTTCTTTTTTTTTTTTTTCTGGAAAAAGGCTGTTTGTAGGAGTGCGTTGCAGAGCACTATCAGTATCAATTTACAATAGCTTTAATTAATTTGTAACCAAAACATATTAAAAAATATAGGATATATGGATGACCACTAGAAAAAAATACTCTGTGACACAGTATTTACACATACTAGCAAAACTTAATTTTATAAGTGTATTCCTGAATTCCAGTTTGGCTGAGCTTCCAAAAATGAGATAGATCAGAAACAGTAAATACTCTGCAACAAGTACAGCATCTTACTAGTTTTGGTTTCTGATTCCTAAAGGCTGTGTGGAAGAAACCTTAGAAATCTGTGGCTTAGGCTGTGTTTTCAAAAGCACCTTAAACTTTTGACAGGTAAGAAGAGAAGTCTCACATACTGAGACTTGACAGTCAGCAGAGCCCTCAGACAAGTCACGTGTTAGATGTGCCCTGTGCATTGAATATACTTTAAATTAAATGTCAATAATCAGCCTTTGTTATCTGCACTTGGACAGGAGGGAGAAGAAGGACTAAATGGAGAAGCTCCTATTTCGTATCCTCTGTGGGTGACTATGACAAATGTTTGAGCTTCGAGCAAGGGGGACAGGGTTTAGGTAATTCTGAAACACAGGTGACTCAGAGTTTTGGGCTTGTGTCCATACAAAGTACTAAGATCTCAAAGCCATGTGGTTTTGTACTGATCAAAGGCGCGTACCGCATGCGTACGAGTACACAAGCTTATATAGGTAAATCACTGCACTCCACCCCACCACTGCAATTGCAATTACAGGATCTTACACCTACATATTGCTTTCCAGCAGGGAAGTAATGCCCAAATATGAATAAGACTGCTTCTATGCAAAGGCATTACTCTCACACTGTGTTGCTTTCTAAACGGATAGGGATCGGTATATGAAATGCACAGGCATGTTCAGTGACAGAGAGTAAGGGAAAATTTCCTGATATTTTTGCATCTAAAAATGGATGAATTCTCTGTTGCTCTGTTTTTCTCCACAAATATTCTGACATAAAGGCTAGATGGTTTGTGCACAGCAGCAGAAATGCCATTATCATGTTGATTGAGGTAAAGGGCAGAAGTGTTGGTCATAGCGATGCAGAAGAGAAGAAAAATATCTTGCTGCAAAACTAAAGCTTAAATCAATTTAAATGAAAAAAAGCCTTGTACTGTCCAGGGAGGGAGGGACTCTCACAAAAATCTGAGAGGGAACATTGAACTTGATACTAAAGTGCAGCAAACAGGAAGAAACGTGATGGGAGAGAGAATAAATCAGCGCAAAAGAGAAAACCACCCTGGAGAAAAATCTAACTAGAGCAGAAGAGACACATGAAAAGCAAATCGACTCCTTTGTTTCACACTTAGCAAAGCCTCAGTGTGGATTGCAGCATCAGTGTCAGCATGAAGTTAAAAAAATCCCCACAACCTTGAGTCCCACCAGTCAGAAAGCACCTCAGCACAACTTCAGCCCTCTTTTGCCAACACATGTTGTTGGTTTTATCTGAACTGCTACAGCCTCTTCTTTCCTTGCCTGTCAGGCCCCTTTGTGGTCCATACCAAGGAGCTCCTTTTTACATTTTTCTTTCTCACACCCCTCTTGCCACCTCTGATAATTCTTTTTGCATCAACTTCTATCTACTGCACCACTCCTGTTCTCCCAGCTAAGCTTCTACTTATTTATGATCCTTTTCTCCACATTTACCTTCCTCTTCATTGTGTTCTTTCAGGGTCTTCTTTCATTGTGTTTCTTTAGCACCTTTTTGACACAATCTGCATTTGTAGTGTTGTGTCCTTCCATCTACCAGACTTAATGCACCTTTCCTTCAATACCCACTGGTTTTTGGGTTACTCTTAACAAAGCCCTTCACCTCCCTTTACTTCAAATTTCACAAACATAAAATGGTGATAATACCATTGACTTCCTTTATATAATGTTCTGAAATCTACTGGTGAAAGCTCTGCAGAAAAGGAGAATATTATCACTATTTAAATCAATAACTATGAAGAATAAGGTGAGTTATGGATATCTTTCAGAGCTTTAATGTAAGATCCCGTTTGATCTTCTCCTGTCCAGCTGAGACAAAGTACCTGCATGCTGTGTATCAAGTGCAGACTGCAGCCCAAGCTCTAGCTTAAATTTACTGAAAATACACAGTGTGTACATAGTTTCAAGGTTATATCAGTGGCTTGAAAATCTAGTATCATATCTGGAGGAGAGATTGCAAACTCCCTTCCTGCCTTGGGCATAGGTACGGATGAGAGAGGATGTGCTGCCCCAGGAACTTCGATCACTGGTCTGATGACAACACAGAAGTACATTGTTAAGTGCCTGATACACTTTCTACACTTGCTAACTAAAACATATGGTCATGGCTTTTCGTGAAACTCTCTCTCAAGCATCATTTATCTCTATGTTGAGAATAAGCATGAGCAATTTTCCCCAGAAGGTGAAGTTCAAAGCTGCTATTTATGAAAACAGAGGCTTTGAAAGAAAATGCCACATCAGTTTTGACTCTGGCATCTCATCAGCATTTTCAGATCCCTTTTAACTTACCCTTTTGTGAAACAAACAATACATGTAAGAACAGAGCTGGCATACACTTATCCTTCATTTAAAATGAAGAAGTTATTGATAGAGAACTTTCTGTTTTTACATGAATTACAAGTTGTAAGCTTTACTTCATGGAGACTTGATAAATGTTTACCTTATTAAGCTGTTATTGCCGATTTCTCTGTAGTTTTATGTGTAGGAGAATAATATGATGGCTCATCAGACACTGAAGTACAAGGTATTCTGAGAAGTATACAACTTATGTGAAAATCTGTGTTTTCATAAACAATGACTGAGATTTTCTGAACCTGTTGATGCTAAGAGTTACACGTTGGTATCTTCCAGGAGTAGGTGTACTAGCCAATCTCTCAAGGTAATTTCTAGAACCAGATTCTAGTGTTTATGGTATGATCCAATCTGATCTGCCAGTCGGTCACATGTTAATTGGCATGATGATGTATAATTTATCTTTGTTTTTTGCTTTCTTGGGTTAATTTTCTTAAATTAATTTAATACTGACATTCTTACACAAAACTATTGTGTTCAAAGCTTTTAGGGATCTTTGCTAGAACTGATTGCCTGCCATCCTGACACCTCCCTTTATTTGAACCTGCTTATATCCACATTTTGTACCAAGCCCGTTGGTAAGAGTGGTATAGAGCATAAGGTTACTCAGTGTTGTACTTGCTGGAACTTCTCACTATTCTGAGATGGTCTCATTTCATTAGACATTACTTCATTTCTTCTTCAGTGCTATTTTTTTCCCCCCTTCCTCAATGGCCTGACGTATGAGACTTAAAAGGTCTGCAGACACTAAGAGATGAAAAGTAGAGTGATTCATCTTGGCACTGATCCAGTCTGTAGACTGAACAATAGATTTTGTAACTGTCACTGCTGAGCGGAGTTCCTTGTCTGCTCCTGACAAGATAACAGTCAACTGCACTACAAGCCTCCAGTCCCCCATGAGGGAAGCTGACTGCTAGCTCTGACTCTGGATGTTTTGTTCGTGGCACCACAGAATAGCATCTAAAGCTATAGCTACACTAGGAAGCAAAGAATTTAAAACTGTTTGAGTTTTATGACTCATATTTGCTGTTTCTATTTCCAGTGTGCCTTTATATAGAGAAGAATATTTCCAGACATCCTTAATTAATCCGGAGAGCATTCAAGAAGAAAGCTTGGGCAGCTGTTAGCTTGCTTTGCACGGTGCTTATCCCTTTCCAGGCCTGATCTGCATGGCTCACACAAATGTGATCTCAGACCTCTTGTTAAGGCAGAGAGGATGCTTAGGCTGCCTTCTACTGAGATGTTCCTGAGTTTGACAGTGAAGTAAGCAGCAGGCTGTGTTGATGTGATTTGGTAAGAGAGCTCAGATCTGTAGCTAGATGACAAGGCAGGTACTGGCAAAATGACTGTGCTTTCTTCCGATAGATGCCAGGTTGCTGAAGCGTATCTCTAATCTGCTGTTCTCTGCGGTAGCCTCTGCCTTCCATTTCTCTTGAGGATGAAACACAGTTTTCACTCTCTCTCTTCCGGAGTGTAGACAGGTAATCTGTCTTAATCTCAGACCTTGTAGTTCTGCTTTTTCTGAGGACAATGACTGTACAGTTTCTTTAAAGCACAGAGCTTAAATGAAAGCATCTTTACAAGAAGTGATGACATATGTACCTTGCTTTAGGTTTTTCCTTTAGTCATACCCTTCTTTGAACCCGAGGAAGATACAGCTTCTTTGGAAACTCTCCTGGAATCTGTCTCTGACTGCAAGCTGACCTCCATCCTTTCTTCCTATGAGATATCCCCCTTAATTTGCTGATCTCATACCCCCGCCTTTGACAGATCAAGTTGTGGCAGTGGAAATGAGATCCTTGATAGTGACTCATTTCCCTGTCATCTTCCAAGTATGCCCGGGGCATCTGCTCTGTTGTCTTCTTCTTTACTCTTCCTACTACTACAACATAGCCATGCAGGGGATCGTAGTAACCTACCATAGTTGGTTATTTACCACTAAACAGTAATTTTATGAACTAATCGTCCTAGTTGTTCCGCACGTGCAACAGAGTTGTCTGAGGTAGCTTTGTGGCCAGATGCAATCCCTATGAGTGTTTACTGTCAATAATAATTGATCAGGTGAGGTTGTTTGCTAATGTGTGTAAATAGCATACTATTCAGTAAAAATATTTAAAGCTTCATTTACTTCTGGAAACAAGCAATTCTCTTTATTGACAGCAGACAGGCATGTACCAGGATGATGGAATTTTCTAACTTTTTATACTGAATTACTTCTTGGGAAAAGGAGAAAACTTGCTCCACAGTAGAGATAAGAAAAATCATTGTCTGAATTGATACCATCTTAAGTCTAAGGATGGTAACTGCATAGGCAGAGGTCTCCAGATTCATTTCTTCTGTATCCAGTAGAGTTAATCTAAGAATGGCATTCTTTTGGATCAGTGAGGTATTGATGTTAGAAAATCACTGGGAAAGAAAAGAATTATTTTTATTAGTAGAGGGACTGAGCAGAGAAGTACCTGAGCAGAAGAGATAGAAATGTCTGTTTGCACTTGATAAGCAGTAAATCACTTTATTTGAAACATTTTCCATGCAATAAGTCACTATTGTCTTTTTAAGGTACTTCTCATGTGTGTGGGCTCTGGTTCTACTGTGCTATACACTGTCCAAATATAAAAAGATTAAAAGCCAGCCTCAAATAGTTGAAAATCTAAGTGAAAGGCAAACATAAAGATGAAGCAACTAGATAAAGGGAAGAGGGGAAGATGTAGGGAGTGCAAATGGTTTGAGTGAATCTCAGCCTTGTGACTACTACCTTCAAGAAATGCAGAGATCATGCTGGTATGGAGTTTTATGAAACATTTCGATAAAGCTGTTATCAAGGCATGAATCAAAATAGCTCCTGTTAAGGAAAACATTATCTTTGCTGCCTATTAGAATTCTTTCATTACTTGAAGAGAGGAAATCTTGTAGCTACAATAGTAAATACAGTTTATGTGGATAAAGCCACTCTAAAAATAAAATTATCTCAGTTTAAGAAGAAAGTTCTCTTGTGGATTAGGGAGGTAAGAAGTAAGGACTTGAGAAAAAGATTGATAGTTGAGTAATGTAAGAACCCATTCTGGAACTTGTGAAAATGATCTGGAAAGGGAATAAGTAGTACTTGATTATTTTTTTTTTTAGATGTTATTAGCAAGGTGAAATTACATGGAGCTTTTTAGCTATGAGGAAATACAAAGAATGCAGAAGGATCAAACAGTGATTGAACATTCAGTAATAAATGACAGGTGAGCTTCAGGGTAGACAGCTGATGGTAACTGATTCTGAAGGGACAATTGGAACTAATCATACTACCTGATAGATTCTGAATTAGCTGTAACAACTCTGAGAAAAAGACTTGGTCTTTGCAGGGAACAGTGTAGAGAGGGCTGCAGTTCAGTGCAGTCCAGAAAGAAATTGAGATGTTAGATTGTATTAAGACAAAACGAGTATCATTATGGGAATTTATAGTACACCTTTGCCTGTATTAAAGTGTTCCATCTCAGTCACTCCATCTCAAAAGGTATATGAAATAATAGAAGAAGTCCTAAAGAGAGCAACTAAACTGATGAAGGAATACAAAAACAATTGGTGGCGAAGTAAACCTGAGGATAGTTAAGACAGTGTTACAGGGAAAGTAAGATGGGGCAGTGTAATAGATGAATGATTGTGAGGTGAGTCCTTTTGTTTTGTCTGCCATAAAATGAAGTGAAAGGAATGCTTCAGTTTACTTAAGTGCTGTTAAATGCAGGAATCTCAAAATAATGACTAAAGCAAAGTGAACACTCTGTGAACTAACTGAGTGTTTTCATTCTCAATGCTTTGCTGAGAGAAAGATTCTTGGATGAGATTTGCAGGGCTGGCTGCTTCCCAGTGGCTGCTGTTCCTACTGGTACGTGGCCACTGGGTTTTTCAGGGCTCTTGGCACCCTGAGGTGCTGTTGGTCACCCAAGAGCCACTGCTGGCCACTCCAGCCTTGGTTTCTGATCCTGTTTTTCAGGTCAAGACTTGAAATTGTACTTTGTCCAGCTGCTGACTGAATGACCCCTGAAGCTTCTTCTGAACGCAGTGTGCTTTGTACAGGTAACCAAACTGCACGTAACGCTGTCCAACATGCAAATAATTCATACTACTGCTCATTTCTGCCTTCAGGTCCTTCGATGTTGTATTAGGAATCCATGAGCACTTTAGCAGGTTGATTACCTTTCATTGTGCAGAGCAGTCTCGTTATCTGGCTTCATTACCGGTTCCATCTGCTTAGTTAGTACTTCATCCGGACAAGCTCTGGACCAAGTTCTCTCCATAATGTAACTGGTATTTTCTGTAGACTTTTAAAATGGGCAGCTAGATGACAATAAAACCATCAGAATATCTAGAATATGTTGTTCACTCTCTCAAATGTGTCATTGCTTCAACTGAACAACTGCAGTAATTGCAATAATTTCCCCTCTAGGTGTGTGTACTGTTGTTTAGTCTAAAATATGACAACTGATTTTGGGTAACGTGAGGGTAATTTGGTGTTTTCTGAAGTTCACCTAAAATAACTCTGGAATTTTTACCCTTTAATAAATATTTTAAAAAATACTCACCTTTGTTATTTTTCTCAGATTTTTGTGAGCAGAATAAGCACACTTTTAGTGGAGGTTTAAAAAAATAACATGGGGAAGACAAGGGCAGAGATAGCATTGGAAGGTACTTTGAGAAATCTCCTTCAGCTCACTCAAGATGGGATTAATTATGCAAAGTAATTCCTGACTAATGTTTGTCTAATTTGTCCCTCAATACTCCTGGCTGCATTTTAAACATATTAGCAGAGTGGGTAGTAAGAGTAACTTCTTGCGAAACTTCTGTATTATTTGAAGACTTGTTATGTCTCCTTGAGTCTTGGTGAAGTTAAACAAACCCAATTCTCTCAACCTTTACCTCACAGAATGTGGTTCCTAAAGCTTTGATCCTTCTTGCTGCTCACAGCTGTCCAGCTGACTCACGTTTTTCTTGATGCTTGGTGCATTAAACTCCATACAGTGCTCCAGCCTCAGGCTGTAGCCAGCTGAGGGCTACTTCATGTGTCCTACGTGTGACATCTTCATTGCACACACTAGTAGGAGGAGTGCAATTTTAGTTGAAGAAGTATTGACTTGTGTTCTGTTTCTAATCCTTTAGCCTCTACATCATCTTTCTAATTAATTGTTGTGTAATTAAGTGTTCCCCATGTTGCATTTGTACAACTGATTTCTACATAAGTACAGTATATTGCACTTGTCTTCACTGAATTGTATCTCATCTGTATCTTCAATTTGTTCAGATTAGTTTTGAATTTTAATGCTGTCCTCCACAGTGCCAGTTTCATATTATCCACAAATTTAATTACTGTGTGTTTTATTCCATCATTCAAGTCATTCATAAAAATCCTGAGTAGCACTGAGCTCAGCTTAGTCTCTTGCAGGAGCTTTACTCAATGCATTGTTTCCTTTTGGCAATGGGCCAGAGTTTTGTGGAAATTTTTTAGTAGTTGTACAATAACTTCATCGAGATTGTACAACCTTAGCTCATTTTTGACAGTATCAGAGGAGATTGTGTAAGAAGCTTTTCTGAGGTTAATTTAAAACTAATCCTTAGCTCAGAAGCATATTAACCTGTCCTAGAAAGAAGTCAATCTGACTTTTAGGAAGTCTGTTGATTTTTAAGTGTTTATTGTTTTTGATTGCTTTCATAATTATGGAGGAGTCAGACCAAGTTCAAACAGCCTGGGATTTCATTGTACTGCCCTTTAGAGTTTGGCGCTACTTTGCCTCTTTCAGTTGCTAGACACTTTCCTGCCACTCTGATTTCAAAGGTAACTCACTAATGGATCTAGGTTTGAACCAAATCAGCTCAAAACATTTCTGATGCTTGATTTGTTACCTTGGACCAAGTTTTTCTACTTATTACTAGTGTAGTTAGCAAGTATTTTCATGGTGCTGTTTCTTTGTGCATTTATAGTGGTACTTTGGCTTTTCTGTTTTGTTTCTGTGTCCCTGTGACCACATCAAGATATTCAATAGGATGCAACTGGCTTTTATTTCAAAGCCAAGATGTTTTTAATCTCTAATAAGATGACCTAATGGTCACTGCTAACCAGTGATTTCTTAGCAGACTGTTCATTTTTCTTCACTGTATGCTTTTGCATATTTTCCAGCCTGTATTCACTGGATACCAACTCCAGAGAGGTCGTGGAAGCCCCATCCCTGGAAGTGTTTATGGCCAGGCTGGTTGAGGTTTTGGGCAACCTGTTCTAGTGAAGGGTGTCCCTGCCCATGGCAGGGGGGTTGGAAGTAGATGATCTTTGAGGTCCCTTCCAACCCAAAGCACTCTGTGATTCTCCCATTATGTCACTCTTTTGCATTCCTTCCTGTTCATGCTCAGAGCAATAACCTGAACTGTAAGAGAGCTGATTGCTCTTGGTTATAATTTTTTTTTCAGATTGCCTATTTCTTTCTCTTTCTGATGTGGCAAGTAGTTGGTGGTAACTAGAAACAAAAGAGCTGGTGTGTATGCTCATTGTAAAATAAAGCATATTTTGTTGCAACAGTGGTGATTAGACATGAGCTGTCATCATATTCCAGTGTTCTGCAGTTAACTATGCATTAAAAATATTAATGGAAATAATAGCTTCTATTATACTGAACAGAGATGCTTTACAGTCCCAACCTAATGTACTGTGGAAACGTAGCCCCCACCTGAGCAAAGTGACAATCAAACAGCATAGAACATGCCAGCTAAGTCTGGGAAAACATCTGCAAAAAATCACACAGGAATTCAAAATGGGAAATTTCAGACACCTCAGTTAATAGATTACTTGGGGATGAAGGGGGGGAGGGCATTGTTTCTTCTCTGTGGGTTTTGTGGGTAAAGGTTCAGGGGCTGCATTCTGTCCCACAAAGGTAATTCCACGTACAGCCATCAGCAACAGCCAGGGAAGATATCTACTGTCTGTAGCATGAGTGTAAACTTCTTTTAATATTCCTCTCTTTTGACATTTAACTGGCCTGCCTGCAGTGTAGAAATGGTGAGACTTAAAAATCAACTCTTCATGAAGTGCTTTAGTAATGCAGTCCCTTTCATAAGGCCTGATTAAGCCAAATTGTGAACCCATTTCAGATGAGTCTATTTGTTTGTGTTCTCTTGCTGCTGTACTTTGGTGGCAATAATACACATAAACAGTAATAGCTGATTTTTCTCTATGATCATTTGCATAAGAAGTTAGATGAGAAAACCAGTATTGCCCAGTGATCTGCGCATCATCATCGTCATCATCTGTGCATCTAAACATTATTAGCCACAGAGCTTACATTCTGACTTGTAATACCAAGAAAAAGAATGAGAAAAGATAACTGAGCTGTGATTAGAGGATTTGAAAGATGGGGTCTGGTGGGGAAATCCCTGCCTGCAAGAATGATTGAACCCATTCTCCTCCAAAGAAGCTGCTTGTGATAGTGATACAGATGTCTGCGTGCTGTAACTTGGACCAAGGCCATCCCTTCTCTTCTGAAAGGTCACCAAAGAGCCATTAAATAGCAGCAACTTTCAGCTTCATGTCAGAAGTGGTTTGCCAGTCACAAGGCAGCACTTTGCAGAGGTTTAAATTCATCCTGTTACATCCACAACAGCGCAATAAGCTCCGGCAGTCACACAGGACACGAACTGTCCTCTTGGATAACACTTAATGTATGCTTTGTCATCCCTGAAACTCCACAGCCTTGTACTGCTTCGCTATTACACTTAGGAAGAATATGTACCTGGTGAATCACTCCTCCTAAATCTGATTTACTTGTAGCAAAGCCTAAAACAAACAGTCCAACACAGTGGCAGTAGCAAGATCTACAGCTTCCTTTGCTATTCTGCACACAGGATAATGACAACGAAAACAGCAGCAAAGGGTACCAAAACACCTTGAGGAAAATGACTTCTTGTAGTAGTGCCTGACCTCTCTCTGCTGTCCGTCCTTTATATGTTGCCTGTTCAGAAGGGGAACCAATACACATTATTAAAAACCAAACCCAATTCTGTAGTTACTGAATGATAGACAGGGCCCGTATTTTTCAGATCTATTCTCTTGCCTCCTACCACCTTTCTTTTACTACCAAAAAAAGGGCAAAAGGAAACATTTATTTGTTTAAAAATGTGTGCCTTGCATTTCTCTTCCGATAACAAAACAAAACAAGAAAGTGTTTCTATACTATTATTTATTACTGTGCATTGTCTGCTAAGGCTATGTTTTCTATCATGGGATTCAAATTGCTTCTCGTGCCATCAGCATTTTCCTTTTTCACATTTCTTTCAAGGCAAAATAGAAAATGTATTTCTCTGCAGTAGCAACAGTGATCTGGGAAAACTTTATTTAGGGTGAAAGGGAAAATAATGGAGTCAGAACAAGTATCTACACTAAAAATCTATTTAGAGCATCGAAAACCCAATGTATTCACAAGACAGCATTGTATCTGTTGTAAATTACACTCAGGAAGATATAGAAGCATAGTGTGTAATGACCACCAACCTGCCTATTTGCATCATAGATTAAAACCAGCTGAAGATGTAGTAATGAGAAGCTGAAATGAAAGACAGTGTATTTATGGAAGACGGTGTATTTATGTTGCAGAAAAGCCGTGATAAGGCAGTGCCACTCTTGTAGCAGTAAAACTTGTAGTGCATTTAAAAATAAACAAATGCATTCCCATTGAGGGTTATTGCACAGGAGACTACATAAATAAAAATCCAAATACTGCTTTCTTAATTCACACATACAGTTACATTTAATGGCAATAGGGCTTCCAACATGAGTAAAACCAGCAGGGTCTAGCCCATAAAAATTATTCTTGTTTGCAGTCTGCCTGTTTTCTAAAGGTTAGCACTAAGATTTCATTTACTGTCTTGTGTAGCAGCAGCTCTGATTTAAGGAGATGCTGGCTCCAGTTTCTCAATCCCTTTCCATAGTACCCCTTCAGCTGCTCTAACACAAGTGTTAGTGGGGCAATTTGGCTAACCAAATGTGGAAAAAACCCAGTACTGTCTGCTAATCCTCAATGGTGATGGAGAAGAAAAGAGAAGATCTGGGGAGTTTAACGAGTGCATCTGACCTAAAGATAAATAAAAGCAGTCAATAGGGAATGACAGATACAAAAGCAGGGTCTGTTTTTGAGTGCCAGACCTCTCCTCTAGTATAGTAAATCTTTTAGTGGTACAGTAATCAAAAAGAAAGGACTATTAAAGCTGATCATCTGGTTTAAAGAGCCAAGTACATATTCCAGCATCTCCTGAATTTTAGAGCAAACCCGTTTGCATAACTCGCATTTACAAAATTAGGCATGACAGGAACTGACAGGTTTATCACAGACAGCCTAAAGTTTCAAGTTTTCCCTTTTCTCCAGGTAATTAGAAACGATAAAGAATTGTACCAACAGTGCAACAAGAAAGAAGGATCATAAATTGCAATGCAATTACCTTCTTGCTCCGTCTCTGAATCCACGTGCTTATGGATACCATTCAAACTGCTTGAGTCACAGCCATGCAAGGTTCTGGTCTGAAATCATTTAAGTCTGTGCTTAAATTTAAAAATGTGAACCCCCTAAAAGCTGCAAATGCTGAGACCACTTACACTTAATCTTTAGGATGTGCTTAGGATTTTTGCTGGATCAGGGCTAGAGTACTGAGCCTTTACAGGAAGGAATGCAAGCTGATCTGCTTATGAGAAGGTTTAATGGAAATTTCATTTTTCCTTTCATTTAAAATTCTGTCAACAGTATATCCTTCCCAGCCTCTGCAGGAAGAGCTGCAACTAGATAATGCTTCATTGTTACTGCAGCAAATGGGCCGTAAAGTAAATGTTCTAATTAGTCTCTGAATCATTAGGTTGGGTGTAGCTAGTCAGATGGAATTGTAAGCTGGTGTGGAGAGCTGGGCACCATGCTGGAAAGAAAAGGGAGCCTTTCTGCATGTTTCCAGAGTTTCTTTTTAAGTCTGATATGAGTTGATAGCTGTGCTTTTGCTGCCTGATAGCAAGGGCAGAATCTTTATTTTTTATTTCTGTGCTTTTGACCTGAGAAAACAGGACAAGGAAGCTGGTATTCCTGAAAGCACATTGAGCTTTCATCTTTGCCTTGAGGATTTCAGGTACAGTATATATATTCTGCTTCAGATGATCATTTATGCAGATGACAAATACTATTTTTTACTTCCAGTACCATCTTTAAGTACAATACACTTCATGGGTATGTCTTGGCATCCAGAGAGACATTTATGTGGGCCTTGAATAAGTTAGTGCTGGTACTATCAACAATATAGGCATGCTGATATCACTGTGTTGCCTCTAGAATCTCTACAAGGCATACCACTGTTCCATAGCGATACCATCTCACTGTGAGTACCCCAGAGATCTCTGAGATGGCATTAGAGCAGGCAGTGTTGAGATAGCTTTCAAATAGGTAAGAAAGAAGCAACAAATGTGTAAAAAAGTGAGCCCCTATGCAAGAGAGGATTGCAAATGGAGGTTTGGATGTCCAGAATTCTCAGTGTGTGAAAATATCTGAGGCCTTTGGGAAGACAAGTAGACTGTAGGAAGTCAAGGAAGGAAGAAGATAGGGAAGCTTGAGCTGAAATGCTCTAAGTGGGTCATTGCAGGTTGGTTTGGGTGTTTTACAGTGAATTGCCTTGTGGCATGGAAACACTTGGAGGCTCAGTCTATTCCAGGAGCTCTCCCAACTAAAGACCTTATTGAAACCAAAGTGAAACCATACTCTTTTCCATCATGTTGGCTCTAGACTTGGTTCATTCTCCTCAGAAGACTTCTACAGGCATGTGAAACGTCTTAGGAAGCAGCCTGACAAAGGATGTCACCTTTACTGGCAACTGTGAGCACAGAGTGTTGTTGAGGAACTCAGATTCACATCTCACTGAGAAACTGCTGGGAGATTAAATAAACAGTCAAGCAAAGTGTCACTGCTTTACAGGAGAGCTGCCTCTTGGTACAATAACACTGTGGGAATTCCTGTGCTGCTGTTTCACCTTCTCTATTAACATGTTTGCGTGGGGTTTATCTATGCCTTGACAGTTATCCAACAAAGCTGTGGGCAACCACTGGTAGTGTAGAGTGACATTAAGAGTGATCTGATCTAAACTGCCTGGGAAACAGTTGGCTCAGATGCAATGCTAATGTAGAACAACATTAAGAGGGATCTGATTTATTGGCACAGACCTAGCATTGGGGTTGGCTTAATGGCAAAAACGGCCCATCTGCAGCTAGTACTGCTGAACACAGAGGGGTTGTGCTAAGTCTTAGGTAGGGCTGGTGTGCTGTTGCTTTCTCTGTGCACATGATGGGTGTGTGACAAGTCTGTTACCATTTATCATGTAAATATACATTTAGGGACCTTATAAAGCTGCCTGAATTGTTGCATCTGTAGACTAACTGCTCCTTGATAGTGTTGGTGGCTTAGTTAAAAGGACTGTCTACAATGCATGTCATTAACTTGATGGACTACAATAGCTCCAAAGGTTTATCATACCAGTGCAGGTGTTGAACCTGAGTGTGGGAATAATTCTAGTGGCTAAAGGAGAAGAATAGGAGGTTGGAAATGTCATGGAGTCTCTCACTGGTGTATTTTGAGTCTCTCTTAACCTCACTTCTCACCCTACTTACAGAAGCATTTGAAGAGAAAAATAAATGTCAGCAAAGGCTTTTACAACCTTGGATCTTAGGTGCCACAGAAAAGGAAAGTATTTTACAAGCATTCTAAATCAAATGCCTCCATTCAGGAAATAACAGTTATTAATTCCTTCAATCAGACTACTCAGAGCTTTTGGTTCTTGTGTAAATTGGTAGTCTACAGCCTATTTGAGTTAAAAAAACAAAACAGCAAACCAATTCTTTATTATGAGCTTATTATAAGAGCAGTGAAAATCTATTAAAAAACATTAAAAAAGCAAAAAGCTTAAGTTTGGAATCAAATCTTGGAGTTTATGAACTCACAGCATCTTAGAAAAACAGTTGGGAATGGGCTGTTGAGGGTCACCTCCTCCCCCAGGCAGGACTAACATCAGATCAATGACTGATCAGGATTTTGCCTTCTCAAGTTCTGGAGGTATTCAAGGATGCAAATCTCTTTTTTAAAAAAAACCAACAAAACCAAAATGTATTTTGGAGGGATCTCACTCAAGCCATTTGAGTCATGTGTTTAAAAGCTTAGGCTTTAGAGATCAGTGAGAAACATTTGATTGAAGGAATGGAGAAAACAAAAATGGCCTTTCCCTGCAGGAGGGAGGTGCAAGCTGTCACCATACATCTGTAAATATTTTCAGAGTAACTGTCTTTTACTACCTAAATAGTAAAAAAAAAGCAAATTTTCCCTCTCTAATTTTTCATTTCCAAATGAAATTTTAAACCACAATACATTTTCATGAATGCTATACCTAGCATTTTTGAAGTTAGGGTAAAGAATGGAAACACAGACAGAGCTTTTATTACCGTGCTGCTAAGGATGTTGCTGTAGTAAATAAAGCACCTTTAATATTTTAAGAATGGCATCCCTGTAGTATCTGATATGATTTTTCTTCTCAACTGCCTTTCCTTAGCTGGAGAATGGAAAAATTGTTCTTCTAAATACATGTGCCACTACATCATCATTTATTTATAGATACATATACATAAAATAATTACACATAATTATATCACTTTTATATGTCTAAATTAAATACTTAATTTTAATACAAAATATAAATTAAGAATCTCTGAATGGAGTTAATTTGTATATTTCTGGAAATTTTTTAAGTGGACCTTTACTGCCTGGTTATAATAGTAAAATAATGCCCCCGTCAGACTCAAATGTGCTTGGAGTTGTTGATTCCAAACAGAAAGCTTGTGTTTACGAAGCTTGTCATATGCACATGGGTGGATTGTGAGATTATGTATCAAATGATTTAAAATAATTCAAGCCAAAATTACAAATTGTTCAGAAATAAACCATAAAGGGATTATATTAATCAAGAAAATAATTACTCGTGAACCATTTGCACAGCTCAATTCTAACCGAACTCTTACAATGATAGGAAGAGGAAAGAAAAGGATATTTGTAGTAAACACAGATCATCTTCACATTGCTCTAGCTTGAGCCCTCCCTCACTGATATGGAGCATTTGCAAGAATTCTTCTATAATTGCCCTAAATTGCTATGTGTGCATGTTATGTTAAATGGATTTAAGGCACAGGGACAGTCATCTGCAAGTGGGAAGCCAGTGGTCACTGGAAAACTGGAAAACACAAAGTGCCTTAAAATAATTTAATATAAGGAGTGGGAAATATGTGTAATATGTTATTTTTAAGGGTCTTTGAAGCAGGGAACATTTTGATGAACTATGGAGTCAAATAAATGACTTTTTAAGTGGAAGGAGAGGACAGAGATGAATGAAGGGGAAAAAAAAGAAATGGGACTGGAGAAACAAAATGGATCAGGTAGGAGTAAAATTATTCTGCCATACTGTGAGAAGGAAGAGAGCAAACCTCATGAGTGCCACTTTTAGTGTTTTGAAAAAGATACTATTTCTTTGCTAGGAAAGGTGAGCCATTATCAGTCGCTGATCTTTCAAGCATAATGTGGGGGGAAAAAAAAGTAGTCATAAACTCAGGCTCCTTCACAGGACAAAACCTTCAGACTACTAAAAGATGCATTTATCTATTTACTTATTTACTATGTGAGCTAGCAAAAGTCAATATACAGATATATTTGGTGATTTATTTCACCGTGAAACTTTCAGGGATCTGTTTTCTGCCATGTAATATCTAATGTTATATGAATTTCTACTCCACTCATAAACTAACCAAGAGAGATATTAATTATTTTCTATTGACCGCCACGCGTATCGTTTCAGATAACGCAAATGCAGAGTTGAAGTGCGTGTCTTTTCTTCCATCCACTCTTATCTATTTGTAAGACATTGATCAAACGATTATGAAAAAACAAAGAGCCCAGATGTAAGCAAGTCATCACCAACTTTACTCCATGGCAAATGATTTTTTCACTACAGCAACCCACAAAACTGCTTTTTTCTTTCATGAAATAGCTAAGCCCAAACCTGAAATATTTCATCTCGAGACTTCATCTGTGAAGTTTCTTGGATTTTGTATGTTATCTATTCAGTGCTTCATTTCCCCAGACAGCTTCATCCCCCTCGCATGTGTTTCATCCATACAGCTAGCTATTTGGATGTTCTTTTGTGCTGAAAATCCTGGTTTGAGGCAAGACTGATCCAGCTGTTCTGAAGCGCTCCTGGGTGGGCCACTCTGATGGAAGGGCACTTCAGACAAAAGTATTGAAGTTTTCAAGACAAAACCTGTTGGGTTTTTTTTGGGGGTATTTTTTTCCCCTTCCAGGACCCAGTGACCTTCCCACAGGAAGCAAAGACCACTCATCAGTTTTAAATAATAGGCTTATAATTTTCTTTTCACCTGCTTAACTTGGGGCTTTATTTTCACCATCCTTTACACCACTTTGGGATCGTGTTGCTGGGTCATGGCTGCTTGGGAGAGCTGTGGTAATCCATTTCTTAGTGGTTATCAGTGCAGTCTCTGTAGGTTTTCACCGGTGTGAAAGACCAGAACTTGACTCCTGTTGTTCTACCTGTTGCATTTCAGCCACCATAGTGTAATGAAATGCAGGCAACACAGCTTTTGTATAAGTGGATTACATATACATCTAGTTTTTGAGGATTTGAGTTTTGATTTTAATTTTTTAAGAATTACTCTTGCTGCAGCATTTTGCTTCAAAATAATTTCTAATTGTTGTGTTTAAATTAGGGGTGGGAAGGGGGACTCAAGTTTTCACCTGCAACTCTGTAAACATTAATTGTGCAGCAGAAATAATGGATGGGAGTGGACTTTGTCTTCCCTTGTGAGACCTGTAAAATATACAGACAAAAATGATTTCAAGAGCCAGGTTAGTTTAGCAAATCTTTAAATTTTTCTCTGTATAACTAAGCACCAGTAGATGTTTTGACTTTAAACACCTTGATTGTTTTGCATGCAGAATTTTAGACATGTCAGCTTTGGTTGTTTGATTTATACCTTTGACCTATCTCTAATTATTTTAACCTTATAATTTGCATAAATCCAATCTCTGCTGTCAGGCTTGGAAGACAACAGAAATCCCCTTATGCATTGTGATTCACTAAAGAAATTAGAGGTGTGATACTGGGTGGGCTTTTTTCATTTGACCCTATACGTCTTCTAATTTTGAATTACTCTAGTGAATTTTTCTGCTCTTGAAAGCAAAAGATGTAGGGAACAAATTACTGCTGAGTGCTGCCTCACATTCTGGAAGCTTTTTTTGCCTCCTCCTGACAAAGGGGATCGATGACTGCCTGGAACATCCGTGCTGTACCTGAGCTGCCCAGCTCAGCGGGGAGGTTTGGTCTCTGGCTCTCTGGTAATTCAGGCTGGAGGCACTGGCTTGCTTCATTATATCAACTATCAAACTTGTAACCTCAGATTTGAATTCTGTTTTGGATTCCAGACACTGATTCATCAGTCCAAAGAGAATTAAAGTTTTTTTAGATCTGGAGTTTTGGTTCAAGCCCATTTTGAGCTGTGAGGATGCTGCCAGACTGCTATTGACACTTGTCACTGTACGAATTGAGACATCTCTCTGAGGGGTTAATGGTCCTTTCTGGCTTTTCTCAGCTCCCCAGAGCCAGAGCGAGCATCTTTCCTGCATAGCTGGTAAAAAGATAGGCAATGTTTTGTGGGAAATGGCAGTTTTAAACTTCCAAAATTTATTTCTGTGGAAAAAGGTGTCTGTTTTGAGAAGGAACAGCACATTTCACTCCCTGTGCAGCGAACAAATGAGCTCTTCGGCTGAGCGGAATGAAGTTGCAATGCTGCCTGCAGAGCTGGGAGGAAGGCTGCCTTTGCACAGGTGATGCTGGGGTTGGGGGTGCACACTGGCATAGCCAGTATAAACAGTGGGACCTTAACCCTTGGGTATGTGAAACTCTTCTCTCTCAAGGAAGAGAAGGGTGTCCACCAGAAATTATGGCCTTTTCAGGCGCAGTTTCATACATGAAATAGAAAAGTTTATTTAGTTGGCATTTGCCTGGCACTTCACCTCTGTCCAAGAGGGTGGTTAGTACTTCCTTACTTCACATATAGTGGTGACAGGCCTTTGTATGTTAAAAGACAGGGAAATATTCAGATGTTGCAATAATGAAGGCCATTACTATCTATTAGCTTAGATGGATTAAAAGGTTAAAACACTTTCTGGTGAAAATTAATTATGCTGAGAATTCAGTTAGAAGTGTTCTTTGATGTCTGGCATTTGCATGCCTCTGAAGAGGGATAGGTCACCTGCTATGTGCATGAACTCTCAAGGCTTACAAGAGGAAGAGTAGCAAAGTTCCCTGCTAATCTACTTCTGTTTAAGGATGAGCTTCTTACTCATGTGGAGGAAGTTGTATCTCACTGATTTGATTTTCTGCAGGTTGACTCATACTGGGCAAGAATCTTTGTGGCTTCAGTTGGTGATATTCTCACTGTCCTCCTTAGCTGGAGCAAGAATACCTCTCTGTCCATTTCCATTCTGCTTTTGTGGTGATGCTGGGAGAAAGCTGACAGTAAGAGGTGGAAATGCAATGCGTTTAACGGCAATGTGACCAATAAAGCCTTCATGAGCCTGGCCATGGGCTACATGACTTCCACATCCTGAGATCTGATAATGTATTGACTTTGACAGGACTGCTTGCCAACCTGAGTTCACCTGGACTAGTTTCTGGGTCAGTGGCAGAGAGCTTGTTGCTTGGTACACCTAGTACTTAGCATATTTGTATTAGCCCTTCCCCTATCTTACTCGGCCTTTGTGCTGCATTTCACACAGCAGCATGGCATGCTGTTGGCAGAGCATCTAGCACAATTTGGGAATGACCCAAGACATAGTTGCATCTAGCATTCTTTTATGGAGAGAAGGATCTGGATTATGATGACCTGTAAAAATAAAAGCTTTGAAAATGAGGTCAGTGAAACATGGCTAGGAAACTGCTTGCACTGAAGATTCACAGCCTTAAAGACAGTAACTGTTGCCAGTCTGTAGTTACTGTCTTCACAATCAAGATGTATGCCCATGAAGTGGCAAAACCCTGCTCTTTGCAGTTCCTGCCAGTCCCATGGCGCACTTCTTTGGTGTCAGAGTAGCCTCAAAGATGTTAAAAGTTTCCAGTGCAAACTTCCATGTACAGTCTGCTTAGTTACTGTACAACCTCTGCTGGTGTCAGGATGAGAGTTATGGTCACAGTTCTTAACCTCTCCACAATATCAGAGTATGGTTACTCTGATAATTTTTAATAGTTCAAGAAAGCCTGCATCTTGAACTTCTTATGGTCATGCTGCATATGGAATATGCTGTCTTCACCTAGCTGGGGAGCAGAATCTGAGAGATGTCATATCTTTAAATATTTTACCCTGAAAAGCCACTTTATATATCAGTTCAGCAGACACCACATTTGGTCCTGTTTCATGTCCTTTAAGACCCTATCCAAGACATCTTCAGAGTTCACAATCATATGCAGCCCACTATATGTTTAAATAATGCACTTGAAAGTACTTGGGAAGACGTAAAAATGGGTAAGTTAGTCTTTTTAGTTTTGAGCAATGAGATGGACTCAGCAATTGAACTCTGCATTCTCTTGCCATCTCTAGAAGAGAGCTGTGTGAGCTTAGGTCTTGGCAGTCTTGTATGCCTGAATTTATTTATTTTTAAATTTTAGCTAATGTCTTTGGTAGTAGGCATGTTTGTAGACTAAAGCAAGCCCCAGGTGAGGAGTGAGTCACGGTGTGTTCTTCAGGTTAGAGCGCTCTGGAGGGCTCTGGCTTCATGCATCTCATTATTTTATTCTGAGTTCCACTCTTTGTAGATGTAACATAGCCATGTACAGTGATACTGTGATGAGCTGTGGCTTGTAAATTGAATATCTTTGGACCAGCGTTGCTTAGCATCTCTACTTACTGAGCAACTAATGAAAAGAGGTTATGCCTAAATTAATCCCTAGCGTAATTCCACTAAAGAGAACGGAGCCAGGCATGCATATACTGCCCAGTGGGTTTTTTCCTTCTCTCTGCTATTCAAGTCTATGAGGCCACTACAGAAGAGGGAAATAAAAGGCTAAGGAAGAAATAAGAACAAATGGACATCTGGTGACTTTGTAACTCCACCTGTGCTATGACAGAGCAGTGCAAGTGTGCCAAAAAGAAAGCAGCAGATCACGAGGATTCTGGCTTTTATCTGAAGAATATCTCTTATCCATAAAGATCATGAAGAGCTTTACACTCGTGGAAGTGTGAATAACACTGTTAAGTCCTTTCAGTCGGAGAGGTGAAAAGGCAGTCATTGGACTGGGAAAGGGTAATTGACTAGTGGCTTCTGTGACCCTGCTACTCAGAGAGAGAAGGACCTTGTCAGTCAGACAAAAATTACTGCTCAGGAGCAAGCACAGAGATGTAGTCATGTAGCTCCAATTATTAGTTAGGTCTGTGCATTTTAACCCTTCGTGCAACGCTCTAAAAATACAAGAGGAGACAAAGCAAGCAGCAGTTTGAAGGCATTTGTGCCTTTAATGAGAAACATACTAGCTGTTCGTGTCCTTCCTTTAAAAGCACAATTAGAGAGCAGTGAGAGGGAAGGGAAGATGACGGGACCTGAGGGAGCCTCTGGGAGCTCTGCTTCCTGCGGCGCTAATAGTGCTCCACGGAGGCACCTTCACATAGGGGGGTATCGTGTGTGGCTGGAGAAACCTGAAGGTCACTCCTCCAAATTTTGCTTTTCCACTGAAATGTAAAAGGAATTGCTCAAGGCTTACAGTGGCTGAGAGCAGATTTTGGCACTGCATCTTCCATTTGTGCCCTTCCTATCATAAGATTAAAGCCTCACAGTCCAGCGGGGTTTGAGTGACCTTTACATCTCAAGGTTGGGCAGGTTTTTTTGACTGAACTTCTAAGGCTCTCTTCTCTGCTAATCTTCTGTATAGGAGAAATTGTTCCTGACATGTAAATGCACCTGCCCCAAATCAAAGTATGAATTTGAGTTCTGGAAGACACCAGGAGAGACCTTTTCTCTTCCTGTTCTGTTGTACAGTAGCTCTGAGTACACAGGCTTGTGGATTTTGCCCCAGGAAGATCTCAGAAGAATCCTGTGGAAGGTTTGTTATTGTCATCAAATGGACTTAAAAGACAGAAAACAAATGGCTGTGTTTTCAGACAGAACTAACACATTTTATTTTTGCTGCTTGAAGGTTGTTTAGGAAGGAGCACGTACTATTTCAACTGACTAGAACTTTCCTGATGTGTTTTATCACTTTCTGATTCAACATTTCAGCATTTGGAAAGTTGCTTAAAACATCGAGGTACCTCTATTTTTTTCCATTTGAAAAGGAATTTCATTTCTTTAAAGTGTCAGCAGATATTTAGGGTCCAGCCTTTCCATAAAGAGAAGCAGTGTTTGTTGGATTTGATTTATCTGTGGGATGTTCCTCCATTTGTCATTGGCGAGGCACAGAAGTAGGTAATCTGGAGACAGGCTACAGTGATGTGAGCAAAGACAAGCTCTCCTGGTAAAGGGCTTGTAGCTGGCCAGCTCTGGCTAAGAATGAGCAATGGTGGCTGGAGAAAAGCAGAGCTGGGTTAAAATACAGTTTAGGACAATTTGAATTCTTTGATTATTCAGCTTCAACTACCGGTGACTGTCAGTGAGCATGACTGTGGAAACATTCCCATCTCTGCCATGGGGGTGAGCATTTACTCTAGCGTGGATAAGTGTAGGAAGTTAAATAATGCCTTTTTTCCTTGCTCTGAAACAGGTTTTTGTGGTTGTTTCCAGCAATCAGACAAAGGCTCTGATCTGTGACTGAGCACATCAAGCCAGTTGACTTCTCTTTTGATTGAGTTTTGATATTTACAGACACTGTAATTCTGCAGATTGGATGTTATGAAGTATATCATACAATTTTGTCCAAATCTGAATGCAAGTACTGTGTAATAAGGACAGCATTAACTTAGATAAACAGATTTATAATGAAGTTAACACCAAACAACAAAGTCATAAGAAAAAGTTAGGATATAACAAAATAGTCTTGCATCACTTCTCTTTGTCTCATAATTAGCAGCTCATCATTTCTTGACCTTGTATAGAGTTTGTAGGAGACAGTTCCTGTGGTGCAAATAGGTCAAGACTCAGTCTGGCATCATTGTTATTGATTTTTATAGGCCTGAAATCCCAAGGAGCTGATGTGTATAGAGATAATACCTTGTGCTGTTCAGTGTATAAAATATATGTATTTTTTTTTTCCCCTGAAGTGGAGCTGAATAAAGACTGTTTATTTTTCACACTCCTTAAATGAGGAACACAGTGATTGACTGTAGCTATGAGGTGTACATATCCTATTGAAACAAATTATGGGGAAAGAGTTGTATAATTCATTCACTGATGTGAGCTAAGTTCATATAACACTGTCTCAATGACTGACTGATATTGCTGTTTAGTAGATGTGACATTTAAAAGTTTAATCATGATCCTGGCAGCATTCTCTGGCTCATTCTAAATCATAGAATAAGAAATGGGGCATTTGGCATGCTTTCAGGCACACTGCTATCTGCTGCAAAGCATTCAGTAATATTTCTAAATGCATGTATCAACCTTTTCATCTATTGATCTCAAAACGCTTTACTGAGTTAAGTAAGAATCATCACCCTTTTTATTAAAAAAAGAAAAAAAAAAGAGGAATGAAGAACATTACCCAAGCCCTTTACAAACTCAGATGATTTCTTGTGATAATATATACAGCAGAAGAGCAGTGCCCAGCACTTCTGTGTGTTAGGAGCTTTGAGGCTCATTTCTGCTTACACTGAGACTTTAATCACTTTGAAAATACCTCTTCTGCCCTGACAGAGTTGCAGGTAGTGGCACAGATGAAGACATTTTCCTAGATCTATCTCTTGCTCCCTGTTTTCAGGGTTTTTTTGTTTGTTTGGGCACTTGAGCATTAAATCACAGGTGAAAAAAGGGAAGAAAAAGTAAATTATATGATGATACTGGATTTGGTCTTATTACAGCTGTCAAACAAGCAAACATACAGAACCAGTGGAGAAGTTTTAAAATATTGAAATGTCAGGGGTATTATGCACATGACTTAAATTACTTTTCCCAGTGAAGAAGAAACATGGAAATGTGTTCAAATCTTTTCTCTGTCTCCAATGAACTGTCATATAAATTTGAATTCGCAGTTTTAACTTCGTGGGGGTTTTCCAATCTATTAATAAATGGATTGAAAAATATACTGCCATAATTTTAAGTTTACCTGAGACATTATAGGGATTGTTTTAAATGGGCAAAAGCATGTAGCCTAGTGAAAGGTATTTCTTTTGCTGAATTATTTGGGGCACTCTGAAAATATGATTGTGTGTAATTCAGACTCAAGAATAAGGTGAAAGAAAAAGCATACATAAATACAAATATGGGTTGTACCCTTACTCAGTGTTCCTCTCAGGATTGAAATAGGGCTTGCTTTTATGTCCCCTTCAGATGTCAGCCCTAGTTGGTAGAGTTCCTGAAATGATCTCATCTTTTAGGAAGTTTGGCTGCTGGTGGCTGGAGAAGCTTTTGCAGCCTGTACTGTGGACATCTGATGTGGTGACCAGTGTCAGATTTTTAGTTTCACCAGAATGTATGGTCTCTGGCCTCCTTTCTTTGCAGTGCCTCTGCCTGATGCTATCAAACTGGTTTAAAGGTCTGTTTTTACCAGTGCTCCATTAAGAATCATCAGTTGTACCCACCCTTGCTTTGGGGTCGGATACGCAGTTATCATCATGCATGTTTTCACCCTGTGGCCTCGAACGTCAGCCTTGGTGCTGTGCCAGGGGTAGTACAGCTTTGTGAAAAGCATGCGAGGTATCTGCTCATCAGCAAGCAGTGAGCAGGTAATGATGAATTTTCAGCCTCTGATGAATTTTCTTTGGGGGTGAAGAGTGAGAAAATGAAGGGATGTTGGTATTAAGCATGATGTATTTCCTTACTTTGGTCTTGAACTTGACCTGTCCCGAGTCGTTATTTACTGGCCTCTTCCTTTCCTTCAATTCCAGTGCAGACTGTGATGTTCACCTAATGGCATTTTCATCCTACAGATTTAGTGGGGGAATGGTGGGAAGAGGAAGCACAGAAATCACAACACTGAGAGGCTCCAAACCAGTTTTTAACATTTGCTGTTCAGAATGTGTGCTCGCAGTCGTTGTGTATGATGATCATGGTCACAATACATCCCACAAAGTAAGGAAATATTTCCCATTTTATATAGATGAGGAACTGAGAGGAAATACAGATATCAAAGAGAGCCTGCAGTTGAACCAGGAGTTCAACAAGGTTCAGGGAAAAAGCCTTTATTCAGTGGTCTCTCAAAAGACTATCCTCCCTCCTTTTACTCGTGCTTTTCAATTCTTTCTAACTGGGTGTTTAACCTGCTTTTCCTTTGCTGTATCATTTGCCCTTCTAGTATTTTTCAGAAATCAAAAGCTTTGCTACAAATGGTAGCTCACGAGCCCCATCAGAGAGTACCTCTGCAGTGTAGACTGTTTGTCAAGTAGCTGACTCACTGGGAGAGTGAAAGGTACTTGTTTGAGGTATTAAACCTAGTACTCAAGTGAGAAGAGTGGGACAAAGTAGATTGTCAGTTGGGGGAATTTGTCCCCTGTAAACTGGCATGGTAAAACCTTATGTAGGGAATGCTTAATCCCATTTATTATGCAGAGATTAAAAGTAACTTTAATTTGCTTGTCAGCAAGATGATGGATGAAAACTTCTTACTTATGCATTTGCTCAGTAAACTCTATTAAGATGCAAGTCTGGGTAGAACAGAGGATGCTAATTCCAGAACAGAGCAAATCCGTTACACTGGTGAATCTAAAAAAATACATTTCCTTAGTAGACCCTACAATGGTTCTTAATGAAAACAGTGTTCAATATTTTAAACTACAGTCTGTGCATATGTAGAGAATTGATTATCTAAGAGAGACAAATGTTCACTTGTGGTTTCCCTCTGGACCCAGCAAAATACCTGCTCATGGGCCATTTTATTTCTCTGAGCTCTGTTAACTCGTTCAGCACTCGGTTTCTAATGAAAGTTCCATTCAGGAACATTTTATGTACCCTTTAATACCAAAGTTTCCATCTGGAACTTCTCTTCCACACACTGGTACTTTGTCTGCTTCTTTCTTATGTGAAAAGGTGCAATTTCTAGTGAGCACTTACTCCTGTTGTTGGTATAGAGGAGATTACATACCAGTGGTTCCCCTCCAGCTAGTCAGATACACGTTGTAACCCTGAGTTACGCCACAGGACCTTTCTCCTGATTCTCTCTGAAGGCTTTGAGTAGCTTTTTGTGACCCTCAGCATTCCTCAAGCCCAGCTATACTTAGATACTCATTGAAATACCTTGAAGAGAGGAAGAGGCAGTACCCTCAAAGCAGAGGTCCATCCAGATGGCAATCGCCCACAGCTAGCCAGTGGGATGGCTCCAAGCAGCCCTCATCTTACCTGATGTGGTAGGAGGTTGTCAGAGCTGTTCAGTGCAAAGGAGGTGCATGTAATGTCTTTGGCAGTTTTCTTTTTCCATTTCATCTTAACCCATCACCAGGCTGTATCTGTTTTACCTTCTGTAGCAATTCAGTGGGTGGCAGAGACTTCTGCAAGGGAGGAGGTTTCAGCCAAAGCATACCAATTACTTAAGGAACTGGAAAAGCCCACCTGACCATATCTCATCTTTTATAGCAATGCTCAATACTTGTTTAGATAGGAGAAAATTCTACTAATTTTTATATAGTGTTGACAAAGAGAAGGTAAGTAACCAGACTATATAGCAAGGCAGGCACAGATTTAAACCTGAATCATCATCATCTTGCTGCTGTGCTGGTCCTGATCCCATTGGAATGTGCTGCTTCCTTAGAAAATGTGTCTTTTATTCCCCAAAAAAGTATATGAAAATAAAATAAGGACAATAAAAGAAAATGTTTCCTTAGGCATAGATTATGTGAGTAGATGGAGTGCAGATATGGACAAGCTATAGTGTTGCTGTTGCTGATGGTGGCAGGGATTGCTCTAAAATGTGCTTAGATGTTATCTGAGGGTTAACACAGTCAATCTCTCCAGTAAGAGTATTTTCAAGAGTAAATGTGTTGAGATACTCCTTTATTGTTTCCACTAGAAATCAGCTTTGGTTGGATTTTAGGAAATGACTTATTTTTTCAATACTTTTTTAAAAAATAATTTTTATATCAGACATTGTACCTTCTGCTATCCCATACAGATGGTGCAAAAGCCATCAATTTCCTATGTTCAGAGAGATAACATATTAAGGAAACTGTGACATGTATACTAGAAATACTGTATACCTGTAGGAAATACAGCCTTGTATTTCCACATAACCTATTTACATGAAGTTATTGGCACCCTGAATTTCCATACTTATGTTCCTACCCAGCAACCTGCTATAAAGTTTCTGTGGTCAGTCATTCCCTGCTTTGCACCTTATTTATGCATTGCACAGTTGATGTCAAATCAGACCTGGCACTTTGTTTATGCTGCACTTATTTTGCACAGATATAGATGACTGACAGGACTGCAATGCAGAAAGGAATGAGACCCCTATTTCTAGTATGTGTGTGTGCTCCTCTGGAATTTTTAAAGGAGAATAAAAATGCATATTCAAGGGTAACAGTACAGAAATTACTAGGAAAAAAAGTTGTATTAAAAAAAAATTAGTGATGCCACTTGAAGCTGAACATGCACAACCTGGAGAGATTTGCTGATGAAGTGTTACTGGGGCAGATGGTTTCTGAATGGATGGATAATAAAACAGAAGTGTGAGACTTCTCTGAGCTGGAAGTAGGTGAAGTGCTTTCTTTGACAGTGTAGTGCAGATGTGAAAAAAGGGGAAAAATGATTTAACTGAAAATAGAGCAGCCAAAAAAAACCCCAACCCAGGCTGTTTTGTTACTTTACTTCCAAGACTACAGTAATTCACGCTCTCGTGGCTTTTCATCCACATCAGTTTGGATTACTTTGTAAAACTGTTACAGATTAATTCAGTAGAAAGATTGTTTGTTTGTTTGTGCTTTAAATCAATATTCTGTCCAGTGATACACTGTAGGACTCATTCATGGAGAACTCGTGACATTTATGAATACCCTTTCCTATGAGGACCAAATTTCTTACCAAATTATAATGCTGAAATGTAAAGACTAAAGAAGAGAAGTATTTTCATGATAGATGTTGAACTGCAGCTTTTTCCTACCAAACACTTGATACTGGGAAGATAAGAAAAACTGTGCTGCAAGGCACCTCACCTTTCTACCATCATTAGTGGTAGTTGTAATTTGGATACGGAAAAATATGTGAATGAATCATTGTGATAAAGTAATTTTTAATCAATTATTTCCTGTTCCCACTGAAAACAAAGCAGAAAGAAACATTGGCTTTGCCAGGAGACTTTGAGTGAAGCAGGAACAAGCCAAGATTGAAGAGATGGAGACTCCCTCTCTTTTGTCTGGTCATGGCCTGAGGACACTGTAAGTCAGAGGACTGGAGGAAGCAACAAAGTATGAATTCAAGGTGGAGGTCAGTCAGAAATTTGGCCAAAGAGTCAGGAACTGAGGGAACTCATGCAGAGAGGTAGGTGTCCTGCATAATATATGTTCATATTACATTATGTGGACGTATGGGTCAAAAACCCCAGGATGTAGAGCACACCATTTCCCAGGTGCTTCTTGAGACAAGCAGCAACACAAGCTGTCAGACATAGAGGAAAATGAATACATGTGCTGCTGAGCTGCAGCTGTGCCACAGTTTCAAAGTGTCAGACTGGCGATGCCTTTTCAGGATGTTTCTGCATCACTTGGTCAGCAGGGCTTACTTGGCATAAGCAAAACTGTGTGTCTGAGGCTGAACTGGATCTCAGTATTTGCAGTCTAGCACCTTATGGATAGGAGAAAGCAAGGTGTAGGGCCAGGATCACGATGGGCTACAGCAGGAGGCAGGAAAAAGATGGGAGACAACATGGGCTCTACCTCTCTTGTAGCACCATCACTGCAGAGTAGTTCATTCAGTAGAGAATCTCAGAATCATGGGGGTTGGAAGGGACCTCGAGAGCTCCTGGGGTCCAACCCCCCTGCCAAAGCAGCTCCCCAGCTCATACTGCACAGGTCGGCATCCAGACGGGTCTTGAATATCTCCAGAGAAGGAGACTCCACCACCTCCCTGGGCAGCCTGTCCCAGGGCTCTGGCACCCTCACTGGGGAAAAGTTATTTTGCATGTTGGTGCAGAACTTCCTGTGTTTCAAATTGCAGCCATTGCCCCTTGTCCTGTCTGCACAGATCACTGAAAAGGGGATGGCCGTTCCCCCCTGCATTCCACACTTAAAATGTTTATAAACATTAATAAGCCCCCCGTCTTAGTCTTCTTTACTAAAAGGCTGAACAGTCCCAGCTCACTCAGCCTTTCCTCATAAAAGAGATCACAGTTATAAATAAAGATTGTGTAAAACAGTACACAAATGAAGTATTAAAGACAGCCAGGCCACTGAGCCATTGGCAGCCACCAGTTAACTGTGGGGAACTGGAGCTGTTGACAGCAGCAGAGAGAAACCTTCAACTTGATCAACTGCTTTACTCAAATGGCTGTTTCAGAACTGATAAACAACTGGGAGCTGAAAAAGTGAGAAATGCTGTGTTCTTCCATTCTAGGGGTAAACACATGATGTCTCTGCAGCAGGGTCTGAAAGAGACAGGAAGTATTTGATTACAGGCTGATTATCTCAGTCGAGTTCAAACACAGAGCCTGGGTTGTAAAACGATGGCAGTCTTTTTTTTCTGTAGCACCATGGAAATCGATCACTTTTCATGCATACAGAGTTGACAGACAAGTCCCTGACATCACTGGACAGAACCTTATTGATTTTCTTGATAATCAAAAAAAGAAAAAAAATCACAGGGGAAAATGAGAGACAAGATGAACTACAGACCTCTGACTGGCTGATCTCTCGGTTTTACCTGTGCTTAAAACTTGTCTGTACATGAAAAAAACACATGTATCTGTTCTCATCCTTCTGTTATACTCAGTTCTCTCAAGTGCTGTGTCCAGTTTTGGGCCTCTCACTACAGGAAGGATGTTGAGATGCTGGAGCATGTCCACAGGAAGGCAATGGAGCTGATGAAGGGTCTGGAGCACAAGTCCTGTGAAGAGCAGCTGAGGGAGCTGGGGCTTTTTAGTCTGGAAAAAAGGAGGCTGAGGGGACACCTTCTTGCTCCCTACAACTATCTGCAGGGCACCTGCAGAGATATCAGGCTTGGTCTCTTCTCTTGGGTGATAAGCAATAGGATGAGAGGGAATGGCTTGAAATTGCACCAGATTTAGGTTGGATTTAGATTGGATATCAGGAAGAATTTCTTTACTGAAAGGGTTATCAAGCATTGGAACAGGCTGCCCAGAGAGGTGGTGAAGTCGCCATCCCTGCAGGTATTTAAAAGGCATGTAGATGAAGTGCTTAAGGACAAGATCTAGAGGTGGACTAGTCAGGGTTAGGCTGTGGTTGGACTCAATGATCTAAAGGGTCTCTTCCAACCCAGGTGATTCTGTGATTTTATGATTCTCCTGTGCTTTTAAAAATGTTTCTCTGAATGCATCCTCAAGCAAAAGGAGAAAAAATAATAATGGGAGGCAAGAGTTGAAAACCAATGCTTTTTTTGAGTCTAGACTTCAGAAATAATTTGCATTTTGTCAGTAACTTAGCCTCCCTTACATGAATTGACATTTTCAGGACAAAACTTAATTGTTCTTAAATTCCTTAGTATTTTTCTCCCAAATTTAGTTTTATTTATTCAGAAAACATAAAAGGAACATCTGAATGAGTTCTGCTTTTGCCAGTTCTTCTGGGCTAGTGTAACCATGGACAAATGATGTAATTCTCCTGGGCATCCAGCCCTGCCGTTACACATGCAGCTTAGCAAAGGCTCCCAGGATGGAAAAGGCCTTTATAGTACAGCAAAAGGCAGCCTGGCATCCCAGAGATGTTTACTGTCATTTTCTGTGGATTTTGAATTATGTCAGTCTATTCTCTGTGGTTATCATATCTAATAATGGAAGTAATAAGTCACTCTAAATAAGTGTGCATTTCCAGACCATTCTAGGTGAAATAAACATCAGAAAGATATTAATATAATGTGTTTAAAGTGAGATTTCCAGCTGCCTCTTCCACCTTGAGACTGCTTTTACATGGGATATGATAGGACTAGAAGCCTGTGTGTAATCAGAAAACTTTTACTGGATGAGGGAGGAAAACTTCTTGGAGCTGTAGTTTAGCCTGGGGGTAAGCAGTGCTGCATCACTAACTTCAGCCACCTAAAACTGACTGTTATCTTCTGCAAACTCTGGATACACATGGATAATTTTGTTCTCAGCTGTAGGAATTGCAGTTCAGATGGGATTCCATGGATTTCTGTGGAAATCTCTGAGTGGTTCAAGAAAAAAGGAAATCAGAGCAATAGTATTTACAAGGAAAACATTCCTATGGATTAAGGTGTTTTCTGGGGCATGTTTCCTATGTTGGGGTTTCTGGAAGGCTGGGACTGATGGACCATGTGCTGTGCAAAGGAGGATGAGAAGAATGCTGAAGTGCAATGGAAAATCAATAAATTGACTGGATGGTACATTCAAGTTGAAAAGGGTGAATGTTGCAGTGTGTAGGCAGCCCAGTTCCAATGGGTGTTTAATTGTCAAGAATTACAAGCATATAACTTTAAGAGTTCTTATGATACGGGGCAGGTTACTTGAAACTGGGGCCTCTGCAGGCTCTTCTGGAGGAGGCTGAGGCAGTGGGACAAGGAAGGCAGTTTTGGAAAGCAGGATTTGCTCCAGGGGTTGGTTCAAAATCTAGGGAGGACTCAAAGCACACGACGAAGAGCATCTCACTTTTGTGTTGAATGAACTGGAAACCTTAAAATTAATGATCAGGAATGGAAGTAATGAACTTTGTGATGTGGTTTATATGGTGGTGGATTTGGAACCTTCCCTTAAGAGATGTTCCTGTTTCAGCCACAATATGGAGCGCTGTCCTGACGTTGTCCTCAAGGTTTCTATGGAGTTACCTTGAGCTTTCATCATAGCTGTAAATAAAATAATGTTGAAAGTATTGGACATCTCTCAGATGAAGTAGTCTCTGTTGTGTCTTAAGGTAGTCTTTAGCCACTACAGAAAAGACTGATAACTTGCAGAATTGCCTCCCAAGACAGCCAGTTTAGACATAACTAAAGACCTTTCTGGAAAAACTTGGGAAGAAATACTCCAAAGTGCAAAACATTTATCATTCTATTTAAATTGTATGTAATTTGGGTTCTTCACGATTATACGTTGGTCATAGTAACACCAGCAGAGTTTCATGTGTTTTATTCAGTGCTTGCCCATTTCTGTGTTCTATAGCAGGAAAACAGGGTGAACAATTTTAACTGTTACATTGGTGCTTTTATTAGATTTATATCAAATTAGAAGTTAGCCAGTAGGGACTCCCCTAGCCCCTTTCCTCCCTCAAAACCCTTCATCCATAGGAGAGGGGCTCACTCTGCCATCTGTGTCTCACGATGTAATGATTCTAAGTGCTTACTTTGCCCCTATTTTACAGTCTGTGTGAAAACAGGTAAGCAGCTTTAAGAAGGCTTTTCCACATACACTTTAAAAAAAAAAAGTATTTTAATATCTTTTTAGAATCAAAAAGTTTGTCTGAGCAGAAAAGCACTGAGAGCTGAGGGTGGGAAGCAGACCGAGGAGGTGGTCAGACTGCGGCTTCACCCTGGTGAAGCAGAGGCTTTGCCAGTGACTCCAGAGAGCTCCTGTGCTGCTGCCATTGAGAGCAGCATGTGCATTTTGGGGAGCACGTGTGGGAAACATGATATAGAAATACAGGAGGGCAGCGGAGAGGCACAGCTCAAGGTAAAAGAAAGAGAATGAGTAGATTTAACTGGAAATACAGGAGAAAACATGAGGAGCCAAGCATCTGTGAGGTGGTGTGGTATACAGGGATGGGGAGGGAAGGGAAGGGGGTTCTAGGAGAGAATGGCTTGGCTAGAGAGCATTGTCTATCCAGGGCAGAGATTGATGGAGCTGGATGAAGAGGTTGGTGGAGAAAGAAACTGAGGAAGCAGTTGTAGACCATATAGTTGCACTTGAATGTACAGGGTAAAAGAGATTAGCATTGATCTGTGGAGAAGTAGGTAGGGGACAGGGTAAAGAAAGCAGCCGGTTTTAAGTTCATGCAAAGGACCAGAGGGGAAGGAGAAAGACAGCAGGGAGGAGTGCTTGGGGAAGAGAGGGAGAGCAGGAAGTGGATCACCAGAGTTGCCTTCCTGGGAGGTACGGAAAGAGGGAAACTGCAATTAAGTTTGTAGGGGTGGGGACAGGGGAGGAAAGGGGATGAATTCCCATGGCAGCAAGGACAAAAGTGAACAGTCATCACGGCTGTACTGAATAGGTGAACACTACTCACTGGATGAACTTCTGCATCAGTCACTGTCTGATGGCACATTTTTGTGGCCCTGTAATAAACGTCTGCTCTGCTTCCCTGTATTCCTCTGATTTCTATTGAGGAACCACAATGCACATGAAAGGTCTTTTATAAGTGACCAATTTGAGGACAAATAGAAACTGGTTTTCTAATAGAAGTGCACTTGAACTGCAAGTTGAATAAAATGCTCTGGAAACCGTAACAGTCTCAGGAGACAGGGGCAGGTTAACAGAGATGGAGCATTGCTGAGCAGCCTCTGTGGTGTAGGAAAGGGTGTGCAGGCATGTGTATGTGGCTCTCCCCAGCCATCCAGCTTCACTCATGCCTTGCACCTCTCAGTTTCTATAGGCATAATTATTTTTAAATATATTTTTAAGCTAATGGAAAGGTTTTTAAAAATCTGTTGGGATTTGCAGACTTTAAAGAGGGGTTTCAAAGAAAGTAATTGGCTTTGCCTTCATTCAGACATTGAAACTCAATTTTCAGTGCAGGAGAGCATTAAAAACAGCAAAGAAAAATGGCCTAAGTGCATATAGTTGTAATACACACTGCATTTGTAGCATCCCCAACAGGATACAAAAACAATATAGCTCAGGCACTTTGCTAGCATGAAAGAGCATCATTCCTTTTGGTATTAGTTTATAGCACATGGAGTCATCTCTCACTTGCAGGAAAAGTCACTGAAATAATTTATGTCACTATTAAACAGCTTCACTGCTGATCCATTGCAGCCTCAGCACATTAACTATATTTACCATCTAAGATACAGAAAGGAATCTGTCCTATCTGACGAGGAAGCAATAAAGTTTTAGTGAAATGGACGTAAATCAAAATTTAAGTTTGCCTGGTAAAAATACATAAAGCTATGTTTCAGATCATGTTTTATGCATAGCACTATTCTGCATTTATGAATAAAACTGGTATTTGTTGATAAATACTATTTCCCTGTTGTTGATTGTTTTGGTCTGTAAATTAAACACTGTGTACATTCTGGGATTCCGTGATGGTCTAAAGAAAAATGCTTTTTTTGGCCCATAAAGTTTCCTTTGTTTCTGAAAAAATTACAAGTACTTTGAATGGTAGAAGGGGGAGAGGAAATGGCCTAAAAATGTAAAGCTGATTGGCATTTGCTTCCTGGAATCCTCTTGGTTTCAAGTGCATGCCTCGCTCTATAAACCTGGATTTCTGTTTTTCTTTTGGGAGCTTGTGATTTTGCATCAAGCTGTCACGTTGTTAAGGTCTTGCAGAGTGTCTCTGTACATGACAGACTGGCCACAGGATGGGGTTTATTGATACAAGTCCTTTCCTGGAAGATGAGTTGGCCACCAAGAACCTTCGCATGTGTAAGGCAATGACACTTTACATGATAACAAGGACACACGCTCCATAGTTCTTCTGTCCTTGCTCAGTTCTCTTGAGAGTCTTATTCACTGATTAACTTTACTCAGACATACACTGAAATACTGTCTTAAAAGCTGGTGGAAGGTTGCTGCTGGACACGCTTAAGATTGCAGCTCCTTTCTTTAATGACAAAGACCAGTGGGGTTTTGGAGGGAGCTAGGTGTGCTCTGGTGTGGAGCAACAGAGTCTTGAAGATGGATTGTAACGCTGATGATGATGGAGTGGTGAGTAAGTCCACAGAGCTCAAAGGAAGTGCTGTAGGGGAAGGCAGCAATAAGAGTTATCTAAGGTCAAGAAAATGATCTTTTTTTCTCTAAGCAATCCTTTCGTACTGTATATGGCAATTCAGACCACGTGATCTGATAACTGCTGACCCCCTCAGATGTTAGGTGGGGCATTGTCATCACTGCTTTAAATGTGCTGTGCTGGATGTTCTTCCTCCCCATAGATAGGGACCAGGGTCGAACAGTTCGTAGCAACTAGAGGGAAAATCCTGTTGCAGTCCAAGAGATGCACTTCTTCAACAGTGTGATCTCTTGAAGAAGACGTTTTTCTTAGGTGCTGGCCCTCACATATCAAGGTGATAAATTAGGAGGGGGCAGGGAGGAAGAGGATGTTTGGTTTTGAACATATGTGATATTTTTATAGTATCTGAGTATGGCTCATCCGTTTCACAACTTGTCTCATTTTTCCAAGACCACTAACTGGTGCAGTAAAGCCTCTTGCAAATCTTGCTTTCACTTGGAAATTGTGAAGGTGATGTGCCAAGACTGGATTTTCCCCTGGAGAATTCAAGTCATGATACTGGCATTCAGGACCTACCAGTGCCCGGCTGCCTCCTGAGATAACTCCATGCCCTCACAGGCTCACACTGAGGCATGCCTGCCTGCTTTCCAGTGTGGCTCTGGACTCTGTGCTGCGTGGACTATGATCACAAAATCCCAGAATCATAGGGGTTGGAAGGGACCTCCAGAGATCATCGGGTCCAACCCCTCAATGATATGAAGTTACCTGGCCCCTTGAGGATACCAAGTTACCTGGCCTCATCTGGCAGGCAGAGCATCTCTCTGTGGACTTAATGGCCCTACGCGGCTCACAGAATGAGGTCAGATGCTAATTTGAGCATGCTGTTACATCTTTCCTCCTCCTTCTTACCGTCATTATTGCCATCATTACTATTACTATCATCCTTATTATTAACAGAACCACAGCTTATGCATCTCTCCAGCAGAAATAACCCTTAAGGCCCGTTGTGCCTGGGCAGGAGTAGATGTTACAAACAAACAAGCCTGTTTGCTTCTGTTAGTTTAAAACAGGCTTTTATGGTTACTTCAAACTTAAATTTTTTTCCTTGAGACATAGCAGTAAAACAGGAGCTGTGCTGCAGGAATCAGCTGTCAGCTACCCAAGCAAAAGGATGCTTCAGAATAGATCACTTTCTGTAGCAGCTTGAGGATGGAGAAAGTTACCGTGCCCGGCAGGCTATCTCAATGTGTCCGATTGCCTCTTCTAACAAACACATCTTCAGGCTTCCAGAAGTAAAGTAAGGTCATTGCTTGGATGAGTAATCTGACACATGGAAAGAGATGCAGTGTGATAGGTTTGCTGCTCTCCCAACAGCGTGGGGAAAAAATAATAGTAAAACTAAAAGATAACATAGAAGCAATAAAAAGTAGCGAGTAACTCTTCCTAGCCACATCAATCCTGGCATCATCAGCCCAGCCACAAGTTAGGTGGTGAGGGGAAAACAGAGACAAAATGTGTCTCATTATAGCACTGAAGATTACATGCCATCAAAAAGATAAAATTACCTGAGACCCTGCCAGATCACCTAAAAGTTGGGGTTGTGTATATGCAGCACATTGAAAATCCAGCCCAATTTATCATCTTCACTAGAAAGCAAATAGTTGGTAGGTTTTGTATTTTAAACAGCACTTGAGGTGCATGAAAATAAATAAATAAGGTAACCTTAAAGTCTAAGCCCAGGAATGAAAATCTGAGCAGACTTCAGCCTTCATCATCAGCTAAGCTCTCTGGGTGTGACAGGCAATTTTCCTTTTTAATTTTCTCCAGCAGTAAGGAAGCTAATGGTACATCTTAAAAGATATGACCTTATCCTTGTAAGCTACCTGAAGCTTGGCAGTAAATAGGATGGCCTCACTTTCTGTGAAAGGCCGACTTGAAGGGAGAAATTCCTTTCTTGCTTGCATCAAGGGACTGAGGAATGGGAGGGGAGATTGGATTCTTGTACACAACTTCTATTCTGCTCCAGGTTTGTTACCTGCAATGGCTTTTAGTGATCACCTCTTATGAGTGTTCAAATTATGGACGCCCCATATAGATAGATAAGATTCTATTTGGCCAGAATAAATACAGTGCAGGCCAGATTTCTCAATAGCATACCTAGGTGCAGACTTCTCTTCCCCCTCAGTGCCCTCTTGAAGTCAACAGACTGGTCTGCAATGGTTGCAAAATTATGGAGTTGCTGGGCTTTAACACAACAAGGATTTTGATGAAATAAAAAGTATATTTTGCAGCCAGATCTATTTCACTGAGGAACCTGACAAAATGCCATTGGTATTGTCATCTGTCCTACCTGTGGTGGGAGAAAACAGTGAAGAGTTCTGTGTTTGTTGCTGTAGGGGTGCTGATCCAAATACTTCCATACTTAACTGGGAAACCACACAGTGCTCTGAGCTGCTTTTCCTTTCCCTGCTCAGCTCTGGTGTTGCTGCTTTTAATTCGTTATATATTTTAATTATAAAGGCATAATTTGTGGAGTTAATGAACTCGGAGACCCTGGTCTGTTCAAGGAGTATAATTTGCACATATTTTTAACTGATTTCCAGTCTGAGAGCCAAATGCTGTGGTGCTGTGTGGATCTAGCTGTAGATGGCAAGCAGGATAAGGGAGAGCAGGAGGCAGAGCCCTGCCATTCTGGCACCAGCCACGCTCCAGGTCACCCATGGGAAGCAGGCACAGTTTAAACCTTCTGCCAAATGACTTGTCCAATTCCCATAACTCTGTGGATCAGCAGAAAACTAAACCTGAACCTCACAAATGCCAAAATAATGATCTAATCACTGGACCATGTGTCCTCTCTTTAACTTGGCTTTAGAATTTGCACTCTGCTGATGTGAATAGGACAGTTCACACATCCAACTACTGTTATTACAGGTGTCTAAAGACTTGAGCACACATTGCTGTGTCGGTTTAAACTCATTTCACATTTCAAAGGTTTTCTTTGTGATCAAAGGGGCTAGAATCTTCTTTATAAATGAAAGCAGAGATTTTTGGGGCAAAATAGATAGCCACCACAGAAAAGACTAGGAGGGGAGGAGGGGGACCGGGAATCAACACAAAGCAGGCTTTTTGGGGTTTTTTTCCTGGTCTGACTTCACAAGAACAAGACTGTTGGGATGAGGAATATCTTCCCATTCTCTAGGTGTGTTTAATCAGGAAGTTGTTGAAACGTAACTGCAGCTGAGATATAACTGAGAGCACTTCTGATGGCTCTAAAGAACGTTTGTTTCAGACAAGCCATATTATAATTTCCTTGTTCTATTATGTTATAATTACTACAGAACCAAAGACCAACATTTGACATTCTGGCGAAGTGACTGTGTGTGTTTACATGAACCAGACTGCTTACACACAGCTCAGTCTTTGTTAAATTTTGATTATAATAATTCCACCATAAGATGGTAACCAAATACAGTTTTTGCATGAACTTAACTGAAATGAAGCTTCCCTGAAAAGATGTTCAAACTGAATTTAAAGCTGGTCTGGATGATTTGAATTGATGGAACAAATGGTGAGGACACGGACAAAGTCATGTCCTTGCTGTGCTGAGCAGGCTTGGAGTGACCCTTGGTGTTGTTTATACACTTTGTCCAATTATTCTCTACTGCAAAAGGCAGAGGGAATGCAGGAAGCAGGGACCAGACTCCAGGACACTGCTTTCCTGCCTGAATCCTCTTACTTCTGGGCTACTGAGCAGGTTCCCTGTTTGGCCCTGAGTATTTGTGGAGCAGTGACCTGATTTCAGGAGCAGGGATATTGCTCAGCCACTTCAGGAAGCTGCAGGTGCCTGTGCCACACCAGGGACAATTCCCTCCACTCCTTGGGAGTTTCATCCAAACAGGGCAAAAGGGTGCAGTGGCCACCTTCTTCTCTAACCAGCCTACGAGAAGCTGGCCTGTGGTACTGCATATTAAGAGGGATTGGCTTCAGTTTCTCCTAGATAGGATTGGTCCTGAGCAGTAGATGGCTACCCTCCCTTGTGCTAGCCTGTGGGTGCTGGGATTTAGGGTGACTCTGGAGCCTCCTCCTCTGTGCTGTCAAGGAAGAGCTGCCAGTTTGTTACCTGTTTTCTTACACACTTGATAGCTTAGATCTCCTGAAATGGGCTGTATTTCCTTCATCCAAGGGCAAACTCTTCCCAGTTTGACTGGACTGGCATTATGTGTGTGGCTCTTTCCAGTTTCTGTGCTGTTGACCTCCTGGCCAGCTATCACCAGAGCTACGGTGGTCTTCTGGCAAACTATGGCCATATCTTGGTATTTCAAGATCTTGGCAACTGTTTTTCATGACTAGTATCAAGATAATCTGTAAAGATACCAAGCACAGAGAAAGAGAAGATTCAGATGCTGTCAGATGTCAGGGTGTTTGTTTATTTGCTTTAATTGTTGCAATGGATGTTCTGGGTCATTAGTTGCAATTCAAGAAGATTTAAGCTAAGGTCACTTAGCACAGCTGGAGAAAGGAGCTCAAGCTGTTTGCCTCCACATGTGGCTGGTACAGATGCAGATGTTCTTTCAGAGGACTTAAACTAATGTTTGTTCTGTCTCCTTTGAAGCTTTATAGTTTTAAGTGTCTGAAGTGAGGGAGTGTTCTGGTGCAGATCCTTGTAATTTATGGCATCTGAGGGTCATGGTTTAAAGTGTTAAATGTCTATCTTAGCTTCAGAAACACAAGTAAGAGATCTCCTGGAGATATTATTTCATCAGGAGAATAATAATTGACTGGACCTATCAACACTCCTTTGCTCTCTGCTAACTCTGACTATTTACAGATCATATAGGATGTTAAAGCTAATTTCTGACTCGTGTGATGTATTGATAGGGATGTGGCTTTGAAGTCTAGAAGAGCGTTGATTTATAGAGACTGTGCTGTTTACCTTTAGAAAGGGAGGAATTATGTTGCAACAACAGGAGCTCTGAGAAGGCAGGGTCAGTGGTTGTCATTCATTCCCCAGGGTCCCATTATTTGGGCCTTCATCTGATACCTTAGGCCAAATGTTTTCAGATGCTTTATACCCCAGGAAATTCTTGCTATTTTGAGAACAAAAGCAAGTTCAGACAAGTTTCTGGATTCATGTTTGGAATGCTCCCAGTATGAGAATCTCCCAGCTCAGGTTGTCTTGTGCAAGTGGTTTGTGAAATACTCAAGTATCCAGCAGCTATTGTAAAGAGTGCTGTATAAATAATGCTTATGAGCTTAAGCCTTAGCATAATCCTTAAGTTTAGTCTATCCTGGCAAGTTTCCTTGGATAAGTGTACTTTTCAGCTGGATCAGGCAAAAAGAATAAATTCCATGAATTTAGCAGAATAGTCAATACCCTTTTTGGAATTAATTCTTGCCTGTGTGGCTCTAGGCTTGCACAACTGCAATTACCACTACATCTAGTTTAAAACAAACTAACATTTTTTTTTTAAGTCCTAAAGAATCTCTAGTGACACCTATAAAAATTCACTGCTTAATTTTTTCTTCTTTTTCCTCCATTTCCTGCCATCAGTTTGCACATCTGTCTTTATGGACTTGTCAGAACTCAACTGGTACAAGTGGGAAAATGGGGCACAATATCAAGGAACTTCTTTAGGACTTTGTAGATGATTAGCTAGAATGCTATACAAGTGGTTTTATGTGAGAGTATAGCTTTGCTCTTGTCATTTGTGATCTGTGAACAAGAATACTTACCAGTTGGAAAAAGAAGCTGCAAAAAGATTTGGTCTTCCTTGGCAATACTAGTTCAAAGGCTATATTGTTCCCCAAATCTGTGCTTAGGATAGAAAAATCTGGTAAAAGATGCTAAAACTGAAGCATCACTTCCATTTTGCCACAGCTTTGAGACAGAGCTTCCCTGATTCCTCCATGTATTTCTGAATTTCACACAATCCTACACACGGCTCCAGTTTCTAACCATCTTCACTGCGTGCTTGCTCCAGATGAGTATAACAATTCCACCAGTGTAAAAAATTCCTCCTGAAATACAAAAACCAAGGGAGGGTCCTACAAGGTGGAAGTTACAGGCTCTTTGGAAGGGAAGGGAAAAACACATTGTTACAGTGGGACAGGGAGATGTGTGCCTTGGCACTATCAGCACCAGCACTCTCTGACTACTGCTCTTTGCAAGGAAGGTTTGGTAAACAAACACCACATGCATCTGACAGGGCATAGCAGCTGAACAAACAGACAAGGGTATAATTTATCCCTTTCCCTCTTTTTCACTGTCTATTTAATGCATTAGCTAATATGATGCTTACTGTGGGATGTCATTTATGACAGAAGCTGCTTTGTGTGTTGTTTTTAGCCTGGCTTTAATTGAGAACAAAGAAAGAGAGGGCAAGAGGTGGAAGAGTTGGCACAGGAGAGGAAAACAAGAGAGCTGGGAGGAGGAGAGAGAAAGGGCACTGTCACTTGTGACTGTAAGACATAGACACACCTCGGACCTCAAGAGCTGTCTTTGATTAGGAACCTAACAAGAAGTCCTTAATAATCTTGTCTAGACTTTAATTACTTGTGCCTTGGTTACTGCAGCATCCTTCTCTCTGACCTTGACAACTATAGCCATGCCAAACGCTTTTTCCCCTGTCCCTTGGTCACAGCCTCCCCCGATGGATCTTCTCTTGCTGAGAAGTGACAGATCATCCTGTGACACCAGCCTGGCCTTGTGTTTGCAAACACAGCACCTTCTCTCAAGCTGCCTTTAGCTGGGCTCATCTTGGAAATGTCTTTGTTGCTGGCCCTCATGTTGCTCCTTAAGATTCATGCTGGCTAGATCACAACCACGTGAGGGTCCTAGCACGTGGAGACCACGACCTACCATCCTGATGAAGCTTGTCTCCTTGTGTTCCTTTCCAGGATTCCTCCATGTTAGGTCCTCCTTGATTTGGGGGTTGAAGCCACCTTTTTGCTATTTGTTTGTACATGGTTTAGCAGAATGTGGTTACCTCCCACGACAGGGACTTTTACACACCATGCTAATAGGAATGATAAAAATGTATGGAAAAAAAAAACCAGCAAAGAACAGCTTTTCCTTGTATTTTAGACATGTATTTCTTGGTACACATGATACCAATAACTCCCACTTTTCCCTCCCAGTAAGATGATGACCTCCAGGGTCATCAATGCCAAATGCTTTTTGGTTTCATTTGGCAGAAGAGCCCCTGAACCCAGCCATTAGAGCCACTGTTTCCATGTGAGTGCTTCTGCAATAACTGTGATTGAGAATCACACGGTAGGACGCTGTAGAGAGCTAGAAAACTGCTACCTATGAGGAAAATTAGAAAAAGAATTTCCCCCTTAAAATGAATTTATCTGATTCCTGTCTTCCTCAGATACACAGATTGAAGCTCAACTGCATAGAGTAGTTTTTTATTGTTTCTGTCGAGGAGGATGAAGGAAAGATTCTGATTGAATAAATGATGTGTGTGAGGCATGGTTGATGACTAGCAATCATTGATTTGCCCAGCTCTAGTTTTCAAACACTGCAATTGTTTTCCTATTTTGTGGCCACTGTCTCTGAAACTATATCATGTGTAAGTACTCTGAATATTTTATATTGCTGTGCTTCTTTTTCCCCAGGTTTCTTCCTCCCTGCTTCCCTCAGCATTTTAATGGCCTGGGCTTTGAATTGTTTTATCACTCTGAAAGAGATTGACTGAACAAATAATGTTGCTCTTTTGCTGATTGCCTTGTTGTCGCTTAAATACTATTCCAATATAATGGGCAAGTTATTACTTCTCAGATAGATTTGCTGCTACCTTTTTTTTTTTTGCTACTGCCTTTGAGAAGAACAAAGTTATCCCAGGAAAATTTTTATTTCCTAGGAAGGAAGATGGTACTGTGCATTTGAAACCCATGAGAATCGTTGATTTTCATTTCAGGGTAATGCAGCCTTTAATTAACCAAAGAGGAGACTTTTCAAAGGTACAAGTACAAGTTAGGTTCATGGTTATTCCCTGTGGTTTCACTTTTCTTCTCTCAGCTGTCTGATTTCACAACTTTTTGACCAGTGATACAAGAAATAAGTGTTCTTAAATCTATATTGCTCTAACTTTCCATAGAAGGAGAATTCCAGAGCATCCAAACAGAATGGGAGCAAGACAGATACCCTGTTCTCAGTGGTGTCTAACTACACACACTTCACCTAAGTACTTGAAAACAGTGTAGCTGCTCTGAGTTTACTGTGATAAATTTATCACCATGAATTGGGACAGAATATGGGTCTCTATTAGATGCATAAATAATTGCATATTTGTCACATCCAGAAAGCAGGCTTGATATATGGATAAAAAAAGCCTGTTTTGTGATGAGCTTAAGTCCTTGAGTTTTAGTGCTTGAAGAGATTTATGAATTGTTGCCTGAGACAGCACAAAGTTTATGTTTGGAACAATGTATTTTTAGAACCAATGCATGCAGGTAGTAGGCCTGTTGTGGTTTTTTTTTTATCTAAGGAATACCCCAAACTAATGTTGGAATCAATAGAAAATGTGGATGGTCAGCATCTCTGAGAGCTAATGCCCAGTAAGAGAAGCAATTGGGTTTACTGTTATAAAAGAAGAAATTGAGAAACAGAGATCAAAAAATAAACTAGTGAAGAAGAATACCCCCCCAACTTTCAATTCTCCTCTGCTTTTCAGAAAATAAGGTTTGTGCCCCTTTTTTTAAAAGTGTTTATAGCTCTTCTAAGTGTGAACAGCCAGCTATGAAGAGGAAAATTCCCCATCAAAGGTGTCATATGTGGGAGAAAAGGAGCTGCTTGTTTTCAGGCTGGAGAGGTAGAGGTTAAATGACAGTTTAAAAACAGCTGAGGCTCGTTCTAGAAAAATCAGCCTGGTGCACTTACTTGTAAAGGAAAGGAGTAACAGCAGAGATGCTGATTTCTGCTTCTCTCCAAGAAATGCTGTGATACTGGCTTTTGAGGAGCTTGACTTGCCTGTAGGTAATAATGTGTAGCATTAAAAAAAAAAAAATCCAACCCAAAAAAATGTTCTTGGCTTTAGGCTTGCCTGTATCATGCTTCTGTGCAGCAGAACCAGGGAGAAATCAAAGGCAGCTATAGAGAGGTTTTCACAGGCAACTGTAAAAGGTGTATCAGTAGGGAAATATCTCCTGCTTGGGTCAAAACAGCCTGGATCAACTGTAGTCTCTCCAAATCGATACCCAGGATCATCAGGGATATAAAACTCTGTGTTGGCCTAAGGAAATAGTAGGAGTTATTGGAGTAGATGTGAGAGGCAGGTGACTAAAAACATGTGCTGCGAGCGTGGTCCTGTGTTCCTCTTGATGAGGAAAGGGTGGCTAGCTGGGACAATGGGATGTCCTGCAGGCAAGTGAAGAAGGTTCAAGGGGATGCAAGTGCTGGTTCTGTGAGCTCTGCTCCAGAGGCTTTATCCCCTGGGTAGCTCATTTCTCTCTGAGAAAGGCTTGTTGGTCCTGAAGCCCACTGGGGCTCCTGTTAACTCAGCTGAGAGAATCAGCATTAAGAGCCTTGGAAAAGATGCTCAACAGATGCAGGAGAAACGGGAGGAACTTCTCTGTAGTCAGGTGGTTGACCTTGTTTTGCTTTTCACTGAGGAGATAGGAATTAATCTGGAAACAGCCTGGGAATCTTCCTAGCAGTGCATTGCTGCCCTGGTCAGGACCCAGGCAGTGCTAGGTAGGTTAGAGATGGCCACAAGGTTCCTCTTCCTTTCCCAAGCCCATTGAGAGTACCCTGTAAAACCCTGTTTTATGACTGACTGGAAAACATAATTTCATTTACTATGTGGAAAGCATTAATTTCCTATGTGTAACGTATTACAGATGAAGGCCAGTTCTATGATGCATGAATGTAGAATGATATTAAAATAAGTTGGGTTTGTTTTTTTTTTAAATTGCAAAGTCTTCCTAATATAAAAACTATTGTGTACTGCCTGCTGGGAGGGACTTTATTTGGACTAAGCTGAAGATGCACGAGTTTACCACTTGCACATGGAGGCAGCTTCTTTCAATGTAGCAGAGAACTTCTGGGTTTTGCATGGATCTCTCTGTTTCTGTTCACTTTTGAAATCCTGCAAAAAGGAGGCAGTTGGTATGACTTACAGGTAACTGTGTAGAAAGGCCCATTTGCTGCTGCTCCACACAGTTGATGGCAATTGGGAGCCAGAGTTTTTCTCCAAACTATGAGCCTGTCTTTCTAACCACAGTGTGGCACTAATGGTATTAATGCAGCAGAATGCAGATGGGAATTAAACAGCAGCTGCATAATCATCTTAATAAATGTAATATTAAAAATATCACAATCCTTTAAATTGTTGTCCTGCTTGTGTAAGGCAGAGCTGTGTAACAAATAACTGCTGTAACTTCTCTGGGAGGAGTACAGTTTATGACCAGTTTAGATTAAACAACTCTCTCACCCTCCTGTTCTGCCAGCAACTGCTTGTCTCACTAGGGCTTTTCTTCTACCCTTTTCTTCTATTAACAGTCTGCTATAGACCAGATTAGGGTCATTAACTGCTCATTAGTTCCTGAGAGAGGAAGGCCACCTCTTGGTTGTTGAATATTGATTAGGATGCAACATAGCATACTAGTCTGAAGCCACCACAGAAGATGCTCAACTTCTGAAGTATTACCTCTGTCTTTCATGATGCTCTGGATTAGATCTGCTGTGGCTACTTTTTTCTTCTTCCTCTCTTCTACAGGACCAGGTAGCAGAGTGCTGACCAAATAATAAACAAAAATAATGCTGTCATCCTCAGCCTTTTGTGGGATAGAGAAGTAGCCTGACAACTTAACTTGACTTTGCCATCCCTCATGGGCAAGCCTTCTTCCTTTCCTTCCTCTGATGCATTGCAAGTGTAATGTGTCTTGTCCTGCTGCCAATACCACCAGAATAGATTACAGTGCCTCTCTGAATAGAGATACTGGTGAGTAATTTTCATCTCTGCTGAAATTAATTCATACATTTTTCCCCAGTTTGTATCAAAATCAAATAACTTGACTGATTTAAGGTCCAAACTTGCAATTGGTAAATATATAAAACCCTCCTGAAGACAGCTTCTTGAAACTGGTAGCACGATGGTAAATCCTGTTGAAGTTGACCTTGAGGTAATAACTTAAAAAGCTGATAATAGGATTTGTGCTCTGGTAGTAGTAGGTGTTTGAAAATTAAACAAGGAAAACATTGTTTCAGTATTAAAAAACTCATATATTGCCTTAATACATGCTATAATCCAAGCCTGACTGTGCATAATAAGCTTGTAATTCCATTGATTCATCGATGGTGAGATAACAAACACCTGTAAATGGCAAATGGATTGTGTGAGAGAAACGGGAAGCGTGATGGGCCTGCTGCAGTGTTGCAACTTTTCTGTAGTATCATGATGCCACTGTCCTTATGCCTGTTCATAGAGTGTTACTTGGAGGTTACCTGCTTGCTCAGTCTCCTCAGCACACCATAAAGCAAACGAGTTAGATTTTACTGGCACTGCCTAACCCCTATGTCTTAGCTCTCCTGTCCTATAGGTTATGCAAAGACACTGGTTGGTGAGCAAGTACAATGGGATAAAGGGGCTGATTGATACACAGGATCCACACCAGTTGCATGCGTAGCCATTTTTGTGTTTCTCAGGGTAGTTTTTCTCTAGTAAATCCTTCTATGTTGAGGATAAAATATTTGGAGGGTTGTAATTTTATGGTATGGTACACATAAATTATAAGAGAGGCAGGCAACCTTTTAATACACAATTAAACTTTAACATTAAATAGAAGTGTGAAGGGTGTATAAACATATAAGGGGAATCTTACAGCTAAAAGAAACAAAAGTGTTTAAGATCATGAAATGAATGGCAAAGGGAGAGCAAACTGCTCCTTAACTCACTGCATACCCCCAACCCCAAAAGTTATGGGCCAAAACTAGGGCACTTCTTAAGATATTGTCCTCTACTATTGCAGTCAATGACAAAAAAAAATTCCATACTGTTTTGAAAAGTTAATCTTGAAAGCTGCAAAAAGTAGTTGATGTTATCTTGTTCATTAGTTGTTTTGGAAAATGAAACAAGCTCCTTTAGAGTTCTCTTCCCAGCTTATATATCTCCAAAATCAGCATAACGGATTATGGGCTAGAGATACCATCTCACCTCTCCCCTGCTTTCTAGGGAGTCCAGGGTTGTCACTGCCTTTGTGAAACATACCCCTACAGAAAAGAGGAAGATGTCCTCCATTATACACTCCAGAAAATGCAACTTCATTTATATACCAGCCTGTGATAAGGCAGAAAGCAGGAGCTGCTCATCTAATAATCTCCTTGTATCCAATTCAAAAACTTGCCATGCTTTCCTGAGGCATCACAAGGCTGCAATCGTTTCCCCATCCAATCTCTGCTAACTGCCTCTCTTAGCTCGATGTAGGCTTCTTAAAAAAGTAAATATCAGCTTCATGCAAAATAAGTTTTGCTTTGCTGAGCATTAAAGTCTGCCCTTCTCATGCAGGCTCTTATTTTCATTCAGAGAAAGTCTGTGTATGAGGCTCATAACTTCTTGGATATATCTGTACCATCATATGGCTTTTTTTTTTTGAAGATTAATATGACTGGAGTTAAGGCATTTGCTGTTAAATAAATGTTTCTTGTTTTAATTTCTCATCACTCCCAAAGAGTTTGGATGGAAATCATAAGTGCTTTAATATAGAGCTCTGAGGTAGATTGCTACAGTGACTAAGACATGTTATGGATGCCTTAAATAGTGCTTGGGCATCTCAGAAGAGTGGAATGCAGTCTTGCCTGGAACATCAGACAAGGTGGTGATCCTGAGAGCTTTATTTCCAGACTCAGAGGCAGAAACGGCAGCTGCATTCTGCCCAGATGCAGGGGCCATTCACCCCTGCAGTGCTGCTTGGGCCTGTGTAACGGACTACTCACCTTCCAGCTCAGCTGTGGGGCCAGCTGAGTCGTGTGTGTGGTTAAAGCAGCTCCTCCTTCTTCATTTGGAATAAGAGCCCTGGTCCTTCTGAACCAAAAACTTTCTATGATTTTAACTCAAACAAGGGCTCCTTTAGCTGAGAAGTAGAATTTGTGTATGCCTTTGAGTCCCTCAGGACATGGGGAGAAGGAAACGTGTCCTGGTGCTAAGGGTCATCCCCAGCTGATGGGAGTGAGGTGAGGCACAGCTGTCCCTGTGTGCAGTGAGAGCTGCTTGGAGGGGCTGTCCCTTGAGACTTGATTACAGGGAGCCTAGACCCAAATTTAGGGCTGCTAATGCCCCAAGGGCAACTCTTTTTTTCATACACTGGCCTGGGTGACCTCTTCCATTTTGGTTTTAGAGGGACCTCTCCTTGGGCTGGCAGACAGTGAGGTTACCCCAAGCTCTCCTCTTGCAGAAACTGCTGATGATGGGGGCACACACAAATTTGTATTGATAGGGCTGTATATGAGCTGTGTACGCCTTGTGTACAAAGAGATGTAGTACTGCTGTGTTCAGGTACAAGAGTTTGATGGGAGGATGTTAACTTCTCAAATTAAGGCAATGTTAGTGACCTGTAGCTCAACACTGCCAGATTGTCTTCAAATTGTAGACCTCAATCTCTTTGCTGTTTGTTTTCAAGATAGATGTGACAGTTTTCAGTCTAAACTGGTTTTTAATTCCCCAGCCAAAATTGTGTATCACTAAAAATAGGGTTATAATAGATGATACGGCTTTTAACTATGAGGCCTTCAGGATGGCTCTGTTATATTACAGTTCTGTTAATTAAAATGAAAGGGGGAAAAAATATACTAGGAATGTGCTAATAAAGCATGAAATGAACAGTCTTACCTTAAGACACTTGCCAATCTGTTTTTCCTTATTGCATGAGCAGTTGTCTTTGTCTTCCCCAAAATACACTGAAATTGAGGGAAGGATTTTCTTTTCTTCTTTTTTTTTTAAAGGAAACTTCTGAGCCTTCCTCTTCACTGTCATCCCAGCATCCTGTGACTTGTCACATAATTGTGTTTAGGCATCTTTGGGCGGTGGGTGAGAACACAGGCTAGCCGAGTTGAATAGGTGCTTCGTGTTGAATTCAGATTGAATCACTGGAGCTGCTGGATTCATAGTTTGGGGTCTTTTTTATATCTTTTTTCTTTTTCTGTTCCTTTTTTTTTTCCTGGTGTGCTTTCAGGAGAGCTTGTACTGAAAAATAACTTTCACTTCTCACCTTAAACCTAGAGGGTTTCTCAAATAGTCTGTGATGTTGTAAATCTCCAGTACAATTTGTGGACTCTTAATAGTTATCATAACGCTGAAGCAAAGCTTTTATATCAATATGACTGTACCAGGAGAGAAAATCAAACCTTTCTGCATGTTTTCTGAATTAAAATTTAAAACATGCAACAGCAGAATAGATCTAGGAGCTATAGGTAATGTTGAATTTGATTCTACAAGAATGATATTGTGCCTAGAGCATTTTTCCTTTTTTTCATAGCTATACTACATACAGCTCCATTCTTCATCGACAATCTATGCACACACAGAGATATATATATTTTTATACAGTTCCACCAAACAGAATTGGAGTTCTTATGAAATGGATTGAAATGGCTGCAGGGGTTGGCAGGGTTGAGGTTTGACAAATGCAGATTTCTGGACTGCAATGGCTGCATTAAATACCATTTAAACCATTAAATTTTGCTAATGTTTTTAAGCCTTCCTATTTTGTATTAATATGAATGCTGTTCACGTGAATATTAAGAAAAAATATCGTAATATTTAAAAACACTGTTATATTTAAATGAAGAGAAAGTATATGCAGAAGTCAGTTTGTCTGTGTACTTTCCAAGAAAGAGAATTCAAAGTAGAGAGCAGAGCATGGGGTTCAGATGGGCAGGTTTGCCTGGCATGGAGTCACTCACAGGAAATCTGCCACTGACAGCAGCCAGCACAGCTTTCAAATGGGTTATAAAATCCTCAAAATCAAAGCAGAGGCAAGATGTAAAATATGTTAACTTCTGTCACTTGCATGGCTCAGAGAGGCACCGCTGTAGAAATAAAAAGTAATATTCCAAGTAAACCAAGATGACAGAACATGCATTGCAAAGTGCTGCTCGAGCATATAAAGTGCAATCCAGTCACTCACTCAAATGAAATATTCTGCTAACTGTTAGGGGCATCAGTCTTGCACCACAGAGGTGTCTGCACAGGAGAGAGCTGGGTAACAACTGGGAAAAGTTCTGATAACTTATCTGGAAAAGTCATTAGAGCTAGGAAGGAGAAATTTTTTGGAGTATGAATGGCTGATGAATCCATCTGAAACTGCTGCTAAAAAGAAACAAAAATACATTTCTTGGTAAGAGCTTCCACAGCTGAATCGATGTTTTTCCAGAGTTGAAACGCATCAGGTTTTTGATAGCCATTATTAGATGCAATACTGTTGGGAGACTTCAGTTCTGAGCTGATCTTGTCTCATTTTGCTAGAATTAAAGGGTGATTTGTGAGGTTGCTGTGGTGGGAGTAACACCAGTAATTCTTTGTTGTGGGGCTTAAGATTTTATTGGGTGTTGTGCAAGGGAAAATGAAAAATCTCCATCTACATTCTAATGCCTGTATTTTAAAAATAAATGTAATGGAGTACTCAGAGCTTAAAGTGGGCATTCCTTTCAGTGCTCAAATAAGGAAAAGCAAGGTTTGATCACATTTTGATTGTGAAATATTTTTAAATAGTGAAAAATAGCTTGGATGAAGATTTTAATCTCAAATATTAATGGGTCTCTATATAGGTTTGTCTGCTCAAGCTGAAATTGTATATTAAAAAAAAGAAAAGAAGAAAACCCAATCTTGTCTGCTTCTTCACTGAGGGTAACAAGGATTGTATTGCAGCATGCTGTTCATCTTGCAAACTAGGCAGTATTTGTTCTAATGGTACCACATACCATGTTTCTGCTCTTAAACCTGTTCTTTCTACTGTTTTCAGAAACGATACTGTGCTGTGTACCTACAGCTCTGCATCCAGCCAGTCTGAACCTGGAGTCTTCCTCCCATGTGCTAGGGTAAGACTGGTCCTGGTTTCCCCTTCCACCCTTGGTCCTGCACCTTGCACAGTCTCTGGATTTTTCCAGGGGTTGACATGCTTTGAGAGAGAGAGCGTATGTTAAATTAGCTTAGCAGAAGCTCTGGTGAGCACTTGCACTGGTGTCGTGCAAGGAGGTGTCATGTCATCTTCCCTTCCTGACACTAGGGATGGGACACTACTGAGATGGGCACAGCTGCAACTGAAGCTCATGTTGTCACTTCTTTTGGTCATTCTTCTTCCTGAGCTAGGTCTCCCTAGGAGTTCATGCTCTGTGTGAGCAGGGCTGAAATCACTATGGGTTTTAGGTTGTCAAGAGCATGGCTTGTGCTATCCCAAAGTCTTGGTTCTCTGAGGAAAGAGGCTGCAAACCAAGCTTTTCTCTCCAGCTGCAAGTGAACAGCTTTAAGTGGAGTTTCAGAGTCTCTTGAGAGCATCTGGAGTGTTAAATGAGGTGTGCCAGATACTGTGATGGGAAGCGGACCCAAAATTTCATGCTTCTGGGGCAATACATAAGCCTCTAATCCAATTACTTGGGACAGACATAATCACACACATTAAAGACTTATTTTATGCTACAGACTGTCTGACTAACTTGGTTTGACATGTCTGATAAAAGTTTTTTGTGTTTCCTGTAGTATTTTAGCTGTGCTGTGAGCTGCCTGGCTATTTCTCCTTGTCTCTGTGAGCTACTGCTGGAGATGCATTGTCTTGGTAAGTGTAACTGCTCTGGCTGCTGTCACTCATTTGGCTATGGTGTGTGCATACCTTAAAACCATGTGGGGGTTTGTTTCCACAGAGCATGCCTGTTGGGGTTTTACATTTAGATTCTAACCAGTATATCAGACAGTGCCAGCTGGGTGTTTCTACAGGTGTTTCAGCGGTGGGTTTCTTTGTGGAGTGAGTCTCTCCAAGCACACCTCTGGGATAAAGCTAGGATGTAAAACTGGGAGCCCTATTGTTTCAGAAAAAATCAAACTCTTCAAAAAGACATAAGCAGCAAGAGTGATTTGATTTTCAAATCATGTTAGAGGGAAAAGTTCATACAACAAGAACAGAAACAAATCTGTTTGTACATTTGGTTTTTTGATTTATTTTTTTTCTGCCAGGCGTCAGATTTAGGGTATCAAATGGATTATTATTGGTTCTTATCTAAGTTTAGAAAGAGCTGTGAATATATAATGAATACAACAGAGAGATTTCAGTGTTTATTAGTTTACTGGTTTATTGATGCTTCACTTGCCCGTCTTTGCAAGTGGTGCCATTCTGAAGACTTGGCTAATCTCCACAGTCTAGATTTGTTCCATATATTGCTTTTCTGAATTTGCCTTTTGGCAAAAAGTCTCAGATCAGGAGCTGTTTGCATATCAAGGCTCACAGGTCTGCTTTGGAAAGCTGCCAGGTCTTGGAAGTCATGAAACCTCTCACTATAAATTAAGGGAATAATAATTGAATGTATTAATTTTGATTCTTGATTTTTTTTTTTGGTTATTGTCATCTTTAATTTTGTCATAGCTTCATATAACTGAACAAAGATTGCTGTTGCACACAGGGGTCTGGCTTTTGCTAAGGGACAGTACGAGGACATACTGCAGAAGGGAGGCGTTTCAGGCATCAGTTATACAGGGTCTAGGTTTATTATGCAGGTAAGAAAACAGCCAGCACAACACTGGTCATGCTGCTCCTGATGTCCATAAGGAAAGGTCAAGCAGAGTTGTTTGATCTCTTCTAGAGGGTTCTGAAGCTGCCACATAAATGATGGTTTATTTTGGTCAGCGGAGCAGGGATTGCTGCACAGACTATTAACTACCCATGTGGGAAGAAAATGCCATAAAAATCTCTGCTGCTTAGGTGAACACAACCTAGCAGCAAAGAGAACAGCTGAGTGAGGACAGCTTTGGGTTTGACTCGTTCAGATGCTGGCTGGAAGGGCTTGTGAGCAGGCTGAAAGCAGCCTGGTGGCAGTGGCCTGTGAAGGGTTAGTTAAGAGCAGCTTTTAGCATCTGTAAGTGACTAATTAGAAATATCTCTTGTGAAGGAGCATCAGCCTGCGAAGGGGGAGGGAAAATGCTCTGGAAGGAATGATGAAGTGGTGTTGATGAGCAGAAATAGTAGGAACTGGCAAACAGTGGAGGTTAGAAAAGTGCAATCAAACGGTTATAAAGGGCACTCTTGGGCTTGAGAACAGGAGGGCGCAGGGTTGCTCTGAGCATAACGGTGCAGAGGACCAAGGACCTACTGGTGTAGTTTGGTGAGGGGTGCCCAGGTTCCTGGGTAGGACCAGGCACATGCTGATGGCCTGAGAACAAAAGTTTCCCTCATGCAGACTGGGGGGCAGGAGGATCTGATGGCACTGCTGGGAGAGCTGGTCTGTGGTCATTGCGAAGCATCTTTGCTGGCTACTTCTTTAAAGCAAAACAGTGCTGACTCTTTCCAACCTAGAAAGGAGCAGCTGAATTTCTGGGTGTCCAGCACCTCTGTCTGTGCCTGGATCCTAGTTTGTTTGTCACTGGAGAGCTGGGCTTGTGGTTACTGAAAACAGTGGCACTGCTATCTCAAGTCAAGCACCCCAAAAAATCACCAGTCACTCTACAACTTAGAAGTGAATGATGAGAAGAGAACTTACCAGTTCAGAAGAGCAAGGGCAATAAAAGCCCCAGCTATCTGGACTTAGTTATCCCAGACCTATGTACTTCTTCTCCCTCTGAAGATAAAGTCCAGTTTTTCCTCATTTGATCCATTGTTGAGCCAAATACAGAGGTGGTTTTTTGAGGGAAGAAAAGGATTTGAGTGCCTTCAGCAGAGACTCCAATGGCAAGCATGCATATTAGTGTGTTGCACTCTGTGTTCTCTGAGCAAGCAATGCACAAATGAGCTCTTTCCTTTTCACTCTACTCTGGAGCAGAATTTAGATTTTATAAGTTGACCAGCTACTTTCTGTTCCCCAAATCCTCCTATTGTGCTATAATTGCTTTAATAACATTACCATGAACAAATGTATTTATAGCAAGTTCTCAGTGTGAAGTCCAAATAGGGACTGCTCAGTTCTGTAATCTATAGATCATCTCTCATATGCTTCTCAACCAGACATTGATGCTGCTTTATACTGTAACAGGGTTATATTTCATTTTCTTAATGTCACAGTTTTATTAATTTCTGGAATCAGTGCCATACTAAATATCTTATTCCTATGACCAGCCTTGTAGGTCGAAGGTATGATTAAATATGCACTGGACAGGTGTGGGTTGCAGCCTGATACCTGAGATGACTTACAATGTTTATAACCTCTTAGCTGCTACACATCCTATATTTTATATGCCAGTGTGTCGTATTCCACTTTATGCTCTGCCAGTGAGGTTCTTTAGTCTTCATAAGGCTTTTAATTGTATTACATATTTTCAATCAGTCCACAAATCATTGCTTTCAGTTAACATCTCTTTTTTCTTGGGTTTTTTTTTCCCTTGCCCCCAGAGTTTTCCCTTGGCCTATGACGCTATTGATTGTGTCACTCAGCCTTTATTACCAAATGACTTTTAGTTGCAGAAATGGGACTTACATACTAATTGTAGTCTCCTGGATCAGCTTCTCCAACGTTACACTGAAGGCACTGTTTAGGAGATGAATTCTAGCAGTGGAAGTTGTGTGGCCAGACTTGTAAAAGTGAAATTTAAAGTCTGGAAGGAAAATAACCCCCCTGAAATTTCAGTTCTTCTGATGTGAAGGACTTATGACTTGGCTATGTTGCCTACTGTTAGTGCTGTGGGAAATAATACAGTGAGTGACGTTCCCCTGGAATTGAAAGCAGGGAAGATGTTTGAGTGTAAATGGATACAGCTCCTGTTAGCTTCTGGTGTGCACAGAGGTCGAAGGAATTTGCTTTGTACAAGATACAGTTCACAAAGACCTGGTATTTCCTTCTTTGTGAGGTTTGTCTTACTTGGCATCTTCCTCTAAGGGATGGTGCCAGGTAGCTAAATCTAAAATATCCATTGCATATTGTGGAAAACTGAAACGTTTTGCTGGAAGACTGAAATAATTTTACTTTCAGTAGCAGTTCCTGTATCAAGGCTATAAGAAATCCAAGGTTTGCACAGGGAGGTGGTGTGGAACAGGGTCAGCAAGGTATGAAACTGTAGATAGCTCAAATACGGAGCTAAATCTTTTGGTTTCCTCTCACTAACCTCTTTTAACAGCCTGAGTGTTAGATGCTGTAGTTTTCTTCAGGCTTCAAAGATGGTGAATGTTCTTGTAAGCCTTTTATTTTTCCAACAAGAAAAAAAAAAAGAAAAAAGTGGTGGTTTCACTTCAGTATCCCTTTAGTGGCAACGATGAATCCTCTGGCACTCTTAACTGAGAATTTAATGTCAAGTTTACCTTTCACCCTTAACTCATCTAGACATTAACTGATCCATAAAATTCACTGTAGGATTCATTGCCAATTATAAAACTCTTGTTCTGAATTGTGATTTTTTTTTTTACAATGTTAAAACATTTTAATCACTAAAATATCTTCATATCACACAAGTGACAAATCAGTGATTGACTGCCAATTCTTCTGGTTGGTTCAGTTTTGGGTTTGATTCTTTTGTGGACTGGGAAGGTAATAGCCAAATTCTTCTGTTGATGACACCAAAGAAAACCCAGACTAATTGTTGCAGTGAATGGCACTGATGTGCATTTTCACACATCATTGAACAAAATACAGTGCAGGGGGCAGAGGAAGGTACCTCTCAGGGGAATCCACAAAGGGTATAAGTGTCATAAAACTCAGAGCAAGTGGGCTTAGTTAAGAAGCCTTTTGGAGCCTTGCTTTGGTACAGGCAGGACAAAAAGATGCTCTGCACTGCAGTATAGCACTGTGTGTCTGGATTCTTTGCTGAATTCCGATTAAAATGTCAGTGGTTTGACTCAGTCAGGCCAAGTCCCTCTCCCCTGGGAGCAATGGTCAGCATGGGGAGGACAGAGATGGTTCACCCACTAACCACAGCCAGAGACAAGTTAGAGCAGAATCCCCCTTCTTCATTTTACTGTTCTCCACCAATTCACCCTTTCCCCACACTTCTGTGCCATTTCCCGCTTCCCTTCTGTACTCATTAGAGCCATCAAGTCACATCATTTCTCCTCCACTCCTACCTGCAGCCTGAGGACATGGATCCTGTTCTCATGCCCTCCTCAAGATTGACCTGCTCCCATCATTGATTCTCAAACCCCTTCTCCCTCCTGAAAGCATTCACCAGGGTCATGTTTTGGCAGAAGAGTATCTGAAGATGGAGAGAGGGTTCCCACCATGCCTGTTCTGCCCATGGGGAGCAGCTGCTGGGGAGGGTCTGCAGGAAGGAGGGTTTCTTCCTCTGACACTCGGTCTCTTCCCTTTGAACTTTGCTGCAGTAACTTCCATATTTGAGGCAATATTGCAAGATGCCAAGATGTCCTAATTGCCACAGGGTCCCTTTGTGGCTATTTCCCCTCTTCGCTCCTTGCTCTTTGCACTTCTCTCACAAATATTTGATTTTTCACCAAGTCTTCACCAAATCTTTTTCACCAAGCCTAAAGACCTTGCTGTCCTTCCTACCCCTTGGTGGGAAATGTTATTTTGTTAGGGACAGGCTAATGCCCAGAGCTTTTGGGGCACTTCAGTAGAAGTGGGCTGGTACTGATGCTCTGGGAGAAAGCAGCCTTATTAAGTTGTCATGGAGAAGGAAACAATTCAAATCCCTACCTCCAGCTAGAAGGAGAGGAAAACACAGGAGACTTTCACTCTGCTTTTACCTAAAACTTTGCTGGCATCTTTACTGCACTTGAAGGCAGATGTCATGGTAAGATTAATAAAAAAAAAACCCAACCCACAAATTACCCAGATGGCTGGAGTCAGAGGAAAGCTGCTATTTGAGGACCTTTGATAGGACAGGAAGGTTTAATGAATCGCTGCCTGCCTGACAGTGGAGTCCTGGTATCTGTAACTGCCCGACCTCCGGCTCACTCAGGTGTTAGCCCATTACATTAGCTTTCATATGCATAACCATCCCCATCCTTGTAGCTCTAATATTATTTCAAAGGAACTGAAGTGAAAATACTGTCAAGACCCCTCTTTACCTTGAGGAAGGAGTAGGAAGAAATGATGTGAGAAGCTGTATTTACCATGAATCACCCGCAGAAAATAGCTCGTTGCAGAGAGACACCTATGGAAGTGAATCCAGGATGAAGAGCACATGCCTAAGATCCACCAGGTCTATTAACTGAGGTTGTCCAAGAACTGAGGGATTGGTAAGAATCAACAAAAGAAGATTTTGCTCTTATTGCTGGAAAAAATGTCAGCGTCCCCTGGGGAATTCTAACTGCCCTTTCATAATAACTGCTAAACCCCAACGTTTTCAGGAGTTGTAGGTGCTGAGCCAATCTAATGCATGGGTTTTTTTCTTAAGTATAATGTAGATTTCAGTCTTTTTTCTTGAAGTTTCTGTGACTGTGCTGCTAGATAAAAAAATTAGCCAGCAGACATTAGTTACGTAGTTTTTCAATGTATCGTTCATTCAGAGTATTAGGGTTTACTCTTCATCTGAAGCATTCTGAGCTGCTTTTGTATTTTCTGAAAAGTGAGGCCACAAAGGTAGTTTAGATGTTCCTTTATGATGGTTTATCTCAATATTTTGAAGAGGGGTATCGCTGTGTGAAAGTTCAAAAAAAGAAAAAAAGAGAGAGAAAAGGACAACAAAGCATTATTGGACTAGATGATATCCAAGGTCCCCTCCAAGCCCTACCCTTCTGTGATTCTGTGACTGTAACCTCTATTTGTAGTTGTTGATGACAGTGACTTGGAAATGTTAAACAAGAAAAATAAAAGGGCTGCAGTGTTCTCTGATAGTTCTGTGTGTTTTATTGACAAACGCTTTGATGGTGAAAACTGCCATTGTGATTTTTTTTTTCCAGAATGGAACACTTCATTTTTTTATGATCTTATTTATTTTGTTACTGCTTTTAAAAAAAAATAAAATTCATTGTTTCTGTTTTTATAGTTTATGTAGTATAATAGCAATGATTAGGGGAAAAAAACCCACTGAACACTCCTTGTAGGGGCCAAAGACTTTTGTGAGAGCGAATGTTTGTGATCTTAACAATGTGTTTCTCTAAAATGGGGAAGAAGAAACACTAATTCTTGGGCTTCACTGTGAAAAGGGCAATTTTGTGTTGGGCAACTAAAATACCGGTTGCACACCCATCTATCAGTGAAATAGATTCTGTAGCTGCTTTCCAGCTGTTGAATATTCAGGTGAGGTGAATGCCACGAGTTTCTGGAGCTTACCTAGTAATGCTGTACCCGAGCTCTGATTACTTTCCCTACCTCTTGGTGTTGGCTGGGCTTAAGATCACCGTGGGTATGTCCTCTGTGCTCACTGGTGTCTTAAATAGATGGCTGTGTGGAGATTTGTACAGCCTTCTCTTAGACTGGGAGCTTGAAGCCAGCTTGGGTATGAGTGCTGGATGCTGCAGTCTGGCAGTGTCTCTGGTCTAAGTGCCTGTCACGAAACAAGAGTTGTATTTTCTCACCTTGTTATTTGATGTATGTCAGAGCTGGCAGTTCAGCTGAAGCCTTTTGTGCTGGCAGAAATCGAAGTTGGTTTTGTTGAGTTTTTGGCTCCAGCTGGGAGTGTCTAAATGTTTCTAGGAGGAGTTGACAGCTTTGCTAGGTGCTCCTCTTACACCTTGGAGCATGTTGGAGTTCCCCGAAGTCAGAAGGGTTGTCCTGTTCTCCTGTACTCTGGTTTGGGATGGCTGTAGATAAGAGAAGATTTCATCCCCGAAGATGTTCTTTTTTTATCTGTGGAAGATTCTCTCTTTCAGAGAAGATGAGTACATTACCCTGGCTAAATAACATGTCTTCGAGATTGACTGTGAGAGTGTACTGTGAGGCATGCACTAAAGACACTATAAATAGTGAATAATCTGTCGCAGACAAACCAGCTCCTGTAATGGAATCAGTTGGATAGGTGCCATTTATCCTTATCATTTTTCTACTAAGAGTTTTACATTAGGAGAAAAAGACACGAAGAAACGTTTTCTAGCTGCTTGCCCGTCATCCTTGGACCAAGATTTATACAGGAACTGATCTTTGTATCTTTAACATTTATTGGTATTAACAACACAGAAGTGTAACAAATAGTCAGACTCACCATTTTTGCAAGAAATTGAAGAGGGCAGGAGTGATTATTTTTTTCTTCTTGGGAGTCACAAGGTCACATGTGAAATAATATTTGGGAGGAATAAGAAAGCTGGAAAAGCTGCTGCCTTTCCTATTGAGCTCTTTAGCACGCTGTACTAATGAGCTACAGTGAAAGAAGCCAGGCGAATGAGAACACAATTATTTACACTAGATTTGCAGCAGAAGATGTGTAGCAGCTACACCAGCTTAAGGAGCACCCAGCTGTCCCCCCTTGTCTCGGTCGGTGAATTCCCACCTGTGCTGTGGTTGTTTGTGCAATTGTTTGAGGCAGCAGCATAAATTAGAGCAATAAAATGATCTGGGTGAAGTAGGTTTTAGCCTGGATAATTTTATTGATCTGCACTGTGGCACCACAGGGGGATGACATCGCTTGGGAGGTGCCAGATTGGGATAGGAATGGGAATGAACACCAGGGTGGAAGAGCAGAATCTTCTTGGGTTAATTTTGCCATAGTCTTGGTATGTCCAGACCTGGCCCGAATAATTAGTAGTAATGAACTAACTGTGCAACTTGTCTTTCATTGCCTCATCTGGTTTCCTATTTTATTGGTTTGTGTAGCTCAGAGTGAAAAAAACCCAACAATAATTTGTCTCTAAATGGCATCATTGTTCCCCATACCATTACTTATGTATTAGAGTAGCTTTAACAGCCCAATGGAGACAGCAAGGGGAAAACACGGGTGAGAAAGATTCAAACCCAGCAACAGGAGGGGGAGGAACTACCTTAGAAAAATAAGGTACTGTAGAAAGCTGAATCTCAAAAGGAGTCGAGACTGATTGTCTGGCAGGAAAAAGACAAGGAAAAAACAAAATGTGAGATGCAATAAAAACCCAGTGATGGTAAAAGTAAAACAAAACGGTTTTCTGACTTAAGATCAGTCATTTTATTGATTTTTAAAATAAAAGCTCTATTTTATTATGTGTGTCTGAATATACCAGCCAAAACCTAAACCCACAAATGCTCATATAGCCTCAGGCAGCCCCCAGCCCCCTGGCCAATAACTCTTGTCTGGCTCATGCTGCAAGTGTGTGTACTCTGCTTGCAAGGTCGTTTACAAATAAAATCCCAGAGATCTAGATGAAAAGGGTCAAGGATATAAACTCTTTTGGCTCTATACTAGGCAAATTACTGAACTTTTGATAAAAATCAAAACAATTGCAAAACATCAGTGTGAAACTTCAGAAAGATCCTGTCCAAAGACACGTGATTGCCACTCTGTGTCTAGAACTGGTTCATAAATTTAGTTCTGCAGCAGTTAAACACTTAAGCTACCGCTGCTGCTCAGATTTGCTGATAGAGGAAATCCAGGGATAAAATCTCTTTTCAAACAAAGCCCTGCCAAAGACCATGAAAGGAAAATAAAGACTCTCAGTGGGGGTGCCTAGAAAAAAAATTAATCCCTTAATATGGTAATTTCTTTATTCCTATGAATTGTGTAATTCCGTTGCCTTCAGTGCAATTACACCAACATAGGCCCGCTGAGTGTTTTGACCAGTGAGTCCAGCTCTGCACTGAATGAATCTTCCAACAAGGAATCTGAGACGTGTGATTCAATAACTCGTGTTCTCTCTGACGCCAGAAGGCTCGTAGCACATCTAGAAATGCAGGGGTACTTGATCCTGCCAAGCAGCGCTTGCTTTTGGTGAGGAGGCTGATGATATAACTGCAGAAGGTGAGATGGGTTAAGTCTACAACAATTGATTGCTTGAGCCCTTTTTTAGGGAGGCGAGAAAGGCATCTGCCGGCACAGAGTCTAGCAGCACTGCTGAACTCTCTCCACTCCATCCTGGAGATGGGATTCACTGTCCCCGTATGGCTACAGTATCTGTAAACTGATGTGAATGTAGTCACAGTTTGGCCTCTGACCAGTTATTGATTGAGAAAGGTGGAGTTATTTGATATCTGTGTTCATTTGGAACAACTTCTGACCAGTGACATGGTGGGTTAGGCTTGGGAAAGAATTTGCCCTGTAACCACTTGTTGATTGAGAGATGTGTGGTTAATCCTCCAGATTGGTCCAGTGCTCTAGGACTGACTCCTGTTTGCTGGCTGGCATTTTCATTGCAGTTGTCCTCTGTGGGAATTGCATGAATTCCTACAAAATGGCTAGAGATGGAGCGGAAACAACCCCCCTCCTGCACTTTGAAGAGACAGAAGAACATTCAGTGCAATCCAGCCCTCTGCAGTTATCCTGTTGACCGCTGGGGCTCTGTAGGCCATAAATTGAAAACTTCTGCATTTGGTCACGCACTGTAGTCTTTCAGTAGTCTTTTCAATTTGTTTCTGGCCTTCATATTCCTTATGCTGATACACGTGTCCTACGCTGGTGCTGGACTGCAGACAGTGTTTGAAGAGAATGGCAGAAAGTCTGAGTACCTTCATATTTCACTTCAGGCTCTAAAATTGCCTTCATTCATTTCATAAAAGCACCATCTGAAAGTTGGTCTTATGCTGAATGAAAACAGAGTGTATTTTAAGGGAATACTCTGATGATTTGGTTTATCAGAATTTTACATATAATTAGTAAAAAAATAGGTATATATTGGTGGTTTGGGTTTTTTTATTATTTTTTAAATTACTAGGATTTCCAAAGATTGGTGAATTTCTCTTAATATTGAGTGGTCCTTGGACTAAGAATTTACTAGTGTAGTCCACAAATTCTTGCAAGCATTCAAAATAAAACTAAAGTCTCTTGAGTAAACTTAAAACATGGCTCTGGATGACTGAGATTATTACTTGACACCCCCCCTTCCCTCCATTAAACACTGATGACAATGCCCTAGGATCCCAGTGAGAGCTTGTACTCAGTCTTCTTCCTGCAGTGAATGGTTGTGCATTGAGCCACAGAAAGTTATTCAGGTATCTAATAAATCATGATAGAAAATCCTACATGAAATTCTTACCAAAACAGAGACTGTGTGCTTAGAAACTGAAGGTCTCTCTCAGTTGAGATAGAAGCTCTGACTTCAAATGGAAACAGAGTAGAAATCTTTCTGTGTGTTTCTGTTAGAACTGGCACTTGACCGAAAGGGCTGTGGACGTACCTAAAAGTAATGAGGCATTGCTTTCTGGCTGGTAGCAGAAAGAAAAGATAAGTAAAAAAGACTCATGGATGAAAGGGGGGAAAAAAGCTCCTTTCCATTTCACAGATAGTAGTATTTGTAGGTGTAACTACAGTAGCCTTGAGTAAGAAGAATGGAAATGTTTCTTAGATAGTGCCTTAGACCTAAATTAAGCTGTGCTTTGCTCATGGAATGAGTAAGCTGAAACACTTCTTCCTTAACCATAGGCCATTTTGCTTGGCAAGCTGCCTTGCTTTGTAAACGGAGAAACACTTGATAAAGCTCTTCTTTAGTCTGGTAGTGCTTCAATAAAATTAACCCATTAGTCAGCTCGGGAGGGGCTGTCAGTCTCCTCTGCAGTGATGTGACTGGCATTACCAGTCTACTGCCATCAGCCCGATGGCTTCCTTTGCTTCCACTGGTCTGTTTGACAGGAGAAAATTAGCAACTGCAAGGTTATTTTTATGCTAGTGCAAAGGTAATACCTCACAAGGGATGCTTCTCTTGGTATTTATTTTGCTTATCTGAAGTAAAATGTCCTACTGCAAAGCAGAGCAGCCACTAGCTGTGTTTCTGCAACATGGATGGATGTGTTAGTTAACATAATGACAATTCCAACCAAATCTGGTCTCTTTTTATCTTTCTGTCCCCTTATTGTTTGACTTGCCATTGTACCCACCCCTGGAAAATTTAGGTCAGACAGGCTCCTCTCAGGAAAAACAAGCTGAGCAGTGTGCTTCAGTAACACCCCCATGCTATTAGCAGGGAACAGGGCTCCGTGTGGAAGGTTCTCAAACTTCCCTGCCTTGTGAGTCATCGCGGAGAAGACCGGCATGAAAGGTTGCATGGCTCCCACACCCACACACCTCCAACCTCTGTTGTACAGACTCCCTGTTAATGGAGAGACTGCATTAAAAGGACTAAACCTTCCCTCAGAGGATCAATTAGCAACCTTAAAATAGAATAAAGGAAGACGGAAGCCTTTGCAGAGCCCTTCTGCCAGTAGCTCTCCTCCTCAGACAAAAATCCAGGAGTAAGCAACTGCCTGACAGATGATGGAGAGCTTTCTGTCCTCATTCCCCTCTTAACACTTACTTCACTGTAATTACTGGAGTGTTACTGGTCTCAGCAATCCAGTTAGAGGTGCAGCGGTGCTTCTATTAGCAACTTTTATTTCCAGGGCTTTTCAGCTCAGCTGTAAATACTTGCTAACGGGCGGTTTGGCACACAAGGCCTTACGCAAGGCACGGTGTTCAGAATGATTTTTCTATGTAATTGGTCTAAATCTCTGTGTTTCGTGGCTGCACAACAAAAGTACAAGGTTTGCTGCTCTAATACAGCGGTTTCTATGTCTATGACTTTGAGTGAAGAGTTCAGATATAAAATCCAATCTAACCCTTGGGTCTGCCAGAAATACCTTGTTATCCCTACCAATCAATTGGTAACATCTTGGGAAATGCTGGTGTTTTGATAATTAAAAGTTGACAAGCAGCTGAGAATAGCCACCAAAACTTTTTTTGATAAGTTTAGCAAAGGCAGAAGGCTTAAAGTACTCCTGAAAATGTCCAACACAGACTTCCTTATGCAGGAATTAGTCTGAATCTAGGTCGTAATTAGATAGCGTTGCCCAGTGTGCCTTTAAAATTTCCTGCTACGTTATTTTTTCTTTCTTATCCATATTCTTGCCCTCTTATAATTACCTTTAAGTGTTGAGTTTCTCAAAAATGTTAAATGTATTTTTCAATGTGCTTTGCTATCAGTAATTTGACACAAAGGACACGATGATTAGATTTCACAGAATACCTTTGACTTTATCACATTTCATTAGATAACGTTCTGTGGAAGAGAAAAAAAAATGATAAATATGTCTCAGTCCAAAAAGTAGTTTGAATAAGTTGCAGATTCGTGTATGTTAAGCTGCCCTTATACAGCTTTGATTTGTGTGACCAGCACTTACTCAGCAGTTCAGCATAACTCTTATTGACCTTGGCAGCTGTCACATCGCTTGCTGGATTTTATGTCGCTGGAGGTGTCAATGTTCAGGGGGAAAGATGTGCAGAATATGCGTGGTTTTATTTGCAGGCGGGAATGAGGGAGAACCAAAACTGCATTTCCAACAGCATTATTTCACAGATGACAGTCACAGGAGACCTGTGACCAACTTTAACCTTTTAATAGTATGCATAAATTACGGCTACGGGCGAACACTGAGCTGCCAATTATAGAAGCTCTAGTTCTAGGGTCTTTGATTAACATATTCTTCCCTATCTGCCCCATGACAAAAACGAAAACCAAAGGCTTTATGAAACATTTTCTGAGAGCAGAAACTCATAGAAACTTATCTCCAAATAAACGTAATGTGCAGAGTAGATAACTAAAGCTTCCATTAGCTACTAAATACCCAGAGTAAGAAGGTGGAGCAGAATGTAGGCTAACATTCCAGCTTCCTTTCTTCCTTAAACAAACACCTGATACTTCATTTCTGGCCTTGTGCAGAATACAAAGAACCAAGTCTGAGATTGACTTCCCCAAGGCAGTCAAGTTCATCCCGAATCCTTATCTGCATAATGGTTCTGCAGTAAACAGATGTGGCCTAGCAGTATTTGTAATATAAAATATAATGCTTTCTGAGTGTCTCGGATGTCCTCTCGAGAGCGTCCCAGGGTGAGTTGGAAATTCAAGTTGGATGCCGTTGTACCTCAAAGCTTTCTTTGGGAACATGCTTCTAGGTGGTAAGTAAGATTTCCTGGTGTGCACAGCCCACTGGGAACGTTCTGAGTTGAAAAGGTTCGTGCTTTCCCATACCGAGCTTCACAGGTTGTCCCCCATTGTGATGCCTGAAGCTTTGGGGGGGAGGAGGGACTGCAAGAGACTGGCATGAGTGAGGTCATGTATGCTTATCATAGGGAGCAAATGCAAGAACAATGGTCCCTATGGCTTGGGGAAACAAATCCCAGCCAACAAACACCCTGGGCTGTTGTACAGCTCTTCATTTTTCTGGGGGCTTTATCTGGGCGGTGTATCATATACTTCTCATATACTATTACAGCACTTCATTTGCAGACAAGGCTCTGTGCCAGAGCACCTAGTTTATAAAAGAACATGAATAAACTATTTGAGTAGTATGTCATTATGCAGCTGAAACCTCATGCTTTTCCTGACTCTCTCTGGCTTCAGTTAGGGTGTTTGGAGTAAGGATGAGTTGCTGGAGTAAGGATGAGTTGCTGGAGTAGAGGAGCACAGATTAGAAAGGGTTAAACTCCTTCACCGCAATCCCCCTGATTACAGCCTCTGTTCTTTGCTGATTTTTTTTCCCTTCTTTTTTTTTCTGCTGACATATTTTTCATTCTGTTGATCAATCTGACCTGCCAATTCATGTAACCCGCTACTGGGCATGAAATATGCCTGAGAATTGGCTTGTGGATGATGCCTGTGGAAGCTGCCCCCAGAAATGCCCTCAGTGTTGTGAGCTGCTGGAACATCGTGCCAACTCCTGCAGTAACTCTTGATGACAGATGTCACCTTTTTGGAATGGTCAAAGCCATCTGCAACACTTTTGTTTTGTCCTTGTATTGATTAGCCCTTTGGTTTTTGTTTTAAGATTCTAGCAAATAACAATGCTAATCCAGATAAACCAAGTCACAACTGAAGGTCAGCGTTATCTAGATACCAGCCCCCAGCCACTCCCTGATGGGAGCTGAAATGGCACCAGAAAGATTGCTTATGATTTTAGCATAACTTTTACAAGGGACTTGTTTATTGACATCATTCTCTAAATGCTGATTTCGATCACTGCTGTTAATCCTGCATTACTTCTCTAAAGGTGTCAAAAGAAAAGTATTCATATAAATATGGGTTAATTAAAACATTTAAAAGCTGCAGACTGATTTCAGTCTTGTGTTACATACACCAAGCTATTTTTTCATGGATCGAACGCTTAGGGAGTGTTCCTTAAGCATGTGTAGAATAAAAAGCAGAATAGAGTGGAGACCCTGAAGCTGACATCGCAAGAAGCCGTGTGTATGGGTAGGTGCGAGTGAGCCACCGATTCCCACTAGATGGATAAAGCTTCATACTTCCACCCTGCATTATACTTTTGGTATTTTAAATGGCAAATACTGACCTAGTTTTAGTGGCTGCACTGTGAAGAGAAGTATCTACACCCTGTCCCTGCAAGCCCAAACATTTCTGCCTGTCACACAACGGTGAGAGAACTGGGACTGATACGGGGGGTTCGCACTATTTCATTGGAACTAAATTTTCATTGACCTTTGGCAGAAAAGTCTCTTTAACTACAGCCTGGTCTTTTACTTCCTGGAGAGGTGGAAATCACAGTTAATGAGCGTATATTGAGGTGAGAAACCCTGGTGCCCTTTTCTTGGAAACATGCTACCCTTTCTCCTTCATGTTACAGGGTGGTTATTAGAAGCAGCTCACCAGTGCTGCAGAAATCAAGAGAAAAGCAGTTGTTCTCTCCCTTGCTCTCTTCTGGGCTAGGAGTTTTCAGTCTAATCCTAGTTTTAGGTTGAGTTTTTTGGCTCTCTTTACTTGTGGGGTTTCTTTTTGTTGTTGTTGTTGTTGTTGTTTTTAAATCACAAAGAGAAGTTTTAAAGACCAGCATATGCAAACTTGCACAGGTTTTAGGGTGTAGAGCTGGCTGAACTATGGTTTTCAGTTTTCTAGCTGTGGTTACCATGTTTAAATGTTACGGTTTGGGATGCTTTTCTGCCCTTTTACCATAAGAATGATGCCACTTCTACCCACTGTGAACTCCTGTATTATTCCTTGGATATTCAAGGCCATGAAAACCAGAGTGGGAAATAGTTTAAACCATACACAGCTTGCTGTGGCTTGTTCTAAGACAAGAGCTTTTCCATTTAATATTGTACACTGCTTTATGTTGAAGGTGTACACCAGACACTCCATCAGCAACGTCCACTGTAGCTGCTGAGTCAACAAAGTATAGAAGCAGAGGGTAGCTGTGTCATACTAAATAGTTTTCTTTGCAGATCCTTTCCTTCCTGAGTCTCTTTGTAACCCTGATCTTATCGATTTTATTGGCTCTGCTAATTTAGCAGTCCTTTGGGCTGATGATCGTAATTATAACACACAGCACAGCTTGAATAAACATGTCCATTGTGGGCATAACATTTTCGGCTGTCCAATAGCAAATAAACATACTTTTGGCAAGTAGTGCTGCTTTAAGGCCTTGCACTGGCTGCTACAGACCCCAAAGAGCTATTGCAGCATTAGGCAGAAAAGGGCAGTTCTTCTGCATTGGGTTCAGCTCCATATATTTCTGCATGTAGCTCTAAAATTATTGCAAGTCTGAGTTCTTTTGAAGCAGATGGACATTGACAGGATTCAAGATCATTTTTATGGTGCCTACCTTGCTACAATCTTTTATTTTTTACTAATGAGGTAAATATTTATGCTTGATTTTCCTTCTGCAGCTATTTTGGAGTGGCTGTGTCACACAGTTGGCAGAGTACATTTTGAATTAAGATGTTTGTTTTAAAGTTCAGTGGTAAAATATAACTGCAGCACAGAAAGTTGCATATATTATAGACAGCAATTGGGAATAATTATAAAATTCTTTGCTAGAAAACTGTGATGAAAGAACACTTAGATGAATGACAAATGAGCTGTTCAAAGTTCAGGTGATGTCAAAGGTAAGGCTGTGTGGGCAAAGTTAATCCTCTTCCTTTGTGTACATGCACTGCAGGTATTAATGATCCCTCACACCACGAAAGGTTTCTGCTGCGATCTCTGGGCAAACCTCGTTTGCCTCATTACTTCATGCCTACCTTGGAAGGCATAAACCCCAGTGCACCTGGGGTGACAGTGTGCTGTGGAGCAGGCACACATGTTCTCTTCATGCCCCAGTATGACAACAGAAGTTGAAGGATCAGCAAAAGCCCTTATTTTCACCTGTGTATATTCCTTTGCAGTCACTCCTCCCTTAATTTAGCTGGAAGGTAGAAGAAATTATTCTGCTTTTCAAAATACATGTTGTGACTCAGAGGGATCTGTGTTTTCCCTCTCTGGGATGCCACTGCCACCCCCTGCCTGGACCAGTTTGCCAGCTCTGGCTGGGGCACTCACTGGGTGAAGCCCTTGCTCCTGGGCAGCTCATCTGAGACCGCCCAGGCAAGGGTGATGGAGACCAGATGCTGGCTGCTCTGGCAGGTGGCTAAAGTTTTGATGACAAAACCCACCTTAGGTCCAGGAATTCAGGCTTGTAGCATTCCTGATGAAGCCCATAGGGACTTCACACAATTAGACAAAGTTCTCTCCCTAATTATCCTTTTAATTAATTTTAAAATAACATGCAGTCAATTCTGAAGTAGGATAGGTACTTGAAGGTGAATATTGAAGAGGAATTTAGTGGCCCAAGGTACGTCTTTAGGATGCAGTGAGGAGGAGTGATCAGTGCTGGGAAACAACTGATGAGATGAGTTTTAGCAGCATATTTTTCTGTCAGTTTTATCCATGCAGCTCTTTGGATAAAATAGATTTAGTAGGAGTTCTGGGCATACGGTGATTCATCTGGCTAGAGCATTTAAACTTGTCTCAACAATTTGTGTTTACTTTGAACAGTATTTAAACTCAATCTTTCAAGAAGGTGCAGACATTATATATAAGTTATTTAATCCCATGCAAAAACTTCTCCCAGTTTCTTTCTAGCTATGATACCAAAATCAGTTTGTTGTCAGAACATCAAGTACTGTTTGATTTAATACGGCTTTATTGGATGAAAATTATACTGTTAAGGTAGTTTTACTATGGTGGAAAGCTTTTCTTTCCTGTAGACAAGTATTTAGTATTTGAAGTCACTTGTGAAGCTCACTTTACAAGAGAGATGCTTCAGAGAAAAGCGTTATCGTCCCCAACGTGACTTCACATGCAAGTGAAGTGCTGGAGTGGAAACTCTCTCCAAGAAAACAAATAGAAATAAATTATCACCATTTCTAATGTTTTCACTTGGATCTGATCAAAGGACAGGCTTCAAGCTGGGAAAGTGCATTTCTGGCCAATCCTGCTTTTGTTTTAGTGGGAAGTGACTGTCAAGTTTTTGCCGCTTGCAATGAGGTCAGAGTGATTTTCAGTCTCCTTGGCCTTCACTTGATTTGTGGACTGTCACGGCACAGCCTGAAATGTAACAAACTGATTAAGGATTTTTGGGCCACAGTATGCTCTATATTTTTCAGTTAACCTTTTACAAAGCGTGAATCTACTTTTTGGGATGATAGATCTTGATTAATTATTAGCTCTTATCGATCACTACAGTTATAGGATGTTTGAGGTAGAATTCCTTTTCTTTTTTCTTCTTTTTTTTTTTTTTTGGCTCACCAGCCTGTCTTTGTGAGCTAACCCTTTGCAGAAGAAGGATCTGTGCAATCGTGACATATATAGGAGCAAAAAGAAGGAAGTTTTTCAAGGATGTCCCACTGTGTCATTATCTCCTCCTCTCTCTTCCACTGCAGAGGACAGCAGCCAAATTTGCACTCAGTCAGGGAGCTGGGAAGTCAGGCTCTTTCATATGACCCACGACCATTTCCAGAACTGCCTGAAGGGCAGAAGATTATTATCTTTTTTTTTTTCCCCCTTTTACCTGGACAACAGGATGCAGGCAGCCTAGTACAGATTTAGGTCTATGTGGAGAGTTTCCCAGGCAGCAAGGTACACTGCCTGTTTTTATCCCTACTTACTGTTTGCATTGCTGCATGTTTCAAATGAGCAACAAGTGCCTGTGTTAGGAATAACAGAGATGCTACCTGATATAAAAGAGGTTTCCTCTCTCTCTCTTCTTTCCTGCCTGGAAAGATCTAAATGTGAAGGATCACCTTTGTTTTATGGGGCAAGATGTGCCTTGTTTTGTGCTATTATTTATGAAGTGAATACCAATAGAAGAGTTAGCTCTCTGAGGATCAGCGTTCAGGTCTGAGCTACTACCCTTGGCACAGTAATAATATCACTGTTGAAGAAGAGCAGAGGGTTTTTTCCCTTCAACCTAGAAATTTCTAATAGCATATCTTTGCTATTACTTACATTTTTGTATGCATCTAACTCAACCAGGGCGCTAAGCAATCTTCTTCAGCAGCAGGTTCTTAAATGTCTGGCAGTTCAACATTAAACTCTGGGAAAACTGCATGCATCAAACCATTTTCATAGAGGCAAGAAAGGTTTCTGAGTATTATAGCTGTGTTGAATCTGTAGTACCTATTACTTGGTGCAGGGAAGTCCTTGGATGCTGCTGAATATAGTTCAAGGAAGAGATCTGCAGAATTACTGATGTTCAGACCAGTCTGGCAGTTCCCACTTGAGAGAATGGTCACTTTTTACCTTCCAGGTATGTTGCAGCTATAAACCTTTGTGCAATCACTGCTCATGGGGCAGATAATTGAGTCACGTTAGCTTCAAAGGTATCACTCATGTCAGGAGATGGGATTTAGTGCAAAGTTTATAGATACGCTTTAATTAGACCATTAATAGTGTCATCTTTCTGGCACAGAAGTTGAAGTTGCCCTTTCCTATAAGTATATGTTATTTCAGTTATTTCAGTTCCATTTTAATAATTGTTTTGCCTCAGACTGAGGTGGTTTGACATCTGCAGGGCTGGTGGTGATGTAGAAATACAGCCAATCTAAGAAGAGATGGATTGTGCATGTTAGTTAATTGCCAGATGTCTTTTGCTTCCTTATTGCAAAGAAATATACACATATATATATATTTTACACATGTTAAAATAGTGTGTTTCTACTGGGTGACGAATGGTATTAGATCTATTTCCTATTAAATGAAGAATGAATCTGGGTATACAGTCAAACTAGTGAGCAGCAGTGCTTATTTTTAGATTATACTTTTAAAGCTAAACACTATCTTTAAGTCCAAGAGGAAAGGTGCCATTTCTTTCATTACATTTTTACACTTGATTTCTTTTGGCAGTTTAAGACAGCAACTTTACATGAAATGGGTGATTGGTTGGGAGCTTGTGAGTCCTGATTTCCAGGTTATTTCATTTCTAATAAATCATTTATAGAAAAAGTGGTCTTCTGAAGTTGTCTCATTAGTCTCTGCTTTTTCTGTCATTTCTTGATTTGCTTTTAAAAAGACTCTGTGTTAAATAACCACTGTCCTTTGACTCAAATCCATGGGTCCAACTAACCCCTCAAAACGAGCGAGTGACCACTCTTTGATCACAGCTGTGGTTCAGAGTTTAGCTGTCACTATGAATATAACACTGCAATCCTTGTTTCTAAGCCTAGAGACCAGAGGTGGGTTCTTGTCCTGTATTAAGGTCCCTTTCTTCCTCCTTAGGTGCCCAGGGAGTTGATGATGGGCTGTGCAGAGGTCCTGGCCTGCGTGAGAGCTGCTACAGCCAGTCCCACGGTGATCCCAGGTGGTGAAATGGTCTCTGGTGCTTGTCAGATCTGGAAGCAAGGTACTGTGCTGGGGGTCAGAATGCCTTCTCACTGCCACTGTGGTTGTTAAAACTGCCTTTGTTCTGTTTTGCTCAGTAAAGGCAGCAGACTTACAGCTACCTCAGGGCCTAAGCCAGTGGACTTGCCATTTATATAACCCTGTAGGGTTTTGTCATTCCTTTGGCTGCTAGGAATCAAATATTTAATCATTTAGAAGGATTCTTTTCAGATTTCTAGATGGGTGAGAAGACATCAATCAAATTATGGGCACTTGCTGGCAATCATATGGACTTGATCTGCCTGCTAAGAGGAGCATGAATGAATTTAGATTAACATTTAACGACCCAGGGAAAAAAAAAAATCTTTTTTGGTCCTCTGCAGATGAAACTCTGCCTGTGTCTGGGGATTAAGTTAAACTGAATAGTTTGTGGGTTCCTCTTCCCATTCGCTTTCTCCTCGCTGTGTTTTCTCTTGAGAGTGACAGAATGAAATCTGCACGTGAGTCTCAGATTTTCTCAAAAACTTCAATCCACTTTAGCCAGGCTGCTCTTTTTAGGAGTTAGGGAAGCAATGAGTTTCCTCAGATTTGTTTTAATTTGGGCTCATGTAAGTCTAGATACACAACTAAGAAGAAGAAGAAAAAAAAATAATTCATTAAACACTCTTGTATTATAACCAGAAATGATGTAAAGTGGAAAAGAAGTGGGTGACTTCTGTGATTCACCTGTGTCAAAGTGCAATTAATTGTACAGCATCTCATGTGCTATTGCTCTTGTACTCCCTTGCCATGGTAAAGTGAGCCAGGCCTCCCAGCAATCCATAGCTGGTCCCAGGATTTCTAAGATAACCAGTATGAAACACAGAATGGGGAGAGGCTGCTTGTGAAGCTTCTCTGGCAGTTGGGGAGTCTGAAGGTATAAAAATTAATTTGGAGACAAGTTTCTGCAGCTGTCAGCAACCTGAAGTGTGAGATGGGAAAGGCAGTTATCGAGGAACAGGCTGTTTTTAAAACTAAATCAATACCTTAAAACATAGAAAGTTGGTTTTGATCTGCCAATGAGTACTGAAGGATTTCTGAAGATCTGGCATAGGTCTGAGGGTGTCATGGAGGCATGATATAATCTACATAAGATGTCTGATGTGGTAGAGAAAGCTGTTGCTTCTCCACAGCTTGGAAGAATCCACTGTGCCAGTTTTCCTTTGGTGACTTTTCTGAGCAATTGGTCTATTCCAGATATGAATTTCCTTCTCGTCAGTTGCTACTGAGATTTAATTACATTGCAAATTTCTCTTGTTCATGCTTTAATGATGGGTGGTATTGGACTCCATTGACAGAAGAATCACAGACTCACAGAATCATAGGTGTAGGAAGGGACCTCTGGACATCATTGAGTCCAACCCCCCTGCCAAAGCAGGTTCCCTAGGACAGGTTACACAGGTCGGTGTCCAGACAGGGCTTGAATATCTCCAGAGAAGGAGACTCCACCACCTCCCTGGGCAGCCTGTCCCAGGGCTCTGGCACCCTCACTGGGAAAAAGTTCTTCTGCATGTTGGTGTGGAACTTCGTGTGCTCCAACTTGCAGCCATTGCCCCTTGTCCTGTCTCCACTGACCATAGAAAAGAGGCTGGTCATTTCCCCCTGAATCCCACACTTGAGATATTGTTTTCTCCAGGCTGAACAGCCCCGGTTCATTCAGCCTTTCCTCGTAGGGGAGATGCTCCAGTCCTTTAATCATCTTCGTATCCCTCCTCTGGACTCTCTCCAGGAGATCCCTGTCTTTGCCATACCAGGGAGCCCAGAGCTGTACACAACACTCCAGGTGGGGCCTGACCAGGGCAGAGTAGATTTTTACAGTTTTGTTTTGAGCATGAAAGGCAGGTTTAGGAATTCCTCCTGTAAAATGCTGGGCTCAGATCCACCACTGACAACCCACCCAGGGTACTAGAGCTGTGCCATGCCTTTCCATGTCCTGGAAGTGCACATGGATTTAAATGCATTTACATACCTCATGTGAAGAAGACTGGCACCAGGAGCATTGGTCAGTCTCTCAGCTGTGCTGCCCAGTGAACACAGCCACGCTTTGATCTGGTCTGTGTTCAGAAACTACCCCAATGTGTGCTGTGTGTGTCCTTTAGCTACATAATGGCAGATTACCAGAGAGATACATTAGCTCCTCTACTCAGTAAAGCTTACTCAGAGCGCAGAAGGAAAATTGAGTAAATGTTTTGCTTCCCCATTTCTTTACATCCAGCTAAAATATTGCTGGATTGAATCTTGTATTAAATAGTGTTGAAATAATTTTTAGTTGTGTAAATTTTCTTAGTAATGAGTCTCAGGCAGCTGTAGGCTGACTGCAGGAAGCAACTGCTTTGCCCTGCAGACCAGTGAAGGGTAAATGGGAGAGCATTAAGCCATTTCCCAGACCTGACACAAAGAAATTAAGTTGCTTGTGTATGGTATGGCTTAGCTGCCTGTTTTGCAAAATAAAACCTAAACTGTGGTAGAAGCTTCCACCAAGACAAGCCAGTAAAATCCTTACACCTTGCACAGTGTTTTGGTTATCAGCTACAGCCAAGAGTTATGTGAAACTCATACATGAGGACTCTTCTGCTATTTCCTCTTTCTTGGTCTGGCATCTCTATAAAAAGCAGCAAGAGTTGTTATCTTGAAGCATGGCGACCTCCTACAGTGGAGAGTGGAGACTCTAGACATAGTTCAAGAAAATGGATGACTCTGAAGATGTCCCAGACTTTATTATGAGAGGGTTTTGGTTTTTTTTCTTTTGAATTTTTTTTAATAGATGGGGAAGAGGGTCAAAGAAGTAGTGGGAGAAATATCTCCATCAGTTTGGAGCTTTGAAAGAAGTATAAATCTTTTTCACTTGGGGTACTATCTGATTGCTAGGGGCAACGGAGATGCTGTTCAGGGAGAGAATGAGAGCCCTGCCCTCCTATGTGCCCACTCCTCTCCCAATTCCCCAGAATCAGTGAATTAAGAATCTTAAAGCATGATTTTTAATTGTGAGTATTCTAAAATATTTTAAGCAATGGAAAAGGATAAACATGGCTTGCTCTAATGAATATTGATTTAATTTTTGCAATGCTATCTGTGTCCTCTCTCTCTCCCCCCCCTCCCCAATTAAATACCATCAATTCACTTGAGAATTTTAAATAGTAAGGGATGACTTATGCAAAAGTGACAACATTTTACCTCTTAAGCTAGTGATCATTCCCTTGATGTAAGTATGGCTTTATATTAACTCTTGCCACAGGGCTTTGCATTCTGAAAGCTCTCATGCTGTAGGTGATGTGTTAGGTGAAAGCAATCACCTCTCATGTGGGTGTGACATACCAGGTCCATTGACTTTCAAGATGATGTTATGGAGATTATAAACTTACCCTAACCAAGGAGAAACCCCAGTTGTAGGTAGTTTGATGTTATTTTTAGTTGGCACAGGTTCAAGTAGCAAATTACTGTTAGTCATCATTGGCTCACTGATGAATTCATGTCCTTTTACATTATTTTTGCCTATGAGCTCCTCCAAGTAATATAAATTAGCTGTGAGAGTCCACAAAACTATCACACCACGGACTATAAATGGTTTAGCAATGAAGCACTTATTTAATACTAAATATTTGTCTTAAGCTTCTTGCACCTTCCATACAATGAACTCTTTAGCTGTTGTTAAAGATGTTTGGTTTTTTGTGTGGTAGACAGGTATAAGTATCTATGTGAAAGCTGAGGGGCGTCTGGAGGAGAGCTTGATTTACAAATAAAGCCTGGGATAGGAAACAAATAGAGACATTTTAATCATGGATGCTGCTAGAGTTTTTTGGGTGTGGGTTTTTTGGGTTTTTTTTAATCTGAGTGGTTGGGAGGAAAAATGACACGATGACAGTTAATTATAACTAATCCGGCAGCGCTTCACCACAGCCTAATATAAAGTTCAGAGAGTTCCACCAGCAGTTAGTTATATCCTCAGGAAGCAATGAGACTTTGCCTCAAAGAGTATTGTTTCTTGGCATCTGAAAACAACACCACGTTGCTTAGTGAATGCTTCTGATACGGTGTTGAAAAAACAAAAAGCTATAGCAAAGCAAAAGCTAGAGCAAAAGAGTGGATATTTTGGCATATGTAGGTAGGTCCTAGGACTATAAAGTGTCTTTAAAAAATATTTTTATTAAAAAAAAACCCAACCAGAAATGCTACTCAAATCTGAGACTTAGCAGTTAGTAAGATCATGGTTCAATTAAACGGTTGCAGCTTCTACTATATGCACCCAAAGTGGAAAATAAATCACTGTGGAGTAAAGAAACAGCTAGATGAGGATTGCAGAGGGAGGAAACATTTTTACAGTTAGTAATTGTGGCCTTAATCAGTAATATTGCAGCATGCTACAGCAGGCAGTTGTTTCCTTTGGGAAGGTTGGGGTCCGTTACTCCCCTGATGCTCCTGGGTGGAGCACAGGATGGCTTCCTGAATTATTTAAGTGAGAGAACATGCCAACGGCTTGCTTCACAGACTGTGTGATGTGGGAAATGACAGAGATCTGGAGTTGAGAGGAGTGGATACACTGAGCTAAAGGCTGCAAACACAAGTGTGGGGGCTGTAAATAAACGCTTTTCCCTGGCAGGGCAGCCTGGGTAGGGGAGTGATGTTGCATAGGAAGCGTGTCTTCAGGAGGAATGAACCTCAACACCTGGCTTGGCTGGAAGCGCCAGTCAAAATCACTGTCACCCTTAAATACAGGAGAGAGAAAGAAAAAAGTAGGGGATGATTTTAAAATGTTTAAATCTGCCTTAAAAAAAACCACAACACAAATAGTTTCAAACTTGTTCTGTGGCTGTTTGTGACCTTCAGTTTAGTTCTTCTTTACATATATCCTCTGTAGGTATGAATTGAATCCTTACTATTAGAAACCAATTAAATGTAATGTTTTATATTTTTATATTAATAAAATGCAGAAAAGTGCAAATGTATAAAGTTATAAAAAGCTGGGTAAGGTGATGGAACATTGTGTACAATACATTTATTGTGTTTGTGTGTATAGACAGATAGGACCTACACTCAGACATCCCTAAGAGATTTGCAAAGGTATACAAGGTGTCTACAAATTCTGACGAGTGCTGTGATGTTGAGGCACTAAACAGAGAGCCCCTGGAGAATGAGAGAGAACTGATATGAAGGGAAAGCTCTTAGCTGAGTTGAACATCTCTCTCATCTTTGGTTCTTTAGGCAAAATGTGGTGACTGCTTTTTCGTGCAAGGGAAATCAGAGAACACTTCTGAAAAACGTGGCTGAATATTAAGCTGTTGACTGAATTTCTCTTCATTCTTTCATCCTATTTCTGTTCTGGAATTTTAATTTTTTCTTTCTTTTTTTTGTGTCTTAGAATAGTGTGAACACTTTGCTATTTCATGTTGATAGGGGATTAAATAACAGTTTATTTAAATAATAAATTGTATCAAGGTATTCTGTAGTATTATTAAGGTGGATTTTTTTTTTTTAGTAGTGGTAGAAATATTTATGTATACTGCCTTTGTAAAATATTCACAAGATAAACACAGACAAATCCAGTAAAGTGTGGCAGGAAGTGAAAGCCAGATTTCTGCAGAGAACTTTCTACATGCAAAAAACTTCCCACCACTGCTGCCATGTTTGGAGGTCCTCTTAATCTTTTGCACTGGTCCTCAGAGGTACGTGACTGGATTCAACCTCCTTGAGGCAAAGCCCATTTTAGGAAGCTCCTGCAAGGGTGCATATCTGTGGTGTGACTAAGGATGATAGGCAATAACTAAGCAGCATGTTAAAAATAGCAAGTAAGTTTAACATCAGCATCAGAATGCCACTATTGATTGTGTTGAGCAAATCCCTTACCTTGTATTCAACGCTTAATTAAAGCAGAAGAACAGAAGAACTAAAAAAGAGCAAAAAAAACCCCCAAAGCAAAACCAAAATGATAAGAAAATATTCTGAACGTTAGCTTGCTGCTCCACAGTCATCAATAGGTTTCAAATCTAATAATTAGTCGCTAGCACGAGCCTTCTTTATCTCTGTCACCTCTGCCACTAAATAAGTAGTGTCTCAGAACACGAAAACCTTACTCCTTGACAGGTTCCCTGGCCACTAAATTATTGCCAGTTACTATTTGCAGGAAAGCCCTTCTTGGAGTAGATACTTGCTGCTCTTTCTGTAAAGCAAGACTCCAATCAGGGAAGGTTAATAGCTTGTGAAGTGTCTCCACTGAAGCTTTTCTTCTTTTCCATGGCAGGTGCAATTCTTGCCCTGCCAAGGCTGAATAGGTGGCAGATGTAGTGCTCCATGCTGCACCCTTCTTATGTTTCTCTTTAACACTGTGGTACTTACAAAGGACTTTCTCTTAGACACTGAGACTATATCGTGTTTCTTTGAGCATTAGCAAAGCTATCACATTTTTAAACTCTGGGGGCTATAGCCAAGAAGATAATTGGCCTTTTGCAGTAGTTCTGGTCTCTGCTCTAATTTGTAGTGATGATTTGTTTGATAAATATTCCTCCTTCTTCAACCCATCATTGGCATCAAAAGGTCTGATCCCGCAGCCTCAAAAATAACACTCAAGATGATCTTGAAATGTGTACAGGACTGGTGACAATGAAAAAAGCCCTTGTATAGATCAGTCTGTATGAGGGCAGGTAGTGTTTTCTGACCTCTGTGCACCAGCGTGGGTATAATTGTGTTAGCAGATGTGCAGACAGAGAGGATGTCCCAAAAGGATCTAGAGTGAAAACAGTTAATGCTCTCCTTTGGTGGAAGAAATGTAGCACGTCAGTCTTTAAGCCTAAATGATAATGTATTATAATTATTTTAGAACAACCAGCCATCTTTTATGCAAATCCACTTTTCCCAGCTGCCTCTGGAGTGTGAACAATGTAAATGTCCAAACGTTTTTCTCCCTTTTGTAGAAGTTAACTTGCCTTGGAAAGGTTTTCTGTGTGTAAAATGCTAAGGGATGGCCCTGGCCATGAGGATGTCGTTTGTCATGGTGCTTGTGAGGCACAGAAAGCAGACCCCAGTCCTCCTCGAACACTTGGCTTGCTGATGTGTCTGCAAAAGAAGCAGCAGGCCAAGACCAGCGAGTCCTGGAGGAAATTTTCTACTTCTGCTTCTATTATCAGAAAAGCTCTTTGAAAAGAACTTTGGGTTTGGTTTTGCTTTTGGTTTTTTGATTTTGTTTTTGTGGGGGTTTTTTTTCCACCTGTGTATTACAGATCTGTAACCCTTTAGGTTGGATGTCAGGAAGAGATTCTGCACTGAGAGGGTGGTTGGTCACTGGAACAGGCTCCCCAGGGAAGCAGTCACAGCACCGAGCTTGACTGAGTTCATGAAATGCCTGGAAGATGCCCTCAGTCCCATGCTCTGAGATTCTGGCCCTGTGTGGAGTAAGGAGTTGGACTCGATGGTCCTTATGGGTCCCTTCCAACTCAGGATATCCTGTGATTCAGAACAGTACACAATGGGGAGCAGGAATGGGATGAGTGAGGGGAGAGCAAGTCCCCATAAGGTGGCTAGGGAGCTGCTTGGTGATGAAATGGGGTTAAATCTCCCCTGATACTTAGGTCTGATTTTCAGTTTATACCTTTGAACTGTGGTGTATAACAAAGTCATGGAAAGAGAAGCCAGGCGTCCCTTAGGGCACGCTTGCCACCATTTATGGGACACAAAGTGCAGAACTTGGATGGAGAAGGATAGGAAGGGCCAGGTGACTTGTAGGGAAGAGAGGCTGGTGTGCTCATTAACCCCTGCATGGCCAGCAAACTCCATGCTGCAGGGAAGAGTGGGTTCAAATCCCTGTTCAGCAGTCATTGCAGGTTCGGGCAGGGCTGCACAGTGGGATTTGGGGTATTGTACTCAGTAGCACGTGGTGGGTTTGGACCCAATATTGAGCTGTCTGTACCTGCTCACACAGGTATACTCTAACTAGAGTGTTAGTAAAGAAAATATCCTGCCTGTATGCATTTCTTCTGTTACTAGAGAAGTCCTCATCTAAGAATGTGTTCACAACAGGACTGCCATCAATTATGCTGGTGTCTCGGTAACTCCATAATTAAAAATAAATTATGCTTGGTCCTTAATAGGACTAGTATTAAAGTGAATGCCTGTTTAATCTCTGTTAAATCTGCCACAAAGAAATGACACCATGAGAAGTGTGAATGAATGATATCCTTTCCCCCCCACCTCCCTGTTTCTAATTACACATGATGGCACTTGCAGTGTCCCTTGTGAATGCACAAAATTGGTGCAGCAGGGGAAACGCAAGCTTCCGTATGCTGCAGTCTGTTCATTAGCATCGATTTCTGAGGCACTGCCCCTAAGGATGAGAGGATAATTTCTTCTTTTTTTCTCTTCTTTTTTTTTTTTTTTCAGGTCCTCATGATCCCAGCTTATAATAGACTATTAAAAAGAACTTTGAAACCTCGGTGTAAGTTCTGGAACAATGAGAGATTTAAGAAACTCCTCATAACCCACCTTTCCAGGAAGCATTAAAGCCCAACGAGCCACACCTCTTTGTGCCTGTCCACTTGTGAAAAGCTGTGCCTTTAGGCTGCAAATCCATTGTGGCAGGCATTCATTATCTGCTTGGCTTTCTACCTCTTTTCTGCTGGGCTGTTGACTTCAATATGAAAGCTGATACTACTCAGTAAAAATGCCATACTTCATATATGGAAAAAGCTGTCATTTATTTGCAGTTATAATATCCTGGTAAAGATTATGGAGTTCAGAATGGTTTCCCCCCCTTTTATTCTTTCTCCTGAGTTGTGCTAGCTTTTGTGGTACGGTCTGAAAGCATCACTACTACTGTGCTTACAAAGTCTTCGCTATAACAAAGGTCTTTCCAACCTTGTGATTCTGTGAAAGCATAGAAACCTGATCAATTAATCTAACTGGCTTTGAGTTGTGCAGTCCCTTTTATTAACTTTCGGCACAGGAATAAATGCTGAGTATTGGTGCAGAGCATTCGGATCTCCTTAATTATTATTACAAAAATTACACCCAAGATACTTTCCTTGATTTGTTTTTTCAGTATATTCCTCTTTTTAAAAAAATGCCCATCTAAAGGAGGAATAAAATTTAAGCCCAATCTTAGCTTAAGTAACAAATCACAGTGTGTGCATATTAACGGTAAGGAGTGAGAATTAGATGAGCCCTAATTTTGATAGCTCTTCATCTGCACTACTCTAGGAGCTACTTTTAGATAACAAAAATTGATACAGTGTTATGAAAGAATTTCTAGCAAATGCAGAACGTATGGATAGGGAGCATTTGTAGCAGTTTGCTCACTTGCCATTAACGCTGCACTGGGAACCTTGTTATATTGCACTGTTTTGCGCTGAGTTTTTGCCCCCTTAAGAAACAGGCAATATAGCTTGGCTATGTGATTTTATGCGAGCTTTCCTCTTAATTTTCCAGCCTGGAATTCCATGTTTTGAACCTGTTCTCTGTTTCTTTATAAGCTTTATTCCAGATGCTGTGCAGGCAGGTTGGTTCACATCCCCAAGGTACCGAGTACAGAAAAAGACGGCTTCTTTGCCCATCTTGCTGAAGATAGACCTGCCTGTAGTCTGTGGCTTTCTGCCCAGCTCTGCTGGAACTGGCTGTTGCATCGCAAGGCTTGCCAAAATTTTTCACAATAACAAGCTCCAATCTACATAACACCTGGCCTGTACAAACCAGGTCATTATGAACTTGATCCAAGCTGTCATTCAAGTGGTTTTGTTATTCCCTCCTTAGGCTGAGCCAGTCATCCATAAGCAAGAACTCGCTAAACGCTTCCTGTACTCACAGTACTTGGGTACCAGTTTTCTTTCTTTGAGCCCCACAAAGCAGGAGAGATCCATGTAACAAGAGGATCAAGACTTGCAGAAACAAGAAGTAACAACAAGTGATCTGGGCTAAAAACCAACCTAACAGGTTACTCCGACTTCCAAGTTCCTTTGCAATCTGTATTTGTGTTTTTATTTCTCCATTGCTGCTTCTTGGCTTTCTACTTCACCTTTTCTGTTCAAATTCAGAAAAGTAAATTTATTCCATGTATTTCCTACTGTGGTGGTTCAGCCCCAGACAGTGGCTGAACACCACACGCTGCTCACTTGCTTGCTCCCACAGGGGAGACAGACAGAGCCTCTGTGGGTTGGGATAGGGACAGTTTACTGACAAAAATCACCATGAATATAGAACAATAACGGCCATTTACACTCACACCCAGTGCTAACACAGAGTACCTTATTGACCCAATGATTACAGAGTGCTGCCCAACAGCAAGGACCGACCGACCGACCCACGGACGGACGGACGGACGGACCGACCGACCGACCGACCGACCGACCGACCTAATGCCCCAGGCACACTCAGACTGTCCTGGAGACAAGAAGCCCATGTCCTTTCCCAACCAGCTGCTTTTATGGGAAAGTGATGTCAGGTGGTGTGGAAAACAGCCCAGGCTAACTCAGCTCACCTGTGCTGGCTGCTTGGGGAGGTTAACTCTGGCCTGGCCAGAACCAGAACACCTATGTATTCACTCCATGTTCAATTCCTATGCATCTTTGAGGTATATATAGTTGCCCATAAAGATTTTGAGGAAAACTAAAGTCTCAAGGAAGAAAATCAAAGCCAAGCTGTGTGTGCTGGAGGACTCTTTCCTTGCCCTCTTGTGCTACCTCTTCCTTTAATGAGTGCTGGGGGGGGGGGCTCAGGCTCCCGTACCCAGATGCTAGATTAGCTGCACTAATGCAAACTCTACATTGGCAAATTAAGCTCAGACTTGCAGCGATGCAGTTTCCCAGCTGCTTCAACTCCAGCTTAACCGTGGGGTGCAAAACGCAGCTATTCTCTGCAGACGCCAAGGCAGGGCTGTAGGAAGGCAAAGGGAGTGTAACTGCCTGTGTTAACAGGGGCCAGGCAGGGGGGGAAAAAGCATCACTTGTGAAAGAGTCCTGACATTTTCAGAGGTGTTTTCCATTCTGCATCAGACAAAAATGAGACCTTTAAAAACTTTTCAATGGGTAAAGGACCTGGGGCTGGTGCAGCCTGGGTGGTTGCCCTCTGCCACTGAGGGCTGGGGGTTCAGGATAGGGCTGTCTGAAACAGCCCAGAGAACAACCTGTTCAGAACAAATCGCCTTTGAGGATGTGTTTTCCTTTTGACAAATGTAACTTTTCCCACAAATCTGAGTTTGGAACATTCCTGATCAGCCGCAGTGCAACCTTGAGCAGACTTTCCTCCCTCAGTAAGCCCCTAGTAACTCAGGAAACAGGCAGGAATGAACCCGGGGGCAACAAGCTTGTGTTTCAATTGCTGATCTGGATTTCACACCTTATGATAAAAATCATCACATCCCTCCACCTTCATTTCTTGTCTGCTGTTTCTTGTAAGACATAAGGCCTCTGAGGCAGGAGCACTTGTTTGTCATGCAGAACGCAGCACAACGAAGTCCTGGTTTCATTTGGAGTCTGTAGATGCTGTGGGGGTATGAACAATCCTCCTCACATTAGGATTCACCAGTATTTAGTATTTCTGTAAAGAAAAAAAATGAGAAACAGGAATGGCACAAGTATGTCTATTAAAACATGATGTACACTCTTCTTGTTGAATGGAAAACACCTGGTGAGCTAATTTTCAGAGCTTGAATAGCTTATCCGTGGGGTACAGTGTTAGCCAAAGGTCATGTATTAGTCTGAAGAAGCTTGACTGTCATTCCTTTATGCCAGCTTCATGTCGGTGGGGTTCTCCTCCTCAGCAGTCAAATTAGTTTCACACTCCACACAGTGTGAGAACGAACCTCCTTTAACAACACAGAAATAAGAGCTATGTGAAAAGCTGGAATAAACATTCTGCTAATTTCATTATGCATATAGTCACTTGGTGCTTGCTAAGTTGGGCATATGCGTTAGCTTGTCCTGAATGACACTTAAACTTACTGACTGGGTACGTATATATATGTGTATATATAAATACATATAAGTAGGTTGCACTGAATAATGCCTAGTTGATTTTTTAAACAGTGCAGATAAACTAAACTGAGATCATTCACTTCGTGTATTTAAAAAGTGATGGATTCAGAACCCACCCTGCCTCCTCTCCCTGCAGTCAATAAATATTCCCTCCCTAATCGAGGACTTCAGTGAGTTTGGTGATCTCTTGTACGAATTAAATTCCTGAAAATATGGCTTAGATGGCTTTGAAAGTCAACAGGAGGCTTATTCCTCGGGCAAAGCCGTCCTGGTTCCAGCCGGGACAGAGTTACCTGCCGCCAGCAGAGTTACCTGCCGCCAGCCCAGGTGAGCTGAGTCAGCCCAGGTGAGCTGAGTCAGCCCAGGTGAGCTGAGTTAGCCCGAGCTGTTTCCACACCACCTGATACCCTCCCCCATAAAAGGGGCTGGTTGGGGAAGGGTCGCTCTGCCGAGCTCCGGTCAGACCTCGCAGCTGGGGCAGTGCTCTGCGTTATCGCCTCGCTGGGCTGGTAAAGTACTCCGTGCCATCATCGGGCGTGTGTTGGTGGGTTCTGCTCTGGGCTCTGTTGTTTTCCCCCCTTCGCGGCTCTGTCGGTAGCGGACCCTTTCGCAACCCAGGGGGTTTCGTGCCGCTTCTCCAGCGGCGGCTGAGCGAGCGGTGCGTGGTGCCTAGCCGCTGCCGGGGGCTGAACCGGGGCGTATCGGTGATTATCTCCATCGGGAGCGCATCATCGACGCCGTGCAGCTGACGGTGTCGGGGAGAAGGCAGAACTGGGAATTTGGTGTGGGCTAAGCATACGATTAAGGTTTAAAGTAAAAAGTATCGGCCCGTTTTGTAAAGCCGCCTGTCTGGAAAGCCCGGGCAGTAACTTTCCGCAGGGTTCCCGATCGCCCTGCAGCCGGTGTGGCCAAGCGCCCGGGGCCGCAGCCGCCTTCCCAGGGCGAGGGCGTACGCTGCGGGCCCCTCGGTAACCCACCGAGTCTCGGCCGCGCCCTTCGACCCGCTCCTGCCATCCCCGGGGCGAGACGGCAGCGTCCGCCTCATCCCCGTCCCCTCCCGGCGCCGGCAGCGCCGCCCGGCAGAGGGCGTCAGACGGCGCCGGTCCCTCCGCCGGAGCGGAGCGGGGCCCTGGCGGCGGTGCCGGGATGGGCGGGCGGCTGCCGCCGAGCCTCCATCTTCGCTCCGCCCGCGGCAGCGCGCCGCCGCGCCCCTCCGCGCCGCGGGGCTGAGCGGGTGAGTGCGCGCCCCTCCCGCGGGAGCGGCCGGCGCCGCCCCGCCGCCCGCCCGGGTTCGCCCGCGGCGCCGGCACCGCAGACCTCCCCGCCGCAGCGGACCGCGCCGGGCTCGATGTCGCGCCTCGGGCTGCGAGGAGGTGCGGCCGCCCCGGTGCCGGGGGAGCGGGTGGGTCCGGGGGGTGTGTTTGTGGGTACGGGGGGCGGGGGAGTGTGCGTGAGAGGGGCGGGGGGCGGATGGACGGACCCGCCGGGTCGCGCCGTGCCGTGCGGGAGAAGTTGCCGCGGTATTCGGGACCGCTCCGGCTGAAATTCCTCAGCTCGCTCCTGCGCCGGGCAGCGCCGGTCCCGGTCCCCGCGGCTGGGCTGGAGGCGGCCGCTCCGCTCCCCTCCCCGGGGGCGGCGGGACGCGCGCTCGGAGCGGCGTCGGCTCCGCGAACCGGGTGAAGTTTTCACGGCTGTTACCCGCTCTGGGCAGCCGGGTCACCTGCCGCCGGGTCGGGCTCGGCGGATGCTGTGAACTCCCGTCTGCCGAGGAGCTTGGAAAAGTAGCTCGGCTGCTGCTCGCAGAGCTGCCTCTTCTGGGGTTTGAGCGCTTTGTCACGCAGGGTGGCTTATAAACCCTCACTCTTTCACCCACCCGCCCTCAGTCACGGCCTGTGTCTATTTCCCTCCGTCCATTCTTCACTCGGAGACTTTAAATACGGCACCTTACCGTGCGGCTTGCCTTACTCTGAACGCCTGCTCCAGGAATTTGCCATGCCTGCCCTTTGGTTTATGTTCCGTGTTGCTATTCATCCAAGGTCAGACCGTGCGGAGTTGGGAATGAGGTGCGGAGGCAGGAATGAGGACCAGCTCCAGGACCTGGTCCTTCCCCCCCTACCCCTCCCTCCTCCTCTCCCTCCCTCCCACTCCCGCGTCTGCCTGAGCGGCTCTGGAGAAGGCTTTTAAAAGAATAGATGAGGGTCATAAAAGTACTTGCTGACCGCTGCCTCCAGCTCTTTTGTATAATTGAAATATATTGTCTAATTCCTCTAACGAAAAAATCGGCTTAAAGAATTGATTTCCTGAGGATGCGACTCTTGAAAGGAGCCGTGCAAGGGGCTGTCGGTGCCGTACGTGTGGGTGAGCGGGTAGCATACCTGTTTGAACTAGGGATCGCTGAAAGCACCTGAGAGAGGATGCAGTGACTGAGAGCGCTGCTGTTCCCTCTGCCGTGGCACGCAGGTGCCTTCTGTGTGTGTCCTGCTTGCATTGAAACCGCTTCAAACTTGCAGGAACTGATTAAAAGAAGTGGTGAACTCTTTAAGCTTCTGAAAAGGTTTCAGTGGCGTTTAGGTAACGTGGTGTCGAAGGTGAGAGAGCCGGTGTTCAAGCCAGATGCTTCAGTGCAGGGATGCTTCTCAGACAGGTGTGGATATGGCAGGGTGTACGATGCATGCTGTACGTGAGCTTGGCTGCTTGGTGGGGGGGATGCGACCAGCTTGGAATGCATAGCATCATGTCTTTGTGGGAGTAGGCTCTGGGTCTTAAGTGCTAAATTTTCCTAAGGTTGGAAGCAGAGAGATTCTGTGCCTGCCTGCACTGTGTGTGTTTGCTGAGTCGGTTTTAGAGCGTCGGGGAAGTTGCTGCTGTAACTGATGTGTGAATGTCAACAAGAGGAGCATGATCCTGCTGTAAGTTATGACAGTTTTGCTACTTTCTGTGGTGGGACTGGATAAAGTTTCATCACGGATGATGACAAAAAGTATTTAGACACTGTCCTCAGCAAAGCCTTGCCTGCAAAATCAGAGCAGGCTTTATGCTCTGCTGTTTTATCTTGGCTCTGTGAGGGGAAGCTGTACCTGCTCAACTTTGTACGTGAAAGCAGGGCGATTTTTTTTTTTTCTTTTTCATATTGCAGCATTTAAAAGCACTTTCTGAAGAAGCACAAATAAACACCCCTCGTTAGTGAGCCTCTCTTCTGCTTTGCCATCGTGGTGTTTCAAAAGATCCCATTTCACTCTGGTAATGGAAGACCAGAAGAGCTGTTGAGCTCCATCTGTATGCATTAGGGTAGGTGGTTGATTTGTACCCTGGGGCCATATTATCTGCTATTTCATTACTTCTGTATCAGTAATGATATTCAGGAAAAGTGTATTTGCAGTGACTGCTTTCTAGGGACATCGTTTCACTAGAAAGCCTTGCCGATAAGGATGGCGCTGACGTGTGTTTGCTGACACGCTGCTCTGGTAGGAGGCACTCTGGTGGGCTGCTGCTTTGAGCTGCCTTTGATGGCACCAAAGTTCCAGGCTTTGCATGGAAGATGTGGGGATTCCCACAGGTCTCCTTGCCCTCCAGTACCGTTTGGGGTTTTACTTTGCCCTGAGCAGCATTCTCTCTCCTGCATCTTGCCCTCAGACAGATTGGCAGAGCTCTCATGCTTGAGGCACTTGCTGCTATTCCATTTAGGTCCAGCAGCAACTATCCCAGTGGCTGGTACCAGAGGAGAACATGTCAGGAGCATGACTGGAGTGGGTGAAAACGTGCCAGATGCCGCAGGTACCCGGTGCCAAGCTTGCTGCTGAACAACATCACAAAGGTAGTGATGTGAGGATGGGTTTGGGATGTGGAAAATCCAGGTGGTGGTTGCACTTCGGAAGGTTTTGCTTCACTGTTGGTGTTGGTAGGTGGGCAGGAGGGTTGTGGTGGAAGATGTGCTGTAATGTGAATGGTCCTATCCAGGTGTCCAAGGCAACTAAGCTCATCTGGCTGTGCAGGCTGTAAGCAGAGTGGGATAAGGAGATAATCAAAAAATGCCCTGAGTTGACAGTGCTGCACCGACAACGTGAATACCAGTGTCTGTGCTGCTTCCCTGCCCTGCAGCGCTGCTTGCACACATGTGAGTGGCAGGGATGTTGCTGCAGATGAGAGAGGTGATGGAGGTGCCTCCCAGCTGTTGTCGAGGGAGGTGGGCTCCCATTCCTCCGTTGGAGGTATGCTCTGTGCTGTAGTAGTGTGTGCTCTGGCCCAGTTCAGTGCTATCAATGGGCTGGAAGGCAGGAAAAAGCTTTGCAATGCTCGAGCTGACTGGTGCAAAGGCTGTTCTGGGAACTTCGGGCGTTTTGTAGGTGAGGGGAACTGTCCAGCTGGGCTGCCTTGAAGCTTGCTCTAAAAGTAAGCATCTAGCTTGTCAGTTGTTGGGAACTTCCTTGAATCTGAGGTTTGTGTTTTGACAGAGTGTTGCTGCCTTGGTGTTTACTAACACAATAAAAAATGAGAATTTGTCTTGTCCAGGGTACAGCTCACAGGCTCCTGGGGTGCCAGGGTGGCTGAGGGAAGGGTGTGCTGCTGGGACTGCCTGGGAGCGAGAGCTGGTGTGGTTTGCCTGTAAACCAGAGGTGGGTAGAAGCTATGGATGGGCTGTCTTGCCTCATTATAACTGAGTTTCATGATACGACAGAATCAGGTTTCCTGGCCAAAAATCTCTATGCATCACTGTGGCTGCTTGTTCTGGGTCCTCCCACACCATGAGGTTTTGCCCACACACCACTCCAGCTCTCTGCCTGGGTTTTATAAAGAAAAAAAAGTAATCTCAATTTTTTACTGAGATAGAATTTCAGGTAGTGGTGAAGCAGGCTTTTCTGTGATTTACCCCATGATCTTGGAAACTAAGTGGGAGGGTGTGCTGAGAAGTGGAGGTGTGATTGCCAGGGCGGTGCTGATGGGTGATGGACCCTGCTGTGCTCATACTGGAAGTTGTGTGTCCCACCGTGTTGAAAGCTGTTTCAGAGGTGGTTGATGAAGTGGGTGCTGTGGTGGAGGAAACAGGGAAAGCACCCACAGGCAAAATCCAGGGAAGGAAAAAAGTTCTGTAGGTCATTAAAAACCAGAAACTGTGAGGAGCTCCTCTGCAGAGGTCGAGCCTGAAGTCACTGACTGACTGTCCTGCCTTCCATCTGTGTCCAAGCACAAGTGCTTGGTGTCTGCAGTCTTGTTTTGAAGATCATGAGAATAAAAAAATAACCATGCTTCAGACTAGCAAGCTGACTGTAAACATGCTGGTGATGCTGTCTCTTCTTTGAATGCCTCATTGAGTCATCTTCAGGTATTCCTTTGCCCTTCTGCTGTATTTAGCTTAAACAATTAAGTATTAGGGACATGCTGCATCGTTTTTGTTGGGAATGCTTTTAGTTGGGCTTCCTTTATGTTGTATTTATTTGTTAAGCTTTTATTCTGATCGAAACAAAATCTTCTGCCAGGGTTGTTTGTTTTTTTTGGGAAAGCTTTCTGGTTCCTTTCTCTCTTCTGTTGAGTCCGATCTAGCTAATGCTTGTATTTTGTGTCTGAAAAGAAGGTGGCTACCTTTAAAAGGCTGGGTGGGTTTTTTCCCTCCGCCTGCTCTCATGTAGAGGGCAGCTATTTTGAGAAAGCGAATGAAATAGGTGAGGGAAGAGAGATTGAAAGACCACTGAGAAAGCAATGAGAGAACCTGCATTAATGATGTAGTAAGTTCTACCTGCCAAAGCTGTCTTCATTTTATCCGGTATATTGTGCCTCCCTGTACTTCCCTGCTGGTTCCAGCACTGTCCCCTTTACTTGCGAACCAGTCCCCTGCAGAGCCACAGTGCGTGTGGGATGGATGGATGGAATCCATGCATGTGCTGGGCTGGAGATAGTGACCATGGGGTAACATGTGGGATAATCTGCTGATTCCCATAGTGGCTCCAGTGTTTCCTGGGTGTGATGCAGAGTGCCTGTCGGTAAAGGCATGGTATGCAGACCCAGCTGTAATGCAGCAAGGTATGAAAAGTATTTTAGCTGAGGTGGTGTGACCTGAAAGGATGGTATGAATGAGGAGGGAGGGAAAAGAAATGATTTTATAAAAGAAATGAATGTTTAAAACTACTTAAAAGCTGTCAGAATGTGGAGGAGTAGTCACCCTCCTGACTCAATGGCTGATACAGGAGATGTTTCTGTGGAAAAGGGATATTCTGGTGGTGAGCAGCGGGTCTATTTGTAAGGTTGGAGAGAGCCTAAACTGACGTGGCAAGCTTCTGGTCCCAGCCTCGCTCAGAGTGTGGGGAGGGACTCATTCTCTGTCTTCAGGCTGCCAAGAACGAACGGGAAGATGCTCGGTGCCATTTGGCTGGCACAGACTTCCAAGAAACAGATCAAATGCAACAATCTCTGCAGTTGTTAGGTGTTGCTGTGGTGGTGTCTGATCCCTCTCCTGCAAGAGCTCACAATTCCTACTGGCAACATTTCAACCTGTGGTGAGAGATGCTCGGGTTGCCGTCGGCTGGTTTTTGAATGGAAGATTGTGGAGGGTGGAACTGGGGAAAGCAGTTTGTAGCATATATAAATGCTACAAAATATATATTTAAAAACTTTTTTATAGTTTTTCTTTTAAATACACCTGTAACAGGAGAGCGATAGGCTTTAGATAGAAGCTTGGGCATCTGCTCTCTCTCCGAATTGCTGACTTTTCATTGCAAAATTGATGCTGGTGGATGGAACAGAGCAGCAAGACTCAGGGTCATGCAGTATGGGATGTTAATGTGTGCCTTTGAGGTGTGCAGAGAACTGTAGGCTGCAGATACATAAGGTTCTGTAACTCATTTCAGATAGCCATAGTAGACACGTTGTATGGCTTTAGTAATGGCAAAAGCAGCAGGCTCTGTGACTGTAACTCTAGTCATGATGTTGAGTTTACGTAGCATCAGTTTTTAGTGTGTGGTATTCATTCATGAAAGAAAACTTGGGTGGTGGGAGGTTTGACAGGTATGGCAAACTTTATTTTACAGAACCATCCTGACAGAAGCACAATAGCAGTATGGGTTTGGAGGGTTTTTGTTTGTTTGGTGGGTTTTTGGTGCGTGTCTTGTTTTGCCCTTTAAAAATTCAGTTGTGCTCCGTCTTGTGAAATGTTTTAAATCAAAAAATAACTTGTCCCATGTAGGGATGTGCCTTGTGTTATACTACAGTTGTTAATAGAGCAGTGAATGTGCCCACAGCAAAAAAAGTAACGGATGGAGGAGCGACCGAGGATGTAGCACAGTAAAGGTGAGTGCAATGCTGCTCGTAATGGGTGTGATTAAAACTCATGCTCAGGAGCAAGGGAGGCTTTCTGCTGGGATGGAGGCTGCTTCCTGGCTGGTTTCTGTCTCCAGTGAGTTGAAACAGCATTTCTGAAGCTTGGCATGGCTGATTTGTATTCTCCTAGAGGGTCATTCATCAGGAGGTGAAGAGCAATGTGCTCTGTGTTTACCAGAACAGCAAAGACGAGTCCAGTTAAAGACTTATGTTTTGGGGGTAAGGTAATTTTTAAATTAAAAAAAAAAGTCATGAATGCTTCGACTTGGCCTAGATATTTTCCAGCTCAAGCACTTTGATAGTAAGCTCAGGTGCTGCCTAAAACAGAGCAGCTCAGAGCTGCTGGGGAGGGCACACGCTGGCCTGCGGAGAGTGTATTGCTAGTGAAAGGTCACTGTTTTGGGAGCATAATGAATTGGGAGCTTGCTAAGTTTTGTCTGAACGCTGCAGGATTTTGTTATAGTACTACTAATTAAAACTTTGGTTCAGAATGGAAACAAAATAAGCAAAAGGTTAAATTTCCCCCAAATGAAGTGGCTGTTTTTCTGCAATAAAACTTGGCTGCCTCTGAGCGAAGTATTTTGTGTTGCTTTCTAGCAAAGGCAAGAAAGAAAATAAGCATTCAGATCTCTCTTTTTTTCTTTTTTTCTTTTGGGAAGGGAGGTGTTGGGATATGTGTGTGGTTTGTTTTGGTTTTTTTTTTCCCCATTGAACAGAAAAGCCTGTTAATCTCCAGGTCCAGCTCTGAGAGAATCTGTCTTCTGGTTACTTCTGCTTCAGTGCTGGGAATGATTCTCTTTCCTTCCCCAGTATCTAAGTTAGGTGTTAGAAACACACATTTGATAGAGCAGCTCTGGAGTTATTTTTGGAGGCTTTTGTTAACACTTTTTAGCTCCAGATGATGCTCTGGTTTGTGGTGCTTGGGGCTGGAGTTTGGTAGGGAAGGATTTCTTTGCAGAGGTTGCTGTACTGCAGATTAATAATTTGTCTTGTTAAATGCAGAGAGATGTGAAACGAGTCTGAGGTGTTTGGTCAGCGTACTGAAACAGTGAGGGAAGATGGGACAGGGACAGTGCGTTGCACTGGAGATAACCTGGTGGGAGGACGTGCAAATATGAAGTACCTTTATAGAGAGTGGTGAGATAAATGCATGGCTCATAGGAAGGGAGGCAGTAGAATGTGTTTAAAACAATAGAAAATTACTCATGCTTGGAAGTTGGCAAAGATGGTGGGAATTTGGTATGGGGACTAGGGAGAAGGGATGTGTGAGTGACAGCCACGAGATGGTGGAATGGAGATGCAGTATGATGGGGGAGAGAGTTTTGGTGGGTGCAAGTGAAAGAGGAGAACAAGTGATCTGGTGTAAGGAAACTGATCTGGACTGCAAATGAGTGCAGGAAACAAATGGGTTGAAGCCTCTGAATGACAAGGAGGGAAGAAAGATGTGTCATGCAGCTTCGATTTTTACTGAGCTGTTTTGTGTCACTGACCATGATGGAAACAGGAACTAGAAAGGAGAGGAGAAACGTTAACGAACAAACAAGGTGAAGACACAAATGATGGAAGCATGTATGTCAAGATTTGGTTTTTTTCCCTTAAAAAACCCAAATACACCCTACTCCCATCCTTCCAAAAGCCAAGCCACCTCCCCCCTTTCATTTTATATATTTAGCTACATCAATGGTAATATATCATGTCAGATTCGTTTGATATCTGCTTATATCATGTCTAATTTTGGCAGGAAGTATAACACTAATTACAGTTACTGTCAAGTTGATTGCCTCTTCCCTGTGCAGCGCGAGCTCAGCCCGGCTCACTCGCTGTTTAAATAGGTATAACTTTGTCCCTGGCTATTTGGGAGAATCTCTGCTGTGGAATGCTGCTTCTCCAGGTCTAGAGAAGTATTAGCTTGTCAGTCTTCCAGATGAGCTGTAACGACTTTCCTATCAGGAAAGGTTTAATACAGAGTGATATTGACAGGCTAGAGTTATCAGGGGTTTTTTTTGGGGGGGTGGGGAGGGGGTGGCTCAGAGAGATTGGAAGGGATAGGATATATTTGGGGGTGTGTGCAAGGTGTCTGATGCCTTGTAAAGGACTGAATACATTAATTATACTTTGAAAATAAAATGCAAGATGCCTTCATAGTGCAGTTCTGGAAATGATACGCTTTAGTTGCTGTCTAGGTATCAGCCTCTGTGTTTGATGGTTTTAAAATAGAAATTAGGTGAAGACAACAGATAATAACTATATCATTTTTATTCTGGGATGCCCTTTAGGGAGTATTCCTGAGAGAGGCAACAGGGAAGCTGAGCAAATAATTTTGTGGGAGAAGAAAGGGGAGGGGGGTAGGAAGGCTGAGTGGGGAGCGATGTTAGCAGGAATAAAGGAAATGGAACTCGGCACTGTGGCTTGGCTGAAAATAATCATAGCGGTAGTCATCCTCCTGCAGAGGATGATGAGGGGGAATGCAGTATGGGATGCTGAAATTTATGCAGCTGTGAAAGCATTTTCAGAAATGATTTGCCGAAATACCTCTGGAAGGCAGAACATCTGAACTGATTTGGAGAGGCAGGCAGGATTTGGGAAGCACCTGGTCCTGCTGAGGAACACATTTGGAGGTGGAAACTTTTGGAATTACTTTTCCAAAATTGACTGGAGACGGTGGTTAGGATTAATGCCTGCCTGCCTTTAGGAAGGCGCAAGTAGTTACTATTTTTGGCTAAACTACTGGGACTGAGAGCTAAAGTCAGAAACTTTTGAGTAACAGCGTTAATTGCTGCCTTTAAAGGATAGAAAGGATCAGAGTCTTTGAGGGCTTGCCTGAGGATGGGAGCACTGTTAGTGCTAGTAAGTGATGACATACGAAGACTTAGAAGCATGTGGGGCAGGTTTTTCCCTTGTAGCTCCAAAACAGGATCAACACACCAGTAACTTGGGTGTTAACCACTTGACATATTGCAGTGTTACTTCAGCCAGGTGCAGTGTTTGATGCTTTCTGTTCCACTGCCACAGATGTGCAGGGTTAAGCTGCAGGAAGTATTAAGAGAGGGGTTAGATGTTGCTGGGCATCGCTGGCTTGCCTTGGGTCATTCAGCATGGAGACTTTCCCGGTTTTTAACACTTGTGCGAAGTCTCTGTTCAGTTGTCGTTGCGGCCATTCAGTAAATGATGCTGTGCTTTGGTTTTCTTCCATCTTTGTTATTATAAATGACTTGGTCCCAAACAGGATTTTAGCCAAATCGAACAATTTATTAAACGAATACAGGCAAGCAAGTGTGCTGGGGTGCACAGTCGGTGCTGAGGTGCATGGGCTGCACCGGGAATCTCCGGTCCACCAAGAAGCACCCCGAACAGTTCCAGTCCCTGCTTATATACCTTCCAGGGATAGCACAGCCCACCGGCTTAAACTGACGTGCTGGAGTGCCTGGCAACCCCCACAAGACATCCTGTAGGTGAGCTTTAGCTCTTGTTTTGTGAACGATCAGGCAGCTGGTTCTGCAGACTCGGGCACCTTCCTCTTATTCTTCCCTTCTTCTTGATTACCTCCTTTTCAGAGACAAGTTGTTTCTCCAGAGGTATTACAGTGCATGCAATGTGCTACATTGTGGTCCTTTAGGCAAAGCTTTGCACATCCTTTATATAGTTTGTTGCTGCTTCAACATACTTAGTTCAGTACATGCAAAATCTCAAACTGTCCCTCCTAGGCCCATGACCATACAAGGGTCTGTCATTATGCACCCCCAGCATTATTCCATATTAACAGGAATCAGAGGGACATATATCACATTTGTGTTTGCAAGTTCTGCTGTGTTTTAATGTTACCGACTCCTATGAAGAAGACACAGTGGCCTGGGGTATGTGAATGTACCCCACATGTGCTCCAATGGTATTGCTGAGCTCCTATTGTTAGCTCAGGCTTCATTGGAAAAATGTTAACTATGGAGGGAACCAGTGATACAGGATAGAACTTGCCATTTGCATGGATTATGGTGTTTCATTGTGGCAATAACTTTTAAGAAACTCAAATTTCTACAGCTGTCTGTGATTCTGTGTAACAGTAATGAAGCTATCTCGGCTTCCCTTCTCTCACTAACATATTCAGATTAATTGCATGCTTATTCATCCAAGTAAGGGTTTTGGATTTGAAGTTTCCAGCACTGCAGAAACAAAAAGCTTTACTGTGTCTACAGTTGTGTTTGCAAAAGAATCCTCACTGCAAAGGCACGTGAAGATAAAAATTTCCTTGGGCTTTCCTCACTCTTTGCCTTCCTTGCTGTGTCCTTCAGCAAAACCCCTTGTGTCTCTAGGGAGTGGGGGGAGTTGTGGGGAAAGTGTCATAATTTGCCCACAAGAATGTTTTTAGACTATTTTAAATTGGCTTAACTTCATAGCCCACCGGTGGCAGGTCTTTTGTTTCGTTCTCCTCTTGTTTTCAGGTGTGCTTGCTGATGAACTGTGGAAAATGATTTAAATCTGGCTTTTTCAGTTGAAAAAACCTACTTGCCTGCTGACTGATTCTTTTTTTTTTTTTTTTTTTTAGACTAAGTAGTGTTTGTAAGAAAACCCAGTTGGACTATGTAATGATGTGTTTGGATTAAGTTTCCTCCCTATTGCACATTCTACAGGAAAATGTGGGTTTTTTTGTTAGGCTGGTAGGTAGCTGTACAGGATAGATGTTGTTTGCTTTTGAAACAGCAGAAGTCTCCTAGGCAATTCTATTAAATTCCAGGTAATTGGAAGGAGAAAAGGGAGGGAGCACACCACCTCCCTCTTTTCTACCCCACCAGCTCCTGCTCAGCTGAAATATGTGATGGATATAGCCCAGAAACTTATGGTGTGGATCATATTGAATGGTGTGTGGTAAGTAAGATATCAGGCTGCACACCAAAAAAGGTTAGAAACTTGTTTCTGGAGAAAAAAGACTCCACACTCTGTCAGTATATCCTTAGGTCTTGATCTTTGTTTTTATGTTAGTGGCTTCCTGAGTTCTATTAGGATGGTTTGGGGCTTGCTTGTTGCATCAAGTAAGAGTGAATAAAGGAAACACTTGTATTTGAATCTGGGTCCAAGCTATTGAGGTATTTCACTACAGTAAACAGATTTTAAAAATTGAAGCTGGTGCTGGGTGGCATCAAGACTTAGGTGCTCAGGATGGCCAGTGAAGGCTCTGTTCATCAGGCATTTGAGGTGCAGTGTTCCCACTGCAGGCTGAGTTCCTGTACTGACAGTATCTGTGATTACACATTACAGGAAATACTGGCATTTTCAGAGTCACAGAAAGGTTGGAAAATACCTTTAAGATTGAGTCCAACTGTTCCTGTCCTATGCAAACCCATATCCCTAAGTACCTGATCTACCTGTCTGTTAAACACATCCAGGGATGGTGACTCAGTTCCCTCCCTGGGCAGCCTGTTCCACAACTCTTTCTGTGAAGAATGATTTCCTAACATCTGATCTGACCCTGACCTGGCACAGCTTTGTGCCATTTCCCCTTGTCCTATCTCCTGTCACCTGGCTGAAGAGACCATTGCCCACCTCTCTACAACCTCCCTTCAGGTAGTTGTAGGTGGTGATAAGGTCTCCCCTCAGCCTCTCCTTCTCCAGACTAAACATCCCCAGCTCCCTCAACTGCTCCTCATAAGATTTGCCCTTCAGCCCCTTCACCAGCCTGGTTGCTGTTCCCTGGATGTGCTTGAGGATCTTTTCTGTGGATTCCGATCCCCAAACCAAAGAGTTGCAGGCTGAAATGCTGGCATCCTGGCAGTGTGTTTCAGCTTGCTCTGTAGATTGCTATTGCATTTGTTTGCTACGTGGGGATGCTGTGAGCAGGGCTGAAAACCCTTCTGAGCTGATGGTTATTAAGCTTTTAAAAGGAGTATGAATGTCAGATCCTGTCTGAAACCTGCATAGCTCTTTTTAGATGTGGACTTACCTGAAACTTTAAAAAATGCCACAGTAACTCATGTCTGACCTTATAATTAAAACTTCACTAGTGTTTTTTTTAGGTGTTAGTTTTGTCAAGATACTTTTGCAGTGTAATGCTCTTGGTGGCAGAGCTTTTTGTATTCTCCTCGATGGATAAATGATTAATGGTCTCAACACTGCCTTCTGGATCACCTTGTAAGAGGTCTCCTTCATCAATCTGGCAAGGGGATTGTATGGCAGTTTGCACCCTAATTACAGTCCCCAGCTGGGGATGTGCTGCTTAACAGATTACTTGTAGCAGAAGTACGGTCGGCGCAGATATAGATGACCATGGAGTTGTTTGACACTTGGGTGCAACAATTAGATTTCCTTGCTGGGGAAAAAAATCCACTTCATATAAACAGTGCAACAGATAAAAATGTTTAGCTGGAATTAACTCTGTAACTTAAAGGTTTAATAATAACAGAGGTTCTATGTTTCCCCTGTTTTCATCTTTTCTTTTCCCTTCTCTTGCAGCCTTATAGGCAAGGGCAGTATTGCAAGCCAGAAATTTTATTACCAATAGAAACATTAAGGTATTCCACAGGGCAAAACAAAAGTGATTCAAAAGGTGCTTTTGCAGATAATAAGTTTTAGCATTGAACAGCTTACCCAGGAGACAACAGATTATTTCTGGTGGTCTGTCGTTATTGTTGGCCTGTTTCCTGGCTCATTTGTGGTGTAATGCTGCTACTCAATTAAGATGTATTTCAGTCAAAACTATGAGCGACAACTGCCCTGCTTCCACCAAGCATGTTGGGGAGCATACGCGCCTGTGCCTATCGCTCAGTCTGACAAATACCAGCGTGTTGCTGAGAAACAGCTTATTTAAGGGCTAAGGCATGGAGGGAAACTCACACAGCATCCAGTCAGATGCAAAAGCAAAGAAGCCCGTTCTAGTATTTCACAAGGGTTGGATTTTTGTGCTGTTGGAAGGATGTAGTTGCCAATCTGTTTTGCGGGTGCGTATCGCTGCTGTGGTGGTCGGTATTGCCAAATCAAATAGCTATGTGAGTATCTTGGCAATCTGGGGGTGGGGTGGGGGGTGGGAATTGTTTTTTGAACGATAAGAAGTTATTTTAATGACTTTTAAAAAAAAAAAAGCCACCCAAAAAACTCTACCAAAACTGATGATCGTCTGGGCACTGATAACTTCCCACTGGGTGACACGTACTTGAAGGATAAAGGCAGTGAAAAGAGTTATGAGTAGAAGCTGGAGGTAGAGAATCTGCACTATTTGTGCTTATATCCCGAAGAACTAGAACTGAACAATTGTAGGGATTAATGTTTGTGTTCAGGACGGTGGAAACCTTCAGTTGTGCAGTGGCTGCTGTGGAGATGTGGGTAAGTTTGACTTCCCTCCCTCCCCCCCCCTTTTCTTTCAAGTTAAATGAAAAGGTCTTGCTAGTCAGTGAAAAAGGAGTTAAATATACCCAACCTGTGTTTGAGCTTGGCTGAAAAGGGAGCTGACAGACATGTGTGAAGCAGGAGTTTATCATTTTATTGTCCTAGGTTTGGGAGAGAATCTCCTCTGAGGTTTTTGCTCCTGGAGATGGTCAGGTAATGGTTGGCTATTGTGTGGTTGCTCTTTCTGGGTTTCCTTCCCCATGAGAAATGGGAGGAATTGACCCTGGAATTGTTATACTCTCTGGAAATCACATGCACTGTGCAGGGAAAACACTTCTGAGAGATCATTTGAAAGGTTCTTTCTCTGACCCACCTTTGTGTTGAAACCCATGACTTCCCCATGTTCTGGTTCCTGCTCACTGCTTTGGATCCCATCAGAAGTGAGCAGTCCTTCCATGCCTTGTCCTTCTGTGCTGCCTCCTTGCAGCTGAAAGCTGAAGGCTGGCTGTTCAACTTCTCTTTATTGTCTTGTTAAAAAGCAGATGCAATGTTTCCTTCGTATCAGTCTTTCAGATGGGATAGCAACATGGTTCGGTGTTCTCGTGAGCATTCATCACTCTTCCATTTGCAGAAGCAATTGGAAGCAAATGACCCAGGTTGTCGTTATTACTCATATTTTGTGTTTTTTTTCCAGTTCTGTGGCTTCAGCTCCTTATTTGAGCAGCGTTGACACGTCATGAACCACCACATCCCAGTCTGTAGTTGTGCATATTAATTGCCAAGCGATGCACTGCCTCTCGGTGATCTTAGTTTTCCTTTGGCAGTTCTCTCAGGACAAATGTTCCAGGACAAATGCATCGTAGGTACTCAAGAGGAAAACATTTTCTCCTATTAATTTTGGCAAATGGAAACCACCTTTTTTTTTTTTCTTCACTCTGGCTGAAGACTTTGTCTTGGCTGCAAGCCTGAGAGATTTAAACATTTGCAGTTCCTTTTATTGTTCAAACCTGTGCAGCGTATTTTAAGTGAGCGAGCAGTCTGTCAGGTTATTAGAAATCATTACTTTGCCACAGAGTTATTGAATGGATGTGAAAACAGGTGTTTGTCAGATTTTTTACCTTCTGGACTGAATGTTTGTGATGTTTGGGAACTTTTATCTGCAGCCAACCATTGTGCTTTGTGTAGGAGAAGGCTTGATTCAGATTATCTGAGCAATCAGGGAGCAGAGATGTGGTTCTGTGATTCATAATTGAAATTTAGCCTTTAGATTAACTTCATTAGTATGCTGTTGAACAGGAACAGGGTGTTAATAAATGAAAAAAATCCTTCTGGGTTTAAGCACTGAGTGCCACAATAGGTCTTTGCACTTCATTATGAATTTTTAATTTTTGCTGTGACAGCATTATTTTTGATTTGACCATGCTCTTTTTGTCTTTACTCATCAGAATGGGACAGATTTCTTTATGGAGAGAAATTGAGAAAGGTTTTATCTAATGTGAAGTTAACCCCAAATATCTTACTGTAAAGCCGTGTTTATGAGCCATTGTGAGGTCAAGGAAAGGAACTCTAGAAAAGACTTCAGTTTCCCTTCTGAGTCATGATTTAGAATAATGAGCCAGACCTTTATGTATATTCTTAAAATCTCTTAAACATCATGGAAAATAGAAACTTAAAAAATTATCTCTGGTCATTACATGGTAGAGTTACTCTGCAGAGATGAAAAATGCTTATTTCTGACTTCCATATTCTGATTACTTGGTAAATTCTTAGGTTTTTTTATTGCTGCTTTTTTCTTTACTTTTCTTCCTGGGCTGGATTTTCTTTAGATCATAGTTCAGCAAAGCACTTACCAGCACTTGAGCACATGTTTTGAAGTCGCGTGGACTGCAGGTAGCTTATTAAAGCTGACCTCTGTTCCCAGAGAGATGTGTTAGTGTAAAGCATTATATCATGGAGATCTCCCAGTAGCGCAGGTGCCATCAGTGTAGAAGGGAGTATTCAGGCTTCTCCAGGTGGAGTTTTCTTCCATGAAATAAAGCTTAATGTAGTTGAACTTTAGAATGGCTCCACTGTAACTGTGAGGAAATTTTGTTATTGGTTTTGTTAGATTTTTATACAATGTTTTGTATGCTTTGCCTGGATTTATGAAAGATTTTGATAGGCTCTCATTTGTTAGAGCAGTCTGAAGAAAGTAATCCTGTTACCAGAATGGAAAAGAAGATATTAAGGATTTTTTGGTTTCTTCCCATCCTCAGAGTTCCTCTTGATCTCCCTAAAACCTGTATCAGAGTATTTTGAATTATCTCTGTGTGTATATATATATATATGTTCTTCAGTGGAGGGTCATATGCATGATGTGAACCTCCATGCTTTGAGGTGGCAAGGCATCTGCTTCTGCAGGAAAGGATTATCAATTTAGCCGCTTTTTTTCCGTGAGCGGCCTTGAGGGAAGTAGGGATTGCTGAACAACAGAGTGGGTTGGTGTCGAGTGCTTGAAAGGTTGGGAGCTGAGTGTGAACCCCTCACGGGGAGTCTCTGCGGGCTTGAAGAGGTCTAGTGTGGGAGAGCTCCTTGGCTTACTGGGGATGAGAATCTGGGGTGAGTGTGGTGATGATGTTAGGAAGTTTGTAAAAGAAAAATGAAGACAAAAGCAGAACATCTTTGTTATAACATGAGTATTGTGTTAGAGTCCTTGAGAATTTGTGAAAAGCATCGACTGTGATCTCCTGGCATATCTGAATGGGGATATATATATATGTTTGTGTTTTATTCTTCCATTGGGTTTGTAGTGGGAGTGGAACTTAAAATGCTGAAAGCTGTGACTAGGAAAAATCAGCTTGTGTCAGGTAGTTTTAAGATACATGGTGTTTAATTTCCATCATTTTTTCCTGTGGAAGACCAGACCCAACCAGCAGAATGTTTGTTCTCACAAAAAGCTGCTGTTAGGAAGCCTTGACTTAAGATGGATTGCTGGATGGGGGAGGTGGGAATATGAAAATTAATCCATTTGTTGTTTCTAGTTTACTGCAGCCACTTTGTGGGAGAAGGGAAATACTTGACCTCTAGAAGAATTCAGGCCCAAAAATATAAAAAGGACTCAAATGTGTTCCTCAGTATTTTGTATGATAGACAACTTTCCTGGTTACCAACACTTTTCTGTGGCAAGCAATCTCCCAACCATGGTGGCTCCAGCTGGGGAGTGTGTTTAGCTACTGCAAACCCTGGAAAACTTGCAGCTGTGTTAGGGCACTTGGTGCCCGGTCATGGCTGCCCTTGCTTGATAGATCTGCCACACCAAAAGAAAAGTGCCTGTTTCTTAGAATTGTTTAGGTTGGAAAAGGCCTTTCAGGTCATCAGGTCCAACCATTAACCTACTACTGCCGAGTCCACCTCTAAACCATGTCCCTAAGCACCACATCTGCACACCTTTTAAATACCTTCAGGGATTGTGACATCCAATCTAAGCCTGAACACTTGATGTATGACCTCACAAGTGCTGAGCACAGGGCAACAATCACTTCCCTAGTTCTGCTGGCCACACTACTTGTGATGCAAGCCAGGATGCTGTTGGCCTTCTTGGCAACCTAGGCACACTGCTGGCTCATATTCAGGGGCTGTGGATCAACACTCCTGGGTCCTTTTCTGCTGGACAGCTTTCCAGCCATTCTGCCCCAAGCCTGTGGTGTTGCATGTGGTTGTGAACAAAGTGCAGGGCAGATCACATAATGGTAGGGGTTGGAGGAGACTTGTGGAGATCATCTAGTCCTGTGCAGGTTTTGTAGGATCACATCCAGCTGGGTTTTGAATCTCTCCCACAGGGCAGCCTGTCCCAGTGCTCAGTTACCCTCAAAGCTAGGAAGTTTGTCCTCATGTTGAGATGGAACTTCTATGTTCCAATTTGTGCATGTTGCTGCTTGTTTGTGCCACTGCATTGCTGGGCACCATTGAAAAGTGGACCTGGCACTGAGCCTTGTTGAGTGTCATGCAATTGGCCTCAGCCCATCTGTCTATCCTGCCCATATCTCTCTTTAGAGCTTGCTGGAGAGGTAGCTGGTTGATCTCAAGCAAATCAACCTTTTCGCCCAACTTGATGTCATCTGCAACCTTAATGAGGGTGCACTCAATCCCCTTGTCCAGATTGTTGATATTAATACTACCAGATGTTAACAGGACTGGCCCCAATACTGAGCACTGAGGGAACACCACTTGTGAGAGACACCACTTGCCTCTCCAGCTGACTCAAGGTAGTGCTTAATTCAAAGCAGTTAAGGCAAAATTGCACCCTTGCTCATAGCAGCAGGCTGGAACTAGATGGTGTCTGAGGTCCCTTTCAACCCAAAGCATTCAGTGGCTTTATGAAAATGCAGTCATTCATCTGCAAAACTAAAACAGTAAAATCACAGGTAGAGAAATGAGAGAAAACCCCCACTTGTATGTTTCCAAAGGTTAAACTGGAAAGGTTTGTCCCCCTTTGCCAGCATGACATGTTGGAGCCTTTCTTGATGTGGTGGTCAAACGTTCCCTCTTCTGGGTTCTTTGTGCTTCCCATAGCACTAATTGGGGAGTTTTCATAGATAACATGGGTGTCTATGGTCAGTCACCATTCTGAAGTCTGACAGGTGCAGAGAGATTAAATCTTTTAACCATAATCTAGTTTTTCTTACCTGAGGGTTAGTGTGACCAGTCATCTTAATTAAAATAAAGCATTGTCTGTTTCTTTAGAGGTCCAAATGTCTGTAGCTTCCTATAACTAGTTACTCATTCTCTCAGTGAGGGGTAAAACCCTTCTGCCCTACCTTTTTAGTGACTCACTGATTTAACTCAATGTAAGGTGTCTCTTCTAATGACTCTTGTATCATGCTGTCTAGTAATTAGGGTGTTGGATATAATCTAGGATACTGGACCCAAATACCTAAAATGCAAGTTGCTCATTACTGATTTGTGATTGAGTCCATGATGTAATGATGATTATCTGAGTTGGTGTGACTGACCCCCAGTATATAACCCCTTGAGAGCAGTATAATGCATAGATAGCAAGATGGCAAGTGATAACAATAAAGCTTAGTTTCTGTAAGACAAAAGTGTGTGAGATAGTACCACAAGTAAAAACCTTTCACTGAGCTAAATGCTTCTGCATGTTCTCAGTCTCTGTGCCCTTTCTCCTCTCATCACCTCTCTTCATGAATGTAGCCAAAAAAAGGAAATGGGGAAATATTGAAGCCTGTTGAAGTCAGTGTGAGGCTTCTTGTTGGGTTAAATGGGAATAAGCAGGCTAGGGATTTGTATTTAGCTTTAAATAAATTTCCCACAATATGGAAGCGCTGTCTGGAAATAAACTATTGCAGATGGTAACATAACATAAAGTCTAAAAATCAATATACCTTGAAAGAATTTAAGCAAAACCAAAAAAAAAAACCTCTCATAGAATCTGTTTCCAGCTTTTAATGTGATTACTTTGATATTCCAGATTTTGATGATGATTTTTTTTTTTTCCCTGAGCAATTAACAAAATCACAGCCTTAGCTTTTAAAATACCTACTCACTTGTGGAAAGTAGCTGGTTGGTTGTTTCTGTTGAAACAGAACTTAATCTTTGGGTTCACTGATCCTCTCTGCTAGCCAGAGCTGTCACTTACTTCAGGTCAGTTCGGGCATGCTATAAATCATTACCTTCTTACTAGTCAATTGGCGATTGATTCAATTTTGCAGCACTTGAAGGCAGTCTTTCCTAGCCTAAAGCTGAGTTCATGTGTCCTGAAAGGATTGAGCACACAGCTCTGAACTTGTGAGTTCTGGAGCCAGGACTGGTATTACTGGTTTGCAGTGTGGGCTCAGGCAAGGCCTTTACAAGGTAGAAGTATTTGTTGTGCCTGAGTCTTTCTCTTTCTCCTTCCCTCCCCCTGTTTCTTTTTGTCCTGTGTTAAGCTTGAAGTTTTTAAGGACTTGGTATCTGACACCACGTTCGGAGTTCTTCAGCATCCCAGGTATCTGGAGTACTTACAGGTGGAAAAATGTACACCCTGGTGTGTTTCTTGGGTGGAGATATATGTACTAATGGATGCTTAAGGGAAAATAAATGTTGTGTGTTTGCAATGGCCTTTGGCACCTCTGCAGAATGATTGAAAATAAGACCAAATGGACCTTTAAGATTTCCTTGAAAAGTTTAATAGAAAATTGATTTTCTTTTGAATGCCTGGAAAGCCTTCATCCCATGCCATGTCCTGTCCTCACCACAGCCACAGATTGGAAACACTCAGATCCTTTGTGGTGCTGAATAGCAGGTAACAAGTGCATGGTGATGGGGCTGAGCTCTCTATAGTTAGTATTAAAAAGCACTCAGGAGTGACTAAGCCCTCGGATGTGCAGTTTTGATCTTGGTGCCTCGTGCTCTGGAGGAGATGTACTCTCACACACCAGCATCCCTGTCAAGAGGACACATATGTGGACATACCTCAGCCTCCCTGGGTTTCAAAGGCAGCATGTGCATATATTGTGTAACCTTTGAGTAATCTTGGTGAATGCGAAGGCACTGCTAGCATGGAGATATGACACACTTCAACTTACTCGTAAAAAAAGAAAAATCCCTTTAAAAAACCCCACTTTTATGAACGGAACAAAGTTCAGGCTTTTATAATTGTTTCAAGATTAACTACACTTTATAAGCAATAACAAACTAAATCTGTTTTCCTGAGGCAGATAAAACTACAAGGAGAACTGATAGCAACTAAAGGAAAGTAGAAACAGACTTTTATCCTCTTTCTCTCCCTTCTTGCTGTGGATCTTCAGCTGTGGTATTCTCTTGCTTACTTTGAAATTGCCCTGCTTAGGTTGGTCTGAAGTTATCGTTGCTACAAGGGAAATGTTCTTACATTATAAAGGTGTTTCATCTGGCTAGCCTTGAAAGGGGTTTTACTTTATTAGTAGTAGTTCCATTTTCAGAAATACAGCCAGCATCACAGTGTGGGCAAGTAAGGAAATCAAAGAAATACATTTTCTGACAGCATGCTATTTTGGTTTTTGTTTATCAGAATGATGGAAATTCTGTTCTCTTGAAACAACAAGGAAATATTTCTGGTTTCGATTGGGAGGGAAAAAATAAGTGAAATATTCTGTGTGATCTGCAGAATGTACTTGGAGCAGTTCTGGTGCAGCAAGGGATAGTCTGGGTAACAAACAGATGAGGATCCTGCAAGAGAGGCCGCCCTTGGTGCGGGGTGTTCAACAGGGTGTCTCTAACTTCTTTAGCTCTCCTGTGCCTCTGTATTCTGTATTGGCTGAAGATTAAGTATTTGTGTTCTGAGTTGGGTTTGCTGCAGCGTGGCAGTGGCTGGCTTGGTGAATTGGTGCTTCCCCAAAGGATCTTTGCTCTTAGACCCGAGCTGGTGTGGCACACACGTGGCCATGGCCTCAACTCTTGTCTGTGGGCAGAAGTGGCAGCTGTGGCAAGCTGCAGCCTAGTCTACAGACATGGTTTTTGTGTGTTTTCAGCTTCCCTAAATGTATGCCTGCATATATGCCAGAACTTCTGGGTAATTATTCCATTGAAACTTGAACACTTGAAGAAGCTAAACCAAATGAGTTGTGATAACATTGTATAGGACTTAACTTGCATATTCTGTTTAATAGATACAAATTGTTTACAGTGTTTGGTTTAATTTGTCATCATTTGCCTCTCTTTACTATTGGATGCAAAAAAAATTAAGGTCTGATCTCGTAAACTCTAACTGTCCCACAGACCCTTTCTAACATCTATATAGGAGTGGGTTGACTGATTTGAGCACATGTCTACTGATGCTTCTGTTCTACCTCCTTTCTGATGGATTCTTGGTAGACTTCAGAGTTTGACCACCACAGTGCTGGAGTGGCAGCAGCTGTAGAGATGAGAGTGAACTGAAGTCAGCACTTGTAAAGCAGCAAGTTAATATATTTATAAGGTTACTATATATAGGTACTTTGATATCAATATATACTGTTAAATAATATATAATGTATTACAGGAAAGAAATTTCGTCTCTGCAGAAGCAATTGCACATACAATTACCTGGCAACAAGTTGCACTCTGTGTCGTAGGTGTAGATAATGTTAGTCTGTTTAAAGCGGAGTGGAAAATTGTTGTAGATGTCCAGAATGGGCTAAATGCTATCTAGATTCTTAACATGTGTGGTGGGTTAACTTTGACTGGAGACCTGGTGACCCTCAAAGTTGCTCCATCACTCCCCTTCTCAGCTGCATGGGGAGAGAAAACATAAGGAAAGGCTCCTGGGTCAAGATAAGGACAGGGAGATCACCCAGCAGTTACTGTCACGGGCAAAACAGCCTCAACTTGGGGAAATTAATTTCATTATTGCCAATGAATTCAGAGTCAAGAAATAAGTCACCTTCCCCTTACCCCTCTCTTCTTCATGGGCTTAACTTCTCTCCTGATTTCTCTCCCTCCTTCCCACCCAGCAGCACAGGGGGATGGGGAATGGGGGTTGGGGTCAGTTCATCACACATTGTCTCTGCTGCTCCTTCCTCTTCGTGGGGGAATTTCTCACACTCCTTCCTTACTCCAGCATGGGGTCCTTCCCAGGGCAGACAGTCCTCCATAAACTATCTGACATGAGTCCTTCCCACTGGCTGCCTCGGCATTGGTCCCTTACGGAGTCATAGGTCCTACCAGCAAACCTGCTCCAGTGTGGGCCCCACTTTCACAGGTGCCGGGAGCCAGCTCCAGGGCAGGCTTCCTACAGACTCACAGCCTCCTTCGGGCATATCTGCCTGCTCTGGTGTGGGGTCCTCCACGGGCTGCAGGTGGACTATCTGCTCCACCATCATCCTCCCTGGGCTGCAGAGGGACAGCCTCCCTCACCATGGTCTTCTCCAGGGGCTGCAGGAGACCCCTCCTTCTTCACTGACCTTGGAATCTGCAGAGTTGTTCCTCTCACATCTTCACTCCTCTATCCAGCTGCAGTTGCTGATGCCCAGCTTGGATTTTTTTCTTTAAATATGTTATCAGAGGCACTACCACTGTCACTGATGGGCTTGGGCTTGGCCTTGGCCAGCAGTGGGTCGAACTTGGAGCCTGCTGGCATTGGCTTTATCAGATATGGGGGAAACTTTTGTCAGCTTCTCACAGAAGCCACCACCCCTGTAGCACCCCTGCTAGCAAAACCTTGCCAGACAAAGCAAAACAACTGATACTGAAGTAGGCTATAAAATTGTTTAGAGGAACCTTTTGAGGTAGTAAATGGAGTTCAAAAATCCATGTGACTTTGAACTTGAGAATTGGAGCATCACCTCTAAGAGACTTGTCAGTGTGGGAGGTGCAATGTTTTAGTGAGCTGCCCCTAGAATAGTTCCCTTAGGGAGCTCAGGTTTATTGGAAACCTCTCCACCGATGTTGGGAATATTTGTTTGGCCTTGCCTTCTTTAATAGAAGCAGCAATGGTTGTATGATAGGACTTTGGAGATTAAACAATGTTCTTTGATTATATAGAAGAAAATGAGATCTCCTCAGCAGTGTAGAAGATTGGTCTTCAAATGCAGTAAGGCAGGTGGTCATAGGCAGGAGCCAGAAATCCTTGTGTAAATGTTAACACTTATTAAAAATCAATGTTTTTCTTCCTGTAGTTTCTGTGTGTTAAGAGGAGAAAGGGGAAGAAAAGGTTAATCAAATACCAGTATAAACAATCTGTTGGCTTACAAGGCAGTCATTTCTTATTTCTTGTCAAGCCATTAAGCTATAATTATGAGTAAGTTAACTAGTTCATGTGCGTAAACAAAACCAAACCAGAACAAAAAACCCACCCACCCCAAAACAAAAACCTGAAAACAAACTAATCAAATGCTGCTTTATGAAATGGTAACAGAGGTCAGAGGAACTGATGACTCTGACTTGGGAAGTGTCCCATGTCCCATCACCCTGTGCCCACTGTGGGTCCTGTGGTTGATGTACTTGAATTTACTCTGTAGGCATCGTATCACTTGGTCAGATTTAAGCTGTTTGTTCTTACAGACAATTCCTTCAGGACAGTTCTCATTTGAAATAATGTAGGAAGTAATATGAAAACCAAGAAAAACCTCTGCTAATGTAGCCAAGAGGAGCAGCTGAACTTAGGGGAGTTGGGGTTCAGTGTGGGTGGTGGTGGCTTAGGTAACCACTGTGCTGGAGGCAATGCTGGAGACTTGGCAGGAGATGAGTGTTGGGGGGCATCAGCCTTCTCCTGAGGCTTTTAAAGGGAGCCGCTACACTCTGGATTCTTCTGGCAACATGGTGCTGCTTTCATGGTGTACCTATTCTTTCTTGGCTCCTCAAGGGTTTATCCTGAGGAGCTGCAACTGCAAGAGCTGCTGGCAAGGACCTAGGGCTACCTTCAAGTGTTAATCAAATCCCTTATTACTCTGTCACAGCTCCATCCCAGTAACCTCCAACAAGGATCCTTACCTCAAAACAACCTGACATTGAGTGTGGGTAATACATTGCTCGATGATGATGATGGATTCACTAATGTTATTTGACGTATCTTTCATGTTAAAATTAATATCATCTTTGATGTTGTGAAGGTTGAATTCAGAGAAGATAATTGATCCTTGAGCTGAAAAAATGTCTTCAGAGTTCTTGGCAGTTGTTAGTTCAGGTTGCAGTTGTGTCCTGGTTGTCATTCTAGATGCAGACCAGTGTGGTGGGTGAATATCAAAACTGGAAACATCACATGAACATGTGGAAATGGCAAAGACTGAGTGCTTGGGAGTTTTAACCTTTAAACTGAGGATTTCTTACAGTTCTAAGTATGTCTGTATATTTCATTTAGGCCTATGTAAGTTATTAAAAATATTTGGGAAGAATAGATTACTTATTTGCAGTTAGTGTTATATAGTGTTGTTTGTATGTGTTTCCAGTGTGTCAGTTATTGTTTTAGAGTTAAAAAATGTTGTCTCGAGAATATTGTTCAAAATTTTATGTTACAGAAGATAGTGCAGGTTCAGGTACATATCCTCAGAAATCTGTTTCAGGGTGGTGGAACAACCCTAAACTGGCTCCTGCATCCTCTAACTCTGGTGCAAATATCCCAGCTTCCTGACTGCTTCCTTTTGTTGCATAAGCAACACTTTTGGAGGTTGGCTGCCCATTAGAGAAGAATTCTGACACTTAACACCTTCTATCAGTGCTGAAAGCTTTGTATGGTGGAGGCTGCCATCATTAGGATGGAATTTGTCTCCTGTTGCTGCTCTGGACTTGGAATGTGGGTAAAAAGTGACTGTGATAAAACTCAGTGATATGTTGGTTATTACAGTCGATGGCAAGTTCAGTAGGAAGGGACTCTTGGAACTCTTAACTGGGTGACTTGAGGGTTCAGGTGCAATGAAGAACTCTGATCCAAGGTCTCAGGCTCTGGACCGTTGCTGTTACTTTTCTGTGTGTGAAAGGAAAGTGGAACTTGATCAGTAATGGCTTAGTTTGTAGGGGCGTGATAAACAAATCTGTGTTTCTACAGTGATTTACCCTTCTTTTTTCTTTAAAGATTTGAGTATTCTCACCTTAGCTTGTAGAATGGTAGAATCCAATTTTCTAGAATGAAATTACTAAGATCATAGAAGACTTGATTATTAAATAGGTATTCCAAGTATTTTAAATGATACCTTTAGTATAAATATGCTATGACAGCTGAAGCTACATTTTTAAAATTTTGCTTCAAAATCCTTCTATATCTTCCTGAATATTCAAGTGTATTTTCCTTATTACTTAAGGCCAGCAACATTATTATTTTAATCCATTTCTTGGATTTAATAATAAGACCGTAACATGCAACAGTCACTGACAAGATGTTAATTCACTGTAATATTGTCATCAACAAACTTCTAATAACTTCAAAGACACCCTTGTCATATTCAATGTTCATGTGTGTGTACAATTGGAAAGGTTGTCCTCAAATTCAAGTGAAGTGCCAGAGAATGCTATTTGTCCCTAATTAAATATTGAGGACTTCTGTGTTTAATATTTAATTGGCCAGCTGTACTGCAGTCGAGGAGGGGAGAAATGCTAAAACCCAGCGTTTGCACTTAAAGACCATTTCTGGGGCAGTTAAGGGACCTGTTGCTAAATGAATTGGAAGGAAGTGGCTGAAATAAAAACCCTTTTGGTGCATTCCCACGCTTCTGGTCTGGAGAAGTGGCCCTTGTTTATCATGTGGCTACACCCACGCTCTTCGGAACTGTGTAATGTATAAGGGCACCAAGGACCCATTTCTGACTCCTGAAAGAGTCTGGGATGTTTGGGAAGGGCATAGGGCACTCAGGGCAAAGCAGGGAAGCTGTTTGGACTTTTTCCTGTTACATGAGAAGTCTGTATCAGAATTGGCATTGAAGCGATGCAGATTGAAATAGTTCAGGTTGATAGAATTGGTGTCAATTTTACAGGCTCCTTTGAAGCAGATAGTTACTAAGAAAAAACTGAGATGCTCTTTTGCAATGCGTGAAATCGCCCTTGTACTTTGAGGAGAAAACATAAAGACAGAAGGGAAAAGTAGCATGTGATGCTTAGGCTTGCATGATTGTTGGTTTGGAAGGAGCTTAGATCTGGCCCATCTAGTTGTCCTCTTAAAGCACTGAACTATATTCAGTTCAGAAACAGGTAACTGAAAGGTAAAGGATGAGAAGGTAGGGCTTTGGATGTGGAAATTCTGGTGTACCCTGTGGACTCATCATGGGTCTGTAAGGCCTCAGAGAGAAAAATGTATGTGTGGTGTGAGGCAGTGTTGCATTATTGGTTGGCCCAACAGCTTGGGGTTTGGGGTTGTGTTACTGGGTTGATTGCTTAAACTCCCTCCCTCAGTAACATACACCTGTCCATAACACAGGGATGGGAGTAGTCTTGTGAACCTTAGCAGTTATGAAAATGCTTTGATGAACGCATGTGCTGGGAACTTGATGTGCAGTGTGGTGTTCCAGTCATTGTCAGAGGGGATGTGATGGCTCTACTCCATTCACTTATTCTCCCTTTGCCACCTTCTCTCTCCTATTCCTCTGTAAATAGATGGCAAGGGGAACATCAGCCTGCGATCTCAAGATGAATGGTAATTTGGTATCAAATGACCTGGTCGTGTGTTTGTCCAAAATTATTTTCGCCTGAAAACTGAGAGAGGGTTTAAACCACAAATGAGAGAAGTCCTGCAGTAGCATCTAGTCTAAGGGATTATGTATCTGGAGTGTCTCTCTCTCATAGTGCTGCTATGTCCAAGAGGCTTCTGCTGTGTGGTACATAACTTGAATCCATGGGTTTTGATGGGCTTTTGTTTTGTTGTATTGAAGCTAGGTCAGGCTGAAGGTGTGTTGGTGTCCCTGTACTTGGGTTAATCAGGTTATGAGACTAAAGGAATGGAAAGCGTGTTCACCCTGATCAAAGAAAGTTGAGACTCTTGGCTTTCTTCTGTGGGCCATTTCAGGTCATCTTGGGTGTCCATGGTCTCTGAATCTGTGTTTCTGTTCCATGCTGTGGTCCTGACTACTGTCTTTTACTCTGAGTCTTGGTTTGTTACTGGATGTTTGAAGTTGCTGGTAGTGTTTGAGGAGATGTGCAGAGCAGATGTTTTATACATCTGTAGATTAAACATCTACCACACTTTTCTGTGGCTGTGGGGTCTGCACTGGGTGGTGCAGGTAGCTCTTCCATTGTTATGTTCCTTGAATATATTAGCTATGTTTTTTTCCAACTGCAACTGCTGTTTATTGCGGTTGTAATAAACTTTGTAATGGAATTAACAGAATGTCAAAAGAATTCTCGCTTGCATTGGGATGTCCTAAAGCTGTACCTTTATCATGTGTGAATTAGTCTAAAAAGTATCAAGTCTCATTAAAAATAGGCATTCTGCTGTGCAAGTTGCTAGTTGTCCAGCCAGTCACCACATCCTGACACGTAAGAGTTCTATTATTCTGTTTATTGGTCACTTCTGAGCAAGGAGTGTCAATGACAACTACATAAACTACTGTTTCTTACAGACCAGTGAGTTTGCGTGCACCTAATGTACTGGATTTACTCACTAATTTACTCCCTCCCCATCAGGTATTTCCTTTCTCTGAATATTGTCAGCATGTGTCTATGTCATAATTGTTTTTATATCTCAAAATATTGAAGTTATGGCACATATAATGAAGAAGGCTGTACGGGGTACATAGCGCAGACCCTGGAGTAGTTAGTGAAGACTCGTATGTGAGATAAAGGGAAGTGAAGCTTGGGTTCAGGCCTTGTATGAGAAACTGAAGTCCACTGTGTAAGAAAAGGTTACCCAAGTTTCATATTTGTTTTCCTAACGCTGTGTTGTGAGATCTGTCACTTTGTGAAGATAATTTGTATTGCAGAGTTGGAGTTCTTCCTCTGAATTTACAGCAGATGGCTTGTGTATCTTTTGCTACAGTCTTCTGCATTGCGTATATACATCCGTTGGGACAGATTCCATCATTTGAATGTCTAAAACTTCTTCCAACATCCTTATGCAAACTGGGTTTTTTTTTTTATCAGAAAACTCTGATTGCAACTGAGACAGCTTAATGAAATATTCTGGGCTTGACTGAAGTTCTTCAATAATTTTTTCATGCTCACAGTGGAATTTCTGGTTAATTCACCAGAGAGTCTGTAGCTGGCAGGATAGAGATGGAGATTTACTTAGGATGAGGGATGCCTGTGTTCAGATCATCTCTTCTTGGCTTCATTCAGACCCGGGACTCGGATTAATATTCTTACATTCAGTTGAGTATTTTGAATGTCAATCTGCGGTGAGTTTTACTGCTCGTGTTTTTGATGTAAAATATATGTGTGAGAGAGAGAGAATCTTCCTAATCAGGCAGACTGTTAAAAAGTTGCAGGATGAAATAAAGCAGCTCAGTTTTAATGACAGTCATGAATGAACTCTGCAACTCCCATGTGCATAAAAGACTATTCGTAACTGGGAAAGCTGCTTTAATTTGGCTTGGAATGCGGTCTGTTGGGAAACCTTATAAGCAACTCTAACTGTATTATGCAATGAAAGGAGGCTATTACTTATCTAATTGCCTAGATTTTCATTAATAATGCAAAATTCCCTGCTTTTTCATTCCTCCAGGTGATTAACCAGAGATTTTTCTCAGCAATTTGGCCTCTGTTTTGAGAGAGGTGCAATGAACAGGCCGATAGATCTTTAGCTTAAAAAAAACCCTGAACGAATTGAAGTGATTAACCTTTAACACAAAGCTACCACGACTGTTAACATCTTGTGTGGTAGCCATGCTGAGTGAGTGCTGAACTGTTGGGGGGAAGGTTAATGACTGATCCTCTGGAGAGGGGAGAAATTGATGTCCCGTGATTTAAATATAGATCCGAGCGCAGGTCTGAGGCTGCTGGGATTTCATTGCTTGGAACTTTTGGTCTAAAACCGCAGCTAAACTTAGGTGATGGAACCTGCACTGACATTGTTAAAGTTAGATAAACAGGTGACTCAGTTAGCGCTCTGATTTCAGCAAGACCGTGGGGTAATGCCACAGACTGTAGGAGCAAAGCCTGACTAGATGATGCCGTTACCCAGATCTGGACCTAATGTTAGAGAATCATTTCACAGGCTGAGACTCAGACTTGATGTAAAACAGTGTCCCTGGCTTGGGCGTTGCTGTGGGGCTGGCTCTGTTATTTTTCCACCCCCTCTAAACTCAGCTGCCCCCTCCCAGCCTTCTAGCAAAGGGAAGCAGGAGCTTGTGGTGCCGATGAGATCTCAAACCTTTACTCTACACGTCCTGCCCAAGCAGGGAGTGATGGGTTTCGTAGGGGAGCCGTGGTTTGTTAGCTGTGTTACTAATGGCCATGGTGGGATCTTTCCCTGAATTACCTTCCTCTCTTAGTGCCATTATCTTAACAAAGCATGAAAACTGCTAATTTCTAAAACTAACAGCTTACACTTGTGTGTGGCTATCAAGGAAATGCTGTATATAAACCATGTGTCATATGTTGTGGCCTTAATTGGCTTTTATTGCTTTATCTTAAATGATGGCCTGTGCTTAATGTAATCATGGGAATCTCTTTATCTCAGAAGCCCCAAGGCTCCATGGATCCATGTGCTGAGTGTTGCTGTCCTCCAACTGTCACATAAAAGACAAAGTTCTCAAGTGTAATCTTTTTTTTTTTTAAGAATGCATTTTTATAAAGTTGCTTCTGTGCTGGTTTTTATTTCCTCTGTAAATGGCATGGCAAAAGTCAGATGGGTCAGTGTTTCCCCAAGCTGGAGGTTCTCAACAGGGCAGTCGCTGCTGATGTTAGAGCAAAGCGATCAACCTCCATGCCTAATGCTTTCACTTTTGAAGGAAATCATCAAAATTTAAATAGGAAAAAGTACTTGTGTGACTCTGTAGTTCACCCAACTGATAGCAGGATTTTAAGAAACAGTATTTTATTGTAAGTACTACTCCCCCCAGGTAACTGTTCAACCATGATCATTCAGTGAGCTGTTTTTTCCATAGCCACATGTTCATTACTACTTTGTAGTACTTATTCAGCCTTGAAAGAAAGGGTCAGTGGATGAGATCTAATGTGATACCTTGCTAAATATGATGTTAAATCCAGGGATACACCTTAAATACAGTCATACTTCGTGTCACACACTGGTTGTGAGAACTGAAACAGTGTGTAGGTTCCAAAGCAAGCTACAACGAGTTTTAACTTGAGTGATGTTGCTCTTCATCCGTGAAACTTTACAGCAGGTCTGTAGGGAGCAAAATTGAAAGTTTTATAACAAATTAAATTGAAGCTTCATACTTCAGTGCTGACATTCATAAAACAATTTCTGTTGAGTTTGGAGCCAGCTCCACCTGTATTTTATTTTTTTTGCAGTAGGATGTCTCATGGATTTAAATGGAGAGCTGTATGGGTCATCCTAATGAGGATTTGTTAACTTAATTCCTTGCCCTGCTTTTTTTTTTCCTGGTGTAAGGGTGATGGTCAGATTGCTTGGGAGGAAGTTGTCTATCCTCTTGCTTATACTCAGGAACATCGCCAGCCTAGTTTGCAGCTGGATAATCTTCCTTTCCAAGCTCCTGTTGCTGCCGCTGTCCTGTCACAGAAACAAAACACCGCTGCTATAGAAGAGAATGTAAGAAAGACTCTGCCTGGGATTCTTTCTCAAATGACTTTAATATTCCAGGAAGCTCAGTGGAGAATTAGGTGTTTATGCATGGATGAGAAGTTTAATGAAGAGGAAAACTACAGTCTTCACTCATTTTAGCCTTTCTGCTGTTTTTCAAATAAATCCACGGAGAAGTCGCAATATTAACAATTTGCACCTATTCTTATTGCAGCTTTCAGCACTTTAGCATAGGAATTAGAGATAAATACTCCCTCCCCCCTCCCCAAACCAAACCCCAGAGGCAGGCTTTGAAAAATGGTAATGGAAAAAGCCTTGGAGAGGTGTGTCTTTCAGGCTTTACAGAGCAAACTTTTTGAAACATGGGGAACTCCAGGGCTATAGTGCTGTAAAGTGAACCACCGCTTTACTTTGAATTGTCCAGGTGTTGAGAAATGAAATTTGGCTGGAAAGCAGGGATTTTGTTTGGCACAGTTTTAGAAAATGATAAGAAAAAAATACATATATAGACACACATACATATGTCGAGTGTTACTTGCCATTGGGCAGGATGTGGAATCCTGTTTGGCTTTACCCTGTTCTCTCCCTTTGTGCACGCATTTTGCTTCCCTGATGCCGTGTGGGAAGGGGCAGTGTGAAGTAACGTACTCTGTAGCATTTATATTCATAATTTATGCCTGCAGTCTTGAAATAATCTCATTTGTCTTCCACTGTTACTGGAACGAGTTTTGCTAGCGTTGAAGGACGCTGGAAGCAACGAGGGATTCTGTTGCTTCAGCTTTTCATTTGTCTTCTGTAAAGAGCGGTTTTGAATAGGAAGATAAATCGGGGAGTTGTGTAATATGATTGCTATACGTAACCAACCTGATTTCCAGGCGGCTCGCAGGACTCCAGCTTGTCTGTTCAATAGATAACCAGGTTTATTGGGCAGATAATACGTTTCTCTCCGGCACAGGAAAAGAACATGTCAAACACCTTCTCTTGTCTTCCCAGGCGATAGAGTGTGTCGCAGGCAGCAGGACCGGAGGAGACCCCTGGCTTTGCTAGTGCGTGACGGGGAAGTGCATCAAGGATGAAGGGAGGTGGTGGATTGCTGTGCGTTCCCTGCAGCAGCGTTTATCTGCCCCAAGCAAAATGCAGATGGAGATGAGCCAGGGCTCTGATCTCTCTTGCATCTGGGAATTACTCCTGAAGTGAGCTCAGAGCAGGCAAGAGTTGGTTTCTTGTGCAAACCCTTACCAGGAGGGAGCTCCTGCCCTGCACACTGGGAGTGATGGCTGTGTCAGAGGGGTCCTGGGGAGGACAGCCTTTGCTTGCACTGAGTCACAGAAACAATTGCACAAGCTTTAAACTAAGCCAACTTCAGGCCATTAGCAGTCTAGCAGCAGAGTACTGCCCTCAGCGTCAATGAGTTTTTCCCTCTTCTCAGGAGTTCTCTGGTTGCAGAGCAGCAGTGCCTGCACCTGGAGTTTTTCCTGGGAAAACCATCACATTATGGACTGTGCTGTGAACAGTGGTGGGTCAAGAGTCTGTGGGGAAAAACCTGTTGAAAACTGTTGTTGAAGGAGATTTGTTGAAGGATTTGGTGACTGTAAGCATGTGAAACGAACATGTTTGTCTTCGGCATTTTATGCAGCCTCTCACCTTGTTTACACTGGAGTAAATCTAAGCACTGGTGATTTAGGGTTTATTTGGTGTAAATTAGATTAAAAGTCACCCTTGGGGCCTAATTAAGCGGTGACATAAATAGTGGAGTAAGTTTAAACACCAGCAGTAGATTTTGCAGATAACAGATATGAATGGATGTAAATATGCCTGAAGTCTCATTGATGTAGAAATTTTAATTACATTTGTTGCTCTCTCTCTGGGTGACTGCTTAGAGCCCAGGACCACAAGCTTACTCCACACACGGTGTCTGCATTCCCACTGGTATCGTGCTGCATCTCCTGAAGCTGTGCTGCTGCCCCGTGCTGGGTGCTGTCCTGTTCTGTGTTTTGCTGGTTGCTTCCACTCACTCTTCTGCCTTGGAGCCAGAAGGATGCATAAATGCACGCTTTGGGTTGCTTTAAGCCAAGGGCAGGGCTTAAGGAAATTCTCCTAAAGACTATTCCTAGTTGTTGGCAAAACACTGTACAGACAGGCTTCAGTCTCCCAATCACAACACGTGCAATCACTTTCTGACTAAATATCTTGCCTGCAGAATAGGTTATTGGGTCTGCAAGCTCTAAGGTGCTGTCTCCTGTCTTGTTCCTGATAGCTCAAGGTAGCTGTGGAAAGCTTTAACACACTGTCTCTTCTGTTACCCTGATAGATGTTTCCACAAAAACGGGCAAGGTGATGAGATCAGCCTCAGCCATGTTTTGTACACAGTGACAGTGCTGCAGATGCAGGCTGAACCCTTGGCAAAACATCTAGTTTTCTTCTCATACTATCTGTTTGATTTGCTTTCAATGTTAAATAATCAAAGTGGTTTTGAAAACTGCTGATGTAAAAAGTTGTGAACTTTTAAAAGTATTTTTATTCACTTCCACAGCTTCGTTACTGGGAAGTGGTTTGCACAACTTCAATTAGAGGATGTCACCAGCGTATTGGGGAGTTGATGCCTGATGGGAGAGATCCTGCTGCTGCTGTTGGGGGAAAAGACAGCAGCAAAGCCTTTCCAGGATGCAGTAGTCTTTGTAGTTTTGAGGCAGGTGATACTTGCCTTGATTACTGGTCTGTTGGGAGCCGAGTGCTCCTCTCCCAGAAGCAGGGAAGAGGATTGTGAGGGACGATTCGGACTATTGAATTTGCGTTTTATTCCCTCTCCCACACAGTAATGCCTGAAGTCTGTAGCAGTGTGTAGCTTCTCAGAATCCTTTTCCCTAAGAGGTGTTCTGTCATTTTTATTACGCTTCTGCTCTGGCAAACACCGCAGAGGTTTGTAGGGCACTGAGCTGCTTCTCACCATAAAAAGAAAAGCGTGCTGGGGGAGTCCCTGAGCAGTGTCTGGTGATGCCATCCCTTCATCTCCTTGCTCAGCTTGGGGGAGCTGATTGCTACATGGTAGGCACGTAGCACCCTCCCACAAGTGCTTTTAGTGGTGGGCTGAGCAGCAGAACAGCCCTAGTTGGGGAGGTTTGACCCATTCCTCTGGAAGGATGACCCACATCACTGTTGCCTCACCTGGTTGCTCACTGTCCTCTGGATGTCACTTCTTGCCAGTGGCATCCGTGGGTGGTGGACCGGTGAAGTTAGGACATCTAGCTCCACTGCTGGTGACCAGAATTAGAGCAAGCCATGCTTCTGCTGTTTACATTTTCAGTTAAAAACCAAAGTAACAGCAAAGCTAACTTTCTCAAATCAGACCAAAGCCTTAAGGTTTAATGTCTGTTTGGTTTCAAGGTCCTTTAGTTACTTGTTTTGGTGGTTTTTATGATTTACCCATTCTCTTTATTTGGATTAAGAGAATAATTGAAGCCAATCCTTACCCTATTAGAGAGGAAGTTCAAATGTAGGTCATATTTAAAACGGTTTATAATGAACTTTGTTAAAAATGTCTCCTGACTTCCTCTGGTGTATCCAAATGCATATTTTAAAAGCTGCTGATTTAAACCCCATCTTATAAGCTTATATATAGAGATGCTAAAGGATTTTTTTTTTTCCCAGCACGAATTTGGGCCAGCTCTAGAAGTGAGATTATACTGTGGGTCTTTACGGGGTGGAGATACCAAAAATGTGTTGCTCCATATCAACTCATTCATGTGGGTGTCTTTGTAAGCCAGAAGTCCTGTCCCTGAAACAGCTCCCAAGGAGCACATTGGTGCAGTGTTGCTAGCAGAAACCTGATACACTGTCTCTGCTTTGAAATTGTTGTTGTTAAATATGGTTTAACTGAAAGGGAATGAGCAAATTCCTGTGGCTGGGCTTCTGTCACTAATTTTGCCTTCCTCATTTAGTTGGGTGTAGGTGTTACAGAACACAGGGACCTCGTTGTCCAGTTGTGATGTGCTTGTCAAGAGTGACAGAGCAGAACATCACCGTTGCCTCATCTGGTTGCTCACTGTACTCTTCTGTGAGGCTGCACCTGCTCTAAAATACCGATGTCTCTATTAAATATTAAGCAGCACCGTGTTGTGCTGCGACATGTCTGTTGAAATAGAGAACTACAAACCTTGGAAGAGTTCATGGTGTCTGTGTGTGTGTGTGTGTATGGGCTGTCTCCTCCTTGTCAGGGTGATGAGGACTGTTGGTGCTATGATGTGACAGAGTTTGGAGCTGCAAGCCCAGGTCCCTGGGGGAGGTCAGCTGAGCAGCAAGCAATTAATTGTGCTGGATTGCATAATATCTTGTGGGAACTTAATTTTGCCAAGTGAAAAGCATTAAGGCCGGTGGCTTTGGAGGATTGCTCTAACCATACACTTAGCCTGTTTCCTTTTCATCTTAGTGATTTTTTTCTTTTTTTCATATTTTTTAGAATGAGCCTAATGCTCATGATGTCTTACTGAAAAATTGGTTGCAATTATTTTATGGGTATCAAACGCTGCAGAAGGAGCACGGTGGTTAGTACTGAAACAGTGAAACAATTGGCGCCTTGTACCTCGTCTAGAAATAATTGACTCATTAATCTTAACCACGTCGACCCCATCACATGAGGGTCAAACGTAGTTTAATTCTAATAGGTGGGAATGTGTCGTTTTAGACTCCAGTTCTGACAGTTAATCCTCTTCCTGGAAAATTTGCTAACACTTTTTTCAAAGAAGTTAGGAAGAAAGGGAGTAGGAGATACCAAATAAGCTATAGTACATAGACTGAGACAAAGAAGCTATGTGACAGAACTTAAGCCTTTATGGATAGGATTTTGAGAAATAATAAATGAGAGCAAAAAAGGAGGAAAGGATGTGTCCTTTTATTATTATTAATTTTTTAAATTTGCATTTGCCCTATGCTCCTGGATGGATGCTGGTCAGTTTATTCTGAGTTGGAAGTGATTGTTCACCTGCATACTCATCAGTATCTACTCCTTCAGTCAGAGGTTTCATACAAAATAATCTCTAAGCATGAATTTGCTTTCCACTACCAAAACTGCAAATTGCAACCCCCCACTTTGTAACCTTGCTGTGTGACTCTGCTGTGCTGTAAGCCAGATGATGTGCTTCCCCTTTTCTGACCATCGGCGGATACTGTTTGGGGTCTGTTAAATGATGGACGGAAAGAACAGTCCAAAGGTGAATGTTAAACAGGCATTGCTAAACAGATGGTCATCAAAAAGTCATTCTGCTTATCTTTTATAGAGAGCACAAACAGATAGCTACAGTTCTGCTTAAGTGATTTTTATGTGGGCTCTCTGAAGTCGTTGAGGAGTGTCCTGGCACTGCTGGTGCGCGCGGGAGCCCAGCAGATGCGTGTTGCCTGTGCGCTGAAACGCTTGTCTGAGCATTGTGGATTCCGGATTCCTTACTTGCAGGCTGCTGCTGTCAAATCCATGTAAAAACAAGTGACCTTTGCTGAAGGGGATGTTTTGGGCTGAGGGAAGTACAGCCTCCCTCCAGGTTTTCTTCCTCCTCTGTCCTGGAGTGGAGATGCCATGCACGGTTGGGCTGAGAATGGGTGTTCTGAGTACTACAGAGCCATGTAACACCTAGTAAGTCAGTGATGATACACACTTAAAACCATCCTAGGGCTAGTGCTGCATTATGCCCATCTCTTCCAAAATCTGGCAGTAAACCCATCGGGCTGGATTTCAGACTGCCACAAATACTTCCCTGCATTCCTGCAAAAGCTGTTTCAGAGCTCTGATGAGTGAGTTGCTGCAGATGGAGTCTCCTTGCAAAGTACTTCCTGAGTTCTAGTCTGCAAACTGCTCCTCCTGTCTGTGACTTTGCAAGCAGCTGTTTCTTGACTGTATTCAAGACAGAGCTTTTTTGTTTTGTTGTTGTTGTTATCCCACTTGAGAAGTTTGTAGGAAGTTCAGATGAGCCAGGATGGGGAAAGGAATGATGACTGGTACTTCAGGAGACTCAGACAGAAATTAGGAGAGCAGAGAGTACCAAGTTCTCATGATCAGTGTGTGTATATATATGTGTGTATATATCCTGCCACTCTGTGTATATATATATATTTATAGAGAGAGAGTATGTGACAGGATTGTTATTAAAGGGCCTAGAATGGCAAGAAAAGGCTTCAAATTTTATATTGCCTCAGATGCTTTGGGACACTGAAGAGGCTTTAGCAGATGTGAGAAATACAGGTTAGGTAATGCCAAGAGCCCTGTTAATGGCACTGGAGATATTAGTACCCTTATGCAAATGAATCATGAAAAGGCTGGGAGAGCTTTGTGCTTGTTTTGTACTCTTCTAGCCACGTCCCTGAAACAGCTCTGGGTTTACTGTACCTAAAGGGGATTATCTTGGAAGAAATCCATCTGATGTCTAGGTTTTGTAGCCAACATAGTAACATCTAGCAGTAAGCCATGGTTTTAGAGACGAGCCGAAGGACTTTGCAAGAAGTGTAACTTTGGACATGTTGTTGGTAGTCACCATTACCTTTAATCCAATAAAGTGATGGAAAAAGTCTCAAGGAAAAAAGCTTCAAAACTGATTTCTGTTTAGGAATGCTGAATTGCAGAGTGATGCCAGTGATGCAGGGGGAGTCAGCTCCTGGGGTTGCGCTCAGCAGAAAGCGGAAGGAAGGAAGGATGCTTATGCTGCCTGATGCTGACTCTGGTGTCACTGGGGATTACAGGTGTATTAAGAGACAGACAGGGTAAAACAAAAAGAAAATCAATATGATGCGGGGTTCCAGAACTTGCCTCCACTTCATGAAAATGCTGCTGGATGTCTCTCATGAGAAAGAGGTAGCTGTAAGGTCATTGGAGATTGGTGCTGTGAAGTAATAGGTGATAACACATGTGGATTGCAGTAGTGCAGGTGATGGCTCTTGATGTTCTGTAAGCTCTCCACGGCTCCGATAGCTCAAAATGAAAGATGTTAGATTTTCAGGACGTAGCACAACCTGTACAAATGAATTTGTTTCCCAGTGATGCTGATGTTTGGAGTGGACTTCTGTCCATCCCAGGAGCAGCCTGAGTCACTTCAAGAACTAACTGATTATCGATGGCAAATTTTCTTCATTGTTTGACTGTGTCCGTTCAGATGCTCTGTGTTGTTGGGCTACAGAAAGGAGGACATGGTGAGTGCTCTTGAGGACAGGTTAAGGACACTCTGCCTGTCAGGGCTTTTTCAGATAGAACATCTGAGAGGTGTCACAGCGATTGGACACGGAATAAATCAGTGTTTCTGCAAGAACATGGAGCCCTGAATAATCACTGTAAGCTGCTGAATCTTGCTTCACGTTTGTCCTGTGGGCTCTTGCTCTTAGTGCAGCAAATATACTGCCAGAAACGGTGATATCAAGCGCATCATCTGCGTTGTTATACAGCGAACTGCATTTTTGAGTAGCTGAAACAAGCTATGTGCTGTGAGCCTAGGAAAACATATGTATGTCGAAGATGATACATGATTGCTGTTAAAGTTTATAAATCTTTCATAGTGTGGTAAATGGGCTAAAACCAGCTAGGCTGGAAGGAGTATGCAAATTAGAAATAAAGTGGAAATCGAGAAGGCTATAAGGGAAAGGAGGTACACCTATATTTGTAAGACTACATGAGAAGGGGATCTTCCTTGTATTACATTTGCATTTGTGTAATCCAGCCCTGAGAACGGAGGAAAGGAGGAATTGCAAATTGGTGCAGCAGCCTCGGCAGCAGGCTCAGGTAAGGATGAAGAGGAGAGGCTTTCTTTGAGAGTAGAGAGGCAGTCGAGATAAGACAAAACTGCTCTGAGCATCTCTGTCCCCAGGAAAGAGTGTTAGCTGCCCAGCTCAGATGTGGGATGTGATGACATGGTGGTGGGAAGGGGTCGGTTTGGTAATGTAATGCTGCAGGGCAAGAGCACAGCTGGATTCGTGTTCGCAGCTGGTGCCTTGGAGATGCTCTGAAAGGAATTGGCAGCTAACGGGCAGACTAAAACTTCAGATACACTTTGATATTATTCCTTTGTGACGTGTTTCCAACTTGGCTGTTAAATAACCTTTGCTAGTGTCAACCTGATGCTCCTTTCCCTGCCAGACTGCCGATGGGCTCATCCCGTGGCAGGGGATGTCTAGTTGGGAAGCTGTTCCCACATAAAATTGCATCTCGCACCATGGTTGTGGGCTCTCATAGGTTGGAATGTCTTTTCTACCAGCTTGGGGGTAAGGATGCGACTGAAGAAGGCCTGCTTGATGTGACCAGTGCCCTTCCAACAACAGGCTGAGGCAACCAGTGGGAAGATTGCCAGTGACAATCTTGAGATGCCAGTGACAATGTCGAGAGTGACTGCAGAAGAGTTCCTAATTTTCTCTATGCATGTCACTTGCAGGTTTAACAAACCAGAGCGCTCACGGGCTTTGAGAGGTGTGGAGGTGCCCATCAGCTGCTGGCAGTGCTCGGCAGATTTAGTGTAATTCTCAGCTGATGTAGTTGAATTCTGAGATTTTGCATCCCCAGAGGAGCGTAATCTGCAGCGAGAGAAGGGAGATAAAGTGCAGTGTGCTCTGGCATGTTGCCTGTAAGCATGTGGCTGATGGCTGTTCATAAGATGGGAACTCATCTAGGACTGTCAGTACTGGCATTTAACTGGGCAGGAACCTTAATCCAACAGAAATTGTTATGAGGCTTTCAATTCCCACAAATTAAGGCTTCAGCAGTAAGTTTCAAAAGACAGGAAGATTTCCTAGCAGTACGATCTGTGATGTATTATTTGTCTACCCTTATGATTCAATTTTCTGCGTGCTGCTTAACTGCTGTGAGGAGAAAGAAGTGATTTTGTGAGGCTGCCCAGGAGAGCAGCTGCAGAGTGGGGTGTGGGAATGTGCAGGTCTGGGGCTGGCAGCGAGGAAAAACTGGGGTTTGCTTGGATGTGGTCCCCCTGGTCTGGGTCAGCAGCAGGATTGGTGCAGTCCTGTTGGTGAGTAGGCTCCAGAGCAGCTAAGTGACAGCTCGCGGTGCTCCATCACAGGTGTACAAGGATGGGGGGCTTGTTACTGCCTCCCAGCAGTACCCCAATCTGGTTGTTTCTCTGTCATACTTCTGGGTCAACACATGAAGAAGTGAATGTGACTTCACCCATGCTCAGATGGTTCTGAGGGGTGCCAAAGCCTTGGCACTTGCTGAGGGCAAGAGTTCCCAGTGCTGCAGTCCCGTGCTTCTATTTATGCTGGCTATTTTAATGCAAAGCCATCTGGCAGTTTCCCCCATCCCTTCCCCAGTTGTGCTGTTTAAAGCAGTAAGAAGTGTTGAGGTGCTTTTAATTTTCTCTTGGGTTTCTGAGCCCCGTAGGATGCATTTGAGATGATATTTGCAGATTTTATGTATCAACCGTGAGGGACAGAAAACTTCCTCTTCTGAGATACAGGAGATCCTCCTATAATAGCATGATGTATAGGTCTGGTCCTTAAGGAGAAGAAACGGAGAGGAAATGTTTAAATGTAAGAGGAATGTTTATAGAGGCAGACTTTTCCTGTTTATAGCAAAGGTGCTTATTCTTAGATGGAGATTTTTGTACCAAGCTACTGCAGGTAATCAATCTCATATCAAATAATGTAGAATGTGTTGTCGAATTGTATATGCAAATTGATCATGAGTACGATGTATTATGTTATATTTTTAGCCTGGACCACAAGAGCCCCGTTCAGTTTGCTGAGCAGCCTCAGCCTAACTTCTCAGAGGGGTGGATGTCTCAAAGGCAGCGCGTCCTGAAAGCCAGTGGCTGCCCAGAGCGGACAGCTGTAGGGAGTGTTCCTGCTGATGGGAAGGCTGCAGTGTATGTGGTGAGCATCCCACCTGTTGCTGGTATCCATGTGGGGGTGTGGAGCTGGCTGCAGGAGATGCCAGCCACCTCTTGCTCAGCTGCTCGTTGGGTCGAAGCTGGAGGTGCTGCAGGACCTGTGGAAGGTATGGGGAGGGATTGGGGGTGTTGGTGAGGCGATGAGGCAGGTGAGGTTGTATGGCAAACTGAGGGAAGAGGGGTGAGCTGCTGCGAAGCATCTGCACAAATTTGGGTGCATCCATGGGACACCTTAATTAGGTAAAAGAGTAGAGGTTTTTTCTTTGGCCAATCAGAATTTTGAGTTAATTGCTTTTAAAATGAGACCATAGTATTTAGCAGGGAGGATGTTTAGGATGTAAACAGGTAGCTCCTGTTTACACTTCATTTTGCTAGGTTTCACCCTACCATGTTTTACATGAGCAACTCCAGGTGTATAAAAGGCCAATCTTCTCCTCAGGGCACTGAAACAATGATGAGTTAATTGTACGTGAAACCAAGGAGCTTCCTGTGTTGCCTTGTTCTGTTGTAGCCAAACACCCTTAATTTGTGTGTGAGTGTGGGAATTAGCTGCAATTTGGAGCAGGCTCTAAAAATGTGGACACATCTGTCTGGTATGGGTCGGAGCAATTTCCTGCAAGGTGGCTGCAGGCTGTTCTAGGATAGACCCAAACTTCTTATCTCCCTTGGTTTGTGTCTGTCTGCTGGTTGCTTTTTGGAGCTGTGGTTCTTGGAACAACCTTTGGTTTTCCAGAGATTCTTAAATAATCTCAGAATGAAAAGAAAATAGTGATTATAGATTTAGGGCTTTTCTCTTGGATATTCTTCCCCCCCCCCTTTTTTTTTCCACTTTGATTCCAGATAGCATAGCAAAGAATGCATGTGTATTTCTAAGAGGCTGCAGTAGTTGGAACATTATTAATGAACGCATTTATTAAATACATTAATGAGTGTATTTTATGTATATGAATGCTCATCTGCATACATTTCACGTTCTAGGGCTTTATTCAGCAATTCAATTTTCTTTCTGGAAAGAAAAGTTTTTTAACCAAGGGATTTGTTTTTGAGGTGGATTAAATTGCTAACAAATTTTGAGTTTACTGATGGCAGAATCAGGTCCACGATTGTAATCCTTCATATCAAATGGTATAACTTCCTTTTATACAGGATTTATCTGGTGCCCCTTGTAGTCTTTCAAAGGAAGACTTAGGGAGAGCTTTTAATTCATGCTGATGTACTTTTTTTGCAAGAAATTGAAATTTTCATCATGAAAACTTCATTAGCGTGGTATACATGAAGAAGTGCATGCATCAGATTTATCTAGATGTATTTTTTTTCTGCATGGCTTCTCTCAGCTAACACTGCCTCCTCTTCTTCCTCTAGTACAGTCTTTCTGAGCTGCATCCTTTGAGAACAGAGTCCCTTCACAGCAGCTTAAGCCCTTGCACAAGCTGGGTTTTTTAAACATTTTTAATCTATCTTAATATTTTTCTTATCCTATAGCGATACATAATGGCTTTTATTAAGATACTTACAATGCCTGTTTAAATCCCCAGCTAACACTTGACTTGTCAGGATTATATATAAGCGTAACCTTTTTTGTTTGAGTGTGTCTGGAAAGCACAATGAACCTGATGGACACTTACTTTTCACAGGCTGCTGTTTTAACCCCCCTAAGGCAATCAGAACAGGACTATGATGTAGTGTCTGTAATATGAATAATTTTGGATACATTTCTTTTCTCACTTCTCCGAGATGCCTGTAAAAGAGGCTGGCTTCTGGAGATGCTCATCACCTGCTTTCTGCAATCCCAGCCCATTTACCGTGTCCTGTGAGGGGCACCTGAAATCACTGCTCTCATTTGAGAGGCTTGCTAAAAAGGTTACAGTGACTTTTTTTCTTTTATAACACTGATGTTTTTTCTTTTTTGGTGGTCAGTCATACATATTTCAATGGAAAGGTAGAGAAGGGCCAGCACTCCCTGCTTGCATACGTTTTTGTTTGCTTAGTACTTTAATACTCAAATTTGTAGCTTTAAATGACTTTTGACTGCAAGAAGAATGTATTTTACTCTAAAACTTTTCTCAGTTTCATTCCAAGGTCTGACCCTTATTTAACATATGTGTCATGGTTTAAGTAGTATTTGCAGCCTGGATACAGGTATTTTCAGGAGGAGTCTTTGGTCTGTTTAATGCTGGAGACTAGGCTGGGTGTGCATAGTCACCTACTTAAATGATGTCAGTCTGTTAATAAAATAAAATCTAAAAAGTTTGCAGGAGAACACATCAGTTAATTCAGAAATTTACAAAAAGTTGTAAACAATTTTGAATGTTTTATAAATTCACAGATGCTTTTCTGTGTTGGAATGGAAACAAACGGCTTCTGATGGTGATTGAATAATACATAATAATACTGGGTAGATTGATATAAATGTAGCTGAAGATAAAATTAATTAATATGGCTTTAATATAAGGAGAATAGAAAGTATTTGTGTGTTTTGGATGTTAGTGGAGTATGGCTATAGCTGTTTCAGCTGTTTTGCTAGAGCAGCAACAAAATTTAACCCTAACAGTGGAACAGCCTTGAAGAGAAAGAGTGAAGATAGGGAAGGAAAAATGAGACCAACAGCCAATTAAGAGACAGAGTGTATCTTGCTTTCAGCTAAAAGGGGTTCTGAACTAGCTTGTGCAGGAATGTGTTTTTGAGACTCTGGAGCAAACAGTAAAGAGCAGGTGCAGACAGAAAAGGTAACAAGTTCACTGAGATGTCCAGCCTTCATCCCTGAAGGCTGCCAGGAGATCCCCTGAGTGTCACCGAGCATGCTATATCTGGAAGGAGTTAATGTAAACGTCTTCCTGGCAATAACTTGCATAACCCTGCCTTTTCTTAGAAATGATAATGAATATATAGAGTTTATCTGTATAAATATGAGAAATTTGGCTTTAAAACAGCGCACACATACTTGTCCAGTAGTCACCAAGGCCAGTGAGTTTTGATTTCAGCTTTTTGAGACTTCAATAGGTTTAAGAAGGTAGAGACTTGGATGAGGGTACACTTAGAAAAACGTGTGTGTACAAAAACCGCTCCTGGTTCTCTAATGAGATAGTATGTGAGAGCAAAAGCTGTCAGCTCAAAGGGCAAGAGAAAGGCAAAGCTGGTACTTTTGACTTATTTCCCTCTACATGTAGTTTTACATTAATAAACATTGATATTTAATACAACATATATGTAAACTGGTGAAAATAAACCGTGTCCTCCCTGAGTTTTGGTGTCTGGAGTGTGTAAAGCATCCACTGGAAATCACTGGAACTGGAGCCTTTGTTCTCTCTGGAATCCCTGGTCATGTTAAAGCTCACTGCTCTGCAGGGAAGTGTGCGTGGTATGGCTGGCACATGTTTGGGTGCTCAGAAATAAAATAACCTGTGCAGGTAAATGGTGAGAGGGTTCTCTAGAGCAGGCATGTGCCTGTCTGCCTGGCGCTTGTGCACCTGAGAGGGCTTGTGAGGTTTCCTCTCCACTCAGACCCTCCATAAGGAAATGGAGTGTGAGTCCTGCTGCCTCTAATTCAGAGATTTCCCAGAGTGCTGTGTGTGTTGGGTTCTTGGTGGTTCCTTGCTCTCCCTTTCTTGATGTGCAAGGGTGGGCTCTGCCACCACAGCTGTCACCCCTCCAACCAGGAGCTTGCTTAAGGCGTGGTGGCTCTTCTGTTCTTTTACTGAAATAAAGGGCTTGAGGCTCTTTTGTAGCCTGAAGTACCACTTCAACAATTTCTAATAATGCTTCCCTTTCTTATTTAAGCAGATTCTGTTCTGTGCTTAATAGGGTATGATCCCATATTAAATAGACTCCGTGGTGAGCGTCATGGGTAGGCACGTTCTTTAAATAACTGACTCTGTCATCTTGTGGCAGGTCCCTGCTTGTATTTCATCTTGTATTCACCTTCTTTGTGGCTGTGCAGTAATTTGGGTCTCATGGTTATAGTTTACAGGGGGAATTGTTTAGAAAAGTTGCAGGCTGAATGCAGTGCTGCTTTGATTATGTGGAAGATAAGCTGTCATTAGAAGAAACCTTTTGCTCAGCCAAGTTGTGATGCCAGTGTGAGTTTCGTTAGAGATGCTGTTGTTTCTTGATCGTCATTCAAATAAGTGATAGTAATTTGCCTAAGCCAGAAACAGGAGGGGCAAACCTCCCTCCTTTTTTTCGTTCTTGGTATTGGATAGTCAGTCAGTATCTGTATAACATTCTCTCATGCTTTAAATGCTTTTATCCCAGTTGATATGCCAGGTACTGACCTTGCTTGCAAGCAAGACAAACGCTTCTGAATTGGCCATCAGTTCCTTCCTTCCTGAGTGTATGCCATCATCTCCTCACTCTTGGGAGATGTGACGTCTGTGGTCTATTCCCATGGGGTCCAGGGACTATCAGGTGTAAATACGAGTTTGGAGTGTCCTTGTGGCTTCTGTGAGGTGACCTTCTCTCAAGGAAGTCTAGACAAAGGAGTCTAAAGCTTTGCCTGTCAGGTGCTGTGCTGAACCTGCCCTTTTCCCTCATGCTATCAGCTGCCTCACCTGAAGGTAGGAGAGAGATGCATTGATATGCCAGTACTGCTTTTCATCCGTGGTTGGTGTTTGCATATCACCCTGAGCTGGGGGGTAGACTCTCTGTTTGCGTGTATAGGTGCCGTTGACACACACGGAGGTGTCAGGACCAGCCAGATCAGTTGTGTATTCTGGCCCCACACCCATGGCAATGGTTTATATGACTAACAACAGTATTAAAGTGGTATTTCAGAAGCTGGTTTTCAAGTTCTTCCCAAATATATGTGGGATCAAAAAATACACTGCTCATAATAATGTCTCTCTGTATTTTGTATGAGGTGATGCATGGCTGCATCTCCCTGCTAAACAACGCGTATTGTGTAAGTGTGACTTGTTCTTTTTCTTATTGATTATTCTAAAATACAAATTTACAATTGATTCTCAAGTCTTGGATGCTGCTGCAAACCTCTGCTAGGAATAGATTTATATAGATGATATTCACTGCTACTTCCAGCATGTGGAAATACACTGAAACACTATTTTTAGGTGGTTTATATGGCAGTCAAGCTTTTTGCTCACCCTCTTGCCTGTACTTTTATTTCTTGCAATTTGGAGAGTTTTGGATTAAAATAAAGAGAAAATTAGGAACAACAATAATCAATTTACCCTTAGCTTTCACAGTCCCTTATTACAATTGCTAATTTATCAGTGGGTAGTTTTATCAGTGGGTAGGCGCCTTTCTTTTGTAATAGATAGCAGGGATAATTTTAAATGCAACTTTTATGCTTAGCCAATTTACATAGCACTTTGGGAGATTAGTCCCTCATGTATAAAGAACTATATGCATTTGAGGGGTGTTCCTGCAGCCTCCTTGGGTTTGTGTTGTGGGCTTATTTTTAAGGTTTGCAATAATAAAAATTGATTTCTCTAGCAAAGTGTGTCCCCCTAAGTAAGTATTGCAGTTGGAAACAGGCAAACTTTTGAAATCAAGGCTTTATTTAGAAGTAAGCCTGGAGAGGCGAGTGGTCTCTCAATTCACACCGTGGTTGTCAGTGCCTGGAAGTCTGGGGGAAGATGAATTTAATGTTCTGCTGTAAGCTGTTTTCATGCTTCTGGGTCTCGGGTTCTTCGGTTTTGGGTTCTTTTTGCCCTATCTTCAGTGCAACAGGAGCTGCACTTTCCTCCATCCCGTCCTTCCATTCTACCCCTGGATTTTTGCTTCCGTGGTTGTTTTTAAGACATTAACATCGCTAGCATCAGAACAGAAAGTGTGAGAGCTACTAAATAGGATTACATTAAAATGATGATTTAATTGAGCTCTTACACACGGTAAGAAGATTGTCTTATTTTGCTGAACTGCAGTTTGCAGAGGTCCTTGGCAAGAGAAGCCAAGTTGCTTTCGGCATTCATTAACACAGAGTCCAAATGACTGCTAATTTGTTTAGCAGGAAAAGTAACAAATAGAGAAGAGTTAAAGCCTGTGATTTTAAGCATATTTATATTTGCAAATGTGCATTTCCCTGTAAGTCAGGGGAAATACTTTCCACAGGGTAAGCGATTCTCTGGTTTATTTTCCTTTATCTTAGATGTGGCATCATCCTATGAAACAATTGCTGGCACGACAGAATCTCAATCTCGAAAGTAGGACAGGAGACATTTTCCACTTTCTACAGATCAATCTTTGTGTATAACTCAAAGCAATTGCAGTCCTTTAAAAGACTTCATGTACTGAAGAAAAATTACATAGTAAATGGAATTCTACCTCTAGTAGTAACCCAATTCCCTGCTAGTTTTACCACATAAGGGAAAAAAAATTATATAGGCAAAATTATGACCCAGCTCTTGTGCTGCCTCTGCCAAATGTTGTTTGGTAGACCGATTTTTTTTTTTTTTAAAGAAATGCCCAGGGCTTGCAATATATTTACTTCTGCCACTTAAATTATAATTTTATTTCAGATTTGTTTGTGTAATCAGGTATATTGTATTACTGCTGCTACCATGTCCTGCCTTTGCTTTCAGATTCTCACCTTTCTGAAGCCAGGAAAGGCTAGAGGAGGGTAAAATAGTTCAAATAATGCAGAATAGAAGCCTGAACAGATGCAGGTTTTAATATTGAAAGTGTTTACAGTATCAGTCCCAAATACTTCCAGCAAGCAAGAATGTAGTGGACTTGGGAAGCTATCAGCAGCAGAGATTTTATTTACAGTACAGCTGTTTCGCTGCAGAAGCTGGTAATCTTAGTACAAATCCACCAAGAAAACTTCTGCCAGCCCTGACTTCTCTTGCAGATTGACTCAGTTTTGGTTTGAATTCTGAAACACACAGAAAGTGAAGGCTGAAGTCTGGTAAGCACCCATCTATGGGTATATGTTTACAAAAGTCTTTATGTGTTAGTTTACTCATAGAATCACAGTGGTTGGAAAGGACCTCAAGAGATCATCGGGTCCAATCCCCCTGCCAAAGCAGCTCCCTAGCTCACATTGCAAAGATAGGCGTCCAGACGGGTCTTGAATATCTCCAGAGAAGGAGACTCCACCACCTCCCTGGGCAGCCTGTCCCAGGGCTCTGGCACCCTCACTGGGGAAAAGTTCCTCTCGGTGTTGGTGTGGAACTTCCTGTGCTCCAACTTGCAGCCATTGCCCCTTGTCCTGTCTCCACAGACCACTGAAAAGGGGCTGGCCATTTCCCCCTGAATCCCATACTTAAGATATTTATAAACATTAATAAGGTCCCTCCTTAATCTTTTCTCTAGGCTGAACAGTTCCAGCTCACCCAGCCTTTCCTCATAGGGAAGATGCTCCAGGCCCTTCATCATCTTTGTAGCTCTTCTCTTATTAGTTCACCTAATTTGCAAAAGTTAAGTATTTCATGGGGGGAAAATAGGCTGTAAAATATGTTGACCTGCAAAAGCCCTACAAGTTTGGCTTGGCTATTATGAAAAATGTGGGGCATTTTTCCCATGTTTGTTTTTGTAAATTTTTACTGTAGACTAATCACAAACTCCAGTGGACAAAACACAAGTCCAGTATGGGCAATCGGAACTGAAAACTTGGGGCAGCCTCCTGTTGACTGTTGTGGTTTCAACATCCCACTGTGAGTTGCTCTCAGTCCTTCCCCTGAAACAGTGTTCTGTACTCCTTGCCTGCAGCTTGTAGTGTTACCCTGTGGGGCTAAATAGATGTGTTTTCCTTTGGTATTAATGAGATGCAGCTTTAAAGCAAAGCTAGCCTGTGAGCATCACTAACTGATTTAGGAGCGTTTGTTGTAATGACTCTGTCTGGTCTTTCTTTAACCAAATGGCAATTAGTCCATAGTGTGTGGATCAGATTGTAAGTTATTTAACCTAATATAGTTAAATTTTTTAAAAATTGAGTTTTTAATGGTACAGATAACTACTAAAAATTAAGTAAACAGCTTTTTTTGTAATAATTGCATTTTTTTATATTTACTGGTACTTTCTGCTTGTTATAGAGAGAAGGATGAGTAAGGTTTTGAGAGGGTTGAAAGCAAGTGTGATGAATAGATAAAAGAAGCCAAAGATAGATTTAAATTGCTTTTTAATATAGACTTTAGTAATATGGAAAAAATAGATGTAATAAAGAAACCTGACTCTCTTAATACATTCCTGCAAGGCGACTGTAACTCTAGGGTTTCTTAAATACTGATTATTTTCAACTCTCAAATTGCTACAGTGTCCTATTTTGGATATAATATAGCGTGTCTGTGGTGTTTCCTCTGTGAGCTTTTCCAGGAGGAGAATAAAAAGCAGAAAACAATTGGCAAGAAAATGTGGGAAGCATGGAAATGGCTCCAGGAAATTGGAAAACAAGAGAGGAGACCACAAGTAAACAGAGGGCTAGTTAGGAGAAGGAAGAAAATATGGTAGGGTGAGACAAAGGTGTCAAGCTTCCTGAAATGATCCCTGTGATTTTTTTGGGAGAAGCTAACTGGTACAGTATGGGAAGGAATTAGAGGTGGGAGGTGGAAAGGGTTTGGGCATTGAGAAAAAGGTAGCGGGGAGTAGATGTGCAGTGGGTAACTAAACTGAAGGGCAGCAAGAGGTGGCAGAAGTACATGGAGACGATTATTTTGAGATGGGGAGAACGCTGCCTGGTGGTAGCACTTAGAGATGAACCACAACTTGACATCCCATGTCACTTGGCATGAGCTTGGTGCGCTGAACTTTCTGGTGGGAAGCAGAAACAAGGTTGAGGACAATGTAGAGTACCTTGTGTGGTTCAGAGCTGTCTGATCCTGCTTTGAGCAGAAAGTTGGACTGGAGACCTCCTGATGTAGGGACCTGCCAGCCTCTGGGTTATTTGATGAGTGAGGAATGAACAGACCTGATGACAGGTCAGTGCAATGCAAGTAATTGTGTGCTGAGAAAGGATGTCTTACATGAAGCCAGTCTTGAGAGAAACTGAGCTGTGAATGTGGAGGTACAGAGTAAATTTGCTGTGGTCTGCTGGCTGTATTAGAGGCAGATATCTGTCAGGAACTCTATATTCTTCCCCTGTCCCATACCTACCCTCTTCAATAAATCTCTATGATATTAAGAAGACATAAAATAGAAAATTGTCTTTGAAATAAAGTTGAAAATCCCTGTTTTGGTGAATAAGACTCTTGAATTAGGGCTGTGAAACTGAGGACACTACAATCACAAGGCAAAGTAGTCCTCTCCCTAGAAGCTGAATACAGTTAGAATAAAGGTGAGGGTTAGGAGGAGGGAGCCAAAGGAAATGAGCTGGTCAAAGTTTTGAACATCAATGCAAGTGGTGTAGAAAAAAGAATGTAGTTTGCCTCACTGCTCAGAAGGGGAGAACAGTGAGAAACACTGGAAGAAATTGGAAACCTTAAGAGGCAAGGCAGATAAATTCAACATTTCCAGCGCTGTTTGATCCACAGCAGTGAGAGAGAGAGTGCTTTACAAGAGACAATAGAGCCACGTCCCTCAGGTAGTCACTGTGACAGCTGGTTGGGGGAGTTGGAGATGAAGGGACTGTAGGTGGCTCTTGGTTTTCAGTGATGATTGGATAGGTGTTCCTAAAGCAACAGGAGAATCAGAGGTAGGTGGGAGTGAAGGTGGAGCGCGGCAGGAAGGGTGTGGAAGGAAATGAGGGGAGAACTGGAATTTGGGCTGCAGGGAGGTGGAGGTGGCCATGTCACACTGCATTGATAATTTTGGTAACGTTGAGAACTGTGTCCTGTGGGGCAGGGAGAGAAAGCTCAGGCTGATACTATCTGCAGTGTAGGAGAACCCAGGAGACTTTGGTTTTGTGAAAGCGTTTCACCCAGGTTTTGACATGGGTGTGAATTTGATTCACTTTGGTAGTAGTTTTGGCCCATTTTCTAGGCTCAGGTGTTTAATTTCCTAATTCAGACCTCCTGCTGCTGAAACTGTTCCTTTGGTGGAACTGGCAAGGAGAAAATGCTTTCAGGCAGATGTCTCCTTGCAGTGTGGAAGGGCTCTTAATCAGGGACTCACCAGGAAAAACGATTCTGGATTCTTATGGCCTTCACCATCAGAGAAAACAGAATATGTTGAGTTACCAGTAGCGTGTTGAAGCTCTGAAATATGAAATTAACTGATAATTTTCATAGGTCATGCTCTTTCCCATAAACCACTCATCTCCTCTCCTGGGGGGAGACAGAACAACTGGGCTGACTCCTCATTATACCTTCCTATGGCGTATCCTTATTGAATTACTGCCAGGTAGAGGCAGCAGATGCTCATCAAGCCGCTGCAGGACTCCTCTGTTAATTGAACTGTAATGGGGATGACAGCAGGGAAGGTCAGGATGATGGGACCAGTGATGTAACGTGAACTCCGATAAGAACAACCTGCATGGGCAATTGACCTTGCTTAAATAATATCCTATTGAGGGCTTTTATCAGCTGATACCATTGCGATTATTTTCTCATATCGATACTGCAGTTGTGTCAGGGACCCCCGTGTGAGTCATATTACATTGCATTCAGGGCAAACATATTTCTCCTTTGCTTAAAGAGATTAAACTTTCCAATGTGATAAAATACAGTGAGTGACTGTAACTGAGCTACAGGGGAAAGGAAACAGGAGTGAAAAAGGCAACAGTGACATGGCTATTAAATGGACGTATAGCTTGGCTCAACTGGTTGCTCCAACCGCTTCAAAGGGAAGTCTCACTCTTTCTACCTGCCTTTGTGGGGATTTGGTGGCTTTGTTGTTGTCATGCATAGTTAATCTTGGGGTGAAAGCACATCCAGTTTTAAATAGAGATGTGCAGATGTTAGTAATGGGTGTTGATATGGAAAAGATATTGCTATACCTGGTTCTGTGGCTCTTGAAGGATGCCTGGGAATGCCTGAGTTTCAGGAGTGCATCCCAATGCCAGATTCAGAGCTGGAGTGCATGCCCAATGTTCTGCTCCAGAGGAAGTGATGCAGTGTGATGTGAGCTCTTGTCTGCTGTGTGGAGGCACGTTTTATCCCGCGTACTGCTGCTACAGGGGGTAAGCCAGGTCTGAGAAGCCTTTCCCTGCACAACCTTGCACAGTAGCGTGAAGGTGTTTGCTATAAGCACTTCTAAAAATAAAATCCAGCTAAAACCCAAACACTGCTTTTCTTTCTGAGCCAGGTATTGCTGCCCCGTGTTACTTGTGATGTGTCAGAGCACATCTGTATGGCAGTTAGAAAAAGCTGGTTTCAGGGCATAGCATCTGCCTTGTGACATCTGTGCATGTCATCAGAAGCAGGGTTCTTTATCCCAACCACGCTATTTAATATATATATTTTAAATCAAGTATCATGTTTTCTTATCCCTTTTACTACATTGCCTGCCTGGGCCAGTTGGCATCAGCAACTGGGACATCCTTTATGAATTGGCTGAAAGGAAAACGAGTCAGTCAATAGGAAGGCATCACAAAATAGATTTGATTAACTTATTTTGACAACTCTATAATTAATTAAAGTATATATTCTTATATGGGACCTGACATATGTGGATTTTTTTCCTGAAGAAATGATGAAGCCTTGGCTGTAGGAGACTTCATCACAAGGCTTCCCTGGTGGTGTTTGCTAGGAAATGAAGAACTACAGTGTCGGTGTTTGATTAAGAGTGCTCCTCTGTAGAGTCTGTGCGTGTTTTGAAATGGTATAGTGTTTGCATTGCATCGTGCTCCATATTTCCTCCTCTCTTCCCAGTTTGTACTTTGGTGTGCTGAAATAAGCAGCTGATGACAGAGGGTGCATGGGAATAAACGCGTTATTTCAGCACTTTGGAAATGAGTTTTTTGAAATGGAATTTATCTTGTGGATGTGTGTGTGTGTGTCTCTTCATGTGAGCTCATTTGGGTGCAGACTAGCGCCAGGCAGGGCAAATGGCAAAATAGTAGCGACTGCATGCAGACAGAGGCATGAAAAGAGATTAATCTTAATGTAAGCATTACAGCAGAAAGAAAACTTAGTACACTTGGGGACTGTGGAACTTAGCCTTTGCTTATTTGTGAGTATGAGAGAGGCATTATTTTAGCCCTAGTCACTAATACACGGGGTTCATTTTGAGCCCTTAAATGCTATCCCCAGGTCTGAGTAACAAGTGAAAGCGTAACTTTTTCCTGCCTATCTATAGTTAACTTGCTTGGTTGGGTGCTTGGGAGTCTACCTGCACGTGGTTGTTCTGGTCTTCTACCTTGTGTAACAGGGTAGAGCATAACCCTTTAAACTGGAGATAATCTTCAGGTATGCCAGTCCTGCAGCAAGGAAGCAGCTGGCCCTTCCCATGCTAAGCAGAGCCCAAGTCTTTGCTGAGCTCATAGCCTTGGCCATGCTTGTTCTTATTATTTTGACCTTGTGTTTAAGATTTTATCAATCTGTGTGGTGGCCACGTTCCAGAGAGGAGGAAAAAACCACCCGACCTACAGCCTGCGATGCTGTATTCATGTCAAATAATGTAACGTAGAATCAGAATGCAGAAGAAAATCACTGCAGTAAAGCAATTTAATTTCTGTGAACTGAAAGCACTTTAATGGAAGCACTAGGAAAATCTGCCGTTGTTCCTGCAGCAGAGGTTATGAGGTGGTTTTTTCTTTTTTTGAAACTCTGCTGCCTTGTAATTGGTGACTTTGAAGCTTTCTGATGTTTTCGCTGTGAACGGTCATGCTGCTAAAGTAGGGAGTTTGCTCTCTACTGGGTCTGGTTTCCAGGTCTCTTAAAGGAGAGTAATTTCAAATACCAGTTTCCAAATGGTATTATGCTGCTGAATGTGCATTATATGCAATGTTTTGCCAGTGAAGTGAGAGTAATCCTCTTTGAACAACAACTTGCAATAGCGTTTACTGAAATGGTGTTGGAAGCGGTGCCAGCTCCCTTTCCTTTTGTCTGCTTAATTGCGATTTAACAGTAATCCAAGATCTATGCAACTGTGACAGCAATTCTTAGATATAGCTGAGTTTGAAAGGACCTTTCATTCATCCAGTGCCAATGACAAAAGCTACAGCAGAACAGTATATTGATAATAGGCTCAAACTTTTTTCTACCCATTGAAAAATAAACAAAAAGGAACTTTCCCCCCCTCCCCTCAAAGCTCATAAAGTTTTGTTGTTTCGGAAAGTATGTGCTATAGTGTGAATGTAACACTGAGCTTATTGTGGGCTGTGTCTTGCTGTGCTGGTTGACAGGCCTACCTTGAGGAGGCAGTGTGGTGTAGGTATATATAGGATGTAACATATAGGTTACATGCATAACCTGTACTAAAAAAAACACCCCAAAACTGATACAGGGTCAGGATGAGAAACAAAGATTTTCTGGCTCTGGAGGTGTGGAAACTACAACTTACTAGAGGCTGGGAGGGTGTTAGGAGAAGTGTTTACACACACCCCATTCTTGTATTGTACCCTGGGCATTTGGCATCGCTCTCCTGGTGGAGGCAGGAGCTGGGTCTCAGTGGATGCTTGGTTTGAGTTGCTTCAGCCTTTCCTGTATTGGATTAAATATATAAAAGTGCACAAGCAGTGTGAAAAGGTTACTTAAAAGTTATTGGACACTTTCTCTGTTCTGCTACTCAAGAAAAAAAAGAAATCAATGCCTGAGTTCACAAGAGAAACCTATTGACAGTTTTCAGCATTTTGATCTTAATTGCTCTGTACTTGTTCCTGCTGTGAGGAGTATGATAGCAGCGTGGAGAACATTTGTGAAGGTAAATTAGCCTACTTTGAGTGCTAAGACAAAACACCAAGAGCACCAAAAAGTCCGTGGCAGTTAAATACCACTGAAAATTCCAAGGTTTGGATAACATTTGGGCACTCGCATATAGGAAATGTTGGAGTGCTCCTTGGTGGTTGAGCGTCGTTCATCCTCCTCTCAATGGGCATGGTGGCTGTAGGGAAATACAAAGTGATCATCCTGGTACTCACAATCACAAGGTTGGAAAAGACATTTCAGGTCATCAAGTCCAACTGTTCCTGTCCTATGCTAAACCATATCCCGAAGTTCCTCATCTACCCTTTTTTTTAAACACATCCAGGAAAGGTGACTCAGCCCCCCTCCCTGGGCAGCCTGTTCCAGGCCCTGGCAACTTTTTAGCAAAAATTTTTTTCCTAACATCTAATCTGATCCTGTTCTGGTGCAGCTTTGTGCCATTTCCCCTTGTCCTATCTCCTGTCACATGGCTGAAGAGACCATCGCCCACCTCTCTACAACCTCCCTTCAGGTAATTGTAGGCAAATGCACAGCACCTTTTGCGGAGTCCTTGACTTTGCACCATGCCAGAAGGACAGGGAGATTTCAAGCTGTACGTCTTTGCGTACAAATGAAGTTTTGCCTTGGCTACATTTAACTGACCCTCTGAACTGGCTCCCTAAGAAACCTCAGAAATCATACAGGCTTTTTATTGTTGAAAGTCGAGAGTGTTCCCACAGAGTCCATTGGAAGTGCTTAGGCTGAAGGAGGTATAACAGCAGCATCATTTCACAGAACAGTTCTGCTCTATCACTGTTTTAATTAAAATCATTCTACTGAATGGAAAGTCTATTCTCTGGTGTTTTCTTTAATGTAGTCATAATGCATCAGTTTGAGCTCCCTTGCTGGAACATCTTTCATTATAATCCACTTAGCTAAGTTTATAATTAAACTTCTAAATTCAAACCTGGTTTTGCTACTTTTTTAGGATGTACAAAAACTGGAGTAAGAAAACTTAGGATCCATGGTTTTTACCCCAAACAAATCAATACAAGTGAAGCAGTCTGTTGGCAGTACAGGAATTTCAGATTCTTGCTTTTAATCGCTGAGATCTTTCCTAGTGTTGGCCCAAGAAGTGTGTATGACTGAATAGAAGAAAAAAATGAAGTAGCTAATAGATTCTTCCAATTTGACCACAGAGGTGACCAAAACACATGTGCTTTCAAAGATTACTGTTGAAGATAGTGACTACCTACTCAGCTTTCCAGCAGCTGATTGTCGAGAAAGTTTAAGGCTTCTACATGAAAAGAGACCAGGATGAATTTATCTTCAGCTTTGTTAATCTGGTGATGTTTTGGGCTTGCTCCTGGCCAAAGCAGGCTGGTTCAGATGCGGCTAATTATTTGGAGCTATCTTTTATATGCAGATGTGTTAACACCAGATGTTTTTTCAGGCATTGTTTACCCTGACAGTTATTGTAGCAAATTATCAAAGAATTGTGGAGCTTAATGTTTTGATTCCTGATGAGTGATTGCTTAGGACAGAAGCACTGTCGGACAGTTGTCAACCTGATGCATAAAGCTGGCTTATTCTCTGTCTGTTTCAATCCTGGATTTTCTAAAATGTTTCTGGAGGAAGAGTAAATATTCTTAACTGAGGTTTGCAGGTGAAGTGGAGGTATGGAAAATCAAAGTGCTGTTCTCGCACAGCAGAGTTGATCCACTAAAATCAAGGGGAGTGCTTGCAGAATTGAGTGTTGTATGTATGTCAGTGTGATATCAAGAGAGTTTGCATGGGAGACTTCTGACACAGGTGGAAGTGCAATGGATTTGGGGTGTCTGTACTCTAACCAGAGGGCTTTCTTCCTCCAGATATGTAGGTAGAAAGATGTATAGTGGTTTTTTTCCGTACAGAAGTAACAGCAGTTTGGTGTCACTACACTCATTCAGTAAAAACTTGGGCAGCATGCACATATGCCCATGTCATGGGCACTTATATCTGAAGGTCAGCTCCTAGCTCATATGTGCCTGTGCAAACACTTTCATTTTGTTAAAAATACCTGCCTCTCTACCTGTGGCACCAGCATTAGTGGTTTTTTTGGAAGTGCCTCCCCCAGGGCCAGTGTGCGATGTGTCTGCAGTGATCAGCTGCTGCTGCACAGGCACTTGACTGTTTCAGAACAAGAGAGAATTGGCTTTTTAGGTAACAGCTTTCTGAGAGCAAGGCAGATTTTTCTTGGCACGTGAGGGTAAAGAGTATCCTATAAACATCCATATTATCTTGGAATATCACAAGCAGTGGGCTTGTGCTGCGTGTTGTAGGCAAACAGTTGCATAATTACTGCTTACGTTTGTGTTAAGAAGATTTATTCATGACTAATGATGCTTATCTTTGTGCTAGACACCTGCCAAATGATTTATAGCCACGTAGATCCTCTGCAATTGCCTTTTTTTAAGTTGGGTTTTTTGTTGTTGCTATTTTAAGTGTTTTGAATTATTCTAATTGCATCATGTATTTTAAATGGAGAGTGCTGCCCAGATGTCCTTGTCAGCATTCCCTTCTCATACAAAAAAAGTAGGTGAGATTCACCTGTGATGAGGAAGGTCAGAACTCTTGGCGAACTCGGGAGGAATTTAATTGATGTATGACAAGGCTAAAATCGTGTCTCAGGTTTGGGTCTTTGATCTAAAAGTTGATCTTTTTCTGAGTTCAGTAATAAATACTGTATAAACTTGCATTGGAGCAGAGCCAGGTTGGACTTTCCTAAACCATGGGAATGGTGCAGAACGACTAAAGAAACTTCTTGTCTTGTGGAAGGATCATCTGGTCCCTTCCTTAACTGGGGAGTCAAAATTGGACCATCAGTCTTCTGTTTTTCAGTGTTGGATGCTTTTGTGGACTCCAGTGTGTCTCAGACTGCCACAGTGCTTGTCACTCAAACATCTGTCTCTGAGTGCATATCTGCAGCTTGGGGTTGCTTGAGCCACCGCTGTTAAGTGGGAAGAGTCTCCTGTAGTCCCGTAGGCTTTTTCCCTCCTTAGCTGAGCGGGGGTTAGGCTGGGATTGGGCTGCTGGATGTTTCATTGACATTGAAAAATGAGATTAAATTTTGAACACTTCAGAAATAAGTTATTTATTTGTCAGCCGTATGCGTATTTATTTATTTATACCATTTGACACTGCATTTGAATGCCAGGCTTTCAGCAGAAATGTGGGTTTCAAATTGGAAGCTTGTGATTTAAAGCTGGATTTGTTCAGTCCTGCCATTAAGAGAATTAGCAGTGGATTGGATAATGTTGACCACACTGTTAATGATCACTAGCAGAGTGGCACATGGTTCTTTGAAGACCATCTGTATGTTTCTGGTCACAATGACTAACGTGAGATATCCTTGTTTTTCTGAACAGGGTTCCATCCAAACCAAGAAAAGCTGAAGGGATCCTTGTCTAATCCTTCAAATACACGAAAACAATACCTCACTATTTAATTTTGTGAGGATCTACTAGTGCGGATATTAATTGGCTAGGGCTGTATTATATAGGATATTGAATAAATCCAGATAATCAGTTTAGGAAAAGAGGAGCATTTTTCACACTAAAACTCATATCTTGAACATACTTAAGTTATTGCATGAATTTAATCAGAACAAGTTGTGGTAAAGTCAGTTTTTTAAAGTAAATTTCATTTCCCCCCCCCCCATTATTCCTCCGTATTTGCCAGTTTACAGCTACCCATGCTGACACATTTGGGAGCTGAGATATACTGTAACTAAATTTGATGTGAAGTGTTGGTGGCCTTCATAATGTAATTTATTCATGTTTCTGTAGATAGCATATGTTGCCTGTGCAATAATTTTTTATCGTATCAGGACAGAACAGCTACTGTTCCAAATTGTGTTACACAAACCTAGATACGCCGACAAATTTGTATTATGCTTTGCTGTGGTGTAAATCAGTGGACTCTATTGAGCTCTGCTGGGGTGGGAGAGATTAGAATCAGTCTCATGGCGTCTAATTTATTTCTATTTTTTTCCTGATTTAATGTAATCTCTGTTCTTGCTCCGTGGGGAGCAGCAGCCAGTTATCTTTGTAGTCCTGCCCAAATAATGAACATATGCGAAACCCCTTGTTTTGGGCGGGAGGCTGCTACTCCCAGGGATTTACTGCTGTTTACTGACCCTTTGAATGCCAAGATGAAGGCAGTGTGTTGAGAAAGCGGCTGATGAGCGCCACTGGTGCTTCATTAAAAATCTCAGCTTCTTTATCAGCTGTTATCTGAGGTTTCTTTGGATTTTTCCCATTTTGTGCCCCCGCCTGTTTAAGACGTGTTGTTTTTATGGCGTTCTTCTGGACCTGGAGAGCTGCCCTGCGATTCAGATGAGCGTTGTCTGTGCAGGCTGGGCATGCCTGGCTCCCCTCCAGTACTTAAAGCTGAGCTCCTGAATAATTTCTATTCTTGTTCTGCATTTTTGAGCGTGAGCAGTGTTGGAGCTGATGGCACTAATTCCTTCTCTTTCCCTTGACAGAAGGTTGGTGATGCCGTTTTCTGACCGCCGTAGATGGTAACTGCAATGCTGAAGATACTGGGCGAGTCGCTCCTCCTCAGCTCTTCTGTGTGAGGTGAGCAGCCGCCTAGAAGGGCAAAAATTTAATCGTGGGATGGACCCCCTTTTGCCCCCCACTGAGGATCTTCCTACTGTATTTGCATTGGAGAGGAATGAGGTCCTCCTCATCTCATTTCTGAAGGAGCTTCACTTGTGGTCTGTGTTAACTTTGGGTGCTTGGTCTCAGCGAGTTCACTGAAATAGGAAACTCTGAATTAAACTAGCTTGGAAGACATGAGCAAAGCTCTGACTCTGGTCCCTTGCCCACATTACTGGTTTTTGGTCAACCTGATGGTTGGTTGTCTTACCTGAAACACCATTCATCTGAAATACAAGAATGAATTAAACCAGATGCTGGATATAACGTCGTATCTTCCACCATAGTTAGTCAATATCTGATTTAATATAATTGCATGAATTTATCATGATAGAAACTGTTTCAAAGTAATTTAAATACAGCTTGAAATTAAAAGTTTTACTGTGTATTCAATATGTAATATTTCTAGGTTTATCTTCAGTTTCTTATCAAGAACAATGCTGTGTATTATGTATTATAACAATGTTACTTTTCATAAGGTTAGGAAGGTAATGGAATTTTCTGGACTAAACTTCTAATAACTGATAATTTTAATGAAAATCCCTGAGATTGTGCCAATGAAGACAAATTTTGAAGAAAGGTGTTATCACACTCCTTATGCTGATATGGATGTGGCATTCTTTACTTTATAAAAGTAGGATTAGTCACTAATAAGTAGAACTGTGTTGATAATTTAAATGGTATAAATACAGAAGTTGTTATGTAAGAAAAAAATTAATGTTTAAGTTTACATCAGAAACCAGCTCCGTGAAGATTGTTGAGACTTCAAAACTGTTCCCACTTCAATGGGGATGAATCCAAAATAACTTGAAACTCATTTAAAATCTGCCTCAGTGAGTGGCTGACTGGTCATCTTCAGGGGTGAGAGACCAGAGGTTTGAATTACTGGGCTACATCAAAATTTTAAAGGTTTTATTTTGTTGTGTGCCTTTCGTAATCTCTCTTATTTTGGAGCTTGTCCATGGTGTATAAGCAACGTGGATGTTCACTGAAGCAGGCATTTAGAAGTTGGGCTCCTTCTTTGTATGGGAGACAGAGACACATTCCTCTTTGCTTCTGGCACTGCATGGTGATATTTTAATGAGTTGTGTGGTGTAAAACTGCTCCAGCAACAGGACTTGATATATTCCAGTCTCGATCACAACATGGCTCTGGGATTCATCTGAAGTGTTGAAGAGCTTAATTGAAATTTCTCAGTCATAGAGACCTTCCTGGTTGCTGGTTGAGCTCAAAGATCAGGGACTGAAACACAAGCCCCAAATTCCAGAGAAATGCACAACTAATGTGTAGATTTTCCTTTCAGGCTGGTTGAACACATACTGAAAAGCAACCCCCACATCCCTCTCTTCCTGCTGCATTTCCCATGGTTTTATGTATACTGTTGTGGTTTTATGTGGTGGGGTTCTGGTGGAGAAGGGGGGGCTGCAAGGGTGGCTTCTGGAAGAAGCAGCCAGAAGCACTCTGCAGGCCCCACAGAGTAAACACCAGCCAACTCAAGGCCAGAGTAGTCATTGACCAAGGCCAAGTCCATCAGCGATGGTCACAGTGGCTCTGGGAATCACATTTAGGAGGAAAAAACACCCAAGCAGTTGCTTTTTGACACCAGAGAAGAGAGTGAGAAGATGTAAGAAACTGTGCAGATACCAAGGCCAGTGAAGAAGGGTGGGTGGAAGAGGTGCTTCGGGTGCTGGATAGAAAGATTCACCTGCAGCCCATGGAGAAGACCATGGTGAAGCAGGCTGTCCCTCTGCAGGGATGATGATGGGGAGCACCAATCCCATCTGCAGCCCACCCAGAGTGGGTGAAATCATCTAAAGGATGCTGTGACCATGTGGGAAGCTTGTGTTGGAGCAAGCTCCTGGCAGTGAAACCTGTAGCCCATGGAGAGACCGACCCATGCTGGAGCAGGTTTGCTGGGGGACTTGTGACTCTGTGGGGGGGCCAGGCTGGAGCAGTCTGGGCTTGAAGGTCAGCACCACGTGAAAGGGAGCCACACTGAGTCAATTGCTGAAGAGCTGAAGCCCTGACAGAAAGGACTCGCATTGGAGAAGTTCATGGAAGACTGTCTCCTGTGGGTGGGACCCTATGGTGCAGCGGGGGAAAGGTGTGAGGAATGTCCCCGACAGCTAAGAAGGAAAACAACCCATGAGGAACTGACTGAAACTGCCATTCCGTGCTTCTCCCTGTGCCACAATTAAGAGGGAAGAAGGGAGTGAAATTGTGACTAAAGCGAAGTCTGCTAAGAAGGGAGGGTTGAGGGAAGGTGCTTTAAGATCTGGTCGCACTACTTATTACCTGACTCTGGTGTCACTGGGTGTGCAGGGCAGTGTCATAAATTAAAGAGTTTTCTTTCCTTTATTCGGTGTTGTCTCTGTTTTGCCCATGACACTAATTGCAGAGTGATCTCTCCCTGTCCTTATCTCGACTCCTAAGCCTCTCAATAGATATTTTCCCCCTTGTCCAGCCAAAAAGGGGAGTGATAGAGTGACTTTGGGCATCTGGCCTCCTGCCAGGGTCAAACCACCACGACTGTGTTCACACATGGTATGGTGCTGAAGTATTTCCAGTTTTGATATTTCAGTTGTCAGGGATATTAAACTGTTGGATGCGGGGTCTTCATTCAGGGCTGAATTTCCCACCTGGAATCTATCCTCAGCTTTGATTTATTTAGTCTGCCTATAACATGATAAGGAGGCTGCCTATAACATGAGAAAAGGAGGACACATCTCAGACTGCTATCAAATCCCTTGCCATTTATTTTCACTGGCAGATTTCTGCTTAAGAACCTGCTGCTAAAAGCATTTCTGACGGCTGGCTCTGCAGGGTGGGACTGCAGGCCCTCTGGGAGCTGGCCTTCTACTCTCTGTCTTCCCCCTGCTCTTTCCCCCTCCCTTTCTCTTGGAGTTGAGCCTCTGTAACAGACTTGTTCTCACACACGGGATGAAAAAACACATGGTGGCCACCACGTTACTCTCAGGCTGAGCCTGCTGCCTTGGTGTTATAAGTCTCTTAGTAAATGTTTTATTTTTTTGTTAATTCTAGGACTGAAGAAGACAAGAGACTGAATTATCTGAATTATGCTTCTACAACAGAACTGGGTTTCTCCTCATTGGGCATGGCAGAGCCTAGGGAAGTCCTTCCTTTTGTTTGTTTTCTTAATGTCACAAACAGCTGATCTGGAAGCCAGGAGAGGTCATCAGTTTGTCTGGAAAACAGGTAGGAAAAAGATTATCTACTAGATAATTCCCCTATTCAAGGATTGGGTGATTGCCCTTCCTCTGTTCCGTTTTTGCTCAATAATAAACTAAAAAAAAGCCTTAAATGTATTTTACGCTGAATTTTTTGATACTGAAAATTCTAAATTGTTAATCTTCATGTGTCATGTAGTTATGCACCAGAGTGATTCTGGAGTATAATTCTGGTTTCCATAATGCTTTTAATCCAAGAGTAAAATTTTTACTGGATCCTGATATCTTCATCCTGATGTTGCTTCCTATGAAATATTTAATAATTTTCTTTTCATGTTTGCATGAAGAGGGCACACCAACGTCTTTCAGGATGACTTGAGCCAGAAGTCCATCTATGTATATTTAAGATTTCATTGGCACACTTAGTGAATTACTCCTGTCCATGCAATGTCTGAATGTTTGGAATTGGGTGTACAAAGTGGTTGGGAAACCTTTGTGAAGCCACATTGATAACACCGTGATTCTTTGTGAGAGGGTGGAGGTAGAGAGGGGATGGTGGGATACAGATGCGCCAACATTGGATGCTTATTTTGTAGCACAACACAGCAACAATGAATGTTCAGAGAAATGGAAAGATTGGCAAATTCAGGAAATGTTTACTCAAAGTACTGCATCAAAAATGGGCAACTGAACGAGGGGTTTCCTTGCCAAGGTTTTGGCTTTTATGACTGAGCAACACAATGATTAAATTTGAAGGGATGTTCTGTGCTGTTTTGGTTATTTGTTTTTTAACTATAGCTCTGTGGAAGGTAAGAGACTGAATTAGCTAAAAAAAATAACAGTTTTTCTGGGAGGACTCCTGTCCTTCTAGTAGGACCAAAACAAGCTTCTCACCTGGGCTGCTGGGATGGGAGGCTGAGTGCTGATGGAGTGCTGGTTAAATACAAACCGGTATGGTATTTCTAAAGAATACTTTTTCACAATGCCTTGCATGTAAAATGTTGAAGAAATAAACAACAGCATGAACTGTCTTTCTCCAGTTCACTGTTATTTATGTGTTGTTTGAACAAGCTTTGAATGGTAGAGTTGTTTTCTGAAGACAAATCAGACCCTTAAATGCTGTCTGTCGTCTTCTCTTCTGTCCTGAAGCGTATTGTAACATTGGTCTACAGAGGTGTGTGGTGGAAGTCATACAAATTTAATTTGGCTTCATGATTCTAGCTAACAATAAAGAGAGATTGATAATTCGGAGACAGCTGACAGATGTGTTTAGAATGAAAAACCAGGTGGTTTGTGTGGACGTGGCATACTGTGATCTGAAAGCCCCGTGATGAACTCATTGCAAAGGTCTGCTGTCCAGATGCAAAAGGAAATTTTCTGCTCTTGTGCCTCCCACAGTGAATTTTGAAATACCTGAGTTCTCAGGAGTTGTAAAAACCTTAAATCCTAACAGTGTTTTGTTGCATTTTCTCCGCTTATGTAGCGAAGAGAAACAGAAAACAACTTTGAGTGAAATGTTTTCCAAGTGAAAACAACTTGGGAGTGTGAGCCATGTTTATTGTCCTGTGTGGCAATAACAGTCTCCCCACCCCAGTAACTATTTTTATACTTGTAAACAATTTTTTTTCCAGGGGTGTATTTTGTTGAAAATTTGATTAAAAAAATCAATCAAAACCCCAGATGTTTAGTTCTAGGTTAAGTGAGTAGTATGTTCACCCCAAAACTCCTGTTTTTAAGGAGTTGTTTGTGAAGCCTCTTCTCTCTCTGCAGTAGGAGTGAAGCAGCAGCATTTCTAAACCCTGGCTCTCGGTTGTCTGCAGTTGCCCTAAGAAATAACACAGTGGGCTGAGATTTCTCTTAATAGCTTGATCTGGAAAAACCTTGGTAGAAAGGAGGTGGGTGTCTTTCGCAGTGTCAGGGCACAGGAAACAGACTAATGGTTGTCTTCTGATTGTTCTACATATGTTGCAGGTTTAATTTGAGGCTTTTGGAAGCATGTATATAAAAAAAATTGCAGGGATGTTGAAATGAGCAGTACAAAGCAGTTTGCTGTCAGGGTGGTGTATGTGGCTGGGTTTTTTTATGCCTTTTTTTCGGCTATTTCAAGTGGTTTTGAGATAGTTAATTGCTAAAGTGTATCTTTCAGAATAGTGCAGGGAAATGTTTTGGGAAGAGAGGGATGGTAACTTGAATGGGGCAGGTTGGTCTGGAGAGATAGAGAGGTTAATGTAACCTGTTGCAGCAGGATGCTAATAATAGATTAGGGGTGGAGATTGTGGAGACCTTGGCTTGATGAGATCTGTGGTTTGTAGTATAATAAAAAAATCCTACAGTTTGAGGACTTCTGACCCCAATTTAAAAAAAAGCACAGTGAACCTAAATGCAGTAGCTTTCACTGTCAGAACTGAGGAGATCTTTTCTGAGAGAAATAAACCTGCAGCTGTTGTCTTTTAAACATTTTTAAAAAAAGATACAATCTTAATGAGAAGTGAGCAATCCCTAATGGGAAATGGGATGATCTGTTTTGTTTTTAAATCTGGAATTTCTGTTGGAAGCATGGCAAGTTACTTAACCTGCTATTGAGAAATTCAACTTCTTGTTAAAGTGCTATGCCTTATAATTAAATAAGATTATGTTACTGACAGCTCTGACTTTGAGAAAATGAATTCATATGTACTAAATTAAATTTTCATAACACATAGAAGTCCAGAGATACATCCTTAATATGGATTAAAAAAAAAAAAATCCCAAACAGTCACATCAGCCCTGAAGTTCATAAAGCAGTCTTATTTTTCCCCAGCTAAAGCCTTGGCTGTATCTAATGAAGGCTCATACATTTTCATGCTGAACTTGGTGGTCTCCGTATAGGTGAGAGCTATTGTATTGAAATCGCTGCGTCTACACAAAACCCAGGCTCTATATTTTCTAAAACTTCAGAACTTGGCAGTGAGGTGTATTATCCTTACTCTTCCCCCAGCTATTCAGAGGGCTGGTACCTGTGTTTTGCTTGCTTGTGTCCTGTCTTAAAACCGTTTTTGGTTTCTAGAGGTGATATATTAACATCTAAATATCTGTGCATTGTATCTTTTGGTTGCAGGACGTTTCTTGTCAGATACTTATTTTGTGACCACCAGCCTAAACATGAAAGCAGTAATTATGCCAATTAAATTTCTCAGCAGCCTCAAATAGCTGAATAATTTTCTGACACTTGCCAACTAACAAAGCAGTCGTAGTGATACTATCTTGAGAAAATTTAATTGGATCTAAATCCTTGTAAATTAGTATCATTTAATGCAGTAGCCAATTGGCAATTTGCATATTTCTCCATGTTGATTTTCTCCAACTCTTGAATAGTCCTGAAAGTACCTGGAATTTCTGTAATGCAAATATGTCCATGTTTTACTGATGCCCATTCAAGCTTTTAAAACAGTGTATGGAATCCTGATGCACACATGAATCCACAGCATGGTTCTGGTTGAGTTTGGATTGGTGGTTTTGTGGCAAAACTCTTAAAATTTAGTTCTGAAGTCTAAATCTAAAATATGTAGAACGCATGAAACTTCAGTTGCTTTACAGGAGAGGCAGTGATAACTTGGATTACAAAATGCTGAAAATTAGCCCTCCCCAGAGATTCCTGTGGTTGTTGCGTGCGCAGGTTGCAGTGTTGGTGTCACTGCTGATGTCTTTGGCTTCTCCATAAAGCACATTGCAGTAATGTGCTTTCCCCCCAAAATACTGACAGATATTAAGGGGATAAGAGGCACACCCTACAAAAGGCAGCTGTCAGAGCTAAAGCTGTTGTGTAGCTTTTTCTTGATAAGGGGAGTATTATTATTTTTAATTAAAATGTTCTGATTTATAGAAAAACTGTTCTCAAATTTGATAAAATGCTATTTGCCATGGAAATATTATGCTGTGTACTGTGGAAGAGAGGAGGATTTTTAGAAGCCCAGATGTGGTGTTCCAGCAAGCCCTCCATCTGTAATTCTCTCCCCAAAATGAATCCGGATGGAGATTTAGCCCAGCAGGGACACACTCCCTGTTACGAATGGAAGAGCCCTGAAAGCAATATCAGACTGGGAAATGGATTTGTAATACAGCTGATCACAGTATAGATGTTTTTACCTGCAGAAGAAACCATTAACCTTCTGGTGTCAGTGGGCTTCTGGAAGCTAGGTGTGGTGAGCCATAAGTTTTCTTGCCCCAGGTGAACACAGGAACCCCTTAGTTCAGAGTTATTACCCATATTTGAAAGTCATTCTTAAAATAGGGTTATCAAATGGGTTTTGATCGTTAGTCTTTCTTCAGAAACAATCCATAATGGAAAGGGTACAAAATGAACTTTTCAGAGAACAGCTTCTGACATGGAGGAACCTTTGAACTACTCGTGAAGGTGGGTGAGCCACTTACAGCTCAGATGAAAAAGATCTTTTGTTCTCTGTTCTCAGATAATATTGCCACAGAGTGCCCTTTCTCAAGGTCTTAATTTCAGGAAGGCCAAGTGCTGGTTTGGAAGTGCCTTTGACCTTAGTCTTAAAAGATACGCTTTTACTTGCGTACACCAAATGTTAAAAGGAGTCCAGATCTTCAAAGGACAGTAGAGCTCAAACCTACTGAAAAGCAGTTAAAAGACTGCTGTGCAGCAAGTGATGTTTTCCCCAAATCTCTCTACAAGATGAAGAATTCTATGGTAATCTATCCCAGATTAAGTGCTGTTTCTATTAGATGGGAAAACAAGTCATGAATGAAGTACAAATGTCTCTCTAGTGATCTTTGTGTGGCACATAGAATTTTTATGATAGTTCTTGGACTGACTGATGCCTCCAAACTTCTCATGCTGTGGCAAATATTCTAATTCTGGTTTATTCTTGTGCTGTCTTGGTGGATGGAGTTTTTTAAATACTTGAACCCTAAACCGGAAATTTAGCTTTGATTTAACAGAACTTGAATGATTCTAAGGCTTTTCACTGAGCTAAGAATTTAGGACTGCAGTGGTCCCCTTGGGTTAGGGATTGCAATCACATTGTATTGGCAGCAACAACTACTAACAAATCCTTTTAAGAATACCTATTAAATTCCATTCTAAAACTAGCCAGATTGTTGCTATAAACTTGGTAACTGAAAGTTGTTCCAGAATCATAGACCTTATTTCCACCTTTATTCACGATCAGTCTATACCTTTGCACTTGAGCCAGGCCATTCTTAAATCTAAGTAACTCTCTCTTGGATCTGCTGCTTGGCTGCTCCTAATGTAATTGCAATTTAAGAATGCCAAGCTATTCTGCACCCAGCTAGTAAGCGTACCCTCTTTGAACTGGTCTCTGAAACGGAATCTTTTCTAAACTTTGCACCTCAGTATTATAGCAAATCTCAGATGAGATTTCACCCACTGATATTTTACACTTTTAATTAGAAAAGCCTGGCTCAAGTTTTCAGAATCAGGTGGTGCTGTTTTTGAATATTTTGTAATAAACAGTTTAATATGAAGTGGTTGAGTTGTTTTTAATTTGTTGGTATAATTTCATTAAGTAGCCATTAAAACAAGAGATTTAACAAGAAAAAATGCTTTAAATTTTGTTCTAAAATCTGTACAAAGAATATTTTATGGGACAATAGAAATTGTACTTTTATTTCTGCTAAAATTTTTAGAGAACCAGTAACACTTGAAACTTTGTAAAGAAAGCTATTTTGCAAAATTTCATTAGCAGCAAAACTTGATGTGCTGTGTGGTATCAGTCACTGATAACTTGAGAAGATTTCAGGGTGGCATCCAAGCAAGTCTCACATTTCCTTGGACAATGGTGCAGTTGTTTCAGATTGCTAAATATTTTGGTTTTTCTCCTCATTTTTCTTGCCTTTTCCACATTTCCACCTTTCTGTTCCACAGACCTCTACATATTATTACATGTGGTTCTGCTGCTTGGCCTCATCCTTTATCGTTCCAGTTCTGATACAGTGTCCTCTTCTCGTATCACTTCCTCAGCAGTTGGATACAACTTTTCTTGGTGTTGTAGAGATGCATTTGTTACCTTGCTTTATAACCCTTTGCAGTGGTGGTACAAATAATATTTAGGTGGTTGACATGTTTGAGTTGGAGGAGACCTTGTGTCCTTGGGCATTAAATACTGGTGAGTTTGTCAGAAAAACAGAGAAATATACATGATTTCATAGAATGGTTTGGGCTGGAAGGGACCTCAAAGTGCATCTAGTCCCACCCTCTTGCCATGGGCAGGGATACCCCACACTAGCCCAGGGTGCCCAAAGCCCCATCCAACCTGGCCTTGAACCCTGCCAGGGAACCAGGGGCAGCCGCAACTTCTCAGGGCACCCTGTGCCAGTACCTCCTACCCTCCCAGGGTAAGTATTTCTTCCTTACATCTAATGTAAATCTTTCCTCTTTCAGTTTTAAATCCATTACCTCTTGTCCTGTAACTCCTTGCCCTTGTAACCGGTCCAACTCCATCTTTCCTGTAGCCTCTTCAGGTACTGGAAGGCTGCTGTTAAGGTCTCCCTAGAGCCTTCTCTTCTCTAGGATGAACAAGCCCAACTCTCTCAGCCTGTCTTTACAGGAGAGATGCTCCAGCCCTTGGACCATCTTTGTGGCCTCTTCTGCGCTTGCTCCAACAGCTCCATGTCCTCCTTTTCCTGGAGACCCCAGAGCTGGATGCAGTACTGCAGGTGGGGTCGCACCAGAGCCAGAGGAGCAGAATCCCCTCCCTGGGCCTGCTGGTCACGTTTAGAGAGATTTCTCAGTCTCCTAAAGAAACTTTGTGCTGGAAGCTCGTCTTCCAGCCTGTCCTGTCCTACAGGTTCTTTAGACCTACTGCTGTGCTGAATAAATGCTACAACAGCCCACTGTGTACCCACCTGGGTCTTATCTGCCATAGCTTCTGGATTTATCCTTACTCCACAGGGCTAAAAGTTCCCCTCTTGGTACAGGGAGTGCTAGTGCCGGAGACATCAACATTGTTCCTGGAAGAGTTGTTGGCCCTTTTTCCTTCTCTGCCAAACCTGGTGTGCTCCTATTAGCTCTGCTTTCCTGCTGGGACTCAAAGACACCAGCAAGATGTTCTTGGTGGCACTGCCTATTGACAGTTGCTGGCTTCTGTACTTCTCTTCCTAGAAAAATGCATTAGAGCTCACAAGTCAAATTAAAAAGGCAATGAAAGGAGGAACCAAAATGACACTGAAATATATGCTAAAATTAACACTTTCTGCCCCTGGAGATAATATGCAAAGTATGGGGTCCTGGGTGAGATGAGTACTGGGTTATAGCAGCGTGGCTGTGGACTAACACCGGTGCTGGCAGAGTTCAGATGTAAGCTTTTACAGCATGTGCCTGGTAATTTTGTTATTGTTGGGCTCACAAAACCATTTCAAATCGTTCTTTTACACAAAGACTGCACGCTTTAACAAATATCTTTGTCTAACCGACATCAAATGTTCGGTAGGTGGTGGTTTAAACTAGATTACACAGGAGATTCACACTAATCTTTTAATGTCCCTCTTTCCTTCCTGAGAATAATAGTTTTTGAGAATAAGGTGCTTTTTTTTTTTCCTGGGTTTTTGTTGGTATTGGGGAAAAGTGTAAGTTAGGCGTCTTATCCTTTTCTTTCCTCAATAGTTACTATGGGAACAGAGCTGCAGGTCACAGGGGAAAATCTGCAAAAGTGGTTTCTTTAAAATTGTTCATTTAAAAAAAAAAAAAAAGATAGCTTATTATCGGAATTGTGGCACTTTTCATTCAACTTTGTTGGATTGTATTGTTGTACATATTTCACTCACAAAAGCAGCCCAGTGAGTGGCAAGAAAAACAGATGGGGATGTTTTTGTACTTTTTCCTTGGGGTTAATATTTTTTTAATTGAATGCAGCTGTTGGAAAGATTTCTGTTGTTACGTATAGGCGGAGCATTAAAAATGGATGATCACATTTTCAGCCTGTTTCAGAGGAGTACTAGATTTAATTATTCCGCTGCCCTTGTTCAGAACCCTGCAGGGTTTTTTTTTAAATAATTATATCTTAAGTTAGTTAGAGTAAGAGTTTCACTTCTCCACTTAATTGAACGATTTTGGTGTATAGGGGTAATCGCTTTCTCATTCAGCTCTTGTGTAGAGCAGAGTCATTATGGGTGAAAACACACAACGTGGTATTAAAAATCCCTAAAATGCATGATGTTGGTCTCAGTACACAGATAATGCAACTGACTCTTTCTAGGGACACAAGTTTTGGGTTGTCTGCTTGCTGATACCTGTATTTCTTGAGATTTTAGTGGTTTTTCCTCTGGTATGTGTGAGAATAGTCCTGCTGTTTCTTTGTATGTTTTCTTCTTTTCAAAAACTCTGAATGGTAAAATCCAGGAGAACGAAATGGAGAAGTGAGAAGGGGTGGTAGATATTTCATGGTAATCCAGGTTATTAATGCAGTGTTCATGTGGTTTGTTTTAATCACTCTCAGTTAGTGGGTGGACATACTGAAAGGCCCGCTTAATAGAGCAGTTTGGAATATCTGAGCTTCAGTTTGTGCTGGGAATTCTTGCTGAGGTGAGGAGTGTGGTGGTGAATCTAGAGGCAGTATCTGGTCCTCACTCATGATTATGCTGCCTGGTGTCTGCCGCTTTGCAGACTTCTGCAGTTCCTTCTTCTAGAGCCCTTTCAAAGTTCATGGTCAAATGTATCTCCATGTCATATTCCTGTATCACAGTGATTTAGGATTATAGAGCTAAATTTGGAAAAGTATGCTGAAACCTCATTATTGCAGTTCTAAATATAATGGCTCTGTATGCTGGGCGATGAGTTGTAGACAGTTGCCATAGTATATCCAGCTTCTGTGTGGCGCATCCTGGAAGGCTCGCCATGAAAAATCACTTTTCAAATGAGAACTTAATAAAAAACTTGCCTGTTCTGAACGCTGAGCCCTACTCCCCGTGCGATTAGTGGTTTCATTTCTTTCTCAGCAGTTGGGTAATGATTACGACGCCAGATGCTGCAGGAGTGATAAAGAGAGTGATTAATTTCACTTGAAAGGGCATATGTTCAAAGAGGAGCTAGCCCAATGCCTTGAACGTGGCGCTCGTGTTGCTGCCGTGCCGCAGATCGCATGACTTGGTGCCCAGCTGTTCCTGGGGAAAGTACCTGTAAACCTGCCTCATTTCTCTTAAGTTGATATATTTGCTGCTTGGTTTTACCCACTTGTTGGGTTTTTTCCCCCCTACCTGTGTGTTCCACAGTATCTGGTTATAAAAACTTCTTGTGTCTAGAAAGCAATGCTGTCAAACTTTTATCAGAAGATTTTGAGGAGATGCTGATGCCACCAGAACAGCCTGAGTGCCTGTTAATGTTAAGTTCAGAGTAATGTTTATAGCCCATACGGCATGGAGTGGTAAGAAAAAGGATTCCTCTTCCCCAGCGTAGTCAAGGGCAACTCTAAAAGTGTTCCCACGCCTGATTTGCAATAATAGTTCACACCGTATGACTTACTGAAAAATCCTGACATTTAGTCTTGTGTTTTCTATATAAGTTAAAATATGTGTAAGGTAGGTACTTTAATAAGTCTTTAATATGTCTTTAATAAGTCTTTATTAGGACTTTATTAGGACTTTATTGACCTGTTGAATAGGTCAGTGGAAGTATGAAACGTGGCTGGTGGTGCCATCCACGTGAATAAATACAGGGCGAGGGGATGTCTGGTATTTATTGTGTTATCACCTGAACTTCTGCACCGATTGGTGCCCTCTGGGGTTTGTTCTGTCACCCCTGAGATCCAAAGACCTTCTAATACCAATAGTTTAAAAATATCCAGCTATGTGAGAGACATGTTTTACTTCTCCACAGTATGACATTTATAGCCATAAATTTCACAAGTTTGAAGCTGCCAAAGACAAAAATAAATTACTTGTGACATCTTTCAGATCTTTTGACCCATTAGTTAAATTGATTTATATCACCCATTTTTAAAAGCAAAATAAGCGCTTCTAGTTGTTGAAAATCTTCACAGCAGAGATACTGGTTATAGAAAAATTATTTCTGTACAGTTATTAAATTCTGATATGTATTAGCTGCATAGTTTTAAAGCAGCTGCCTGAATGGATATACAGAATTGGAGTTTTTACAGACAGGAATTAAAAGTAGGCTTTAATGATAAAACAACAGGAACTTTTCAGAAGTTCTTTTATTAAATACAGTGCTTGCATAAAGTTTTTGTCGTTCCCTGAATAGTCTTGCTCATATTAATAGTAATGTTGAATTCAAGTAGAATTCAAAATGAATTTCAGTAAATTGATTGCAGCTCTGTGTTTTAAATGTGCATGCTGTATGACTAGAAGTAGTAACTTATCTAAGCTTTCAATATTTTCAGTTAAACTAATTCAGTACATCTATTTTTCATCTGACATTAAATATTTCATAACCCAAGTGTAGTTGTATCGTGATGTAAACGGTTGTTAATGTGAAAATCGGTGATTCTGCAGCCGTGTGTTGTGAATGTAGCTTTACTCTGAGCAGCGAGCTTGTAACCTGTGAAGTTGTGTCTGTGCTTAATAGGCAGCTGATCCGTATTCGGTTTAAAGTTGTAGAAATCCGATAATGAGGGTTTATCCAAACTTAACTATTATTGATCAGGCTTTTCTGTTAAGGAAATATCAATGCTCTGTTTTGCGCATTCCTCTGCAAAGTGTGAAGAAAACCTTCCTCTTAGAGTTGGCTCCAAATAACAAAAAGTATCCAAAAAACAAGCAAAACACCCCTGAGTATGAGAACTTTCATCTTGTGTGTTAGATATATTTATTGCATTATTTGTATGGTTTTTGTATATATTTACATGCTGACTGTGCATCACTGCATTGCCGTCTAGCAACACACTTGTGGAGTTGCAGGAATAGAAACAGAGCTGCCTGGGTTTGAAAACTGGAGAAGGATCAAATGAGCGACAGGAAAGTCAGAGTAAATGATGACAGTAATGTTATTGTGCCCTGAGGGTCTTGCAAAGTACAGTACTTAAAACCCAATTTTTGCTTTGTAGATAAGTGAGCGTGTCTCAGTTAAGTCAATATACGCGTGCAATAGATGATAAAGCTTGGTATTACACACCTTCTTTGATATTTTTTTCATGCTTACTGCTTTAAAGGTAACATTATATTTATGTTTGGAACACTCTAAGGTACTTTATGCTTTTTCTTACGATCTTTCGAATGTTGTTTGGTTTAGTAATGGGGGCTGAGGCGGCCCAAAATGCTCGCTCTGTTGTTAGGTGTTTATTGATGGCTAATTGACTACTGACCTTCCCTAGGACTCTCTCCAAAAAAGTAGGGAGTGACACTAGGGGATAACAAATCAAATAAATTGAAAAGCAGGTGAGAAAATGTAATTCAGTACAGTTACCTTTTAACATTGAAGGCTGCTGTTTTGAATGAAAACAAAGGTGGAAAACAAAAATTAAAAAATCCCTGCTTTGCCTATAGATATTTTAAGATTTTAATGTAGTCTGATAATATAGAAAAAAGCTTTACTTATCTTTACTGTGATTTACTTGTCCTTGATTGTTTTTTGTTTTTTTTTTTTAAAAGATGAGCCAGCTTTCAAGGTCTTCAAAATGATTTGATTATTACAGCACACAGGGCCCCAAATCAGATTTAAGGTATTTTGATACAGTTTATAGAATAAACCGGTGAACAGATGTTGAGAATGGAAAGTTGTGGGTACTCAAATCTACTAGATGATTCTGCAGGCGGAAGATTCCCCATAGACCTTAACAGAAAGGTCAGGAGCTAACCTTAGTATATGCCATTTAATACAATATAATTGGGATAAATATATTGTAACTATTTGTCTGTGTGTCTCAGAGTATCAGGAGCTGAAGAAATCGTAAACTTGCAGTGTTCTGAATATATTACCAAATAAAGCTATGCAGCATTCAATAAAGCAATTACATAAAAAGCATTACAGTCAACTTCAATTCCAATATTAGCAGTAATAATCAATCATTTTCAATCTGAGGGATGGTCTAATCGCTTTTTGTTGCTGCTTTGAAAGGTTACATTACTCAGTTATCTTGCAGCCGAGCAACCTTTTCATGTTTGCTTCATGTAGGATTTTATAAATGCTCTTCCTTTTAATCTCAGTATCTTGGTATCGGCTATTTTGTGAGAGTTTAAAAACTTCCCTAACCTTTTCTCATCCCAATATAACTTTTTGCAGTTCTTAAATGTCTTTGGAGTTGAAGACGTAATTGTCACAAGCAGCAGATGAAAATTGTTTTAAAATCTCTGTAAAATCTTTCTGCTCCTGGCACTGGTGTTGCCACTTCTCTTTGTGGTGGAATAAAACAAACATCCTCCAGTCAGTCATCTGATACAGCTTCAGTCCTTGTTCCTGTGCAGTTCAAGGACTTTTCCTCCTTTGGCATATTTCAGACCGTGAGTCTGAACTCTGTCTGTCTGATCTCTGTGCCTGACTGTGGTTTCCCTCCTCTGCTGCCTTCTCAACTGTGTGGGCAGGCTCTGTTATAGGGCGCTGCTGGGAAATGCTAATTGATACTAGCCAGTTAAACCTAATTAATTCCTTCCTTAATCAGGTAACTTGGTAAATGGTTAAGGACAATTGTATTATTCCCATTAAGTAGCAAGTTGGTACGTTAATAAAAAGGCAGACCTGCGAAAAGATGGGAAACAAGCTTTCTATCCATCAAGCTTTCTTCCTGCTTCACCTCTCAAGGACAGCAGGTAGACTCAAGTGACAGGCTTGGTTGCTTGGTTGTCTTCCCCCCCCCCCCCCCCAAAAAGTAAGTTTTATAGGGCCTGGTCCTCTTTTTTTTTTTTTTTTTTCCTTTCCCAGGAGCCTAGACACTTTGTGAAAGATCCTTGTCTTCAGCTCTTCTGGAAGCAGTTCTAGCCAGTCCTTTTTCCCTTGTGGACACTGCTATTTAGACAGTGTTAGTCACGATGCTGAATCCTGAGTTTTAAGCAAAAGGGTATCTCCTTTTCTTAGACCTGAACCTGGCTAACAGTTGAATTACTGTATAGTGCCTGTTGGCCCCTAATTTTGCTTCCCTCACTGTCAAGTAAAATTAGCATGTTTTGTGTGAATGAGGACTACAAGGTCTATGGTGGTTTAGGTTTCTTTCCCCATGTAAATACCAATTGAAGCAGCTGGGAATTTTTAGTTTGAGAATAAATTATCAGAGATTTGTTTCTTTTTATGTCTTTGGTAGTGGCAAAGCTGTCTGTTATGTGTAGTGCAGATGGATTTTTTTTTAAAAGTAATTTCTTTCTAATCCTAACAGTTTCTTCATGCCTGTCCTGAATATATGTTTTACTAGTAACTGCCCTGCTATCCTATAGACACATAAGTGTTCTGGTCAGCTTGTCTTCAGGTAGCTTTTAGCATTTGGAAGATCCCTACATAGGAGAGAGTTTCTGTTGTGGTGGGGTTTTATTTTTATTCTCCATAAACCTATTCAGTCTGAGTTCTGTTATCTTTACTCACTGACAGCTGTATGGAGGTGGCATAGGATGCTGCGTGAACCCGCTGATTGTTAATATCATGAATTATTCTAGGCTGATATGTATATTTTTTTAAACTGGGTTGGTAAATGCCATGTGTAAAATTTCATAACTTTCTCATAAAGCCCTTTTAGTATCTCTCTGGAGACTTTATTGATAAACTTTCCTTTATGCATACATGCAAATTAAATGTGAGAACCTGCGGCTAAAAGAAATTGCTCCAAGGCAATGATTCACAAGGATGAAAAATCAATAAGAGTTTCATTAAGGAGGGGAAAGAAGTTTAGACAGGCGCTTTGCTTTGCTTTCCTGTGGCAAGTCGAGGGAGGAACCATTGATCATTTTATTCAGCTTTATTCTCAGAAATAGGAGTCCTAATGTTGGTGTGGGTATTTTTGAAGCATGAATGTGGCTGAGTGAAAGAACCTGGCGTCTGTGATCTCTTTGACTGTAATCCCCTGTGTATCTTCCCAAATTCTCCTTCTTCAGCTTGTCCTTTTCATTTGTATGAGCAGCACCTGCTGTAAGTGGAATTATCCTCTGGAGAAGCTGCCTCGGCTGATAACTCCGCACTTGTTTAAGCATGTGTATTTATGCAGGAGGTTATAGCATGGCCTTGCAGAGCTGTTGCCAAAGGGAGCTGTATCCTCCCCTGGTAGATGTGTCTACCTATAGTTCTGCTCTTCAGCGGCCAGGTTGGGTGGCTGTGCTGGATGAGACTATTCAGATAGCTGATCTAATGGAGAATATATGTGTTTTCATGTAACCAGGCTGGTGAAGGGGCTGGAGAGCGAACCGTGAGGTGTGGCTGAGGGAGCTGGGGGTGTTTGGCCTGAGGAACAGGAGGCTGAAGGGAGACCTTATCACCACCTACAACTACCTGAAGGGAGGTTGTAGAGAGGTGGGTGATGGTCTCTTCAGCCAGGTGACAGGAGATGGGGCAAGGGGAAATGGCACAAAGCTACACCAGGGCAGGGTCAGATCGGATGTTAGGAAAATTTTTTTACTGAAAGAGCTGTTGGGGCCTGGAACAGGCTGCCCAGGGAGGGGGTTGAGTCACCATCCCTGGATGTGTTTAAAAAAAAAAAGGGTAGATGAGGTACTTAGGGATATGGGTTAGCATAGGACAGGAATGGTTGGACTCAATCTTAAAGGTCTTTTCCAACATTGTGATTCTGTATTTGCAAGGGTTTTCTGTTGAATCAGCTGAGAAGTGACCCATCCTGCAGCAGATGGCGTGAGAATGAGCAGTGGGGGAGGGGAGGGGATGCTGTGGGGTGGGCAGAGGAAGGTCCACGAGACCAGCCCATGCATGAGGGCTACGTGGGTCAGTGTGCATGCTGACACTGGCACGGGCACCCACTCAGCCTGTGCGTAGGAGCTCCTCTTTCCTGAGAAGATTGTGTCTGTGGAAGCTGGACTTCTATAGCAACTGTATTTCCCTGTCATAACTCTCTCAACTTTTATTGGGTTTTTTTAGCTTTGCTATTAAAACTTGGTGATGACACATGTTAACAATCTCCCAGTGACATTCAGCAGTTGTACATCTGTTTGTTTTCATTAAATACTGGGGTTTTTTTGAAAAGTTTCAGTGGTGATCCGATTAAAACACACTTAGGGTGGAAAACCTGGCAGAGGTTCTCCCAGCCAAGAGCAAATTTATTTCTCCATGCTTGTTTAAAAAACCAGTAATGCTGGCAGGGTTGAATAGTAAATACGAGCTGTACATCTTGGTGAGCAGACTTTTTTGGATGCCTTGCGTGAACCGGACAAGTAAGTGAAAGACACGTGACTGAGGGCTCTGACAGGGTTGTGGTGATGGATTAAAATCAGATGAGAAGCTGCTGCCACCCCTGACCATCTGCCCTGCTCTTTGTTGTGCATCCCAGTACAGTGATATTTGGTCTGTTCATGAGTCAGTTTTTCTAAAACAGACTTTTAGTCTGGAATATTAAAGTAAACTGAACTAGGACTGGTTTACTTCAGTATGCTTCCTCTAAGTGATTTTGAGGGGAGCTTTCAGACTGCCCCAGCTATCTAAAAAGGGCATGCTAGAAATGGGGTGTTATTTGTACTTCTGAGCATGACTTAGGTAACGTACTCATGCTGCATCCTCACATGTGTCGTCTTAGTCTGCAGCTCCATGTAAATGCAAACACACACTGTTACGTGGTTGCTCTGCTCTGGCTTTGGGGCTAACAGTGCCCATGGCCTTGAGCATCACTGCACCACACTTCCCTCTGCAGCATTGCCCAGCCTGAGAGCCAGCACAGATGCTATTCTCAGCCTGAAGTTTCTTCTCAATGTATTAAAATTTGTGTCCTTTTCACCACTTTCATCTGAAGAGCAAGTTACTGTTTGTTACTTAGATATTTGCACGGTAATGTATATGGTGATTGTCTAAGGTATGTCTTCATCTGCAGAGCATCCCAGCTGTATCTTGGGAAATCTTTTGCTTGGTTTTAGAGCAAAAGCATGTTCAAGTTGATTAGCTGAACCAAACATGGTGCCCCACAAGCCTACACTGATTTGTGTTAAATGCAATAAACTGGAGTAAGCAAATGTTTGGGGCTGTAAGTCCCATGCCTCTCAGGGCTGTGGGCTGCTGGGTGACCTGTTCACCTTTTCCAGGTTTTGAACAGTGGTGAGTGAACAGATTGGATCAGATCTTGTTTCAGCATCATCTGTTTCCACAGCTGAAGCTCCCATATGATCAGATCCTATAAATTATTTAAGATGCAGAAGCTGTGTAACCGGAGTCTCCAGTAAAGGTTAAGGCTCCATCTGTTCCACCAGCCTTGAGGACTGCGCATTTCACGGCATCGTCTGTGTTGCTGGATGACATCATAAGACACAGGAACACTCAAAATGTGCCCTGAGCTGTTGCTTCACAGCAGTGAAGACCTCACTGTGTTACCGTTGTGCGCCTGAGATGCTCTTGGTCCAACTTCATTCACAGTCTGTGCTGCCCAGTGCACCCTCAGCACCAGGTTTAGCATCTTCTAACAAAAGTTGGCCTGGCCTCTGTACACCACTGAGAGCAAATGGCAGGTGACCAAGGTTCTTATGCAGTGAGGAGGACAAGGCAAAAAATAAAAAAGCTAACAAGGAAAAAACCAAAATCCAGACTTTTGTGTTCTTACTGTACATACTTTGTCTTGTTTAAATCAAGTTTGCAATTTAAAAGCTTAGAGATAACCAGTATTGTAGTGATTCTATTCAGAAATGGGAGCTGTGGCACCTTTTTGTCTACCAAAACTAAAGGAAGTTGTTCTGTGTGTGGGTGATGAAGTTTCAATGCTGCCAACCTCCTCTCCAAGAGCAGGAGTCGTTTCTGAAAAGTTCTCTGGGAGAGAAATTTGCCTTGCAACGTTAAAATTTTAAGTATTGACAGTGTTTTCTGGATTCTTCTCAAGCCCAGATAAAAGATGTGTTCTCTATGTACTATATTCTACATATATGAAAAAACCAGACATATTCTCTTAAAATGTGTGTGGGTTTGGGTGTAGGTTTAAGTAGTTGTTCCAAATATCACAACAAAACTGTGAGAATAAGGAAGGATGAAGTTTAGACTTGTAGATGAAGATTGCAAACTTAAAAAGCTTAATTTTCAGAGCTTTGTTTTCTCCTGCCCAGTTTATTATAACCCACTTTGGATTCCCTTTCTGGCTGGTTTCCCTTCAGTTAGAAACCAGGCAGGGATGATAGATTAAAATATCTGCTGTGAAACTCTTGTATCATTTTTCTAAACATAATAATTATGTTCTAGCCTTGCATTCTTCTGATACGAAACCAAAATCCCAGGTACTGTGTTCCTGCTTTTTTTTCCCTCAAAAATAAAGCCTGAATAGGCATGGTGATGACAGCTGGATGGTCCTGCCGGTGTTAGAGGTTGTTAGGGGTTGCATTAATGGGCTCTGTTCTGGGCAGATTCACAGCTCACAGCTTTTGGAGAGAAAGAAAACAACCAAAGCTAAATAAAGTAGGTTTTTTAGGGTTGGTTTTTTTTTTTGTAATTTGAGGTGATTTTTAGACAGATTTTGTTTGGCAGACCTGCCTGTCCTCATCAAAACCTTATTTTGTGTGTGTGTGAGCTCGAAAATGGCATAATTTTTCCCACCGTAATGTCATGTATGAGGGCTCATCACTCTGCAGCTATCAGTGGTGGATGGGATGGAGCTGCCATGGTGTTGGTACCAAACTCTTGTGGGCATTTACAGATGACAACAGCACAGGTGATACAGAAGCTCCAGAGAAACCCAATTTCTGTTGCCTGTGGTTGCTGCTGGGGTGGGCAGGGATCAGCAGCATCCCTGTCTCTGAGCCGTGGGCATGGGATGTGGTCTGTGACAGCCAAGGAGCTGTGCAGCTGTTTTAGGTGTGTATTTCCTCTGCTCCCACCAAAGAGTAGCTGAGCTGTTTGGTTTGAATCAAAGATTTATCCCAGAGAAGAAAGAAATTAAGAGGAGACAGTTAAATCTCTTTTTATGCTTTTTGACTTTATGGGATTTTTTTCATTCTATGCCATGGCTGTGGTTTTCTGAGCTCAAGGCTGAAAATATAACAGAACATAAAAGCTCATAAATTTAACATAAGGCAGAAAGGCCATAGAATGAATAAGTACATTTACCTTCTAGGGAATATCTTTTGCCAGTCAACTTCTCTCTGTTCAGATTGGGCTCCACTGTCTCAAGTGTACAGAGTCCTCTGTGAATTCTGTTTCCAGAGAGATTGTTCCCAAATGGCTTTCGTGGCTCCTTCAAAGGGTCCTGCTAACTACAGAGGGCAGGTGGCCATCCTAATTTTTACTCATTTTCATGAAACTTCCTAGGGTTTTAGTTCCTTTAAAGAAAGTAAGGAGTGAGGGCTGCTAAGGGCTGTGATCTCTTTTCTCTCTTTTGCCCCTGCACTGCTAACCTAAGCACTGTTCCCAAGCTGCTCTTGCCTGGACCTTTTGTCTGGATCTCCCCCCTGTCCCTAGGAAGCTTTGCATCAGTTGGGGAAAAAGGGAAGAGCGGGAAGGTGAAGGTTAGGGGTTGTATGGGACATACAGCACTGAGGGCTGCAACAGTGTGGGAGGATGTGGTTTGTCAGCACGTCACCATGCTTGGGGTCATTAATGGAAAGGAACGTACTTCTCACCCCCCTTCTGCAGTACTGCCCTTAGATGGGTTTTCCTCCCCGTTTCTCTAAATGCATAGCTCTGGCCACAGACACTTTTAGTGGGGAGCAGTCAGCAGGGAGTTAAAGTCTGGGATATGCCGTAGAGTTTACCCAAACTTAGTGCAGTAGCAGAAAAATAACAGTAAAATTCAGTATAGCACATTGTGAGATGGTGATGGCTGCTGTTGGAGGAATCGTTCTCTGGCTCCATGGCCTGCTGGTGGCTTTCTGTGAATGTTGGTCTGTGTTGGGGAGCAATGTTGGAATGGGCAGGCAGAGACAATAGAGAATATCTGTGGTTTAATAGTTTTGTCAGGCCTCTGCTTATTCTGACACAAGTTTTTTAACTTCAGAAACAATAAACTTACTAAAACTAATTAGCTGGTCAAAAATTGTACTGGCCTTTTGTAGGCTTTTAGGGTGTTTAGGCTTGCCTAATGTCAGTGTGGCATGATTTTTCTCAAGCAAAGGCATTTTACTCTCTCTAAAATAACAGGGAATCATTTTCTCCCTGGTTGGTTCTTGAACCCATCAGTAATTTCCTTAAAGTGACTGAATTACTGATAAAATATTTGAAGGCAAAATTTTCTTGACCATATTAAGTTTGTCTCTTAATTTTTCAGACAGGCAGGAAAAGCTATGATACCCATTTACTGCAGGGAGAAGCTACTCAAAGAATCTAATATAAATCAAATCAGGATCGAAGCACTTCATTGATTTATTAATGGGATGTAATTAACTAGCAATCAGTGAACTATGCATTCAAGACTAATATCAGCAATGCACCAGATGAACTACAAGATGCTTAGTATAGATTTATAATCAGCTTTATATATCTAATCTCAAAAAGTTTTGAATCGCCCTCAACCTCCCCCTTGCAGGTGTATTCCCCATCCCCAGTTGTGCAGGGTGCCCTGGGAGACCTGGGTGTTGCACCCACGTGGCTGATGAGATCCAGGCTGTTGCTCTCTCCCCTCTGCTATAAGGAAAAAAAGAAAAGCTTGCTATACTTCTCAAGCTGACTTTTTTCTCTGTTGCAAAAGTCTCTGTGTGGTTCCCTGGCTGATAGATCTCGAGCATGGACCAGTTTTGGGCAGGCACCACTTGGGGCAGTTTCAGGTGCCCCTGTGTCCTAGTTCTGGCCAGGCCAGAGTCAACCTCCCCACAAACAGCCAGCCCAGGTGAGCTGTTTCCACACCACCTGACATCCCTGCTCCATAAAAGGGGCTGGTCCTGGTGGGGTGCTCCTGGTGCCTCCAGGGCAGTCTGAGTGTGACCTGGGCATCCGGATGGACCTTGCAGTGCTCTGTAATCCTCGGGTCGGTGAAATACTCTGTTATCACTGGGTGTGAGTGTAATTAGCTGTTACGGTTCCCCTTTCATGGTGCTTTTGTCCTTCTCCCAACCCACGGAGGCTCTGGCTATTCCTCCTGCTGGACTGAGTGGTGTGTGGTGCTCAGCCACTGCTTGGGGCTGAACCACAGCAACCACACAAAACTCTGATAAACTCCCTCTACGAGCGTTTCTTGGAACTTTTTCTTTTTTTCTGGAGAGGATATTTAAATCCCAGCTGTGGGATTACCTCGGGGTAAGAGACTTTCTTATTCATAACTTAATGTACCAAGCAGGGTGATACGGCCGTGGCTGCTCGTCTCCCCACTTATCTCCATTCACTTTGCGGCTGCATTCGTTTCTGTTATTTGCTAAGTGGCCTTTCCATTTGAAAAGGGATGGAGAAGCAGATGAGAAAACACTTGCAGTCTTTGCTTTATTATACCTCACCTGAAGAGAGGATGTACTATTTTCATTTTAACAAAGAAGAAATGTTAATTCACGCCCAGAGCTGGTTTCCTCTGGGTGAACAGGCAGTTTGTCTGCAGTAATTTCAGAGTCACGAATCACACTGATAAATTTTTGGTATTTTGTTTGGCTCAGGTGAGATAATGTGACAGGCCACATCTCCAATTTCTCTTTTGGTTTAAAGCCAAAGAATAATTCTGGGTATCAGTTTATATTTCTGTCATGTTAAGGAAATAGATCTTTTCTTCCCAGGTCATGGATCTTTTATCCTCCACATCCAAGGTACAGCACTCTTTGATGTACAGAGTTGTTGCTGATGGGAAGAAGCAGGGTACTTAAACCCTTGTTTTGCCAATGCTGTGCATTATGCATTAAGACTCTGTTTAACATGACCACATCAGAAATGAGGGTAGAGAAAAACTACATTTTACAAAAAGCATTTCCTTTAGGGCTGTCTGGGGTTTTCCAGTGAGCAGTGCGTCTGCATGCCTTGTCTGGGGCATGGACAGCACACTAGGTACTTGGGGGAAGTGCTTTATTTCTGCCTGTATGCCAGCATCCTTCATGTACAGCTAAAGCATTCAATCCAGGTCAAGCAATGCATCTCTCAACCTTATCCCATCCCTCTGGGACGTTATCTAACAGAGACTTCAGTAGGACCTGTGTGGCAGTTAATCATCTTGTTGGCGTGATTTCTTTAGCTCACGATGTTCTTGAAACCTTGTATTATTCTTAGCATTCATGCTAGCCCCCTCTCTTTTATTTTTGTGGTAAATTCTAGAGACTAATCTGTATTCTTTTTTATTATTTTAAATCAATTTTGGGGTATCTATGATGTTTTTAACAAGTCTGTATTTCTTTCTGGCTTCTACCTTATGTACTTTACATCAGTCACACCTTTTGTATAAATTGTTTCAATGCTATAGACTTTTAAGCAACAGAGTGAATATGCATTGGGAAGTGCTTCAGTCCTTTTAATTAGAGTTTTGCTGCTGAGTCAGACCTACTTGGAAAGCATAGGCAGCTACTGTGTTGTACTCTTATTTCTGGTGCAAATACCAGCAGCTGATGCTCTCCCAATAAATATCCAACCTCAAAATATATGGAAGAGATATTTGAAATATTGACTCCAATTACAGAGTTTTAAAAGAAATATTTTACAGACAATTAACTATGACTACTGGTAAGTTTTTGAAGTGTTATGTTGTTTTGACTGCATACCTAATGATGTTTTAATAGATGTCAACTCTTATAGAAATATAAAAATTAGAGTTGAGGGTGGATTTTTCAACAGCACAAAGGATAATTGGGTGTCTGACTCACATCAAAATTTAATGCAAGTTGAGTGCCAAGCCCTTTCTGTGACTTGAAATACCTCCCTTCAGAAAGCTGACTAGTTGGTGCTCCCACTACACGACCCAGTTGCGGTTCTGTGTACATTTAATATTGATTTCTATTTTGGTTTTTAGCAATTTTTTCCAAGTTAAATGAACGTGAGTTGGCTCTGAAGTGAGTGACATTTGTTTGTGTGTGTGGAGTTGGATGTATCTCTTGTGAGTGTTGGCAGGGGGTGGAGGGTACAGTAAGTGCTGCCTTGGTACTTTTAAGGTGTTACTGGGACTGTCAGCTTGAGCAGCTCCTCTTGGAAGGCTCCTCTCTGTCTTTTCATAGAAAGCTTAACATTTTGAGAGCTGTGTGTGTCAAAATTGATCAGCTGCAAAGGTAGTATTTAGAATCATAGAATGGCAAGGGTTGGAAGGGACCTCAAGGCAGGGCCACCAACCTCAGGCCTGGAGCTACAGTAAGTTTTTTTTGAAAAGAGCATTACCTAAAATTTTTCTTTTTTAAATTAGCGTTATAATTATTTAGCTAAAGGAACCCTCTGCTGACAGTAAAAGGAAAAGCCAGACATCAAGCTTTAAAAGGCTTAAAAGGCTTGACATCAAGCCAGACAGAAAGCTGTTACTGATGATATTGCTAGTTATGATACAGACTGTTTTTAGGACTTAAGTGTTTTTCTACCTGATGCTTATCCGTGTCTGCTGTGTTGTTCTTCATTCTCCTTCAGTAACCAAGATCAGCACCCAAGCTGGAATCTTACTTGACCAAGCAGTTAAATAATTTTCTACTTTTAAGCTGTATAACCACTTCTTTTTGTGGAAAGGCTGGCTCTGATACAAGTTTGAGTCAGCAGGAATTCCCACTGACTTTGTGTGAGGTCTGCAGGGGGATGAAAAAAAAGGATGAACACCACAAATCCAGACAGCGCTTCTAACGAATGACGTCCCAATAGACAGGTTGATTGCTGAAAAACATTAATCAGATAAATGCTTCTTAGTAGTTTCTTCTTTGATGTAAGGTCAGAAGATGATGTGTGCGAGAATAAATGCGTGTTTCTTACTGACCTTCTGCAAACCTTGACTTCACCATTCTTCAAAGAAGCCCAAGAGAGCAGTGGTGGTGAGCCACCCTCCCCCATCTAGTTCTGCTGAGGCTGTCCTTGTCCCCAGCACTGGGCATGCTGGATGCCCGGGGAAAATAGTGTAAGGAAGGGGGTGAAACCAGAAATTTTTTTGCATCTCCTCCTACTTCTGCTAGCCTGAAGCTTTGGGAAGTCCTGAGCTGGGGATGGTGCCTGCACCTTAGGTGTCATCACCCTGATGGACATTTCTCCAAGTATGTCTAAATTAGTTTTTGAAACAATTTGTACAACTGGCATTCAGGTATCCTAGAGCAACAAGTTTGATTCTTCATAAACATGCTTTGGTGGATGCTGAAAACTTGTTTGTTTTTGCTAACTACATTCTCTGTCTGATGACTTACATTCCTTTTCCTTGCAGCTCTTGTTTTCTAATTGAATTATGTGTCATATTTTGTGAGGCTTTAAGACTGCTGCCTATCACCTGGCGGTATGAGGAGTGGTGAATATTCTTTCCCGTTTTTCCTTTCCTCTCGCTGGTTTTCATAGCACATATGCACATTAATAGTTGTGTTTTGTTGTTGTTTGTTTTCTTTCTTTTCTCTTCCCCCTCAGTTTGATGAGTCAGTCTGTGTAATCCTCCTGTTGAAAGAAAAGCCTTGTCTCTGAACTTTCCCTAATTTTACTGTCCTTTTCTGAAAGGAAGTGCGCTGTCCCATGTACCATACTCTGCCCTGGGATGCTTTGGGCTCTGGTGGTTTGTGATGTTCTGGTCTCACTTTCATTGGAACTGAAACATCCATGTTTCCTTGCCACTCTCCAAATGAAACTTTTTCTGAAGTATTATTAGATGTGGACTGTGTTACTAGTTACATGTAGTTAAGGTTGTATCTTCTCTGGTTAAAGGAATTAGACTGTTGATGGGTGTAAATTTGAAATAGGGAATTTGATAATGTCCTGCTTCACATAGTCAATGGGTACATTTTTATCTCTGGGCTTTCTGGTTCCTTCCTATTTTTTATTTATAGAATTTGAGTTGACTCTTCCCTATTATAGTTATGTGTATCTCTTTATTCCATTGATTTTATAGCTTCTCCCAGTTTAAATATTTAAATTGTGCTTCTCCTGGCTTTGCAATGAACTGAAGGTGAAAGTGGAAGGTTGTACATCAGTTAGGTAATGGATTTCTTCAAACCTCATTTCCTCAGAACCAGAGAGGAGGGGAGAAGAAGAAAAGGTAGAGGAGCAGGTAGGCAAGCGTGGGTCTGCTTTTGGACAGCATGAGCCTGTACCACTCTTGTTTGGTACGCAGGTCACTCTAACGAATCTGCAGGGGGCTGGCATCGCTCCTCCCTTTGTTTCTGCTATAGCCACTGCTAAGAAAAATCTTTTTTTTTTTGATATGGAAAGAAAATGACATTGTTGCAAAGAGTCCTGCTCACTGTTTAATGAAAATAACTAAGGTCTTCCCTGTACTTTTGTTCCTGTCTGCTGGAGTTCACCTTGTTGTGTTATTTCTGTCGGGGGTATTTGAAATGTTTTTTCCTGAAAACCTAAAGCATTCAGTGGCACTGAGTGTGTGACCCAGAGAGGTGGTTGTCTCTCACCTCCTCCCCCCGCTCCTTTTGTTTAGCTGGAGTTGCAATCAAAACCAGCAAAACCATCTCAAAACTTAATAACTCTTTAACAGCGTTGCTCCAAATGCTCTGCCATTTTCTAGACAGGCAAGCAGCCCTGGTGTGCTGGAAGCTTGGCTGCAAGACTTGGAGCTGGGAAATGAAAAGGGGGATGAATGGTCTCCCTGGGGAAACGGTGGTCATGCTGGGAATGCCACATGAAGTGCAGGGAGAGGGGCTGGTAAATAGACACTTCAGTCACAGGTCAAGGCACATGATGGGTTTCTCTAATTTCTGAAATCTGTAGGGACGTCTTTTCCTGATTATGGTTAAAATTTTAGGGAGTTTGCTGCTATAAAAAAAAGAGAAAAACTGCTAGACAAATAGACAGCACTGGTGTGAAACAGGATTATGTGTTTGTTGAAGTGCTGTAAGCTGTGCCGTGCTTTGGTAGTAGCATACATAGGCAACTGTGTTGTCCAGGACAATTATATTTGTCTCTGTTTCTGTAGGAGTCATAAGTTGAAGAAGTAGCTGAGGCTGCTTTTCCCACTTCTATAGGAAGCTTCCTTGAGAGCTGTGCGATTTCTAACCCCTGCCCCCTCCTTCATTTTAACTGTTTAAAGCTTGTTCTGATTAGCTTTCTAGCTATAAGGAAATTGAAAGCACACTGTTTTTGTTGTTACAAGCCACTAAAAAATATAATCTGAGATCATCTCAGCTAGTAAAATCCTAAAGCAAAAACAGGGACCTGGAATTTAAAGCTTATTTGGAAACTGCAACTTCAAGGTCAGCCCTCCAGGTTTGAGGGCAATTTTTGTTTCATCATTCTTTTCTTTGAGGAATCTGTAGGGTTTTTTTTTCCCTACATGTGTCTCTGGTTCTCTCCCTTCAATATGTACTTGGCTACTTAATGCTGAATTATGCATTTAAGAGGTAAAAAGAAAACTCTTAATATCAACCCTGTCATGGACGCTTTCCCAACCTTGCTGTGTAATGCCCATCTGTTGACCAGACTGATGGAGTGAATGATGAGAGGTACCCTGTGAGATATGTAAAGCTATTGAAAAATAATTTTTTCCCACTTCCCTTTATTGTAATCATAAAAAATAGATCATTAAAACTGTTTTATAAACATGAATGAGCTAGAAAATATTATGACAACGAAAGTTACTAAAGATACAGAAATGAAATTTTAAGACGAGATTTATCTTCTTACTCTAATTTGTACTCCTGCTGTACTGTAAATGTAATAACCATCAAAATGAAAAATGCAACAGATTGATAATACCATTGAGTTTTAATTAAACCACTGAATTGAAAAGGGCCCAGATGGATAACTGGAAAATGTAGTTATAAGCCTGGTATGAAAAATGCTGGATTGCTAGTAGTACATCTTATAAATAAATGCTATGCCAAAAATAACCTCATTTTTAGAACATCTTCCTAAAATTAATCATTAAAGTTTCTAAAACAGATGGTTTCTAGATTTTATTTAATTTGGCTGCCAAACACTTATTACTGTAGATCAGGAATTGTGCTTTTTACAAATCCCTATCCGAGAGTCTCATCCAGTGCTGCGGTGTCCCAGGAAATGGAGAGGTATCAGTAGGAGTAGATGCCAAGGCATCTGAAAGCTCAAATGTGTAAAATCACAGTTCAGCCTTCTTAAATGTGGAAATTGAATTAATCTGGCACAAAATGCCTGACACACAAAATGATTCAACGTGAGATAGTGTTAAACACCGCGAAGGTGAAATCACATCATTTACAATTGAGGTTGTTTGTGGTATTTTTTTTCCAAATTATACTTTAAGTGGTGACACTTAATCAAAAGTCTGTGCCTCTCTTGTTTTCTTTCTTGTCAGATCATTTCAGGTAATATTTTTGTCACTAACCAAGCTGATCTGTGTGTGCGTATGTGAGTACAAAACCCCACAAGTTTTCCCAGTTTTAGTTTCTGATGAAGTTTCCTGAAGTTACTGTCAAAGGGAATCTTCAAGTTATTTTGTAGGTATTAAAAGTAGAAAAACACCGGTCAAATTAAATTAGCTGTGATCAAATCCTAAAATTAGCATAGAAAGTTGCACAAATCAATATCTTGTTACCTTCAAAGCTTGTTATCTGTACCTTCTCATGAATTAATTCTAGAAACTTTATGGTAAATGATGTAAAAATTGATCTAAAGCTGGGGGAAAAAAAAAGGTGATCAATAATTTTCTGCTGGTAGGAGAGAAATTCATTAAATTCTATAGGTATTACATTGCCAAATATTCTTACTGAGCTCTGTTCTGATCACTACATTATTCTTGACTGAGAACACATTAGCTGTAAAAATTCATGAAATGAGAAACAGAACATTATAAAGGTTTTCTCTGGGTATTGTCAGTAATGAGTTGTGCAGAAAAGTGGAACGTACTCTCATTGCTGGTGAAGATGTGTTTATGTCTGGTATTGTTTTACACTTAAGCATAGATAACTGTGGATTTTAATTTTTTATCATTACGTAAAGAAATTATTTCCTCATAAATTTGGAGAAATATATATCCCCCCCTCCCCGCCCCGGAAAGACTTAACTTGCCTTTTCTGTGCCCAAATGTGTTTCTTATAACAAAAAACTATCGGCAAGAATGATGCTGTTCGGTGTATCATTCAGAGAAGTGGTGGAAAAAGCCACTCTTGCCTCTTTAGCTGCGGTGATGACTGATACAATGCTGGCAAGCTGTTGGTAGTGATGGGGTCTTTAGGAAACCCTCTGTCTGGATATTGTACTGGTGATACATACTCATGTATGTGCTCCAGGGTGGGTCCCCTTTGTATTAGCTTTCCTGGCCTGTTTTGCTGACCTCTTGCCGTTCTTGCCCTTTTTGCATTACTTTTCAACTCTTTGGGCATGCCTTGGCTTCCTTATGGATGTCACCCAGAGTGAAAAATAGGAGTCATTGATATTCATGTAAGTCACTTCCCTACTTCTTCAGCTTATTTTGATGATTCAGGAGAGCCTACACATTATGTAAATTGAATAGCAAATATGACTTCCTATTGACAAGACAGGAAAAATACGATCTTGGAAAAAAAAGTGAAAAGCATCTGTTTTACGCTGAATAATAAATAATTGGAACTGACTGAATTGTCAGAAAATACCAGTTAATAAATTTTGACTGATGTGGAGCACTACTATAATAAAGAAAAACCTCTTTTCTGGGTATCGTGTGGCGTAGAATGCACCCATAGATGCAAAGTTACCACTTAAAAGCACTTATATTTTTAAAAACCAAAAGGATACTGTCGTATATTCTTCAATGGCAAACAGGCTGCAGCAGTGTAATATAAACTTTCTCTCTTTCTGAATCTCATATGTGTTTATTGAAAGGAGGGTGGCAATGTGAGTTGAAGCACTGCTAATTCTTTGAGCAAATCTGATTGAGGCTAGATGAAGCCCGGATGACTCTGTGTCAAATTTTGAGCAATTACAGTTAAATTGTTATCAGAAGAGTGCTGCTGCTCTTATTGCAGGGTTCCTAATGGATTTGCATCAGCAGAAACGAAGAGGCAAAATTTACATTCTCTATTACTGGAATCAATCTTATAAAGTAAACCACTGCCATCTGTTAGCAGTTTTATACATGAAAGCTTCCCTGGTCAGGTGGAGCGAGATGCCCGGTGTGTGCTAAAACCCTTGTCTTGGGGAAGCCTTCACTAGCGTTTCCCAAATGTGCCTTTTATGACCCAAAGCCTTTCACTCCTGCAGAATTGAAAGCTGTGCAGTTAAGTGTTTCTGTGCTACCTTTATCCCATAAAGCAAACAAAATTTATGCTTCAGGTGTGGCGACTGTGATAATATTTTATTAAAATCCTAGTTTTCTAATAGCCCAGTATCACAAATATATTTTCATATGATGCTCACCAGTTGTTTCATGCAGCTGCAGAGGTAGAAGGTGGGCTGTAAAATGAGGTCTGAAAGCATTTCACTCCAGTGGATCTTGGTAGCTGTATCTACCATTGCAATGGCTTCTAAGGGTAGCTCTGAGGTGTCAGCCATAGTCCGCCTTGTAACCTTCTTTTTATACCTTCCAATTACTCAGTTTTTACTTTCCCCAAGAGCTGAAGTTCTAATGCATGTATATGCAGTGTATGAAAACTTCCAAGTCAATTATGAGGCTGAAGCTTTACAGACTCCTGCTCGTTCAGAAGTTAAGCCTATGGTAAATGTAGTAGTTTTACTAAGGCTGCAGCTGTATGTAAACCCCAGCCAAAAATTTGACCAGATGTATTAAAACCCACCCACAATCCTAATTATCCTGTAATTTGGTGTTAGGGAAAGTATTTCAATTTTAGGCTCTTTTACTGTGTTTACTCATCCCAGCATAGGGTCACCCATGCATCATCGTACCCTTGTCCTTGGTAATTTGTGCAAACACAGCTTTGAAGTACATTTTTTGGAGGATGAAGGTTCTTGGAACATGGTGTTCTAAATAACATTTATTGATTTACTAACATTAATGTTATATGTTCACATATCACAGTGGAAAAAATATTGTTCTCATGTATGGAATTGGCCTTTTTGAGGTTAAATGTTATTCCTGGTCTCTGGAGTGGGTTTTTTTTCCACTTGGAAGGAATGAGGGAGAGAGGGCCTACTGTTGTCTGCCCATCTCTGATACCGGCTCATCTCTTTGTTCTAAGGAGCTTGTGGTAGAGGGGTTGGGTGGAGTTGTCCATCCTCAATAAATGCATTGTCATACTTGCCCTGCACAATTCTGTGAAACTTGACTGATACCTCCTGAGTGATGCTGATGTGGAAATAGTGCTCGCTTTTTTCACACCTTTAATACCTCTGCTAAGTCTCTCAGTGAATCTGAATCTACTTGCCTTGCTCACTCAGCTGGTGGAATAATTTGGAGTTAATAGTAAAATTTGGCCTTGGGTTTTTGACTTTTAGGTGGGTAATACGTGCTTCTGTGTAGCAGTGAGGTGTCTTAATGCAAACATTACTGCCTTACAAACTCCTGTAAAACTGTTTTATCATGAGTATGAGAAAGCAGTGGAAATGCCCGCAGCAGTTTCTTGTGATATAACCTGTAGTTCAAAAATTTTGCAAGAATTTTGTAACGAGAGCACATGCTATCATTTCCCTCTCTGTTCCCTTGATGCACCCAGGAAATAAAGGGGTTTAGTCCTCTGTTCTTCAGAGATGTATGAACAGTCTGTTGAACTGCCGTCTGAAGAGTATGAGCTGCCTTCAGGAGGAGTAAAAGAACTGTGGACCTCTGAGTCTCATATTTTACTGTTTTACCTATGATCTTCCAAAGCCATTGCTATTTGTTAATTCCTTTAAAGCAGGTGCTCTATCATCTGAAATTTTCTTGACAACCTATCAAGTCAAAGGTAACATCAAGTACAGAATAACTGTATGGTGAAGTATGGGAAACTTATATACAGTAAAATTTACTGATAAAAGTGGTGGTAGGCTTAGTAAAAATCATTTTATGAATAACAACATGTAGCCTGTGATATGTATGATAGAAAGAGATAAAAAATAACAGCTTGTAAAACAGTCTGAAGAGGGCTTTTTCTGCGCTGTGAGGAACATCTGGGCTTTGCACGCTTCAGGGTTCCTAATCGCCTTAGTCAGAGTTTTAGATCAAGGGAATAATAGTTTTTTGAGAGATCCAGCTCTGTAACATAGAAATCCTAAGGCCAGTCCCCTATTCTGGGATAGTCTTACCTCAAAATAAAGACCTTGTTCCAGTCACGGGTTTGGTGCAATCACAGGTCTCCATGCTGCTGCTGTGGAGTGAGTGTCTATCTATGGAGTGCTGGCTGTAGGAGCAGGGCAAGCCTACAACAGCAGGACACTGTTTGCCACAGAGCAGCTGGTTTAAGCTACCAGAAACTCTTTTGTTATGGGAGGGCTGGTGCGCATACAGGTGATCCTGTATATCTGGACTCATTGGATCGAGCGTGGAGAGGTCCTGAAGGATCTTCTCTTCAAGGAAGGGGAAGCTTTGTACAGAGGTGTGTGCTCCTAGGACACACAGGGCATTTCCTCAGAGAAGTAAAATTCTCTAACATTGCAAAATAATTGCACAAATGTCTTTTATTTTAAGAACAGAGCAAAATACGTAGAGAAAATTATTTTTATTTTATGCAAAGTCTTGATCAAAGTGTTATGTGGCAAAGTATTTGTACTAATATTCCATCTGTAGCAAACTCTTCTGAACAGTGACCCATCTGTTTCAAATTGCTGCTTTGCTTGCACATTTATAAATTTAGTGTTTTGCATAATGCAGTTTATTAAAGAAATGCACCTCACTTTTTTTTTTCCCCCCTTCTCTGCACTGTGATGTTTTGTGGAGTGGGTTTAATAAATGGCATTTGGTTACTTTTTGCTGAACACTCAGTTTTTGGGAAAGAAAACAACCATGTCTAATAAAACAAACTGATTGTGCTACAGCTTCAAGTCAATGACAGAAGCACCTGACTGCTTAAAGGGATACAACGTTGGGCCATAGTATTAGTGGCAAAAAGCCATAATTATGTATGTTTGAATTTGCAGTTTGAAGTTGTTAACTCAAAATCCAGGGTTTTTTCCACCTAATTTACTAAAACCATATGGAGAATCCTCCTTCTGTCGTCTTTTTGCTTCCCTCCTATTCACCATCTTCACAGTTTTGCTCCATTTAGTCCTTAAGTTATTCTGGTCTCTCTACCCCATATCTACAGATAAAACATGTTAAAACTCTTCAGTACTGTTTTTATGGGATTTATTTTTGTGCTGTTAGCCGTTGGGTTTTCAAACTGTTAAAGGAGTTGTATGCACACCAGACAGCCTTACTCATTTTCATTTTGTCTTCCAGTCACTACAATAATGAAAGCTTTAGGAGACACCTCACCAGCAAGATAAGCCGTCAAATCCAAAGATATAAACAGATTAGAGTGTTGCCTACACTCAGCTTTGCCCATTCTACCAGCATACTACTTTACACGAGACTTTGGATATCATTTAGTTGATTGATATAGCACTAAAAGGACATTTAATGGCAACCAAGATAAAGAGCTTTGCCTAGCACTCTTCCTTGTGTAATAATGATCCTCAAAATATTCAAGACCTTCTTAAGTGATGAAAGCATAATACATAAAAATGCTGTCTGACAAAACTCTCCAGACTTTGAAAATTGCTTCTAGGATGAGAGGACCAATTAAGAAAAGAGAAGTTTCTATTTCCTCTTGTGACACCTGTCATTGTAAAAGAATTTGGAATCAAGTGAAATCGGAGGAAAAATGAACTTAAAAGTGTATCAACCCTCTTTGGGGATGGAGTTATTTCCTGCTGTGTATTGTTAGTTTTATTTCTTTTTTGGTTAAAAGGGGCTTTGGTCATTATTTCTTGCATGCAGAAAAGGTTAAACAGCAATTGAAAGAAGGAATAACAAAATAATACTGTCTGTTCTCTTGATTTATTATTAACCACACATTTGGATGAGTGACAGAACTATTACTTTGGCATAAATATTTTCAAGAAATTTCTGTCTTGGGTTAGATGACTGGTCTGTGTTGCAAATTGAGTCTGACTTTATTCTCCTGGGACTTTGAGAGCAAATTTTTGTCCCTTAGGAATTTGTTCCCATGGTGGGAAAAGGAGAACCTCTTGTCTCTCCGCTCTTCACTGGAGTGGAAGAGGAGAGGACCTTGACTTGCCTTCACACTAAAGCTGGTGAATGACTTGACACTGTTGTGTTTATAGCCATTGCTTGCTTGGTGGAACCCACGAGTATGTTGGTAGTAGGCAAGGGGAAATGCGTTCAAGCTGGAAAGCCTGTTGTGTACTTTTTTTCAGCTGAGCAAAGTGGACTTAAAAAAAAAGAAATATGTGTTTGTTGAGGCAGGGAGGGATGTCTTCAGTTTCAGGCAGACAGCTGTGGCCTTGGCTGTGTAGGACCCTTTTCCCTGGTTCTTCATTAAAGTGGGATATTTGTTACATGGTACTGAAGGATACATCGTGGCAAAGAGCAGGGGATGAGTTAGGAGTTGCTTTGTCTGTCTTATGAACACATTATAGGGTGTGCAGAAATATTGAATGGAGGGCTTAAGAGATTATACGTGCGAAGGAGAAAAGAATCAATTTAAGCCAGTGAGTCAAGGATTTTGCTCTTCTGGTGCACCCAGTTTATTTCTCTTGATATAATATTTGTTGCAAGATTGGGACAGTAATATTTAGAAACAGTTGAATTTTAGTGTTGTCTTTTTGCCTGAGAATAGCGGTCAGGGCAGGACTATGGGTGACATCTGTGCTGTTTAATTGGGAGCTTAATATTTGGTGTGGATGAATAGTAGAGAGATTGCAGAAGTGAAAATGGCATTTGAAACCCAGATTCAAGGTGATCTGATAGTTGGGTTTCCATTGAGAGAAGTATTCACAGTGGAAGTCATGTGCATGCTTTTCCTACTTCTATTTTTACCCAATTTCCCATTTTGTGCTGAATTAATTCTTTTCCTGTCTATCCCCATGAACCTTCCCAGTTTTCAGCGTTTTGTGGCTCAATAGACCATTTCAGCATCTGCTTTTCAGGGATAGCTAGAGGCTAGAAAATATTTCAGGTAATTAATAGGATATGCCACCTTAAAAGCAAGGATTTATACACATAATGCCTACTAACTTTTTTTTTAATTCTGCTTTAATTAAGAGTGACTCGCATGTTCAGATTCTTACTGAGGCAGCTGGGAAATTCAGAGGTATATAGAAAGACTAGCTTGAACCTCACTGCTGTCTGTATCAGTGAAAGAGGAGCTTCTCTGGGGAAAAGGTCTGTGTGTGGGTCTGACCTGGGTGCACCCAGTTTGCTTCTGGAGAAACCCATTGCTCTTCGTTAATGGGAGAGTACTCATCCCTTTAGGGCCCTTTGTGGCCAGGCTGTGTGGGTGAGTGTGCACCCCATCCTCTCAGCAGCAGTTTGATCTTACAGAAGTATCAGGAATATGTATTATATCTTTGTATTTAGGTCCTGACACCTAGCCAGTAAAAATGAGTTACTTGTGATTCTAACTCTGTCTGTACCGATGCTGTCATGTAAGCCCCTTCACCAGGAATGTGTGAAATGTGAAGCTGCTGGGCAATAGTAGGATGCAAATTCGTGAATATCTATGTGGGACGTTTAAATGTAATATTTTGTCTTTTGAAAACACTGGTTCATTTTGGTTTCTACACTAGCCACTAATGCAAGGTTATCAAGTGATTTCCATTTCATAGGGAACATATTATACACCCAAATGTGGGCTTGAAAAAAAAATCTCTTCCCTTTGAACTTACATTTGTAGAATTGAGTATCAAACCAGAAGGAAAACGCCTGAGGTGTTAATGTTTAATTGGCATTGAGTCATACTGCTGGCACAGAATTATTTATTTATTTTTTTAATCATAAAAATACAGAACAAATATATCTAAGTGTTCCAGTGACTTCCACAGGCGCTGACTCTGGGTGTATAGTATTCCATTCTGGGGTGTAGCAGTACAGTTTTGGAACTGGCAGCAGTCATTTGAAAAAAGTGGGGTGAGGGAAGTACCTTATGTGCCATTAAATGTCTGCCATAGAGGGTTACCTGGTATAGGAAGCCCAAATTGAGCCCGCATGCTGTTCTTGCATCCTTTTGGATATATATATGTTGCTAACTTATTAGCATTGAAATACTGTGTTCATTAAATTGTGTTATAATTCGTTGCAGCTCATAATTGGCAAGTGTTGTGATTAACTACATGACGGTGACTATTCCAGATGCTGTTGCGAATGCAAGAGCTAGTTGTTGGGCTTACTAGCTGTTGCAAATAAATTGCCAAATGCAGGCACTGCTGACGTGTTAGTGAGAGTTTTCACTGCATAGTGGTGGGGTTTTTTGGTTGGTTGGTTTTGGCTTTGTTTTTTCCTTTCCCCAGACAAGCAGAAGGATTTGAAATGAATAACAATCCTGTATATCACAAACTACAGTACGCTGCTCTCTTGCAAAACTGAGGTGCCAACTCTCGGGTGTCCAGCAGAGCTGGAGAGGTTAAGCATCACTGCCTTGAGCTAAGTAGCCTTGATCTAAGATCTAAAATGACTCTAATGTTCTTTTAAAAGAAGAGAAATAAAAATCAGCAAACATATAATCTAAGAAGTCGTTTTCCATCCTTCCCTACCTGTCTGTGCTACCCCTTGAGGAGCCATTGGGCTGAACCGTTCCAGCATGTGTTCTGGGAGAATGCGGAGTGCTGCTGAATGGGTAGAACAGCAGGGGGTGGGGGGGAAGGCCTTGGCAATTTGTGAATTAGCACTGGAAATGGGAAGTTGTTGCCATTTGAGTTCTTAAATTGTCACTGGAAAACAGGATTAGTGGTGGAAGGATTTCTCTAAGCCTCGGGAGAAAAGCTATCACAGTGGAATATTGACACAAGAAGAAATGCATATATTCTGCGCTATTAAGTGTACTTAGGGAAATAGTTCACTGCCAGTCACGGTTCACTGTTATGATATTTCTCTTCTGTAATTCATAGGAACAATCAGAGAAAGACGGTTTATATTGAAGCCAACTTTTTTCTGCTCTAGTGATTCTCTTCTTTGGTTCCTGCTTGGCAGCTGATGGTGGTGAAGCTGCCCGTTCCTGCTGGGGTAAAACACTCCCTGGTGTAAATATCCCAGCAGGAATGTGCTGCTTCCTAAGCTTGGGGTGGATGCGTGGTGAAAGAGGCTATTCTCTTCAGATAATGCTGGCTGGTGTGATTTCTTGATCTGCCTTTTCTTCCTCTACAGGTGATTTTCTAAAGTCCGCATGTGTTGAGGAAATGTAAGTTAGCTTCTGTAAAGCCAGACTTTAAGATGGTTTCCCTCCAGGTTTTGTCTGGTGTATCAGATAGTGGGTCTTGGTCCTTGGAACTACAAAATGGTTAAAGGGATGAGAAAATGGTGTATGCAAGCAGTAGTGGAACTTTGTATGGGTTGGAAACAGCTGTGCAAACAGCTATCCAATGCATAAAAGTTGCCAAAGATTTATTGTTCAAAATTCAACATTTTCAGAACACTATAGTATTATCTTGGTTAAATGCAAGATGTTAAATCAAAAGGTGCTCTGCTGGGGGAGGGTGGAGTGGGCAAAAGGGACTCAAACAGTGGCAGTGATGAGATGTTCGTGCAGTGATTACTTGGGTTCTCAGGGGAAACTGTGGGGAAACTGTGAAATGGGAAATAAATCACATTCTGGCGCCCATCAGTGGGCTACGTATTGCTTTTCTTAAGCAGGTCTTGGGGTAAAGAGCATACTCAAACCTGAAAGGCTCTTGTCTGGGCAGAGAAAGAAAAGGAACACCTTTAGGATGACAATAGAGAGAGAGAGAATGACAGAATGGGAAAGAGAATAATTTGTTTTACCAGCTTTGAGGTGGAGGTAGTCAAAAAATGTATAAAAGAACAGGATAAGATGTATGTACATAGAATCCTGTCATGGAAACTTCTTATTGTTTTTACCCTCCAATCTTCATGTTAATACCTCTGGGTGAAAGAACAAATAATTATTTGTGTTGTAAAGAAATGGGTTTTAGACTCATTTTAATAGGAAGTGTCACAGTGTTGTGAAAGAGAAAGAATTAGAGGTGTTGTGTTAACAGGGTTGGGAAGCGGAGGCAATAGCCCAGGGAGCTATTTTGGGAGTGGGTGATTTCATCCAGGAGGAGAACAGGGCTGCATAATCCCTTCCCCAAAGAGGTGAAGTCTTGGAGGAGCTATAAGGAGCCTGAAGATCAGCTCATTCTTTAATTTCTAACATCTACTGATTGTTTTAACTCAGGTATTCATGAAAATGTATTGAAAAATTCATGCAGTTTGTTTTAATTTTATATTTTGGAATAATTGCAATAGATGAGTCTGCTCCCTTTTGGTTATAAGCTCTCATCATTTCCCCCAATAAAAATTACTTCGTATTGTTCCCTTGGGATTTTAATTGCATTAAGCAATGATTGGCCCTTATAAACTTCTACAGTCTGTGATAATTATAATCAAATAAGATATCCATATAAAAGCATAAAATTATGCTGAAGCAAATGTATTCTTGATCATTAATTAGTGAACTATCAGAGGCGTTACAGATGGTAGTCATGTTGTGCTTTTTAGAATGAAGCCTGACTGACACAGCCTTGACTATACATTGCAGATTTATTTTTCAGTTATACTTTCATCAAGAAATACCTCTGTGTGTTTATGTACATATGCTACATGGTACATGCGTATCTTAGTTGCTTGTCACATGCGGGAATATCAGTGTGGCTCTAATAAGAGTGTAACGCTGTACAGGACATTAAAGACTAGATAAATGGGTATGGCTACAGTCCTTGAAGGTGTGATGGTGAACAGCAGTTCACAGGCAGTCATGTGTAAGGGCAATGGAAGAAGTTTGGCATAAGCAGTACTTGTAGAAAATGTCTTTTTGGAGACGTTTTGTGAAGAGGAGTTGATGTTTGGTGGCAGATGGTGCTGTATTGGTGTGACAATTGGTGAGGACAGAGAAAAATTAAGTGGACTGTGTATTTGGCAGGCAGTAGTGAAATCAAAATGACCTTCCAACTTGGTGTTTCATAGCTTGGGTTGCATCTTCTTGGACACCTTGGTACCATCCTAAGTTCTGCCAGCCTTGGGGTCATGAAATGAAGTGCAAGTTTAAAGGTACATTATACTTGCTAATTCTGGAGTCTATGGAGAAATAGTGGACCTACAAAAAGCAAATCCAAAGTGGTAACAAGGACAGGTAGGTCCATCTGTTAAACTCTTGTGAGATGCCACCATCAAAGCTGTTACAAGCACAGCTTTATTTACAAGGGATGCCAACAAAAAACGAGGAGAATCGCTACTGCCAAATTATTTTGATCTAATGATAGATGACTCTCTTGTGTGTGGTATCAAGACAGAATGTGACATTTTTGTCTTACGATAAGTTCCCCTTTAGTTAAACGGGCATCACAGCTGTCTTTGACTTGCAGGAAGACTTTGATTCCTAAATCCTATAAAGTGGATTTAGGCCCCAGTTTCCCTTTTATTGATTAAAAAGTTAAATTTAATTGCTTACGCAGTGTCTTTTTCTATTTTACGCATTTTATCAGTGAAATACAGGCCCGCATCTTTGACTTCAAACACTTACATTTACATAATCAGCACATTTACCATTCTCCTTTACAGTTTACATATTGGTTGAGCTTGCCTGCTTGCCATGTGATCTGACCACAATGGCTAGCCGCTCCTTAGTGATAATTTACATTATTATTGTAGTATGGATTAGGCTTCAGTTGGAAGCGAGTCCAAGTCAATACTGGCTTCTTTCCTGTGACATCTTAAAAGAAATTATTTAACAGTCTGATATCCATTTGGAAGTACAAAGACATTGCTTAAAATGTTTCTTGGCAAACTGAGGTTCATCAGTGAAACTTAGTAAGTGACTGGACATCCAAAATGTAGGGAAGAGATAAATGAAGAACAGAGTAGGAATGTGGGCTCTGCTCACCGTAAATTGATGTTGGCATAGCAGAGAGCAGAGCTTGGCCCTTTGTCTTCTTGGGAAGATGATGCTATGGGTATTTCTGTCAAGTAACTGCAGTCCTAACGCTCATAACCCCCTGAGAGCATGGAGAACGTGGATGTAGTAGGGGAGGATATTTGGTGGTCTTGCAAAAGCATTTTTCTCCTTGAGTTAGCAAATGCATGGATAAATCTAGACTAGATGAAATTAATAAATTCTCCTGCTTGCCCAACCAATTCATTTGTCTGGGGCTTGAATTCCCTAAAGAGGGGAAATGTGAAGGATTTTACAGGAAGTAGCAGCTGTTCTTCTTCCTCCCTGGGGCAGATGATGTGCATCATGATCAGTAAACTCACCTATCTTTTATCTGTGTGATTGGCACCCAGTGACATGTGCTCACAGTCCAGCTGTTGAGAGCTGTAATCCTTGTGGGTCAGATGACATATGCTGTTGTTACTGCTGTATGCCATTTATGTATATACTTGATGCTGAATTAATATTTTAATGAACCTTATATAAGCAGTTTCATTATAATTGCATGATTTAGGAGTTTAAGGTGGCCATGAAAAGGTATTCCTGAACCTCACCAGAGTTTTAATGAGGAAAATCTCTTTGCCCATAAACTGAGTGTAAAATAACCCGACATCCTTGTTATGGGTGGGTTTCTTTGCCTATGAAACTTGAGAAGGGACTTAATCTAAAAAAAAGTTTATAAAATGCTATGATTAGTTTGCATTAAAAAAAAGAGGCTGTTATACCTTTGTCATGGACAGTGTTCTTCAGTTATTGAAATTAAATTAATTATTTGAAAAGATTCAGGTCTGTCACAGTACCTGAGATTCTGAATTTTGCATTTGGAGAGCTGTAGTGAACTGTTTTTTCTTCAGAGAGCCGTGGTGAAACTTGTTTTTCTAAGGCATTGCAGCATCTAATGAATGGAAAGAATCTTTCCAAGAGGGCTGGTGCTAAACATCTTTGTTTCTACATACACAACTATCTGAATCTGATTTATTCCCGAGACTAAGATACTTGAATATGCTGCATTACAGCAGGCCCTTGTGTTTTTACCAGCGATCTGGCAGAGTGCTCTGCTCGATCTGGTTTGGGAGAACATGATTCTCCATCGTGTTTAATTGCAGCAGGGATAGAGCTTGGGGCTGTACTTGCAGGAATGAGAATCCACAGATGTGTATGGACCAAGAGAGGAGTCCATCTTCCAGGGAAAATGAAGTGTGTCTGTCATAAGGTACATTTTTCTCTCCCTGCTTTTGGGCAAGGAGGAAGCACATGTTAGATAGAAACATAGCTAATTAATTACTGTTAGTGTAACTGAAATCCTAAGAGCCTCATCATTATTTTTCTACATCTAAACCAAGAGAGTAATGCAGTTACTGTTGTTATATATGCATTTCTCAGCTTCCACATCTTTCCTGGTGTTATGCTCATGCTGCTGCTCTGTGTCATGAGGTTGGTGGCTGCATCCTGGTGGTAGTAGCTGTCAGCATCTGCAGTCTTTCCCTAGGAGCAATATGATGTTCACGGTAATGGTTTCTTCTTCCTACAGTGAGGAAGAAGATCCTAACATGGGGCCCTAAATTTCCTGACATGTATTTTCATCCACAGTCATTACTTTCCTAAGGCAGTTTTACAACTTTCTCCGTTGGTCCATGTTACACCCTGATTTACAGTATATGGTGCCTTTTTGTCTCTCCCCAAGCCAGTGCTGCCCAGTTCCAGGTGTACGTTTCTCTAACTGACCACTAGTGAGTTAGCAGTAGCAGTGGGGTCTCCACTGCCAGCTTGCACCCCATCACATCTCATTCCCTGCCTCTGCTTCTCTACACTGCATCCTTTGTATGCAGGTGCTGCATACACCAGCTAAGGCGGTGATCTACAAAATGGGGGTACGTAGGAACTGGTCAGGAATGTGCTGATCATAGAATGGTATCATAGACAGGTTTGGGCTGGAAGGGACCTTAAAGCCCATCTCTTCCCACCCCCCTGCCATGGGCAGGGACACCCTCCACTAGCCCAGGGTGCCCAAAGCTCCATCCAACCTGGCTTTGAACACTGCCAGAGAGCCAGGAGCAGCCACAGCTTCTCTGGGCACCCTGTGCCATTGTCTTATCATCCTCGTAGAGAATAATTTTTCCTAATGTTTAATCTAAATCTACTTTTTTTTTTTTTTTAGTTTAAAGCCCTTTAGTTTAAACCCTTGTCCTAATCAATACACTTGGCCACAGTGACCACAAGATGGTGGAGATTAAGATCCTGAGGGAAGAGAGAAAGGCAAGTAGTAGATTAAAGGTCCTTCATTGGTCTCTTCATTGTGGATTTATGGCTTGTTTAGGAAACTAGGATCCCATGGGTGGATATCCTGAAGGGCAAAGGTGATACAGGGAAATGTGATACAGAAAGACGTGCCAGAAGCCATGCTGGTGGAGGAATGTAGCTTAGGTCTGTATCACAGAGTTTGATGTGGGGCTGTCTGGATGCATGGTGGGAAGCTTCTGCTTCCTTTGTCTGGAGGAAAACAATTGTATGTGACAGAAAATAAGGCTGTCACATGGAGATGGTGTGCGATCGCACATCTGTCACTATCAGGGGAAAATTCCTTGGGCAGCAACTATTACAATCAGACAAATTTAGATGAATGGAAAAGTTGGCCTGAGTAATCATTAATAATTTGTATTTGTATGTGTAAAAATTAATGTAGGGAAGTGTTCAATGGCTTAGCTTGCCTGTCAACATTGTTTTATTGGCTGAAGTTAGAATACTCAGGAGAATGGGAAGATGGTGCAGTGAAATGGTTTGGGAGGAGTGATGAGACAATAAACCTGACTGGTGTAATTGGTGGAGCTGTTTAAGACCTTTAAATAGGGGAAACTGACAAACCTGTCAACTTTACCTTCTCAGTGACTGAGCTCAGAGGTCCAGGAAACATTTTCCTTAATTTTTAAGGGAGTAAAGTAGAAATGGTTAATATTGAACATACTGGTTTTAGTGGAAGAAAGAATGTAATGTGATTTATTTTTTTTAAACCCATGTCCTATAAACACTCAAATATTCCTCAAATAAAGTCATCTTGATTTCTTTGGAGGTTGTTATCAACACCTGAATCTGTGCAGTATTCACCATAGAGGTGCATTCTGTTTATACTTTTTAGAACCCACTTTCTGTATCTGCAGTACCATCAAGGTTTGCTGTTAACTAAAAAAACTTTCTTCTTTGACTGAGAACTCAAGTCATTTAAGGTCAGTTTTCAAAGAGGAGGAATATCTTGAATTTCTAAACTTCAAATAGGACAGACTGTAAATGTTTTTGACATTTAATTAATATGGATTACATTTTCTTAGCTCACTTCATTGATTTCTGCCATTTGACCAGTCATTTCTATTTGTGCATGTAAAATATAGGGCTTACTGTTAAAAGGATCTCAAATCAAATTGGCTGGGTTTACTTCAGAATGTTTTGAGTAATGTTTATTATGGGATTCATGGGAAAGGAATAGACATTTCTAATGGAAGCCTATTTCCAAGTGTCTTGATTGAATTAAAGAACGCTCCCTGAAAGAAAACTCAATTAAGAGCAGTTATTTCTGTGTCCTCAGTGGGAAAACTGATTTTCCTTCTTTCACAGAACTACCA